>CM027570.2:19807858-20551305 GCA_015852605.2 Populus deltoides | reverse complement strand
TTTTACTTTTAATCCATTATTAAAAAGAAGGTAGGGTTTGGATTGCTTGGACCAGATTGGATATTTACACTGTTTAAAATGACTTAAACATACAATGAAACTCACATAATAATTTTTCATATCATTTTCTTTTTATAGTTCCTGCAGTTCAAAAGCTGTGGGAAATTTATTCATTTATCTACTATTGAGCAAGAGTAGTTATAACTGGTTTTGGTTTGGAGATAATTCACAATCCCCCCTGAAATGAGCACTCATAATAGTTTGAATGTTTAGGCGTGAAAACATAAGCATCCGGGAAAGCTTGCCAGCTCTGCCTCAAAATTGCTTGCCCTGGATCACATGCTCTGTAAATGTGGGAACGCAGAAAAGTAGAACTTGAGTTTCAAAGCCGTCCAATTTTCAAGCCAAATATAGTTAAACACATGCAAATCTTGGCTATTAAAGAGATAGGTATCGAGTAACAAGTATCATTATTGTATTGTGAACTGTTTTCAACCATCCAAGCATGCAAAAAGTCACGGTAGCTTGAGTTTCAAGCCCTCCTCTTAAAAATGCTTTCATTCTCCAGTATCTGGCAGCTTGAAGGATTTTTATAGGACCATCAATGGAATCTTTGAGTAACTCGATTTCAAGTTAACTAGATTGTTCAGGCCCAAAGCTTCTCATGCTCGTGCCTGATCTACCTTGCACATGACACAATATTTATACTACGACCGTAGTTGAAATATATAAATTTGGGATGGAGCGGGGTAAAATTAATAGATTTAGTGGGATGATATGTTTCTAGAAAAATTTCAAAGATTCATTTTATTAATGTTAAAATAGAATGAAATGGCTCGCACTTTTAATTTATTACTGTACATATAGACTCGTTACACTGGATTCGATCAGTAAAATGATAATTTTTATCTCGATAAACATAACACAATTAGCCTTGAAAGCAAATATATAATAGTTTTTGTCATGTTTTGAAATAATAAAATAAATAATATATTCTCTAGAGACATGAAATAAAATAAATTATACACTGGCGGCAGTGGTAAAATTTTTGCCTTTTACTTTTTATTTGGAATGTAAAATTATCACGAAGCCCTTAAATGAAAATTGTCTTTGCCTCGAGGACAAGATTAATTTTATTTTATTTTTTATCTTTTAGTAAGTTTTGTTTTAAACTATCGATTTTAATAAGAGGTAATTTTAGTATTTTGATGAATAAATATATTATTTAATAAGAAAAGCCAGGTGAGCGTGGGTTCATGTTTTGACCGACATCTATAGCGTAAATCCTAACGATCAAATTCCATATTATTTAAATATGCGCTTCATCAATTCCCAAACAGTGTGTGCGATAAAACTATGTTGGGTCTCTCTCTTTCTTGATTGCTAAATCAACCGCATATTTTCTCAAGAGTAGTTCTTTAATTGATTTATTTTATTTATTAGATTTGATTTCTGGTTTGCTTTTTATTGGTATTTTTTTTATTTTAGATTATTCCATAGAATTGGTAAATTTCTTTCAATTTAATCATTATTCCCTGCTTTTTTAGCTATCGGGCCTTATTCTTTTTGATTTTGATTTTTAAAAAAATTATTCTCTTAATTAAATTGTCTTTTCAATCACATCCTTAATATTTTATATCATTCTCTTAATTGGATGATACTTTATGTATTTATGCTCAATATTTTATATCATTCTCTTAATTAAATTATTTTTTTAATTTCATCCTTTAATATTTTAGTTCATTTTATTTTATGCTAGATTTGGTCTTTATTTTGCTTATTGCTATTTTTGTTGGAATTTTTCTTTTTACATTTCATCCCTTAGCATTTTATTGATTGAGATTCTTTTAACTTTTTAACCGCCACAGTTTTGAAGATTGAACCGGGGTTAGCTTAGATTTTTTCGTATCTTTTTATAATTCCATTTTCGTTGGTCCGCTTCCTCTGTCACAATTATCCGGTATTCTGCCAGCAGTCAGGACTTTCGGCTAACCTAACATTGCCCCATGCAATTTTTTAATAAATTTATTTGTTGTTGTTGCCTCATTACTCTCAGTATTATGAAATAATCTAGGTTTAACCAATTATGTCAATTTCTCCTACTTCTTTAAAATATATTTGTCTCATAACTTGTTTTTTCGAGTTGAAAAATTTACTCCTGACATCGGCAGGCCACTAATTAATATATACTAAAATCCTTGACACTTCAATCTAGCAACGAATAAATGAAATAATAAATATTTCACTTGGTCCTATAAAATTGAAAGGTCTTTGATATTTTTTAGGGCACTTTTTTTTTAACTTTTTATTTTGCATTTCATCTCTGGCAACTTTAGATTTATCGGGTATTTGGGCATTTGACTTTCATAATTTGTTTTGATTTTTTTCATAGAGTTTGTCGGTCTCCATGACCCAAGTCATGTAGTTTTGCCGTTAGCTATATTGACTTAGGTTATTTTTTTATCATTTTATATAATTAATTTCTTTATCAACTTCATCCCTCGACTGGATTCATTCAAATTGGGATTTACGTAATTGTTTTCTTATTTAATTTGTATGGAGTTATGTCATCTCCTGCTGATCCAATTGGGAGTTTTGGCTTTGGTTTCTAGAGAGGTGACTCACATTTTTTTCTTTTTTAATTCAATTTTTTTCAATTTCATCCTTCAACATTGGTTGATTGGGGATTTGACTTTTTATTTCTTTATTTGCTTTCAATGAAGTTATACCGGCCTGTAACCCAGCTTGATAAATTTAACTTCGGGTATATTCGGTTTGTTGTTTTGTTCTTTTTTATTTACTTCTTCAATTTAATTTTTCAATACTAGGTTGATTGATAATTAAAATTTATATTTATTTGTATTTGCTTTTTATATAGTTATCACGGTCTCATAACATGATCACAGGGTTAGGGCCGATTGACTCATTTTTTTCTTTTTTGTGATTTTGTTTTCAAATTCATCATTCAATATTGATTGATTGAAAATTAGACTTCATAATTTGTTTGATTTGTTCCTTCTAAAAAGGTTATCTCCGCTCATAACTTGGGTCATGATTTGGTTGGTTGATTCCTGTGACTTGGATGGTTTTGTATTCTTTTTTAATTCCATCCCTTCAATATTGGATTGATTTGGAATTGAGCTTCATAATTTATTTCAATTTGTTTTTATGAGTTTATCCTCATCTCATGACCCGTATAATATGTTAAATTCGCTGACTCGATTCCATTTTTTTTAGTTGAATTTTACTTTTAATTTCATTATTCAACATTAGGTTAATTGAGAATATTGTTTAATAATTATTTTTTATTTGATTTATATAGGGTTATCGTGGTCTTGTGACTGGGTAGTAGATTTGGCAAGGGGTTAACTCAATTAATTCGAGTTTGATTTATTATGTTGCCATTTTAATATTTATAAAAAGATGTTTTGATTTTTTTAGTCAAACTATATTTTTACTGATCTTCGGGTTGTTTTTAAACCTACAAGTCAATTCTCATGTAGTTTAGATCCCTCCAAGTTAAAATTATAAATATTTTATTTACATCTAGAAAAAACTTGATCCGGGAAAATTTGATCCGACCGCAAAGATAGTGCTGGTAATTATCTAGTAGAAGTCTAAAAATACTTCATCTTTACCAAACGCAATGGGTCACTGAAAAAATAAAACACTACATTATCCGATTTTATTTGGATTTGGTTTAAAATTGAAGATTATCTTTTAAAAATAACAAAAATCTTCAATTCTTCTTCAAAAAACTAAAAAGGGGCTGATGCATGAAAGTGTACATATTAGTTGAGGATTATCTGGAACATTATTGTGATTTTAACACTACATTACTTCGTTTTATAACCTGTCCCACGAAGAACATTTGATTTTTTTTTTATTAAAAGAAAACCCTAAAAAGATGTTATTTGAGACCCAAAAAAAAACCCAATTATTTTCACTAATCTAGCCTAGACCAAGACCTAAACCAGGCAGTGGAGGATTATTATAAGAGCAAAAGAAAAGAATGGTTGAAACTGGAGGACTCGACTCCGATTTTTTGAGGATAGTTGCTGGGCTGATATGAATGAAGATTTTACCAGCATTGACGTGCCTCACCAGCTTTATATAGAAATTTGTATTGGTAGTTGGAAAAATAAATTAAAATTTGAGGATGCTGATGGAGATTTTATTAACTCTCAAGTGTCCAACTAATCCCAAAAAGAAATGTACACCAAACAATAGCTAAAAATATTAAAATTTTTAAATTTTATTTTTTAATACCATACTAAAATTTTCAAAATCCATATTTGAAAGTGTTGTTATAATTGTTTTTAAATTATTTTTTATTAAAAATATATTAAAATAATATATTTTTTTATTTTTTTAAAATTATTTTTTATATCAATATATCAAAATAATTTTAAAACATAAAAAAAAATAATTGAAAGTAAAGAAAAAATAAAAAAAAATTAAATTTTTTTAAATGTACTTTTTTTAAAATGTAAAACAAATATATTCTGTTTTCCAAAATATTTTTACTTTAAAAATATATTAAAATAATATTTTTATTTTTAATATTAACATATTAAAATAATTAAAAAAAAAAAACAAATTCACTGGGGTTGATTTTGAACGGGTAGTTTTCCTCTTCCATTCAAATTTCAAATCGAGAAACACCAAATATAATATAAATCAATACAACTGCATATTCATAGATAAACTAATGAGTTCCGTACATTTTACTGTATTTTATTTTCTCTGACAATGTTCAGCAATCCAGGAAAAGGTTAAAGACTTTCGTCTTCTTCATTTTACATCAAGGGGAGTAAGAAAATGTTGCAAAAGTATCCATAGTATACCTATGAATGTGGTCAAAAGCCCAGGAACGACCTCCTACTCCTAGCATCTTTGAATGTCAATAAATTAATTAATTGCAAGGTTAGCACAGTAAATATTGTAGTTTGAGCGAGTTGATTCAAGATCCAGCTTCGGATTAGGTTTTAAGAAAAACCAAATGAGAATTTATCTAATTAAACCCTACACAATTTGATAATCGAGTCTAGGCTCGGTTTGTTTCTGGGGAAAGTTGTTTCCTTTTGGAAAATGAATTCCGGGGAAAGTGAATTCCTGAAAAGTGAATTCTGAGAAAGTATTTTCCGATGTTTGGTAGTGTTATGGAAAATGAACTGGAAAACACTTTCCAAAGGTTTGGTTATGTTATGGAAAATGAACGGAAAATAATTTATTAATGAATTATTTTTCTTTCAAGTATATCTAATATATATAAAATATTTAATATAAATATTTAATCACTTGCAATAAAAAAATAAAATCTAAAAGTATAATGATGAATTTTTTTATTATAATATATATTCATACATAGCTTATTTTATAAAATATAACTATATATGTTATATCATATTATATAAAAATAAACTTGTGAAATATTTTTTAAGTAAAACCTATTACTATATTTTTTTTCTTATATATTTGGTTTTTTTTTTTTTGGTATGAAGTTTTGTTTAAAAGATAAATAGATTTTTTTTGTTAATTCCCCTCATTAACTCTCGCCAAACACGTAAATTAATTCCTTCAAAGCTTCCTTCCCCGACTTCACAAGTATCAAATTAATTCCTTCAAAGCTTCCTTCCCCGACCCCTGGTATCAAATTAATTCCCCGGTTTCTCTGCTCTCTTATATGCTTGTTTTGTGTCTGTTCACTAGTTTTTCTCTCTTTTTTTCTGTGTTTTCGTCTTCCCCTGTTCATTCTTATTCCTCCTGTACGCTTCTCTTATGTCCTGCTTTTATGTCTTCTTTAAAGGGTCTCCCACGGTTTCCTCTGCTCTTGTATTTTTTTATTCCTTCGTCTGTTTTCTATCAAAAAGCCCCCATTCTCCGGCGCGCCCTTTTTATAAAGCCAGAGAGGCAACAGGGCTCCTCCTTCCCAGTTCTCCTCTTTCTCCCCCGGCTACTGTTAAAAAAAACAGAGCAAGGGAGGGGCTGGATCCCGGGGATGGGGTAACAGGAGGGGCTTTTTCCTTGGGGAAGATTGATTAACATAGTTTGGGGGATTTTCAAGTGCCTTGAATTGGTTTGTTTGGTTAGAATAAAAACTGCCCAGAATGTGAGTGGTTTTGAAGAAAACTGTCATGGAAAAATTGTGTTTTTCTGGGCTTGCTGAACAAAATGCTTCAATTGTCCAGGTGAATGTTTCGTAATTGTTTTGCTTCCAAATGTTTTTGACGAGAGAGAGCCCTCTGAAGAAAAGGGAAAGTGTTTTCCTTTCTTTATCGGGAAGGGAAAACACTTTCCTTTAATAAAACTCTAAAGTGTTGACCTCACTTCAGTTTCCTTTGACTATTTTCTTATATTGCTGCCAAACATGGGAAAACAAGGAAAGTGAATTCCAGGAATTCACTTTCCTTCAATCAAACACGGCCATAAATATTTTCTTCTTCTTTTTTTGCCTTTTCAGAACAACAATTCTTGTAGTTTTTTTTTTTAATAAATTAAAACACCATTTTGATCACTTTATTAACCCAAAGTCGGGTTTAATGACTTCGGCACTAGGATCTCTCTTGTTTTTTTTTTTTTTTTCATAAAAAAGAGAAATCCTTGAATCAATATGAAACCAATAAGATTTCCCAGAATTTTACACTATTAGATTGTTATAAATAAAGAGGAGATCCAGATTGACATTGAAATCAAGAATTTCATTTTCACACATGAAAACAAATTCTTTCTTACATCAAATTCTTGAAAGTTGAGGCTAATCTCTTGGACAACATCCTCAGACTAAGCTAAGACTACTAGAAACCGGTCTTGAACTAAGCAGCTAGACTTCTTTTCCAAACCCAGGAAAGCTAGCTAATAACAAAGAAGAACAACGGAAGAAGATACCATGAAGCTGTAGATCAAGATCAGGAACCCAAAATGCAAAGCCCAGTTCCTCTTAAACTTACCAAAGTAACTCTCAGGTGGTTCTTGATAATGAATCTCAAGTTCACCCTCATCACTAACAACAACTAGCTCATGGCCATACTGGTCACTACCACCACTAGCTAATCTCGTCTTCAACTCCCTTAACTTCTCAGTAGCTAAACCAAGAGTGAGCTTGTGACACCTTCTTTGGTACTTGATTCCATTGATGCACCTAAGGGTTTAGGGCCACTGAGACATAGAAGATGAGGTGTGATAAAGAGAGGAGAGTAATGGGTGCCCAGCAATGGCGGCATTGAAGGCGATTAGGTTGAGCTTCAGCCATGAAAATGAGAGAAAGAAAGATGAAGAAGAGGGAGGAAGAGTTTGTGAAGTTCTTTCTTTTGGAGGTCTATAGCTCTTTTTTCTTTTCAAGGGTTTTTTCAAAGTGGAGCTGGATTATGGTGTTTATGGCTTGGAAAGCTGTTTCTTTAGGGATTTGTTGCTGCTGGTGATGATGATGATGGGTTTCATAGCCTGCCATTGTAGAGAGAGACTCCCTGTTGTATGTGGGAGGGTTTCGGGGGGCTGTGGAAGGGGGAACCTGCAATATTTTTTATAGTGGCTCTCATCTCAAGAGAAGATAGTTCTTGTAACCCATCAACAGTCATAATAACCTAGTTGACGGTTTCAAAATATAATTCTAAAAATAAAAAAAAAAACAAATTAATATTATATATAAGCATGTTAGATAAAATAATAATTAAATTTTATAAAGTTATTTTTTAGTGACTACCTTAAAAAAAAATATCTTTTATTTATAAAAAAATTAAACACGAAAAAACTCTAAATAGATGGGAAGTTGGAAACTTTCAATTTATTATTTGTAAATTCTTGTTTTTTTAAATCAGGATTTTAATCATCTCATGTGTAAAAACTAGTCTCAAAATATTCGTAATCATAAAAAAAAAAAAATCTATTTTTAAACTGTTAACCCTCTCCAACTCAAGTACTTATTTATTTCCTCAAATCTATAAAATCTTGAACTGGAGCTTAGACTTTCGTTTCAAGTAAGTGTTAACATGCTGACTGATTATTATTATTATTATAAAGAAATTCTGATAATCCATGGATTCAAGGACTAAATTTGATCTTAGTAATCTAACATTTTCTCAAAAAAAATTCAAAAAAATAGTAATTTATCAGGGCACTGCCCACCTTTTATGATATAAATCAAGCTCAGTCCATGGCCTGCTTGTAATCTTTGGAATGCTGAAATCTAATCCCAAGAAAACTGTTATTATTCACATAATCACATGGGAAAGGCAGGCCTGGAATTCTTTATTCTGTATCCTTATACTTGGCTTATCCTGATTAAAATATTTTCCCCATTAAAATTCACTTTCTTGTTGTTATGTGTGTGACCTCTTCTGTATAACTGTAGTTTTTTATTGGGTTAGATCTTAAGCAGAGGGTTTCAAATTTCAGTCTTGGTCATTCTTCTTCTTCTGAGCTTTGATTTTGACATCATCAAGTCGATGGTTTTGACTTTGTTTTTCAACATGGTATCAGTGTGTGGTTGAAGGAAATACATAGAAAAATATAAAAATAAATCTATCTTCTCAATGTTTGATAATCGACTGCTATTTCAAAGATCAGCAATGCTTATCTTCATGACCAGTCTTACACAAGGCTGGAAATCTACCATATTGAAAAGGGGTCCGTCCATTTTCTCTAACCTGCTTCATCACAGCAGCAACAATATGCAGCAGTGAAGCTTTCGAAAATAAAGAATGGTAAAAACATACGGCTTACGTAACACACTAAAGTGCAAAGGGTTTTTCTTCCGAATTCCAGGATTGGAGGCCTGCCAAGACAAGCGAAAAAGGATGGTAAAATGTCAAAAGTTCTCCTTTTGTCGATCACAACAGATTGGCTTGTGCACGGGTGATAATGATAGCCACTTATCAAAAGTGAACAAATCACTTTAAATGTAGGATTTAGTTACGAGGCCAGTCTGCATATTTTCTTCTCCTATGGTTTTATCCCCTTTACCTGCTCCATGAATCTGGTCCCTCCAACACAAAAATAACCAAAATATTTGCACTTTCTTATCCCAAAAAGTGATGCTAGACTGCATTGCTGCATTGCTTATGTAAACATTGATTGATACAAAAATAAACAAACATTTTCCCACTTTTTCACACATGTGTGTGAACTTTCAAAAGCTAAAAAGTAAAGTATAAACTATATTAGTACACATTAACCTACTTCTAATCTCCACCTCTCTCTCTTGACATGTTTATTCAACAAACGATGACCATATACATATGCAAAGGTGCCGCTTTCCATGAGATGCCTTCCCATTTGGTTCGTGATGAGGCCTTCGAGGACCCCGAATTGAGTTTCACAAAACCACGAATCGAACTCCATAATGACTTTAATCCACATCTCAAAATGAGGCACACTAAGTTTAACTGTGGAAAAGAAATATAATTTTGTCAAAGTCACTCCATAATTTCCATTGAAGAAGGATCATTAGCTACAATTCGTTCGCCGTCCACATCTTCCTTGTCTCTGTAGTTTTCTTGATTCTGATCAACATTTTCACTTTCTCTGTCTTCTGTCGTGGCAGATTCCGGCTGTTGATGATCTCCTTGGCCACCCATCATATGCATTAAAAGTTCTTCAGGCTTCAACTCAAAACCCGAACCATCAACCCTCCTATTCTTCTCTCTGTATAGAGCATCAAGCTGTTGGAAATAAGGACAAGTTTTTGAATCCCCAGGTCTTCTTTTATTGCTCTCCTTTACCCTCTTGAAGTACTTGTTCATATTCTCCCATTTCTCTTTGCATCTCTTTGCACTCCTATCATAACCAAGCTTTTTCATTGAAGCTGATATCTCCTCCCACAGTGGCCCTTTTGGTCCATTTTCTTCATACTGGAATTCAAGCTTAGTTCTTAGCCCGATCAAAGCTTCAATTTCTTCTTTAGGCCATCTTGATGGGCTAATATTAACAAAACTCTCAATACTGCTATTTTCACGAGTCTTCACAATATTCTCCACTGGAACTGCTTGGTTCTTGGGCAATTGCACTGGAGCAGAAGATGGCACTGGAGCTGTTTGATTGTCAGGAAATTTCATCGGAACTATAGGATTGTCAGGCAATTGCACCGAGATACCTTGCTCAGAGAACTTCTGTAAGAATGCAAGCACGGCTGCATCCTTTGCAGCTGCAATCGCTCTTTCTCGAACTAAAAGCTCCCGTTCTCTCTTAATCCTATCCAATTCTTGCATCTTCCATGCTTCTTCTCTAGCTATCCTTTCTTGCTCGCATTTCTCTATTGCTTCTAGAAACTTATTTTGCAAATTCTCTTGCTTCTCAATCACTTCCTTCATCAACCTCTCAAAAAAACCTGTTAATTTCTGCTTCTTCTTTCTCGTTCCTTCCTCTTCTTCACTTGAAAAAGATGCAGTTGAAGTAGAGGTGGTGTCGACAAAATTCATACCAGGGCTTTGGATAGAACATGGAACAGCATTTGGAATGAAACTTACTGGGTTCACCAAGGCTGCGGCCATAGAAGTATGAACTTTATCTGACGATGGAGGTGGCAGTGATACCTCAGTGTTATCTAAAGCTTGTAATTGTTCAAAAAACCTATATGTCTTGCCATTTGGCCTACCGGACCGGCCTTCCTTGGTTCTTCTATGATACTTGTAAATATTCTCAAACTTCTCTTTTGCATTTCTTGGCACTTCTGTTATACCCAAGCTCATTCAATTTCCTGATAGCAACAGTTCCAATAGAAAAAAACAAATTCCATGTTCTCGTTAACTGTTTAAACTTTGAATAAACTAATCAATAATGTCCAGCATGATTAAATAACTAAAAAATTAAAACATGCAGTAATTAGAGTTAAAAAGCCATCCCTTTTGACTCTATACACTAAAATCAATGCTAATCAACTTGGACTACACAAAATGAGCAGAGTAGACCGAGCAGAACAGTAATTTAGCAATTGTGCTCACAGGGGTGCCTCAAGTATTGATTATTCATTCAAGAATTTGCTAAAAACGAGCTTTTCTCCAACATTTTCTCAGGAAACAAACAGAAAATGACATCCAAAATAATAAAGATCAAAACTTTCTTCATTTTCTATCAAACTTTCTCGAGAAAAAGCTCAGAACTCACTTTGAAACCTCTTCCCATAGAGGAGCTTTAAGACCAGAGTCTTTAAATGCAACATCCATATCAGACCTTATCTTCAACAAAGCTAAAGTCTCTTGCTTTGGCCACCTGTTCCCTGTTGAGTGCTGGTCACCCTCTTCAGCTTTCCCTCTCATCTCTTCATCGCCTTCATCACTATCCCGGTTACCGGTGGCGGCGTTTGAATTTTTCCGGGAAAGTTGTTGAAGTTTCCATGGTTCTGAGAGAGAAAAAAAAGTTACAGCTTTAGATAAGAAGGGTGAATAATTTGTAGGGTTTGGGTTAAATTTTGGGTTTTGCTTTTTTTAAAAAAGAAAATGGGGTTTTAGAATTTTAGTCCCTTTTCAAGTTTTTAGCTTCTCTCTCACTACTACTGCTACAAATCTACAATTCTCCAAGTGGCAGTGTTAAATACAAGCAAGGTGAAATTAGGGTTTTTGTTTTTTATAGCGGGATAAAGTTGGTGAGGCGTGATCAAGTGGGGGTGCCCAGAAAAACAAATACAAGCTTGATACTTTTGACATGTCAATTTTGGAATTATCTTAGGGTTAAGTGAGATGGGGTTGGGGATTGACTTTTGGTCAAAAATAGTAGGCTGTAAGAAAGTAAATGGAAGGGTAAGATTGGAAAGTAAAAGCTTAGCCATGTTTGAACCACCGCAACACGGCTGAGCTTTTACTTTCCAATCGTGATGAGCCCCACCGTTTGCCTTCTTTTCACATCGAGATTTGGGTTCCATTCCTAAATTGGTTAGATTACGGCCATATTATGCGAGTTCTTTTAAAATTGGAGCACAATATTGAATTCGGTTCTTCTCGGGAACTATGAATATTTTTAGATATATATATATATATATATATATATATATATATATATATATATATATATATATACTAGTTGGCTTGTGCTTCGTTGATGGTGGGTTGAAATCAAGAAAAATATTCATGACGCAGGGAACAATTTAGATTCGTTCCAATCTTAATCTTAAAATTTCTTGAATTTATTTTTTTACCTATACTATATTTAAAATTAATTGATAATAAAGTTATTTTAATATTACATCATTGACTTAATGGATCCAAAAACAACTCAAATAACTAAAAAAAATATTGTCTGATTTTTTTAAAAAATCAAAATATTATTGTTTTAATATTAAGATGGTTGCGTATTAGATCAATATAGATTTCATGCTTAACATGCTAAATTCATGATTGGATCATGAACTTTAATGGTTTTAATAATTTTTAAAAAATATATTTTTATTTAATGATATAATAACTTAAATAAATACTTATAAAACTAAACATCAATCAAATAAAAAGATATTTATTTGAAGTTGTGATAACATCGTAATAAATTATAAAAAATTAATTAAATGTCAAAGAATGAAATTGAAAAATAAAATAAAAAAATTTAATTAAAAATAAAAGATGAAATTAAAAACAAAAATAAAATGAAAAAAACTATATATATATAGATAATTGTACGAGGGATTCCTTTTTTTTCATAAACTTTTATATATTAAAATGAAATTATTAATTGATTAAATATTAAGTCAGTCGTACACATAATCTAAATGATTTTATAAAAAAATCATTTTTTATATTTTTTTATAATTTAAATCATCTGTAATTATATTTTTGCCTGGCTGATTATTTGAAGCCATGCAATATTGTTTGGTCAATTCCACCTCTAACTTCAAATCATGTGACATGTTGCGAATTTAAACTATTGTATAAGCAAGATAATTCGAATTGTTTATTTACACTAAGCTTTCTCAAAGTGATAGTGCTGTGCATGGCTTGTATTTTAAGTCAAGGATATGGTCTTTTTTTAAAAAAAAAAAAAAGATATTCATAATAATTGAAAATTAACTGTCTTTTTTTTTCTAGGAAGTTGAAGATGGAGACCTCATGATATGGATGTTTTTGTGTGTGATGATTCGATATGATATGCATTAAGATTATATTATATATTTTATATGTTGTGATTTTTTATAGATATAATATTATGTTATAAGAATTGAATGCAAATATTGTATCCAGAAATTATTATTTATAGCCTATAAATATGTATATTCTATTTGTCATGTTGTGTGACTCCGACAAATAAATCATGCATATCGATTTGGACATATTAAATATTAAAAAGTAATAAAAATGATGCCTAAAGTCTTATCTAATAACATAATGACGAGTTAAGCTGGTTTTTTTTCTCGGTATTAAAATTTTACTAATAAAATAATCATGGGTTCGAATCTGAATATTTTATTTATTTTTCTATTTAAAAGTAATTAATAACATAAAGTTAAGTGGATTATTGATTTTTTTTATGTAGCTTTTATTTGTGTTTGGTCCTATGTTGTATTATGTTTCTTAAAAGTGTTTTTAATTAAAAATACAAAAAAATAATATATATTTTTTTTATTTTTAATATTAGCACATTAAAATCATTCAAAAACATCCAAAAATATAAATTTAATATTCTTTTAAATAAAAACAAGTTGGAATTTAAAAACAAACCCCCCCATATCCAATCTAATCTCCATGAGCATAACCCGATGAACTTCAATCTAATATAATAAGGGAAGAGAATACGGAATCACGTAGAGAGTTGGAAAAAATTGGAATAAAATAAAATAAATGCTTGTCGATGATGTAGACGAGGCTCCATGTCAAGTTTTCTAGATAAGATGAATGTCACATTGATCTTAATTAAGATTATTAAAAAAGAATTAAAATCTAATTAACAACTTTGGGTAGGAACTTACTTTCACACCAAGAAAAATGAGGGAAATAGAATAGAATTTGAACATCCTAATCATAAAAAAGTAGGTAAAAAAGTAATCAATTTTATTACCTTGCAAGAGTGTTGAAATGGTTTACGTAATCCAAATCATGGGTGTCTTTTCATATTTACCAAGCAAGCAACTACTTGAAACGGCTCCTAAAAGTCCTTTTTTTCAACCATAGATCAAGGTGGTGAAATTGTAGCTTTAAAGCATAGCTTTAAAAGCCTAGATTTGCTTCACATGTCCATCTAGAAGCAGGTCAATTTAAGGTTTAGATTGGTCTAGAATTAAAAAAAATAAATGAAAGAATGGACCAATCAAAAACTTTGATAGCCCATTAATCTTTTTTTTTAAAAAATTACATCATTTTAATTTATTTTTTTAATTAATCTAGATGGATCAGCTCTTAAATTGGGTTTAATAACTTCACATAAGAATATCCAAACCTTGACGATCTAATTTTTTAGACCATTTATCCCTCTACTTGGATGGAAACTTCCTAAAGTCAAAATTGATGTTGATGAGTAAATTGGATGATAGTATAATGGTAACATGGGAATGTTAATGTCTGAAGTAACTCTATTCTAGATGAGCACGTATGTCTAGCATTTGATTGTGGCTAGCAGTTGTGATTAAAATACATTTTCACTTACTTCTCGTGCAAGGAAGTTCAAATTATCAATAATTTGGTAAAGTGGGTTAGAGATATTCCGAGATTGTAAGAAGTTTGCTACCATTAAAAAGTAAAAAGAATTAGGCTAGCAATAATAAAAGGTTATTTTGGTCTTTTTATTATTTTCAAAACAATAAAAGAATATTAAGCTTTTGTAGAGGTGTTTTGTGGTCTTTTTTATAAGTGCCTTTTGTTTTGTTGCGATGATTTTTTTTATCTCGATCTCATATTAGATATAATGGATTAATCAAGTTAATTTGGGTAGACATATTTTTTTTAATTTTATTGTTTGATATTAGTTCTTCGGATTTTGAGATTTGGGAGAGTTTTTTCTTTCTCAAGGTTATCTCAATTTTATATTTTGAATCATATATTAGTTAGATTATTCTAAGTTGACTTGAGTTATCATCACTTGAATAATTTTTTTTATATTATAAAAAAAGTTAATTCATCCTACAACCATGGAGGTAGTTTTTAACTATTTGAGTGATTAACCTTATAATTTCTTTCTATTTTAGTGTGTTCAACTGTTAAATGTTGATGTTGTTTGTATAAACTAACACGTTTTCTGGTTCTTTTCTTGCCTCTTCTGATAATAATATGTAGCGAAAGGTGCGTCCCGCGTAAAATTATCAAGAACAAAACATAAAAATATACACAAAGAATTATTTTGTATTGACTATACACTAATGTAATTGGGAAGCAAAGTAAAGTTTTTTAAAATTAAGAACACTATAAAATATAGAGAAATATCCAAAATACTTTATTTATTGATTTTAATCTTGTTTGTCAAAATACTATTACAATTCTTTACATAAAAAAATAAAAAAAAAACCTTATTGATACTATTTGTCAGGAAAGCACGGATAGTAAACTTTGTTTTTGTGTTCAAATTGTATTTTTAAAATTTTAAATTTTTTATTTTAAACTAAACTTTTTAATATTTTAAATTTTTTTGATATACTAATATCAAAAATAAATTTTAAAAATAAAAAAATATTTTAATATATTTCTAAGTAAAAAAATATTTTAAAAAATAACTACTACCACAATATCAAATACTATTAAAAAAAAGTCAATATCACATTAAACTCTTAATGACCTATGTGGATTCTGAGATGATGCAATATTAATATTGAAAAATTTTAATTTTTTAATTTTTTTAAAATTTCTACCACCTTTTTCCTATATGTGTATATTTTATTTATTTTGTATTTTTCTTGAATTTAGAGCTACCTTTTTGCCACGTGTTAGTATAAAACGGTCGTATATTAGTTGATATATTGACTTTGCCAGCATATAACAGTCTCAAGTAACGGAATAAACTCAAATAGGAAAAAAAAAAAAAAGTTTAATCATTCAAATAGATAAAATACAAGTTAGGCACTCAAATAAAACAAAAAGCGTTTGAAAAATTGCAATTCTCTAATTTATAATAGGATCAGGCGATTGAATGCAGTTAAAAAAAATAATTCAAAGGTTGGTCACTAAAATTGCAATTTTCTCCCCCAACCTCTGAGACCCATAAATATATGATAATTAATATTTTTTATATATAAATCATGGAGTTTTATTTACCTCACATTAGACCGTTGGATTTAAATAAAATAGAGTAATAATGTAATAGGAATCGATATTTATTGACGCCAGCATTGTCACAGTCGTATACTTTTGACACCCTTTAATGCTCCACCCTTTAAGAAATTATCTCTCAACGTTTTTCTCTTCAAATGTTTTTTTACCTCGTGCTGAAATTTATTATTATTACTGTTTCACCACCACGTGGGGAGAGAGAATTTTGAAGCCTCGACGATAAATCCAAATTAATTTCCAAGTTGTTCGGCTAGGTTCTTTGGATGCTTTGAGTGGAGAATTCAGAAACAAAAATGAAGATGTGAAAGAGAACGGTGACGTTGTAGGGCTAGTGGTAGCTGCAATAAAGTTTCTCCGAGAGTCGCTTTCCATGGCAGATAAGTAAGGACGCCAGCTGCCCTCTCGCAAAAAACAGAAAGAATCCAGCTTGCTCGCTCACCTAATTCTTGCATGTGGGTCAAGTTGAATTTTCTACCATGGAGAGTGAAAAGCATGTCTATCATTGACCACATCGAATGGAATATGAAAAAGTAATCAAATTAATGTGAAAGCTTTGTCTTTGTGGCCATCAACTCTTGTTGCTTGTATAGTTAATTTACTCGATCCCTGGTCATTTAACCACCCCAGATAAATTGAAGTCTTTTTTTTGAGAAAATTAAAATGATATTATTTTAATTATTTTTTTTTAATTATCAGTATTTTTTTAATCAAATCAATCTATATCAAATGGGGGGTTTAGATCGTATAATCATAGATGTCGGGGGTCCAACTATAGTACCGATCCGGTTTTAAAGCAATGATTGGAACTAGTTCAGCATTGGCTAGAATGTGAAAACTATGTGGCTGCAATAGAAAAAGGCTAGCCCTCGAGGCCTGCGGAGTCAACTGGTAATCCTTGATGGTTGAGCCAATCGGAGGTACTTGTGTGTCGGCTAGCGATTGGTTGGGCGATGGAAGAATTTTGTTCAAAGTGTTGTGTCATGTGTCCCATATTACAGGAAAAAGGTCATGTATGTTTGATTATATCCTGGGTAAACTTCATTCTGTCCCTGTACATTTATGAATCTTCCAATTATACCCCTATAGTTTAGAATCTCTCAATATCAGCCTTCTAGTTCTCTAAACTAAAAGCCCCAATATTACCTAATACCTACTTTTAAATTTGGTTGTTATTGTTTTTGTAACATGTTATAACATATACGTGGACTTGAGATAACAAGGTGAGAGAAAAAGCAAGAAAAACTAAAATAAAAATACGAAAAGTCAGCTTGATTTTGAAATAGAGAGTGATTTCTTTTTTATTTCCAATATGAATTGGTGAAAATTAATTTTGAAACAAACTAAGCAAGACTAGGAAAAAAGAAAAAATGGTTTAATCTTGGGTTTTTTTATCATAAAAAATTCTTTTTTTATTAACGTGGATGCTCAGGGTCAATTTGTTGCTACCTCAACTAATTCCACGGTCCCCGGTTAATGATTATGTAAGCCTACAATAGCCCTAAGATTTGTAGGACTTGAACTTGTGACTTCTAGAGAACAAACCTAAAGTCCGACCATTTGAGTTACACCCTTCGAGTTATGAAATATAATTCTTAATATATCTTCTAAGGTGATTTATATATATCCTATGAGAAATATTAAAAATTATCTCATAAATAAAAATATTTAACAATGCTACATAATTGATGGACATGGTTAACGTGGAGACTTCCAAAAGATTAGATATTAGGTTAGTTGAATAGTATTAAGAAATACAAGGGTTAATTGACAAAAATAAGAAAAAAAAATAAAAACTAGAAATGAATAATTGACACAAATACAATAGTAAATTTAGGGTATTTCCTCTATAAATGAAAGGAAAAAAATGATAGAAATGCTGGATATTCTAATTACTATATTAAGATGATTTTATGAATTGGAAAAAACTTAATCAATCATGGAATCACAAAATAATGGTATAGATACTATAAATATTAAATATATTTGTTAAAATAACTGTACAGTCAACTAATTCTATTATTAATTTTGTTTGAGGGCTAAAGAGTATTCTTAAACTATTTAATTTACATGTCAATCCAGATTATATCTCTTCCCTCGATTAAATTCTATTAGCTAAAATAATGTATATATATTTTTAAATATACATCAAGTATAAAAATCTTTTTTCAAACAAAGTTTTTTTATTTTTTTCAGCAGCATTCCTTAAAATATGTTTCCACAAGAAAAAAAACTTCTATATGGGCTTGTAGGATTAGGTGGGCCTTCCATATAGTCCACCCAAATTTAATCCTCAAAATTTAGTCCACCAAAAAATATGGAAGATAAACAAGGGGAGGACAAAACTCTATGGCGCATAAATTTCTAGGGCACAAAACTGAACCAGACAGAGAAAGGGAGCTCACAAAAAGTTAAGAGATGGGAGTTACAAAGGAACTAGTTGAGTCTACTCTAAAGTCAAAATTGAATCCTTCACATCTTGTAAGCTCTATTTGGTTTCTTTAATTTCTGATCCCTACCTTTGAATATTTTTGTGTATGTGCTTCTGTTTTGTGTAATTATGCTAAAAGATACTAACTTTCAGCTTAATTAGCAATTTTAAGCTACTGGGATCTGTTTATATTTGCTATTGATCAGTTTTTATTTTTGGGTTTTGGCTTTTATAGTGTTTGTTTGTGGATTTTAGAAAGTGGGTCTTCTTTGTTTCTAGAAAACATCATCCTTAAACACTTAAAAACTTTGTCCATTGTTAGTCCTTTCAGCCTTTTTCTTCATGTTTTATTGATAGTCTGATGGTAGAGTTTTTATAGTAGCTACCTAGTCTCAATGTCGTGTAGATTTTTTAAGCATTGTGGAGGTCAATAAGTTGATCTGTATGAAGTTTTAGTCTTTGATAAAGGGAAACAAAGTTGCCACTCATTTTGGGTTTGACACCTGAAAATCTCATTGCACAACGGTAGTCTGTTTCGGTTATGCTCTTTCTAACGTCATGGAACTGGGTTATATTTTCATGGTTGGAAAACTAGAATTTAGAAGTAACTTCCATATTTCGTTTGCCTCTTCTATGATTTATAGTTCATGTTGAAGTAGGATGTAGAAAAAGGTTGAGGGACTTCTTATGAGGTGAAAGGGGTAGGATGGTGATTGAAAGTTTTAAGGGCCTAATTGAAACTGACTCCTACATAGTTGTAATAATCTGTGATTTATCCTTTAGAAAACTCTCTGATGAAATCACTGGAAAGGAGGAAGGTGGTTTGAATAGTGTGCAGTGATTACCGTCTTGATGGAATGACAGTGCTGGTCGGATAAGCTATAAAACCACGGAGGATACTTTGGTGCTTAAATTATTATTTTGTGATATTCTGGTCAGCGTTGGTATTTGTCTAGGTGAGAACTCCTGAATTCACGAGTTCATGCAACTGTATTCCTATGATATATATGAACCAAGGTGCACTATTGGAGTGACAATGTGAAATTTTTGGAAGGCTGTACTTATACAGAATATTATAAATCCATGCTGTTCAACACATAGTAAACTGAAGTGGCATGGAAGGTTCCAGTGAGAAAGGGTGGTAAAAAGGGATAAACTTTGCGACGGATTGTTAAATTAAATGTTTATCATGAGCTTAGAGTTTGATGACTACATTGCCCTAGTGTAGTCCTAGAACATCCTGTTAAGGATGTTCCAGGGCTTTTTTGTAGCAAATCCTGTTAAGGGCGAACATATTAGTGTAATGCTTCTCCTTCTCCTTCTCCTTCTCCTTCTCCTTCTCCTTCTTTTTTTTTTTGGGTAAACTAATTCATCTTCTTTTTTTTTTCTTTCTCTCTCTCTTTTTTTTGTGATCTCAGGAAGTGGTTGATACATCTGGAGGGTGAGTTCCTTCTCCCGAATAGATTTGTCTGAAAATGGAACAACTTTTACGTGTTGATTCATCGCTTCTGTATCTTTCTTTTGATTCATCGCTTCTGTATCTTTCTTTTTGATAAAACTTTATTGGTTGTCAGCTGTGGTGCAAGTTTCGCTATTGAGATTGTCTCAGAACAATTTGAGGGGAAGAGGCTGCTGGAGAGGCATCGACTTGTCAATGCTGCTCTGGTAGAGGAGATGAAAGAGATCCATGCCCTCTCAATAAAGAAAGCTGTGACCCCTGCGCAGTGGAAACAACAGCAAGAGACCCAGCAATCTACATCTGCTGCATAAGATCATGCTTTCAAAATATTTATCGGAACTCACGTGTATTTGGTAGCCGATGAGCGAGCCTGAGTGTGGGAAAAAGGAGCGAGCCTGAGTGTGGGAAAAAGGATAAAATGCTTTTTAATGGAAGTATGTATATTAAGATTCTAAGATACTAAGTATGTATATTTTGAGAATTTTATAATAGAGTGTGGTAGCATTTATTTATTTATTTTTTAAATGGATGTGTGGAATTTTAAAATTCTGGCAATCAAGTGAAACCTGAAGAGTTGGCAAGTATAATATAAAAATTTATCGTGTCATTTTAATGCTGAAGTGAGTTGTTTGATATCAGTCATTTGCCACCTCATTCTTCAAATCCATGTTATTCATACCACCTCAATTAAATTTCTTATGTTATATTTATCACTTCTTTTAAATTTTTGAGAACCCAAACATCTATTGGAAAAAATAAATATTGACTTTAAGTATGTTTATATTTATCTTTAATTTTTGAGAACCCAAACATCTTTTAAATTTATATTTATCTATTGTTTAGTATGATATAAGTTTAGGGTTAATTTCTGATTTTGTCTCGGAAGACATTGGAATTTGTGTGCAGCATATCTCACGTTGATATTTTTTTCCTGCCTGGTAGATGACAATGGACAGCTTCGACAGACATTTAAGTATGTAGATAGGTTCGGTCACCGGCTTGTGACAGCCAATCATCTTGCCCTCGATTTTTGGTGACTGTCACACCGACTTCAAGTGTTGATATAAATTTAGTATCTTAATACAAGACTTAATATAAATATTATAATTATAGAGCACGAACTAGATATATATATATAAAAATACTAATTACAATCAAAAAAGTAATTTCTAAAGGTCCAACAAAAACAACCTGTTAATAAGCTATAAGCCTGAAAAGAATAAATAACAAGAGGGTTAGTTCGACATCTTAGTGAGTAGATAATGTTCAATATACATGCACGAGATAATACAATGATGAGAAATATATACACAAACATGACTTTAAGTTCTTACATGAAAGTTTCTCAAATAAACCATAATAAGAATATCATAAGGTAAGACTCGTCAAAAAATAAAATGCAATGAGCATGACGTTGCATAATGTGGAATGATAAGTCGCTAGAAGTTGGAGACTCTCTCGACCAACTAGGGTTTAGATACGATGTGCATAAAGACTAATGCTACTATGTTAGCATGAGTATTCTAACTATAGTTTTGAAACCCGGCCCGGCCCGGCGAGTCGACCCGTGACCCGGCCGATCCGGGGCTGAAACCAGGCCGGGTTGATGAAAAAATAGGATAAGTCATGACCCGGTGTGACCCGGGCGACCGGCAAAAACCCGGTCAAAAACTTCGGTTGCAACCCATTGACTTTTTTTTTACTAAAAGCGACATCGTTTTGAATCTTTTTAAAGTTGGGATTGACTGGCCGGCCTTGGCCAAGACCCGGAACTGAACCTTGGACCGAACCGGGTTTAAAAATTATGATTCTAATCGATATATTATAGGTTCATATCATAATCATCCGAGATAGATTCATATCTCAATGCTCGACTCATGACATCAATCAAATAAAAAGCCATCAATTCGGAAGTAAATAATGGTTCATAATAAAGATTCAGTTTCAATAAATGATCATACTTAATTATAAATAAATAATAAATAATAATATAAGAATTACCAAGAAGCACAATTAATTTCATATTAACAATTCAAGTATTTATACTAATCTTCTACCATATGAAAAATTATTCACTCACCTGACTTAAAAGTAAAAATAACACGAAAGCAGATACCGAAGGCAATTCTATTAATGTCCCGCATGTAGAACATCAGAATTATCTGAAAGCAAAAGAAAACACACTCCAAAACAACTTAAAAAAATATACAATCTATTTAATACACTTAACTTAGGGTCTAACTTATAACCCTATATGTTTATGAACCAAACCAGTCATTTTTTCAAAAAACCCAAAAATCAAACGGTTTTCCAAAATCTAATTCAAAAGAAAACAAATAAAAAAACATGATAATTATTCACTAATTAATCTCAATTATTCGTCAAATCAATTTGAAAAACTTAAATTATAGCTAGGGCTAATCTGTATTTTTTTCAAAGTTCAAGGACTAAACTGTAAATATCTAAATTTGAGAGACTAAAATGAAATTTCATCATTTTCTAACTCAAGACCATATTATCAAGATTTCTAGCAAGGATTTTTCACAATTTTAATATTCTCACACCCAACACATCAATTAAACCAATTAATCTCGAAATCATTATTCCTAACAAAATCATCTAAAATTCAACCAATTAAACCATTACCCATAACAATTAATCCATATAACATTTCAATCAACTCATCAATTATACCTAAAACCCTAATCTTTAACAAATTCAAAATCTTAACTAATAATAACTCTTATACATATTAAAGTATAAATCTTACCTTGACAATTTTTTTTTTTAATTCTCTTCATTTCTCTTTCCTCCCAGTTTCTCTTTTTTAATTGCAGATCCTTCTCTCTTTTTTTATATATATATTTATCAACTCATATGCAAATATTACCTCAATACCCCTCATCCCTTTATATTTAATATCTATCCTTCCAAGAGCATTGTTGTTTTCCTATCAATTCTTTCTCTTTTATATTAAAATATTACAAAATACATGTATAAATTATATTAAATTTAAAAATATAATTGTGTTGTTATATATATATATATATATTAAGTTAAGTTTGACAATACTTTATTCATTTCTCATTAAGTAAAGTAATTATCTAAAAAAAATTCTTTCTTTCAAGTCGGTTCAAATCTGTTCTTATCAAATATCAATCGTGTTCGAGTTAAATTACAATCCTTAACCACAAACAAGTTAAGGGTTGTTATTTCTATCCGAGAAAAAAAAATCTTTTAGTAGAAATCTAGTTCAAAATTTTATTTGCTTATTTGATCATAGTTTTTCAATCAGCCAAATTAGCATATTTAGGATGAACCTCTAGGGTCAGCAAGGATTGCAAGTAGGTTTGCTTTCCACCTTTTAACCCTATGGTTCAATTGTGAAAACAACTGGATTTAATTTAGGCAGTGTGTTTTTGCAGTTAGGTTGAGTTTTTGAAAGTATTTGAATTTTTTTTTAAAATTAATTTTTTTATATTTTAGATGATTTTGATGTGTTGATTCTAAAATAAATAAAAATATATTATTTTAATATATTTTTAAATAAAAAATATTTTTAAAATTTATCGCTACTATAATAAAAAAAATTACCTTAATATCGATAAGGCTCTTTAATTATGCTATGCTGGCCAAGCAAACCACTTGATCGTGTTCGGTGTTTTAGATTTTATTTAGAACTTGTTTATTAATATAAAAAATATTTTAATTTATTAAAAAAACACATTAAAAAAATCAATATCTCCATTTCACATTCTCAGCCACAGGTGGGCATAGACACATCTTATCCAAAGATGACAAAACGGCAGGGAAGGGACGGTGTCCATGCTTTTACAAGCAGAAAATTAAATCTTATTAATCAATCACCGCTCTTCAATAGTTTAGTAATGAATTCATATAACTATTTAATAAGTATACAAGTTGCAATAAAAAATTAAAATGGACACATAAACCAACAAACTAGGAGGATGCAAACCCCATTAGGAAAAAAAGATACCGCAAATCCCATTTTCTTGGCTCTATCTTTCAGGCTTAAACAAGAAAGAAGCAACACCTATCATGTTTCTGAAACTGGATTCTATGGCTTCTAAGCTTGTAAATCCAGCTTCTCAAGCGGGGCATCCAGTACCAAGAATGAGAAAGATGCTTAAAACTCATAGCAGGTCAGTCCCAGCTATAATTCATCCATGGACCAGGAGGGAAAACATTGCTGATGGGGTTAGGCCAATTCACACCATCAAAGTTGCAGAACAAAGCCCTGGATTAGTTGATGATAACAAGGAGATCAATGAAAATGACAAAGATAACAGGGAAATTGAACAGATTAAAGCAGACCTTTACCAGGCAGTCCAAGGTATGTCTGTCCCCCCTTGAATTTTCAGTCTCATGTGCCTAATATTCTGCCATTAATTCCCTCAACAATGAGCTTGTTGAGCATTCTGCAATGAATACTGAAATGGGGTGGCATTACAATGTGATCAAAGTAATTAATAGAGGGATTTTTGGAGTCCCATCTGCAAAGAAATCTGCGATTCTTGGTTTGGTGGAGCTATTAGAGTCTCAAAATCCAACACCAGATCCTACTCTAAATCTTGAGAAGGTAAGTCAATAAGCTTATATGTAAGTTGTGAATGTGCCGATGAAAACTTGGTAGTTAAAGTGTTGCTTCTATAATTGGAAAGGTGGGTGGTTGCTGGAAGCTTGTGTACAGTACAATCACTATACTGGGTTCAAAGAGAACAAAGCTAGGATTGAGAGATTTTATCACATTGGGAGACTTTTTCCAGAACATTGATGTCGCTAAGGTATCAGATTCCTCTTGCGTATAGTAAGATTGATGAGTCCTATTCTTTTCAGCAAATACGTAGTTTGTCAAAAGCAATTTATCTACTTCATTTTTTTGTTGGTCTTTGACTAAGTTTCATCATTTACTGATGCAAAATGGAGGGCAAAGCAGTTAATGTGATCAATTTCAATGTTAGAGGATTGAATTTGTTGAATGGACAGCTGACAATTGAGGCATCCTTCAAGACTGCGTCTAAATCAGTAAACACTTTACATTTTGGTCACTTGTTCCTGCTTTTTCTTTGATTATGACTATCATAATTCATTGAGATTGCAAGTGATGACAGAGTACTAATCTTCATCTAATCTTTTTCAGAGAGTTGATATAAACTATGAAAGTTCCACTATCATCCCTGATCAGGTAAAGCTAAACCTATTGAGCAATGAAGTATATGCTGCGTTTGCTAACATTTGAAACTGCGGTCCGTGATTGTAGTTTTGCAACTGCAGACTATAGTTTTCTTGCAGAACATTTCATTTAGTACTGCAACACAAATCGATGCTGAATGTTTCAGTAACTTCAAAATTTCTTTGTTTTGTTGTGTGGAAAAACGACGACAGTTGATGAACCTGTTTCGAAAAAACTACGATCTTCTGCTTAGCATATTCAATCCGGATGGTTGGCTCGAGATCACGTATCCTTTTCGGCATTCTAATTCATTATTATGAATTTGCTTAGAGCATACTTACTTTAATATCATAGTTTGGTAATTGTGAAGAATGCACTTGATCCTTGATTTGGTTAACATAGATATGTTGATGATAACATGAGGATAGGGAGAGATGACAGTGGCAATATCTTCATACTAGAGAGATCCCAAGAATCTGAAACTTAAAGATCAATTTGCTGCTATGATCTTCCTGACAGCAAATTCATTATTTTAGTGATACAATCTTCAAGAATTATGCTGATTTCTTCAATTATTTCAGTTGAAAATTTTGACTCATTGCAAACAGAACACATGTAATACTTTTACCATATTGGCAAAAGCCAAATTCATCGCTGTTAAGTTTTGAAGCAAAACATTGTGTCTACAAAAATCTGTCCAGCTACATTATACATGCAGCAAGAATAGCTGATATATGCAGTTGTTCTTATCCCATGCACCTTCTTTTCAAGAATGAAATAGTCAGATTGAAAGATAATTCATTTTTCTGTAGTGTTCCATGATCTTTTTTACCCCAACCTTCTCTCTTAAACCTAGAAGGATAGATTTTTACGAACTAAAATATTGGAAACAAGGTTTTCGAACTTGCATTGTTAGGGATCTTCGCAATGGAAAATCCCTTAAAAAATAGAGGCATGCCGCTATCAATGGAGAGCACACGGTATTCTTTAGTAAAAGGCGAAAGAATAGTTCGCTCTGTGCTCACCACACGGCTCCATGGTTTCTTCCATTAACGACATGCTTCATTTTATAGAAACGAGGGCTAGCTTTTGCATGTCTCTTTTCTCGATGTGGGACTACAGCTTTATATTTTCTTGCCTTTGCTTTACAATATTCTGCCATCGAAATACCATCATTTTTTTCTTGATAATATTACCATTTTTTGTCGACTTCCATTGACTAGGGGACAGATATCATGTGCAATGAATTCCCTTTCATGTTTAAAAATGAGTCGTAACAATTTTGAGATCCCATCTAAAGGAGTCCAATCCATCTCTTTAAACCCCAACACTAAACAAGTAGGACCAAAAACCATGACGCTCCGCAGCAAGGAAAACAACAAGCCCTATGGGATAAGGCTATATTTTGTAACCTTGAGCCTCAAGCTATGACATTCTTTTACAGTTCTCCTCTCCTCTCGCGAATAATAATAATAATAAAAAAAATTATCTTGCATTGGCTAATTTAGTCATAAAGAGTCTTTTGAACATTAAGTTTGTCATAACCCAATTTTTGAACAAATAATAAAAATTGAATATAGTTGATAATGGGGTTTAGACAACACCAAAATTTAAAGTTTGATGATGGAATTATTAAATTTGAGAGTCAATTAATCAATAATTGAAGAATTAATAAGTTGGAGACTTTAATTAAAAATTTAGATTAGTTTAATTAATGAAATCAGGAGAATTAATAAGTTTGCGAACTTAATTAAAATTTTGATTTAATTAATTAAATAAATTCAGGGATTTAATTGAAATTAATCCAAGGGGCAAAATTAAATTTATTGATTAAGGGACCCAATTGATACATTTCAAAACATCAGAAACCAAACTACAATTTGTCAATTCTTTATGCAAGATGACGCCGTTTTGATCCCACTGTTCACCATCCCTTCCGTTTCGCACGGACCAGGCCGATTCAACAGAAACAATCCGGCAATTCAAGGCCACGACACCACGATCTCTTGCCCATGATCCCACTCATGGATTGATGAAGAGGGGAAGGAGTTTTTTCGCATCTTTGGGGCTCTATAAAAGACAGAGCAGAGAGAGGAAAGGGGGGAGGGGAATTGAACCGAAAATCATTGGAGGAACAGAGAAGAAAAACCAAGACACAGAGGAAGAAAGGCGGGGAGCCGGCGAAAAATCAACCCGTAAAACCAGAGCAAAGACGAAGGAAGAACACTGGAAACAGAGAAGGAGTTGGAAAACGAATAACACGGGATCAAAACAAGAAAAAAAAGGGAGAGCAGGAACCAAAACAAAAAAACGGGGAAAGAATCGGCAGATCACAGAGCCAAACAAAGACTAAAACCCGGGGAAACAGAGAGAAGGAGAGACTGGGAACGAATAAAAAACCGAGAGAGGGAGAGACCGGGAACGAATAAAAAAAACCGAGACGCTGGAAGAACAAGAACATAGACACGCAGAAGAACAAAGACGGAGAGAAACAGAACCGGGGAAAACAGAGAAACAAAGAACGGTCGAAGAAAGAAAAGCGAAAAGGGAAACGAAGGTTATTGTCTAGCCAGTGGCGCCCGCCATCACCATCGCCTCCATCCCTTTCGTTTCCTGACCGAGGTAAGCGCCACTCCCCTTGCGTTTTAATTCATCACATAGCAAGTGAATTACAATTCACTTGCTCTCGTAGCAAGTGAATTGTAATTATCGGGCGCGCGTTAGCATGCACGTCATCACTACCGGGTCACTGGTCTAGACCAGTGACCCAACCTAGTCAGTCTAGTCCAAAAATATAAATTAAAAAAAAAATAAAAAAGATAAAAAAATAAAAAATACATAATAAAAAAAGGATGTGTATGTATAAATAAAAAAATAAATATGAATTTATTGTTTTTATTCATTGACGCCAGAGTCAGAATAAAACTATTGATTCAAATTTATTTCATTGTATTTTATTTAAATCACAAAAAAAAAAATGCATGCAAAAATAAAATAAAATAAAATAAAATAAATTTATTGGTTTATTACGGCCTTGAGTCGGGAATAAAGATACTAATGTAAATTTATTTTATTTTATTTTGTTTTATTTTTTTTTTTTAGCTACATAAAAATAAAAATAATGTGATTGCATAAAAAAAATTGATTTTATTTGTTTATTCACTGACGCCAGAGTCAGGAATAAAAAAAAAAAATAATTCACATTTATTTATTTTCATACCTACATAATATTTACCAACGCCAGAGTTGGAAATATCCATAGTTGAATATTCACTGGCACCAGAGCTAGGAATATTACACACAAAAAAAAAATCATAGTATAAACCAAAAAAAATGTTAGCAATTAATGACAAAATCAAGCAATGCGACTTTTAGGCAGGACGTTTAAGGGGTGATAATATCTTCCCTTTTATGTAACCAGTCTCGGACCATAGAATCTCTGTTGACCAATTAGGGTTCCTAGTAACCGTAATACTAGGTGGCGACTCCTTAAACAAAGAATATCCCCATTAAAGAATAGGATGCCAGAAATCCATTCTTTTCCATGAACCATAATTTTTAAGGCCGCCGCAATGTCGGGTGCGACAGGATGGCGACTCCACTGGGGACTAATGGACTAAGCTTTGCCTTTTGTTTGTCAATTGCTATAATGTTTGTTACGTTGTGTTTATTTGTTTATTTTTTCCTGCATTTTACTGCTTTAGCATGCATCCTTGTTTATATTGTCGTGCATCACGTTAAAAGCACACACCTTACAATCTAGGATAAGTGGGGGAGTAACGGTACCCCAATGGCTTTAGCCTGGGTAAGCCTCGTGAAACCATCCAACTCTCGCTTGATTGTTTACTTGGAAGTGGTTGATATGCCAAACTGATATTACTCAGGGCCTCTATCTTCACACTACTTGTAAGCCTCATATCAACCTTTTCAAGGATGATCACTGAGCATGCGAGAGACCCATTTGAAACTAGATAATGACCAGCCCCTTGATGCACTCAACAATTAGGATCTTTCTATTAGGTTGTCATCCCGTGAAGGGCGTGCCCGCATTTCATACGCATTTTTAATTGAATCAATATTTTTGCATAAATTGCATGATTTACATTTACAGGTTGAAATATAGGTTCCCCATTGAAACCTACATATAATAATCATTTGAGGAAAAAAGACAAATGAAAAACGAAGAAAGAGCTCAGTTGGAAGCCCAACATCAAAAAGAGGTGGACAATCTTAAGGAAGAAGTCACAAGGATTACTAGTCTACTCGAGCAGGTCTTGAGAAATAAATCCGGAAAAGCAACACTTATAGCTCAGCCTGAAGATATGCATGTAACTCATTTCGATCCACAAAATCTGGGGGCAAATAGGGTGTCATCTGAATTTCAACAACCTATGCATTTCCAGCCAGCATACCCTGCGAGAGTGTCGTCCACCATTGATTCTATAGAGAAGGAATATCAAAAAGGCAAGGTGGTAAAAGAAGATGATCTGAACAAATTCATTGCCCTAGAGCAAAGGATGAGGGCATTTGAGGGAATTCACCTATATGATCCTATAAAGGTCGTTGAGATGTGTTTGGTGCCCAACGTTGTCATTCCTAAAAATTTTAGAGTGCCCGAATTTGTTAAATATACGGGGAACTCAATGTCCTATAACTCATCTCAAAGCATCTTGCAACAAAATGGCTGAGGTGGTTGATAATGAGAAACTGCTGATTCATTTCTTTCAAGACAGTTTGAGTAATGTTGCCCTCACTTGGTATATGCGGTTGGACAATACCAAGGTTAAAAAATGGAAGGATTTAGTGGATGCCTTTATGAGGCAATATAAGTTCAATATAGACGTGGGCCCGATCGGTTAAGCTTGCAAGCTATGGAGAAGGACAACAAGGAGTCCATAAGGGAATACGCCCGGAGATGGAGTGAGGTAGCTGCACAAGTTAATCCTCCCATGTTGGAAAAAGAGATGATCAGTTTATTTTCCAACACCTTTAAAGCTCCGTACTTTGAATACTTGGTTAGAAGCTCTGCACAACATTTCGTTGACTGGTTATTGTAGGGTGAGAGGATTGAACAAGCCATTGGGTTAGGTAAAATTGCTGATCCAATCGAAAAGAACGGTTTCACTTCGAAAAAGGAAAGGACATCAAGGGGGTGGCCAAGGCTCTTACCGTTCCTATAGCTAATTTCTTTACGCCGACCCTTAAATCAACTATCTTGAAGAGAAAGCTATGGTGATATTAGGTCGAGAATGATCACTAAATGTTTAGCTCCTTTATGTGTTATCATGCCAAAGATTCAAGGTTGGCATAAGATCTTTGTTGTTGAACTTCTTTTCCTAAGCTTCAATGAAATAATGAGTTTGTCATTCAATCGTGTTCACGACCAAGCATTATTCGATTAAGAAAGTTTTTCTTATAAGAACTCACGAATACACCTTTGAAGCCTCGCGTGATCTCATAAACGCAATTCATCTCTTGTACCAAAATCCATTTCCCTATTGGAGTTTTGAAAATTTGATCTGGTATTTTGATTTCAAAAATAATTTGATGTTCATTCAAAAATGATATTTTTCACATTCTACTTGTAGAATGACAAGTGAATCAAGCAGCTCCATCATTGAGGTGACTAAATTATAAACCATAAAAATTATGAAAAAGAAAAGAAAAAGAAAGAAATGAATAAACACACTTACCTCCATGACTTTTGAATCATGTGTTTTTAAATGTATGAATAATGGTATGTAGTGAACTCGTTGCTCATGATTTATGAAATGCATCTTTGCAAAGACCAAACCATCACACTGGATGAGGTCAAAGTTTATCGATCTTAACTGCTTGCGCTTGAAATGAGGAAAGGCCATCTTTGTTATTCCTTTCACTTTCTGAAATAAGTACATCCGTTGCGATGCCTTTTTGAGCCTGAATGATTTTTCTTTCATGAAAACAAAATCCCAACTAGGATCACACCCCACACTAGGGGGCAAGAGAAAATTTCAATGAGAAATGAGAAAAAGCCGTGAGAAAGGCAAAAAGGCATAAAGAGCCCAAGAAATTCAAATGCTAGGGGGCATACCCAAATCACAAGAAAAAGTGATAACCAAGATAAAATGAGTATGCTCTAGCAAAGCTATGAAAAAAAAAAGGGGCAAATCAAAGAATAGCGGCAAAAGAAAATCTGAATGACGTCAATAGTCAAACTGTTGATAGTGATCCTTAGTCTTTGAGACCCTGAAACACTCTTTGAGCCTTATGAATCTTTTTCTTTCATAGCCAAGAACCACAGCTTACGTTACGTCCCGATAGAAGTCCTTTCTAATCAAGCAAGCAAGCAACCTAGAACAATAAACAATGCTCTCAAAATGCAAAGAATACTTTTCATAAGATTCATGACATCAAGAATAATCTACTCATTATTATTCATACTGATAAAAATGAATGTTCAAAAAGAGACAAGTTTTTCTCATACAAAACCTCGAGCTTTTTCTCGAGCCTTTCACTTTGAAACAAAAGGTCATCTCATGATGTATTTTCATCGAAGACCTCATTGCCAAACACAAGAGCAAATAATCTCTTTACCAAGAAAGAAAATAACCAAGGAGTTGTAAGATTTCAAAAGCAAATTGTTTTAGACTCACATCGAGTTAATTTTTGTTTTCAAAATGCGAGATCAAGATTTCAAGATTCATTCTAAAACCATTTTCCTTCACCAAACTGAAAATGAGAGAAATGAGAGATTGACCTCTTAAAACTATTATTTGTCTAAGTTGCTAACAGAGCACACTTGGGAGCAATGACCAATACAAGGGGGCAACACTGTGTTTTGAAGGAAAAATTCTAGAAAATGAGATGGTAATTTCCTTCAACCAGACAAGGGGGCATTTTTGGTTTACGAAAGACAGTTTGATCCTTTCAGCAAGTGACACCTAGTTTTTGTACCATGTAGACGAGGGGTAATGAATGATCCTCTCAAATTATTTGACGAGTCCGAAAATCTTTAGCAAGCATGTGGGTCACGATGGGTACCATAAAGGCTAGTTATGCAAACAAATCTGGAAAAAGTCTTATATGGGCTAACTCGAGTGGGTTAGAAAGCCAAACGACAAAGATGACTCAAATCAGATAGTAAGATCTCACTAACCAAGCAACGAGAAGACTAAGAAGAAATGGGGGGCCTATATTTCAAATCAGGTAAAGATGCATGCATATCATTTAAACTTTGAGACATTGGACAATGAGTTTTGCAAATTCTAACAGAATCCATCAAGCGGAAGGCCAACTTGAAATGGCGAACATTGAAATTGCTTTTGAAAAATTTTCACTTTTGAGAATTTTTCAACCCGGAAGCAGCCCATGAAAATTAGGCCACTTGAAAAATATCTGTATTTTCCCACCACCTTTCATTCTCCATTCGAGCGCGCCTTCAAGCCCTCGTCTTATCCCCATTCGAGTGTACCTTCGAGCCCTCGTCTTGTTTCTTTTCGAGCGCGCCTTCGAGCCCTCGACCATCAAAGGTAGTGCATTTCCTATCCTACCTCCATTCGAGCGCACCTTCGAGCCCTCGTCTTGTTTCTTTTCGAGCACGCCTTCAAGCCCTCGACCATCAAAGGTAGTGCATTTCCTATCCTACCTCCATTCGAGCGCGCCTTCGAGCCCTCGTCTTATCTCCATTTCGAGAGTGCCTTCGAGCCCTCGACCATCAAAGGTAGTGCATTTCCTATCCTACCTCCATTCGAGCGTGTCTTCGAGCCCTCGTCTTATCTCCATTCGAGCGCGCCTTTGAGCCCTCGTCTTATCTCCATTTCAAGAGCGCCTTCGAGCCCTCGACCATCAAAGGTAGTGCATTTCCTATCCTACCTCCTTTTGAGTGCGCCTTCGAGCCCTTATTTCCTTTGAGCTTCCATCTATTGAATAAATGCGCCTTCGAGCCCTATCATGTCTTAAAAAAAAATCCTCGTATTTTTCCACTGGGCAGGTAACCCATTACAATGTGACCAACTGGGCTGGTAACCCATTACAATGTGACCATCTGGGTCGGTAACCCATTACAATATACCATCCACTGGGCAGGTAACCCATTACAATGTGACCAAGCGGGCGGTAACCCATTACAATGTGACCATCTGGGTCGGTAACCCATTACAATATACCATCCTATACTGGGCAGGTAACCCATTACAATGTGACCATCTAGGCAGGTAACCCATTACAATGTGACCATCTGGGTCGGTAACCCATTACAATATACCATCCTATACTGGGCAGGTAACCCATTACAATGTGACCATCTGGGCAGGTAACCCATTACAATGTGACCATCTGGGTCGGTAACCCATTACAATATACCATCCTATACTGGGCAGGTAACCCATTACAATGTGACCAACTGGGCAGGTAACCCATTACAATGTGACCATCTGGGCAGGTAACCCATTACAATATAACCATCTGGGTCGGTAACCCATTACAATATACCATCCTATACTGGGCAGGTAACCCATTACAATGTGATCATCTGGGTCGGTAACCCATTACAATATACCATCCACTGGGCAGGTAACCCATTACAATATGACCAACTGGGCCGGTAACCCATTACAATGTGATCATCTGGGCAGGTAACCCATTACAATGTGACCATCTGGGTCGGTAACCCATTACAATATACCATCCTATACTGGGCAGGTAACCCATTACAATGTGACCAACTGGGCTGGTAACCCATTACAATGTGACCATCTGGGTCGGTAACCCATTACAATATACCTTCCTATACTAGGCAGGTAACCCATTACAATGTGACCATTTGGGCCGGTAACCCATTACAATATACCATCCTATACTGGGCAGGTAACCCATTACAATGTGATCATCTGGGCCAGTAACCCATTACAATATACTATCACAAAAAAAAAGGGGAGGTTTCCTCGAATCAAAAAAAAAAAGGTCGTCTTTTTGAAGTTTTCAAAACTCTAAAAAATAAATTCTTTTCGTATCTACTTTTCTTTATAAATTTACTACCCAAAGCCAAAGGAAAATAAAATTTTCCAATGACTTTGTATCGTAAATATTATAAAGAGGGGGCAACTGTCATAACCCAATTTTTGAACAAATAATAAAAATTGAATATAGTTGATAATGGGGTTTAGACAACACCAAAATTTAAAGTTTGATGATGGAATTATTAAATTTGAGAGTCAATTAATCAATAATTGAAGAATTAATAAGTTGGAGACTTTAATTAAAAATTTAGATTAGTTTAATTAATGAAATCAGGAGAATTAATAAGTTTGCGAACTTAATTAAAATTTTGATTTAATTAATTAAATAAATTCAGGGATTTAATTGAAATTAATCCAAGGGGCAAAATTAAATTTATTGATTAAGGGACCCAATTGATACATTTCAAAACATCAGAAACCAAACTACAATTTGTCAATTCTTTATGCAAGATGACGCCGTTTTGATCCCACTTGTTCACCATCCCTTAGTTCGCACGGACCAGGCCGATTCAACAGGAAACAAATCCGGCAATTCAAGGCCACGACACCACGATCTCTTGCCCATGATCCCACTCATGGATTGATGAAGAGGGGAAGGAGTTTTTCCCGCATCTCGGGGCTCTATAAAAGACAGAGCAGAAGCAGAGGAAAGGGGGGAGGGGGAATTGAACCGAAAATCATTGGAGGAACAGAGAAGAAAAACCAAAGACACAGAGGAAGAAAGGCGGGGAGGAGCGAAAAATCAACCTAAAACCAGAGCAAAGACAGAAGGAAGAACACTGGAAACAGAGAAGGAGTTGGAAAACGAATAACACTGGATCGAAACAAAGAAAAAAAAGGGAGAGCAGAACCAAACAAAGAAAACTGGGAAAGAATCGGCAGATCACAGAGCCAAACAAAGACTAAAACCGGGGAAAGAGAGAAGGAGAGACCGGGAACGAATAAAAACCGAGAGAGGGAGAGACCGGGAACGAATAAAAAAAACCAGACGGCCTAGAAGAACAAGAACATAGACACGAGGAAGAACAAAGACGGAGAGAAAGCAGAACCCGGGGAAAACGAGAGAAACAAAGAACGGTCGAAAGAAAGAAAAGCGAAAAGGGAAACAGAAGGTTATTGTCTAGCAGTACGCCTTCGCCATCACCATCGCCTCCATCCCTTTCGTTTCTGCCGAGGTAAGCGCCACTCCCTTGCGTTTTAATTCCATCACTGATAGCAAGTGAATTACAATTCACTTGCTCCCGTAGCAAGTGAATTGTAATTCATAGGCGGCGTCGTTCACGACGCCTCGCTCATCACTCAGCCGGGTCACTTGGTCTAGCCCGGTGCCCCAACCTAGTCAGTCTAGTCCAAAAATATAAATTAAAAAAAAAATAAAAAAGATAAAAAAATAAAAAATACATAATAAAAAAGGATGTGTATGTATAAATAAAAAAATAAATATGAATTTATTGTTTTTATTCATTGGCCTTGAGTCGAATAAAACTATTGATTCAAATTTATTTCATTGTATTTTATTTAAATCACAAAAAAAAAATGCATGCAAAAATAAAATAAAATAAAATAAAATAAATTTATTGGTTTATTCACTGACGCCAGAGTCAGGAATAAAGATACTAATGTAAATTTATTTTATTTTATTTTGTTTTGTTTTATTTTTTTAGCTACATAAAAATAAAAATAATGTGATTGCATAAAAAAAATTGATTTTATTTGTTTATTCACTGACGCCAGAGTCAGGAATAAAAAAAAAAATAATTCACATTTATTTATTTTCATACCTACATAATATTTACCAACGCCAGAGTTGGAAATATCCATAGTTGAATATTCACTGGCACCAGAGCTAGGAATATTACACACAAAAAAAAAATCATAGTATAAACCAAAAAAAAATGTTAGCAATTAATGACAAAAATCAGCAATGCAGCCTGCCTTAGGCAGGACGTTTAAGGGGTGATAATATCTTCCCTTTTATGTAACCAGTCTCGGACCATAGAATCTCTGTTGACCAATTAGGGTTCCTAGTAACCGTAATACTAGGTGGCGACTCCTTAAACAAAGAATATCCCCATTAAAGAATAGGATGCCAGAAATCCATTCTTTTCCATGAACCATAATTTTTAAGACCGCCGCAATGTCGGGTACGACAAAGTTCGTGTATAACTTCCATTCCAATATTAGCACGATGCTTGTAGAAGGGATTTCTTTATTTAGCAGAGAAGCCAGCCAGCCTCCGGTAAGCCAGGACAGAGGTAACACAGTAGCGAAAATCTTAGACTTCATCATTTTTTACAGACTAGAAACAATTAAAAAGGATCCTCCAACTTGTGTAAAGAATGGAGAATATCCTTTCGAAGATCGGTTCGAGATATTGATGGTGTATTTCTCCCATGAGTCCTGCTATGACTACCACATACTGATGGGCTCACGGACAAAAACTGAAAAAACTTTCATTGGTGATTTGTGGTTTATCAGTAAGTCTGTCGGTAATAATTTTATTGATGTATTAATTGATGGCAAAAGCACGCAAAAAAAATTCATCTACTTTATTCTGTTAGTATTTCAATCGGTGATTTTTTTTGTCCATCAATATTCCCCTCAGTGAATTTGACATATAACCATCAAACAAAACTGTCTTTAATTCTGTAGGTGAGTAAAATAGTGAAGGACCCCGTCAGTAATAATTTAAAATATATATTTTTAAAAAAAATTCTATTAAAAAGAAGTAGAAAATAATTAAAATAAAATAAATTAATATAAAAACCAAATATTTATTATAAATTTAAACATTTATAAGTTCAAATACAATTAATTTAGAATAGAGGTATTGGAGGAGGAGGAGGAGGTAGGTCTTCTTCGGGACCGTAGGGCCAATAAGAGGGAGAACATGTACCATTTATATGTGATATCATCTCCATTATCAACTAGCGAAGTTTGGTTGTCTCAGTACTAAGTCATTTATAATTAGCATCAAGACGGGTCATCCGAGCTTGAACTCGTTGGTCTGAAATCGCCTCGAACTCTGGAGTTTGAGTGATTGAAACCGATTGCGAGAACCCAATAGTTGAAACATCGCGGGTTATCTGCAAGCCCTCAGCCATATTGTTAGAGAAATCGTACACCCGATTTCTATCGGGTTCACTAGACGATCTTGCCTCTAACCACAAATTCGGATTGAGATCCAGATGGGTAAAAGGATCGTCTCTGTATCTCTCCTTCAATCGAGTGTTATATGTATCCTTAAAAACAAAAGTCTGCAAATTTAAAATAATATTAACTTAAGAAGAAAATAATTGAAAATCAACATACCATAAAGTGTTGAGCTTGACTATTTATGAGTTGATGCACCCTTTATTAGTGGTCATCAATCCGCACGTGTGTTTTCACAAAAAGTTTCATGGGGCTTTGCTTGCCTCCAAGAACTGCAGCTTGCAAGAGAAAATTGTTGTTAATTAAATATATTTATAAAAAAAACAACGATTATAAAAATGTAATTAAAAAAGAATCTTGCAATCCACTTCGCATGCGAAATGAATGGAACAAAGCTGATGGTGTGTGTGGTAATGAAACAGTAAACATGATGGTCCTGGTTCTTCATATCAAAGTGTGATCGTCGCAAGAAATGTTTGGACATCACATGCTAGATATATTCTGCCCACACATCCTCTGAGAGGTACGATGATATGAAATCCTTCTAAATCGCTAAGTTCTTCCATCTTGGAAGCTTTTTTTTTTCGCATTTGTTTTGCTTTTTTTTGTGCCTTGTACAAAAAAACCCATGAAACCTATATGTTACAAATGAATTATCTGTTAGTAAATGAAAAATAAAATTGAATAAAAGGATAAAAAAAACTTGATTTTGATTCTAATCTTACCTAGCTGTAGTGTGATTCTCCCCAACCCTCCTTGTAATGGAGTTGCCAACTCTATCTCATTCAAATTTTTCCTTGCAATTACAATTTGTAAAAGAAAATTTTCATTAATATTAATATACTAACCAAATTAACATAAAAAAAATATTTAAGTTAATACTAACCTTAAACCTTCTGAACCATGTATCAATCATAAGTTTCTATTCAGGATGTTTGGAGATCTGACTTTATTGAAATAATAAAATTTTCATTGACGATTTCATCATCGATGTTATGGTTTTGGCAGCTTTAATGTTTGTAAACCTGAAATTGCATTTGTTAATTGAAATTAATTTTTGAAAAATTATTAACATGTCGTTGTGAAGGGAAAACAAACTTACATTGAAAAATCATTCTTCCATTAATCCCGATACTTTTGGGAAAATAGATCCTGCTATGAAGGGACCACCTCTCCACATGGTAGAATGCACTCGATGAGCCCATGCCGAGCATGGCTGCCTGTGCCTCAGGTGCTTGTTATTGGTCGACACCTAACGACTCATAGTCATCAGAATCGTTGCTAGAAGATCTGGCAGTGATACTGTCCATGTGCTCTTGACTTTCCTTTAGGCATGTACATAAATTAAAGGACTTAATCTGTCAATGTATCTATTGGTATTTTACAGTCCATCGATATTTCCAATGGTGTACAACAATTTCTATTATCAAATTATATATGTATTTCTTATCTATCCATCTTACAAATACTTAAAATCACAGCACAATATTAAAATCATATGAAATTAATTTTTACTTTTCATTTAATAATAAATTAATGTTATTGTCATTAGATTATAATTTATGGCATTACAGATTCGTGTTGTGCAAATTAATCAGAATTGTCTTCTTCTTCCTCTTTAATTTTGTCATCTTTATCGCAATCTTCTATGTTGATTCCATCATTATCATCATCTTTATCAACTTGTGCATGTCTATTAGTTCTCAAAATATCATTGAACTCCTCAACGTCAACATTAACCAAAGTATTCTCGATAACGTGAAAATTTAAATTTTCTTCTAAGTCATTAGACAGAGCAACTCGATATGGATCAACTAACTTATTAAGTTGAAAGACATCATCTCTCACTGTTAATTCATTGTTGTCATCCTAAACAACCTAGATATGACCCTTGGGTTTGGTTTCTAATACGAATAATCAATCAACTCTTGAACAATCTTTTCTAAAGAAAGGAGTGTATGTGTAATAAACTTGCTGGCATTGATTGGCAAAAAAAAAGACATCATCAACGTTGCAGAGTCTAGTCTTTGTTTTAATTTCAACCAAACCATGATAAGAATCTACTCTGATTCCTTTGCTAGTGATATCATACCAATAACAATTGAATAAAAAGACTTCATTCTACTCGTTATGATATTGCAATTCAATGATCTCTTTTAACTTCTTATAATAGTAAACTTCAAACTCATTAGAAGTCGATCTCTTAACACAAACCCAATTGTTGTATGTCTTGCTACCCTGACCATACTATTTAGTATGAAACACATGTCCATTGATGAAATACCTTTTATAGCATTTCACATTTTTTTTTTCACGACCCAGACTTAGCAAATTCAAAGTAACACCAGCATTCTCTTCCAATTGATAAACCTGGTACAAGAATTACATATCCATCACAGTTAACGAGAAATATGTAATGAAATTAAGTATACTGAGAGATAAGAATAATTAAACATTCCTTACATGTGTTCTAAACCACGTGAAAAATTGTTCATCTTATAATCAAAATATTTAGGATTCAGTCAGCTGTAGGTGTTGGGACAATAAAAATTGATAATATTGCCTACGAGAAATTCAACAATCTATCAATTTATATTAGTATAAGTGATAAATTGTTCAAATGTAACGACTTGTTATATATATACTTACTGAATAAAAGGTCTCAGTTCATCACAATAAAGTAGCACATAATTATACGTTTATCTGAATTTTATTTATGTCAAATATCTTCTCCTCGTAGTATTTTTTGGTATGGGTCATCTAAGATTAAAGAATATTGACAAGTTCTCACTCGAAGGTACTTCCTCACCGTCATCATGCCGTAAAACGCGATTGATTCTTGTTATCAAGTGAGTCTCAAAATAGTACGAGATAAATATTAAGCTCTCTTCAACAATATAAGCCCCGCCTATGAAAGTCTTAACATACACCATGTTTTTTACTTTTCTCTTAAGGTTGAACAATTACATGCATGAAATTAAATGAATATTTTGAATTAAAAAACAATAGAATTTTAACTACGATGCATGTGTAATCCATAACCTCTCGAATGGATACATCCATCTATATTGAATGCTCCATTGACTCAAAGAATGATAGAGACAATATCATCTCAAGTTCGCAAATTGTCTAGACGATATTTGTTTCAAGTCTCTCCATGTGTTGTGTTTGTAACTTGTTGGAGTATATATCTCTAAAGAAGTGATTGATCTCCATGAATGCATCTCATATCCCTTTCGACAATCAATTCTGGTAATCTAGTGGAATGAGTGTTTGCATAAACATATGGTAGTCATAACTCTTCATTCTATACAATTTGTAGCCCTCCAAATTCACCAACCTTGACATGTCCAAAGCATGTCCATCCGAAAAATACAGACTCTTAAGCCATTGGTAGACAAATAACTGTGCATTCTTATCTAAGGCGAAGTTAACTTTGGGTTTTATGACCCACGACCCATCATAAACCAACTCTATATTTTTACTTTGACAAAACACATATATATTCATTCTAGCCTTGATGTTGTCCTTTGTTTTCCCTTTCATGTCTATAAACGTGTTGAAAATATTTTCAAACACGTTCTTTTCAATATGCATGAGATCAAGGTTATGGCGGAGAATATTGGTTTTCAAATAAGAAAGCTCCCAGAAAATACTTCGCTTTACCCAATTATAGGTCAAACCAAAACCAAGAAACTTCTGCTTACTGAATTGAAAACCAAACACAATGTCATTATACTCTGACTTCAAGTCATACAATTCTTCACCCGACGGTAGTGGCGATACAACATTCCTTTCAACTCTGCTAACAAATACGTCTTTTCTATTCTTTCTACTCTTATGATCCGTTGGCAAGAAGCATGAATGACAATAAAAAAAAAATAACGCTTTACTACCATTTGTTAATGTGAAGGCCTTGTTATTTTTCATACAATATAAACATGGTAGTTTTTCATACGTGCTCTAACTAGAAACTATTCCGTATATAGGAAAATCATTGATAGTTCACATCAAAGTTACCTTCATCTGAAATACCTTGATTTTACAATTGAAAAAGTGTCTGCGGGCATGAAAATATTAATCAGGTAGGGTAATTTGGATAAATTATCATTTTAAAATTAAAATAGTATCGTTTTAATTTATTATTTTTTTAAAAAAATCAATATTTTTTTACTAGATTAACCCAAATTTTTTACTGTGTTATACGAAATCAACTACCAAATGATTTTTTTTTATTAAACTCAACTAAGACTAGATCTTGTATCAATCCATAAAGCTAGTCACACCCTCCCACCAAATGGTATAAATAGCTATAAATGATAGGTAGATGGTTGTTCTATGGTAATGGGTCTATTAAGAGATCAAAAATATGCACAGAAACATATCTATTCAGATGACATTTATTAGTTTACGATGGATAAAATAAATAAAAAGTGCAAAAGTAAAACCTAAATGTGCAAGTTTATGCATGGTGCAATCTTGGCATGTATTTTTGTTTATAACTACAACCTCTTGAAATAGGTCAAGATGACCATTTACAAATTTTCTTCTTAATTTGATTTAGGGATGATAATTTATCTTTATGTTGATTCAAACCAATCTAAATAAATAAAATTTTTTAGATAGCTATCATATGTGTGTGCATGTGCATGTATCACTATTTTATTTTATTTTAACTATAAATTTTACAAACTTGATAAATAAATAATGTATTGGGGTATCCATTGCCATCACCAAGTAGATGCAATCAATTTAAACTTGTTATCAAAAATTTTATTTTTGTTTTAATTGTGGGCAAGCCTATTCAATTAAAAGCCCAACTAAGAAAACAATAATTACTTTTGGGTCATGACCACCTGTTATATTAAGAGCTAAAACCTATACAATTTTGAAAGCCCATTTAATTGACCTTTTTTCAGTATAAAAAACCATTTGAAACAACATTGCAACACCCACAAGATAATTAAAAGAAGAAGAAGATGATGATATTTTCTCTTAAAGAATTTTTTGTTTTCCCTCAACTGAGGCTAAATTCTTCCATTGGTTGCTAGTGTGTTTTCTGATGAATTTGGATTTGTGTTAGTGCAGATGTTGATGACGACACGGTGAAGAGAGTGGCCTTTTATATCATTTCCCCCTCTATTTTGGGTGGTGAAATGAGGCCTTGGGTAACATTCGTTTTGGGATATGGTACTCTATACTGATTGGATAAAATTTTATAGGCCAATAAATATATTTCTCCTCGGTCTTTTTGTTATGTCTCCCTCATTTGATGTAAGAAAAACTGGTTTCAGGCTTTCAGCTTGCATACAGAGATAATGTCTTGAGAATGTAGTGAGTCCTAAACAAAAAAGCAGACAAGTTTTTCTTGAAAATTGTTTTGAGCCTCAAAGGTTTGTCTTGAAAATTGACATGATGGCCACTTGGAAGAATGTCTTGTTTCGTGGCGGTTTTGCTTTGGTTAGGAACTGGTGGAAAGAAACAATCTCGGTGTCTCACACAAAGCTGCATGAAGATAAACCATTTTACTTAAATCTTCTGTGCTGAACACGAGAGATGGTTTTGCTTCCTTGACTGATAAAACTTTCCTTAATTTTTCTCTGATTTTAGTTTCAACATGTGAATGTTTTAAAAGAAGCCAAAAGAACCAAGTGAGGGCTGAACATGTAGTTTCTCCAATGGCGAAAGCTAGACTAACAATATTATCCTTGATAACTTTGTGGCTGATCGGTCTTTTCCCCATGAGTTCATGTCCGATCAAAGTACAATTTCAATGCACTGAAATCCTCATCATCTTTGTTTGTGTTTGTTTCTTTATTTAGGTCTTCTTGCTACGTTTACATGCAAGTACGGAATCAGAAATTTTTTCTGTCATGAACTACAAAGCAATTACATATAAATTATTTTCCAAGATCCGATCATTAATTTATATATATAAATTTGTCAAGTTAATAATAAAGTTTCAATCCAAATACATAATATAAAATATAAAAAATTTAAATTTAAAATAAATAAATAAATTATGCTATTGAAGTTGCACTCTTCGATGTTTTGTGGAATAAAATTCATTTATGATCGAATCTAAATCGATAACTTCAACAAACTCTCGTTCAATGTAAATCATCATAGAATCTGCTACAAACTCATCTTTCATTTTATTACGAAGCATAGTTTTACATGTTACATAGCTGAAAATGTCCACTCTGTGGTGGCAGTAGAAACATGCAAAGTCAAAATAAGACGAATCAATCTATCAATCAAATGATAGTGCTGCGACTTATTTGTTTCGGCTAATCCTCGACATAATTCAGAAATTGTAGACATATTCTGAAAGCTCTTATGATGAATCACATCAATCTGATAATGCTCCAGCTGAGATCTCAAATAATACATCTCTTGTTCATTGAAATCTTCAGTATAAAATTTCTTAGCAAGCTTGTGAATAATACATCCCTTGTAAATTTCTTACAGCTGAGAAATGAATGATGAAATTTAAAAAAAAAATTAAATAAATCAAGCTAGAATGGGTTCACATCATTTTTTTATTTTATTTTTCGATCTCATTACTCGACGTTGATTTAAGAAAAAATAAGATTCTTGATTTTTTTTTGTTTTCATGTTTATAAGGTTATCATGATCTCATGATCTGACTCGTGTGTTTGGTAAGTTAACCTGGGTGGGTTTACACTTTTTTTTCTTTTAATTACTGTTATTTTTTTTTTGATTCTTTTGTGTGATTGATTTTGTAAAAAAAAAAATCATTCTTCAATATTTAATTTATTGAGAGCCTTCGTGGTTTTTTTATATTTTGATGCTTTCAATCAAATGATCAAGGAAAAGGGGTGACATCAGTTTTTTTTAGGACTTATTTTTTTTCCTTCTCATGATTCAACAATGGTTTTTTTAATTAAGTTCATGATTTTCCTTGTTTTCCTTTCAGTTGGATTATTGTGATCTTATAACTTGACATGTGGGTTTAGTGGGTTAACCCAAGCGGGCTTGAGCTTTTATGGCTTATAATTGTTATTTGTTTGTATGTTTGATTTATTTTATTTTATTTTTAAATTTTATCATTCAATATTTAATTAATTGAAGATTAGGCTATGAGATTTTTTTTTAAGTTTATTGTTTCTGGTCAAACGGCTTGGATCGCAGGCTTAATAGATTAGCATGGATTGTCATTGTTTTTTTAATTATTTTTTTTATTTTATCATTCGATATTGTTTTCTTCTTATTCGGCATTGGTTTTTCCTCTTTAAAACATGAATACAAACCTGCACATTAACTTTGCTCGAAAACAAATTTATTCAGCCTGCGGTGGAACACAGATTACATAACTAAGTTACTAAAAAGAGTTATACACAACTTATTCCATGTCGTTGAACAAACCACAATTATTAAACCCGGCCCGGCGGGTCGATCCGGGACCCGGTGGCTGGACCGGTTTGAGTTTGTTAAAAAACCGGCCGGTACAACAACCTGGCAAAACCTGGTCGACCCGTGACCCGGACGAGACTCGGTTTGTTTTTTTTTTTTTTTTAAGAGTACCATGACATTTATCACCCGCCGAAATCTCCTCATTTTTCACCTCTTCCTCCATACAATGGAACACAAGCATCCACAGACTTCACTAAGCAGTTTCGGAGTCCAGTAAAAATCCACGTTCCACAAAAAGTTGACACTCGTTTGTTCTTTTACCATATCTGTCAACCTCCATAACTGCAGTGCTGATAAACCTTGCACGAGTCCCTTTGGTAAGAGGTTTGCAGCTAGTATGAATAACATTAGCTTTGTAACTCCTCCATCTTTGGATATCCTTCAAGCTTACTATTTTTGGGTTGCCGGTGTTCTTGAAAGGAATTTTCATCGTAAGCCTCCTAATGAGTTCAATTACACTGCTGAGAATCTCCCATCCAACCTTTTGACACCAACTTTTGGTACTGAGGTGATGGTTTTGGAGTACAATGCAAGTGTTGAGATCATTCTTCAATGGACAAATGTATTAGCTGCTGATAACCATCCCATCCATTTACATGGCTATAGCTTTTACGTGGTTGGATGGGGATCTGAGAATTTTGACCCCAATAAGGATCCTTCAAGATATAATCTCGTTGATCCACCTGAGGAGACTACAGTTGGAGTTCCTCATAATGGATGGGCAGCGATCAGATTCAGAGCAGATAACTTTCAGCAGTTATACTATTTATTTTCCAGATTGACTATTGCTTCATAAAACCCGGGACCCGGTCTCTTGGCGGGGTCAATCCCAGACCGGGTCTAATAACTATGAAACAAACTAATTGATTGTTTTTCTCATTATCATTTTTGCCATAAATAAAATCACGCAATCAAATAGTTCCAAAAAAAATTGAAGCCTGTCCATTCCATATTCTTCAAATTTAATATATATATTTTTCATTTCTAAAAGGTAGAAGAAAGAAAAGGAGTTTTTTAAAAGAAAAGGAAGACCAGATTAAAGACGGTCAGTGTTAGCCAAGAGCTTACATTAAACAAACTTTCTTATCATCTTGAGAAATCCTATTAAGTTGGATAATCTTTTTTTCCCTCCATGCTCTTGGGGTACGCATATCCAAAATATTTTACCAGCTACCAGAGTGATGCAATCTATGGAAGACCCGTGAGTGGATCGATTCAAGATTGTACATAGCACCTTGCTAGCATTAAAATATCCCATGTTATTTTAATTTTACGTTCCTTATTTTGACCAGTCAACAATTAAAAAAAAAAAAGGGAAAGCACTATCACCCTGCTGCCACCAACAACCAAATCACAATAAATAAATTATTCCTCCACCAACACTCAACTCCCCGTCTCCTTGTGGTTTAATCACAATAAATAAATTATTCATTTAAATCCACTTCTTCAACATGAAGACCATAGAATCTTTAGTTTGACCACCCTTCAACATAAACAGTATTCAAACTCTAGTCACGCAATCCCAGCATCTCTCGGCCTCCTCAATTAAAATACCCACAAACCCTTTATCGTCCCATGACAAACAGAAAGGACCAAAAAGAAACAGAATCGTGTTTGGTTCAAAAAACAGATATACAGCAAATCTAAAACACTTTTGGATTGGATAATTTTTCCATCGCTTCTATCCCGAGATGATACCTAAAAGGAGGGAATAACTTTAATACGCTCAGCAATATTAAATTTAGATGCTGCTAATTAAGTCTTTTGAGAAGAAGGCGTGCGGGCTGGCAGATTCTACGGCAGATAGAAACATTCAAGAAAACAACAGCGGTATAAAACAAACACCCAAAGAGATGGTCTAAAAAGGACTGAAAGATCAATTCAAAGTTCAAACAAAAGTATTAAATATGATTTCCATAGGGTTTATGAAAGCAAATTGACACTAACATAAAATTTCTCATACAATAACTATTAACATTAATGTTCCCAGGAAAAAAAAATAAACCCTTCAAATGTCGAGACGGAAAAAAAATAAAAAAAGAAAAGCATCATCACAATCACTCTCCGACTACAAGCATCCTACTAAAAAAGACACAAGGTTGAACCATTGGTGATGATGTGAGGGAAGCGAAGAACTTGATTACCAAAGTGTCTGTCTGCCCACCACATCCGGAGGGAGGACCATTACAGTTTAAGCTTCACAAATGGCAGCGATATCAACATTGAATCACAAGCCTATTCGATACATCGACGATCAGAATGTTCCCTTCTCCTTCAGTGACCCCCACCTCATTAAATTCTCCATATCAACCAGGACTTTGAGTTCATGACACCTTGACACGAAAAAAGCCAACTAAATAGGAAAAAGAACTCACCATCAAAGCACTTGTAGAACTTAGAAGCACTTCCTGTGGACAATGGATGGGCCAGACTCATCATACTCACCCTTGGAAATCCACATCTGATACAAACACAAACCAAACATGTCAGCCTCAATCCAAATCACATGACACTCGTAAGAGGGACTGAGAAAAGTTACTGAAATAAGAAAATTCACCTGCTGGAAGGTGCTGAGGGAAGCAAGGATAGATCCTCCAATCCAGACACTGTACTTTCTCTCTGGTGGTGCAACCACCTTGATCTTCATGCTGCTTGGGGCAAGGGCAGTGATCTCCTTGCTCATTCGGTCAGCAATACCAGGGAACATAGTGGAACCACCACTGAGCACAATGTTACCGTACAGATCCTTTCTAATATCCACATCACACTTCATGATTGAGTTGTATGTAGTCTCGTGGATGCCAGCAGCTTCCATTCCAATGAGAGAAGGCTGGAAGAGGACTTCTGGGCAACGGAATCTCTCAGCTCCGATGGTGATGACCTGACCATCAGGAAGCTCGTAGTTCTTCTCAACAGAGGAGCTGCTCTTGGCAGTCTCAAGCTCCTGCTCGTAGTCAAGGGCAACATACGCAAGTTTCTCCTTCATATCACGGACAATTTCCCGTTCAGCAGTGGTGGTGAACATGTAACCTCTCTCAGTCAGAATCTTCATCAAAGCATCGGTGAGGTCACGACCAGCAAGATCCAAACGAAGGATGGCGTGTGGAAGGGCATAACCTTCATAGATTGGCACAGTGTGACTCACACCATCACCAGAATCCAACACAATACCTGTTCAAGTGAGAATCCAATCAGTACCAAAATCATTTCCTAACTACAAAAATGCAAAATACAGAATTCAATAATGATGGATACGAACCAGTTGTACGACCACTGGCATACAGGGAAAGGACAGCCTGGATGGCAACATACATTGCAGGAACATTGAAGGTCTCAAACATAATTTGAGTCATCTTCTCTCTGTTAGCCTTAGGGTTGAGGGGAGCCTCAGTCAGGAGGACTGGGTGCTCTTCAGGAGCAACACGAAGCTCATTGTAGAAAGTGTGATGCCAAATCTTCTCCATATCATCCCAGTTGCTTACAATACCGTGCTCAATGGGGTATTTCAAGGTCAAGATACCTCTTTTAGATTGTGCTTCGTCACCAACATAGGCATCCTTCTGCCCCATTCCAACCATGACACCAGTGTGTCTTGGTCTACCCACAATACTGGGAAACACTGCCCTGGGTGCATCATCACCTGCAAACCCAGCCTGCAAACAACACAACACAATAACTTATTAACACCACACCAAACAAATTAGGAGTAACAAAACACAGTCCTTCACAACTAGGAAAGCAATCAACCCACCTTCACCATTCCAGTTCCATTGTCACAGACAAGGGGTTGAATATCCTCGGCATCGGCCATTTTCTACAAATTCTGTACAAAAAAATAAAAAATAAAAAAGAGCAAAAGAAAACCATAAATACAGAAAAATCTTTCTAGATAATTTACAAAGCCATCTGTATAAAGAATAATCAACTACAACATATCCAAATTTCTCCCCTGTTCACAAAATGAAATCTACCAGCCAATTAATCATTCCAAATCATTTATCATCCAAAGCTTCAAACAAATGCAAACAATAAAATTTACTCATCAAATTCCAATCAGCATTCACTACAATTTTACTCTTCACAGAATTCAGCTATCTTATGAAAAAATAAGAATTTTACGCTTAGAAAACAACCCAAATATCATAAAAAAAAATAAATTCAAGACACTGCAGCTTAAACTGAATCTCAGGCAATCACCACACATCATTTCCAATTTCACACGATTCAAATTCCAATCAGCATGTTTACCATTTACTCACAGAATCCAGCCATCTTATGAAAAAAATAAGAGTTTTAAGCTTAAAGACAACATAAATGCCATTAAAAATGAATCCAAGACACCACAGCTGAAGCTAAATCTCAATCAATCACCACATAAAATGTCCAATTTGCACACCATTTAAATTCTACGTTTCTTCAACTTCATACGAGATAGCAATCAAAATCAAAATCTGAAAGGTCAAATCAACAGATCTAAAAACATCTCGGCAGATCTATACACAACAAAACCAGATCAAGCTATCAAATCAAACGATCCAAACAAAACCACCAAAAACCTCTAGATCTAACCTTCAACAACACAATACACCAAAATTTAACTTAGATCGGTAACACAAAACCGATAAAGCGAAGAAAAAATCCACGATTCAACAAATTTCAAATCAGAAAACGAGCCGTTCACCCGATCTACACAATTCAAAACAAATCGACACAAATAAAGATCAGTCACTTACCTTTTGAAGTCGGAGACAGAGGAGATATCTAGAGACAGAGAGCGAAACAGACCAAGCCAAGTCTAGCGAAAGATGTGGCCTGCCTGACTTGCTAGCTGGTGGTTGCGCTCGAGAGAGAGGGTGAGACGAAAATGGAGTGTAAGGGTTAGCTTAAGAGAAGAGAGGAGGTTTATATATATAGTGAGAGAAGGAATTTTTGAAATGCAAATGAAATTAAGACCAAATTTTTTAGAGAGAGGAATCATTTCCACCACGAGAAAAGATAGGGTGACCTGTCTGACAGCCTTTCCCTCTGTCTCTCTTATTTTCAGTGTTATAAAAACTAGTCCCTGTAATTGTTCAAAGTAGATAAAATAGACCTTATCATTTCAAAAACGGATTAATTAGTTCTTTTCATTCATTTTATATTTGTTTTCTAATCTATTTATTTATTTTGTCATAAGAAACATAAAATTTGAATAAATAAATAAGTATTATATAAATATTGATGAGAAGAAGTCTTTTGGAATAACTTAAATTAAATTAAGCATGATTGACAAAATATTAATTAATTAACAATTAGAGGGATTAGTTGATTTGTTTTGTAAGAATAGAGATACTAATTTGTAACCGATTCTGTTATTTTCTTATGACCTCCGTTTCATGTTCTGGACTTGGGACTCTTTCGGCTTTGCTGACTCGGTTTTTTCTTTTTGTTTAATTTCAGCCGTCGGATCTTGACTTGGACGGCTTTGGCGGTTGGGGATGGTTGGTTTGTTTTGAAGTGGTAGGGTCAAGTGGCGTCGGGTCGGTTGTGATTTGAACGGGAATTTTCTATCATGAATATGGTTTACTGTTTAGCTGAGATACCAGACCCGCACTTATCGCATGACTGAACTATTTTTTTGTGCAAAAATTAATGTATATGTGTAAAAAAAAAAAGATAAAAAAGACATAAATAAAAAAGCCTCAATTAATCCGAGTTAACATAACAAAACTTTAATTATTATAATTAGGGTCGAGTCAGACCAGAATATCTCACCAAAACCTGCGGCACAGATTATAACATTGAAATAGCCTTATAAAAAATAAAAAGGATCATAAAGCTTTTTTTTTAAAAAAAATCATGTTAGCTTTTCAAACCTATGACCCGAGTCATTAGACTTGAAACACTCAATCTGGAAAAATCATGAAGTTCAATTCTTAATCAATCAAGTATTGAATGATAAAATTAAAAAAAATAATTTTAATTATACAAATGGATTCAAAAAATAGTGATAAAAGGAATAAGAATCAAAATTGAAAAGAAAAATCAATTTAGTAAAATGACCAAGAAAATTCAAAAAAATAAGGATCAAAATTGACATAAAAAACAAACAATATTTTGATTGAATGGTAAAATTAAAAAAAGAATAATAACTTTTACAAAATAACCAACAAGAAAATTAGAAATCAAAACAATGAGGTTCAAATTGGAAAATATAATATCTTCAATTTGAATTGAATGATGAAATTAAAAACAAATAAAACTTCTATAAAAGAATCAGGACCAAAAATTAACAATTAAAAGAATACAAAACAGAGTTAAAATACCAACAAACAATAGAGTCAAGTTCTAATTTTTAGAGGAGTAGAGAGAAAAGAAAAGGAAAAAAAGACTCATTGGTTACAAGTTGGGTCGCCACCTGAGACACATGTTGTACTAATAAAAAAAAAGAACATAGAAGCACTTACAACAACAAAAAGGGTATTTTTGAACATCGGGAGACGTTACACGCGTTGCCCAAAGGTCGCAGGTGTCACCTGCATGCCTCTAAATGCATCATATGCTCCTATCCTTTTTTGTTTTTTTATTTGGTTAAATATTAACTTACCCCTGATCTAACATGTTAATATTGAAAAACTTTTGGAAAAGAATGAAAAAATCCTTTTTCCAATGGCATTTTGATTGTTTTCATTGTGCTTTTGATTTTTTTGATTTTTTATATATATCCAAACACGAAATTATCTCTTATCTTATGTGATAATAATGAAAAAACTATTTTAAAAGTACCAAATTGTCACCTAATGCTACTATTGAATTGTTTACTTTTAAAACATTTTCAATCTTTTCACCATGCTTTTAAAATAAAAAGAGATAATTTTTTTTAATCAATTTAAAAATGACCAATGCACCTCTTGAAAAAATTTTAATACCTCCAATAGCTAGTTATAGGTCTCTTGGTGGGGGAGACAAAAATATCATTATATCGTTCTGGTGAACAATGCTAATAAGTTTACAGCTAAAATAATTTCCAAACCAGTTTTAGCTGTTATTTATATATAGATATAAATAAAGCCTTATTAGATTACATTAAGGAGCAAAGTAAATTTTCAATTGTGATTCAAATTTTTGTTCTTGTAGTGTGTTCGGTACTATATCTGAAGTGATTTTTAGTAGTATTTTTTTAGTTGAGAAGGAATTAAAAGTACTTTCAACCATATATAAAAAAATTAATTGAAAAATATTTTTTTATTACCTTTCTAGTTAAAGATTCTTTAAAAAAGTCCAGTTGGTTTGAAAAATATTTTATATGTAAAGTATTTTTTTGATATTTCTCATGAAAATAAATTTTAGCATTTAATGATAAAAGCTATAATATATAAACAAAAAAGAAAGAAAGAAAGGTTAAGATGAAAATAAGTTAAATAAATAAAATTAACTCATAAATTAAATTTATTTACGAGCACTAGTCTCATTTTAATATAATAAAGAAATTAGGATAGTTAAGAACTAGATACTTTCTAAGCTACACCGTGGGTCGAATTATTTTTTTATTGAACATGAAAAAATATCCAGGTGTTGTTAATATATTTTCTCATAAAAAAACAACTATGTGAGGGTTGATCTAGTATGACCTAGTTGACTTTGCAAGTTAAAAAACAACTTGAACGACCGATAAAAATATAATTTGACTAAAAGAAATCAAAATGATATCTTAAAAAAAAAATTGAGACAACAATATATTAAATCGACTCAAATTTACTAATATCAATTTAGGCTATTATGAGACCCTAATAACCATGTAGAAAACTAATAAAAAAAATACTAAGCCCAATACTAAATTAACCCTATATTGAAGGATGAAATTAAAAATAAAATTTAATTTTTCAATTCAAAAAATGAGTTAAGTCAATTTACGTTAACCTGTTGAACCTGAGTCACGAGACTGATATAATCACATAGAAAGAAAATTAAAACAAATTATAAAACTCAACTCCCAATCAACATAATGTTAAAATGATGAAATTAAAAAAATCAATTAGAAAAAGAATATAAAAACCATCCGAGTCAGCCTGAGTTAATTGATTAAACTCGTGACCCAGGTTTTAAGGTTGTGATAACCTCATAGAAAGCAAACCAAAATAAATTATGAAGCCTAATTCTTAACCAACCTAATATCGAATGATGCAATTGAAAAAAATCATTTAAAAAATGATAAAAAAATAATTCGAGTCCATTTAGATTAACTTGTCAAATCTAGATCATAAAACCTAGATAACTCTATAGGAAGAAAATTAAGATAAATTATGAAGTCTAATACCCATTAAACTCAATGATAAATGATAAAATTAAAAATAAATTATTCAAAGATAAAATTTAAAAATTTTTTGAATATCAAATTATAAAAAAGTTAAAATATTTTACTATTTATTGCTATAGTGAAATACCAAAACCTTTTTAATATATGTTAACGTTGGGATGTTACGACCCGTCGTACTACTTTGGATCCTTTACACTAGTTTGATATAAGACGACTTTGCAAATAAGCAGGTTTAGCTATCAAATGTAACCAACAACTTCTTTCAGTGAAGCAGCTAAGCAGGTTCAAGTTCCAACAACTATATTCCTTTTTTTTTTCGGTTATAATTATGTAGTGGAGAAGAATTATCTTCTATTATTATAATTATAATTATTGTTAGAAAATATAAATGATATGGAAAAACATTGTAACGGATCCACAGTGAAAAGAGAGCCATGATTATGACATGCTATAATAGCCACGTAAATAATTACTGACCGAAATTAATAATTATGCTTGATTAAACTAGAAATTATCCTTTTTGTTTGTAAAAAAAAAAGGATAATTAAAGAAATTTTGAAATGGAGGAGTCGGGTAATTACATTTACTGGGCAGTGACGAGAGGAGTCGAGTCTGAAAATCTGCATGCATCGGGTCGGCCTCCGAATTTTCTGTAACTGAAAAGAAGAAAGAAAGAAAGTAAGAACCCTTGTATTTGTTTGTTAGTTATTTCTTTTATTTTAATTTAGTCAATTACTTTTTATGCTCTATAAATTTGTTCAATTAACCTTCATATTCTTTGAATATATTAAATTGGCCTGATAGTCTCTATCAAATCATCCTATTAACCATGTAGCAATTAAATGCTTTTCATTAGAAATGACGTTTTATATTTACGTAACACTTATATCACAAGAGAAATTATCTTAAATTTATTTTTTAAAACAATTTATTTGATGGTATAAACTCTACATAAATATAAAATTATGTCATAAATAAATAAATAAATAAATGCAATATTATAATATCCATATTCATAATAATTGAATTGAGATTTCATATACGTAAGTTGTTGAGTTAATTTGACGAATTTAGAAACTATGGGTTAATTGACCAAATTAAACATAAGAAGATAGATATGAATATTGAACACAAACACGAGGGTAAATTTAAGGATATCGTCCCACACAAATTAATCAAGTTATACAAAAGTAAAAGAGGAGAAATCAACATTTAATTTTTAAATTTAATTTTATTTCATTTTTTGAGTAATTCTCTTGTTTTTAGTTTATATCTTCTAATATTATTTTTTTAATTTATCTTGGGAGAGAAAATTAAAATTCAACAGCTAGAATATATATTGTTTTAAGAAATTAAAGGTAGAATTTATAGATGGAATTGCTTCCATTTCCAATAAAGATTTAAAATTATATTTTTAATTTTCTTATGTTATATATATTGACCATGAAAATTGGATGTAAACATTTTAATTATATTTAAAATCAATATTAAGGTTTAGAAGATGGTTACTGTAAGAAAAAAGCTTGTCTTGGTAAAAGGTGAAGTCCTAAACCATGCATTTCCTTTGCACATCATGGGTCGTACACAAGTGAGCAATAATTGAGGAAAATTCGATCAAATAATAAAATAAGAAAGGTACAATAACTTAGATCAAAAAGTGAAAAATAGGATTCCCTTTATTGTAACTATACATATGGTCCCTAAACTTCAACATTTTGATCATTCACCCTTACACTTCAATATTGGACATGAAAACCCTCACACTTTTGATTCATGGTCACATACGGGTCGCTCCATACGACTCATATTCATCATACGCCCACCAAGTATTTTTATACATCTTATAAACAGAAAAAAAACCATATGTGTTTATGAATTAATCGTTTGATCGAGGGTTTGCTGTCTAAAATTGCAAGGATCAAGATGGTTAGTACCTAAAACTCGGAGGACAATAGGTGAAATCTACCCCCCTTTATTATTAGATGCACCAAAGAACAGGTAAGAATGAGGAATAAAGTGGGATGTAAATAGATCTTGAATATTCTTCACTTGCTTGCAAGCTTGCATGTGCTTTCATGTGCTAGGGCACAGCCATTTCTTCCTAGATATATGAACGAAGTAAGAGGGGGAGTTGGGAATATATAGCAGGGGGCCGGCCGGCCGGCAGCACATAAAATATTAGTGAATGTTGAAGGATATTGCTTGGGATTTCAGGATCTATCTAGCTACAAGAATACTACTACTCAAATCAAAGTGGTGATCACTTCATGTTTTCGCATAATCTAATTCTCACCTTATCTGTAGCCATATTATTCCCACACTAAAGAAGAAGAACTTTTATCATATAGATCTAAAATCCTCTTTTAAAAATGCATTTTTAGTTAATTAAACAACCTCCTAGTACTCTTAGCGGCATGCCATTACCAGGAGCATGAATAATTATTCCATGTGCCAAGGTATCCACTTGTGGATAATGCTGGGCATTACAGTGCTCCAATTTCTTAATTTCCCCTCTCAACAACTCAGTATATGAAAATTGACCTCAAGAAAATCAATTTATATAAGCGTAAGAAGAAAACTTATGGGTCCTCCAGCAAGAATTGACAACTGTAAATTGATTTTGCTTTACAATGTTAGCAAGAATCACCATGAACAAAAGTGAATTCCAAGCAAAGACTCAATCATGGCCTTGGGAATAGGATGGATGTCTTGTGTAATTCAATGTTTTCCCAACAAAGAGCATTGGTGTAAAATCGGTTCCTTGCTTTCTACTCACCGGTGCCATAAAATATATGTTTTTTCACTACCTGGCTAAGAACTCCAAAACAGAAGCGATCACCACATTGCAACTTCCCACATTTAGTGCAGATGTGGTCATTTATGGGTCACCCAGAGTTTTATTGAGTTGTTGTAGCCTCGTTGGAAAATGATCACTCATGTATATATTAGTATTTCATTATCTTTAACCCCCAATTGTTTTTTGAATTATTAGGTCATATCCACACGTTCAATTATTTTATATTTTTTTAAATACTTTGGTGTTGACTGAGTCAAATTTAAATTGAATTTGATAAATTTACCTAGATTACTAAAAAAATAACAACTGAATAACTAATTTTTACCAAAATATAAATGTTTTTTTCACTTCAAATAATTTGATTTTTGATATTTTTAGATTATTTTAATATGCTGATATCAAAAATAATTTTTAAAAATAAAAAAATATTATTTTAATGTATTTCTAAATGAAAAATAATCACTTTCACATTTCTAAATACCATATTCATGGATACAAGAGAGAATGAACACTAATTTTTTGATGATATATTTTAATGTGTAGAGGTTAAAAATAAAATTTTAAAAATAAAAATAATATTTTAATATATTTTTAAATAAAAAATATTATCAACACTATATTTTTAAACAACTCGTTGCTGATGCAAGGGAGCATGGTCACCAATTTACTAACCATTCAAGAAATTAAAAAAATTGGGACAGAAATCATGTGGGGTTCACATGTGTATTTGTACTATTTGATGAATTCCATAAGTGACAGAAATCAACAAATATTTGCCATTTTCATTTTTTTATCCCAAAAATGCATCGACGTGTCAGAATTATGTGAGTACGATACATCAAAGTAAGAGCCAGATCTTCCACAATTGAAGAGGACTGGTGGTGCCTGGTGATCATACCGCCATGTTAATTTGAAGAAAGAATTCGATGGTGCATCCCGTCTGGCCGCGTTAGCTTCTAATTTTTTTTTAATTTTTTAAAAAAATTTTAAATTAATATTTTTAATTTTTGATGTAATCATATTTAAAATAAAAAAATATTATTTTAATATATTTTTAATTAAAAAAATATTTTTTGAAAACACAACTCACTGTATTATCATGCATCATTTTAGATTAAAAAATTAGTTGTTGAATGAAATTTCAGTCTAAATAAAAGTTAATTATAATTTATTTATTTTTAATTAAATTAATTTTTTAATATTTTCTGATCGTTTTGATATGTTCATTCCAAAAATATAAATAAAAATTATTTCAATATATTTCTAAAAAAAAAACACTTTAAAAAATAATCATAATTTTTTTCTTATTAATACAAAGAAATTAATATTTAAAGAGAATACTTGAGGGCTTAGCCTAGTTGATAAATGGTTTTACTCTCACGTCATAATCCAAGATTTGAATCCCAAGGAGAAAATATTTGTTATGAATATACCAGTTAAAGTAGACTACCTATTGAAAGGTGGCTCGAGATTATTCTTACCTTTAAAAATAATAATAAAATTAAAAGATAATGATTCTATTCATGCTAGGGAAGCATTTTCATGGCTATCCTGGACAAAACTCCAAGTTTTGATCTTTCATTTTTTTTATAAAGAAATTAAGGAAATGCAAACTTTTATGTACATTAAAATTAAAAATTTCTTCTATAAAATTAATCGAGTTAGATGTAAAGCTAGTTTGGATATTCATATTAATAAAAAAAAAAACTTAAGAATTTCATCCATTCTAAAAGGAAGATATAATGTAACAATTGAGAGATAAAAATGCAATAATCCACAGTCCGAGACTAATTTGGACTCTTTATGAAACTTGGAGGATAGATTTGTATCTTGCCCAAGCCACTAATTTTCCTACCACTGCCTTTCAAATTTGGATTTGGTGACAATGAGTGGTTCAAAATTAGGTGTACTTGATTTAGCCTCAACCTCAAGAATTACTTTTGGACGTTCCTCATTGACATAGATATGTTGCCATCACTTTCTCATACTGGACTTTAGTTTAAACCCTAATTTTGTGCCCCATGTTAAGGTGCGTTTGTGGCTTATCCTGAAGGGTGGTGCCGTGCCGTGCCGTGCCGTGCCCAGCTGAAGTTAAACTCTCATTTTCTACCACATGAAGTTTTTCCAACATATTTTCTGACCATAAAATTCGATATGTAAGCTCAGGCGAAAGGTTGCAATCATTTATCGTGGCTCCATTGAATCGAGCTAGGGTAGTGACAAGCTTCGGTGTCGGAATTTTCTGCCATGTTCTTTTTTATCTCTTACAATAAACACAATATGCTGATGTCATTATATATATATATATATCGATGAATTACATTTGGAAAAATAATTGTTTTTCCTTGATGCTAGAAGATATGAGCTTAAGAAATTAAACGATGGAGCAAATCCTATCCCATAAAGTTTTTTTTTTTTGTCTGGAGTATTTGTTTTTATAGTTGAATTACTTTTCAAACTATTTTTACTTGAAAAAAAATATTAAATTAATATTTTTAAGTGTTTTTTGGTAATTTTAACTTGTTTATATAAAAAATTAAAAAAATATATTATTTTCTTATATTTTCAATTAAAAAAACACCATACATTACATTAACAAACACACATTTCTTATATATCCTACATAACCAGATAAAATTTTAAAGATGCTGGTTTTACTCCGTAAGTTAATTAGAATCTTGAAAGAATTAAAAAAAAATTGATTTGTTTTTGAAGAAATACAATAACCTAATTAAAACTGGGGTTGAAAAAATTTATCTTCAATATGTAAATATTAGCATGATAATACCCTTCTCGTCGATCATTTGCCACTCATTTTCAATTAAAAAAAAAAAACTTTATTAGAATCTGAACCAACCCACAATTACAATTTATTTATGCAAAATAGACGTATGGTGAGTTGGGCCTGGATCCATTGTTTTCAAGAATCCTTCTAGATTTTGAGTTGGGCCCATTCAATATTTGAGAGAATTTAAGCCTAAGGCCATCCCATGAACAATTCAGCACTCAACTTTATTTGGGTGTACTAATTTTAAATCTCACTTAGAGGTGGCCTTTCATTTTTATCTCGGAAAAACTCAATTTAGTCTCATGCATATAATTAATTTATCAACAAACCAAATTATAGTTTTCAGTTTAATTCTAAACTACTTATAATATTCATATGTCTAAGTGATAATATCTAAAATGCCTCTAATTAATTATATATAAACAGTAAAACATAATGACCAGATCATAACATGAGTTTATCATTTTATTCAAAACACATCGTTTTAGATTTTTTTTTCTTTTAATTTTGACATGGCCAATTTTAGCTTAGTCAATTGGTTCACAAATTAACCTGTCGGGTCACACGAGTTTGGCTGAGTCAATACCAAAACTTGTTCAATTTGAAACTAGGCTTGGATCAACTTCAAGTTATGAATTCTCTGAGTCAATCTGCTAAACTGGACCAAATTTAATATTTATGTTCTTAATTTTCCTCGAAATAATTTTTTTTTATAAAAAATTTCTCCCAAGTTTTGGTCTTTTTAATATTTATACCGAGATTATTGAACAAATGGGATGGGTAAATTTTGCATTATACATTTGGAAAGCCATATATAGAAAGATGCTAGCTATTATTTCTGTTGAGGTTTTTGCTGTACCAATACTTTGTCAACTTTCAAGTTTAGCTAGCATGGTTACCTTGATCAGTCCTTGGAATTTATTTGATTCAAGTGTACACGAAATGCTAGCGAGTGGTGAAAACTATGAGTCTTCGAGCAGCCGGTAGAATTTGTGCTTGAGTTGGACACCGAGTCACAGGATTTGCAAGTCTTGACTGCATGAACTCCCATGCTGGATTGATTCTTGTCTACAAACTTTGTTCCCCTGATCATAGAGTTGCAGTGTGTTCTTTGGTGCACACATTTGAACTGGCCGGTTGATGCCCTGAGCCCCTCTGTGCTTCCTTTTGTTACTCCAGTAACAACGATGACGAACCTGGTTAGTTTTGAAAAGGCCATGTATGGGTTAGGTGAGTGGCTTGACTGTCAGATGGGCATTTCTGTTTATGTTTGGTGTTCCACTGTTTTGATTTTCTTCTTGTCCTCTCTGACCTCTGTGAAAAGTCATCTAGAGTGATACGGCGATAGGGTGCATTTGGTAATGTTATAAAACCGTGTTTTTGAAAAATTTTGATTTTTTTTTGTTATAAATTAATTTTTTTGATGTTTTTAGATTTTTTGATGTGTTGATGTTAAAAATAAATTTTATTTTTTTAAAATTATTTTAAAGCATTTTTGATAAAAACAAACATTTTAAAAAACAACCTCTATTATATTTCTAAACAGGTCCTAGTAGAAACAATCTCGTTATGTAATAGAAACTAACTAGCTACATTGGAACCTGCGCTACGCTGTGGGTGATTGTGTTTTGAAAGAAGCAAGAAGAACCAGATACTCGGGTCATTAACTTGACTATATGCAATAAAATCGGTTAATTTAATAATTTGATTTAAATCGAAGGTAACAACAAAAAACAAACTTTAAAAAAACACATGTTAATAATAAAAAAAAGAAATGAGCCATCAATATTATACTTGTAAGGAGAAGAAAGAAAAGATTGTTGAAGACCCACTGCAACTCGACTATGGACATCGTCCACAACCAAAAGAGCTTGTTGAGTGAGTTTAAACTCAACTGTAAAAGGATGCAAGATAACATCGAAAGAAGTTCAATGGTTCATTAAAGCAATGCCCTATAAAAGCAAACTGAACAAAACACAATGAAGTGATTATTCGTATATATTCAATCAATCAATTCTTTCTAATTAAAAAAAAAATTATTTTGAGAAAATATATCTAAAAAAGAACAAAACATAAAAAAATTACATTATAAAAATTATCTCAAGTGGTATAAATAACAATTAAAAAAATGATGACTAAATAAGATAAATTTTAAAAAAATCAAATGAGGATGAAATTGAAACAAATTTCAATTTTCATAAGTTATTTCAAATAAAAGAAATATTAACAAAAAAATCAAGGACTAAATAAAAAATAAAGAGATGTAAAAAACAAATCAAATGAGGATGAAATTGAAGAAAATTTTGATTTTCACAAGTTATTTGAATGAAATAAACATCAACTAAAAGATCAGGGACAAAATAAAAAACAAAGTGAAGCTAAAAGTCTGATTTGAAAAATTACAGGGTAGGGCGCAAAAATCGAGAGGGAGAGGAAAAAAAAGAAATGTCCATCGAAGTCAAACTAGAGCTTTGTATTCTATACGCGCCATCTTAACACGGAGGAGACATTGATACGAATCTAATGATGCCATGTAATGATATTTTTAGTTGTTGGAATCAATTGCACGCGCCGTCCAAAGATGATAGAGCGGTTGACGGGTTTACTTGTGTCCAGTACGTGCCAATATTTTTTTTAAAAGCCGTTTAATTTATTAAAAGACAAAACTAACAATCACTTTATCCAATAACAACAAAAAACCAATAATACAATAACAAAAATACCCTCATATCTAAGGTATAAAAAACTATAACCTAAGGGCAGGAAGGTATTTTTACTGTGTAAATACAAAGGATAAGACACGAACACCCCTCCTAAGTCCTAGCCAGTCAAAGGTTTTTTTGTTTACAAGGCTAAATTAGTAACTTTACCGTGCACTCTATAGTAAAAATACAAATCTACCCTTAAATAATACCAAGCAATGCATTAATTTTAAGAGTATTTATGATAATTTCCAGTGAAATTTTAAAAGCAAATATCCATCTTGCACTAGGTTAATTTAAAAATATCAAAAATATCTAATTGAAAAGACAATCATGCTCTCTTCTCTCATCCTCTAGGCAAAATAATTTTTTTTCATGGGTTAAAAAAGGATGGGGAATTAACTATTTCATCCACGGTGAATTGTTTCTTGGAGAATAGTGAATTCCCCATCTCTTTTAGTTTTATTTATATTTATAATATTTACTGTTTCTGTGGGGTGGACACTATTGTTAAATTATTATGTTGAGTTATAATATTTCTACACTCCAGGAATAAGCTAGATAGCATATGGGTAGATAGATGGATGATTATGAATGATAGTGATGCAGCTGAACCTAAGAAGATTAGGAATAATTATAAAAAAAAAAGGAACATAGAATTCATGAAAAATGGGTGAAAAACAAAAACCCTATTTGTATTGTATTTCTCAATAATTTATTTTGCCAAAATATCCTTTCTGTGAAAAGAATTACAACTCTTTAATCAAGTCCAAAACTGAATTTAACAAAGGACAAAAACCCTAATAACATAGAAAAGGTAAAAGCTAAATTAAGACTAAAAATTTAAAATTAAACATAAAAATAATAAAATTGATTGAAACATAATCTTTTTAGATCTAATTTAAAGGTTTTTTTTTTTTTTTAAACTTAGCTCATGTAATAAGTTGGCCCTAATAAAAAGACAAGGCCTATAAAATTTATCTATTAAATTTGAACATAGTCCAATAATCAGATTAAAAATATAATCTTCATCAAACATAGTTCAATAATAATATTAGAAGTATAATTATTTTATCAGATATATTATTTTACATGACATATCTATTTTAGATTCAGATCTGTTTATTTTACAATAGATATCTGAATGTTGATATCCAACTGCATGAAATAGTGATTCTATAAAACAAACCATTAATTGATGTTGAGCGCCATTTATCTTTTCTTGGAAAAAAAGGTGTTTCTTCATAATGCACCTTTATGGGCTAAGATTATATGAAAATCTATCTTAGATATTTTATTAAGGCATCAAGAACATGGAAGATCTTTGGCTCCTCAATTCTACCCCTACTAGTGGGCTACCTCAAGATGCTAATTACTTGCCTGAAGATCTTCTTCCTTTGGTGGCTTCAACACACTATACTTCATTTTGCTTTCTCGATATCGAACCTGAAATCTGACGTTGAGTCTTTGGTAGCGAAGTTAGAGGCATAAATCTCATTTTGAGCTATGTTTCAGAAATTTTGTTTTTGCTAGCTGCTATGTGATTGCATTGTCCTTTGTGTTGATCATCATGCAATGCCATGGCTAGCCTCTCTTTAGAGTTATTTTAGCATTACAGTCAAATCAATGCCCCACATTCAACAACCATAGCGCATTACACAATTCTTTTACAAATTAATCACCTTTCCTGGCGCCAGGCTAGCTAGAGTGGTGTTTCGAGTTTTAGTACTATGATACAAGATCCCCTTTAAGTATGCTTTCATTAGATTTGATCAGAAGGTGTTGGATTCATCATCAGCTTCCATTGCTTTTTTTTTTGATGCTCTTTTGATTGGATGAACATACTGTTTTACACATGATTGCTATGTTTTCAAAATTTCAAGTCTTTTCAAGAGCTATTAGAATGAGGCCGCGAGCCCGTTTCCCTTGCTGTAGATTGCTTCTGAGCTTAAGTTAGTGGGGAAATAATATTATAATGCTGCTATGCCCCATATAGGCAAGAATTGGCGTAAAAAGCACTATTAGGGAAATTTGACATTCTTTTATTATCAGTAAAGAACAAAAGTTTCGTTAATTCACTTACCTGACTGGCCTCCCACATTAGGACAAGTGAGTTTTTCAGTGATTTTCCTTCTCAGTTTCTTAGAGCCAGCTACGTTATTCACTTTCAGCTAGGTATTGGAGGGATCCTGCAGGGTTCCAGGTCCTACAGTTTTTGGTTTTGGTCTGTAATTCTGATTGTGGAACTACTGTTTTCGACATTGTGAGGGAAGAAAAATTGCACATTTAAACAATTTTAAACTACGAAAAAATTACATCTGTACTGATCTTGTGGATGGTAGCCTGTGACCTGTGACAAAGGCCTTCTAGCTAGTGCCATCCTTCAAGGTACAGGGCTAAAGATATCATACAATTAAAAGTAAAAAAAATAATAAAAACTTAACCAATTAACCCCTATAATTACTTACCAAACCTTCAGGTTCTAATGGCAATATGCTGACAATGGCTTCTTGTACTGGTAGTGAAGTAGGTCCTGATGTGCTAGCTTGGCTACAACCAGCAATTTTCTTGCAGGTCTCTATCAGGCAGTGCCTACATGTAGGACAGGATGAATGGGAGCTAAGCCACTTGTCAATGCATTTGACATGGAATCCATGGTTGCACTTAGGCAGAAGCCGAACATGTTCACCTGGTGTGAACTCTGAGAGACAGATTACACACTGTGTGTCAAGGCCAGGCAGGTTCAAGTCAGTTGAGTATTTTACTATTGGGAAAGTCTTCAATGCTTTTCGTTTCACTCCAGTGTTCGCTGCCTGAGTCGAGGGGTTTGCAGCAGATTCTGAAGCTACCAAATTAGAGCACCTTAATGCACACCTGATGATGGAATTTAGTCCAAGTGAGCAAATCAGTGCACATAACAGGACTGACAGAACCATAACAACATTTGTATCAAAGCTGCTGTCAGTGCTAGTGTGAGGTTCAGACGAGGCAGTGTTTCCAGGAGCTGGAGGAGTTGCCGTGTTTGATGATTGGTAAAGAGTGGTATGTAATAGCAGTCTTCTTGAGTAGAAATCCCCAAGAAAACCTTGAAAGAGTTGATGAGTTGTTGAAGTAGAAGTAGACATGCTCAGATAGTTTGGACCGTGGAGGGTTAAGACAGAACAGAATTATTTGGAGGTGGTTGCATATTGGTAGCTATATATAAAGGAAAAGTTTGAACTTGCCACTTGGTTTTTGATACAATAATTACAATAATGAGATTACAATTAAGAATATTCCTAGGGTTTTAGCATACAATAGGCAGGCCTTTATCTCATGTTTTATGTATGTCTCTAGCATATGGATGCTCCGCTGTACCTTCTGTATGTTAACGGGCCTTCTTATCAAAATGGGCTCATCCACTTTCTGCCATTCAGACACTGTCAAGTGGAAATTTCATTCAATGAATCAAAACCTGAAAATGCTGTCAGGGACCCAGTTTCTCAGGAAGGACTCGTGAAGTTTCCTTGGCCAAAGGTGACATGGAAAAATATGTTGTTGAAGTCAATTCAAATGAGCTTTTGTACACTTGTCTATAAGATAGAGTTTTCAATTTTCAATTTTCAATCTGACTCACTTGTTTTAATCCACTAAAGGGATATACATTTCAAAATTTCTTGAGTCAGACTCAACTCAATTCAGGTTGAGCACAATTCAGCTAATAGATATGCACCTAGCTAGTCACTACACTAAATATTGGCCCCTTTGTAGCAAAATTCACTTTGTTTTTCCACCCTTTTCTTTTTCTTGGCCTTTAGGATGTGTTCCATTCAGATATACTCATGTCCATACAATTATACAATAAGGATCTTAGATATATTTTGTTTCTGCCATGACAATTTGATTGTATCCGCAGTATAGAAGCATGCTGAAACAACCTTAGATAATAGTTTTTTTGTTTCTTTTATCATAAGCTGAATGATCTGTCTGCATCTCCATAATCATGTAAATAGCTGCTAATTATGTTATTAAACCCCCACTAAATGGGAGGACACGACACTCCTTCCAACTGTAAGGCACAACTCTGTATTCCTCCATGTGACATAGTTGCATCTTGCCTATGATTATACTAACCTCAACATTCTTATCTGTTATGTTGTTCAGATGAGACACTGTCTGGCACCAGTCTTTAATTATCCATCGACAGGTAAATTATATAAAAATTGGATATGGAAATGGTGTGCTAAAGATCCCTTGTTTTGTTGGTCTGCAAGCTGTGATCTTCGAAAGAATCTGCGGTAATATAAAAAGTCATGTTGGTACTTGATGAAAATGCTGAAAATTCAAATGCTAACTAGGTTGGTGTGAATTTTGCTTACTGCAGATATGGTTAACAGAACTGTTATTTAATAGATACAACACTTTGAGGAATGATTTTAAGGATTTCTTTCTTTCTGTGTACAAAAGGTTTACCTAATGGGGCCAAGAAAGCTAGTGGGGGAATACTTTTTTCTTTCTTTTAGCTTTCATGGTTCAATGGCAAGAACAGAGATAGGCTGGTTTAAAGGATTGCTTTTGATTTTGTTTGTACAAGACGTACCACTACTTGGATCCATATCTATCGTGGTTGGATTTTCACCAGGTTATTGCTGCCTTGTGGGTCCAAAGAAATAGAGCAGGAAGTGGTGGGATCTTCTTGTGCTTTTGTGAAGAGAATATAATTCTGAAGCACGTGTTGAGATCTTACTTGGGTTTTAGAGTGATGACTTGTGATCTTGTCTCCTTAATTATTGGTTCTATGAATGTGGAATTGAGTTGGAAATTACAGTTAAAAAACACTATTAAAGTGCACTTCGAAGCATCTTTGCATTCAAAAGCCATCAAATTCATGGTTTTTCCAAGTTTTTTTGAACATATATATGTCAAAATCATTAGATATTATTTAAAAAATCAATTTTAATCCTTTTAAAAAACAAATGCATTTACATAAAAACAGAAGTAATTTATTATCAAACATAACTTGTAAAGCAAGTAGATATAAGTTAGTTTGTTATATTATGATATAGGTGAACCATGCAATAACTTCTTAAACATAGAATCTGTTGAATAAAATTATTCCACAAAAAAATTTAATTTAATTTTTTATCATTAAATATTTCTTTTCAAATAACTCGTCTCTTTAAGAGATTTACAACTCCTTCAATGAATCTAAAAATTGATCTAAATAGGTTAGAAAACCCAGTAAAAAAAACAATAAAAATCCTAAATAAACTAGAAGGTTAAAAAATAAAGAGGAAAAATAACAAAATTAGCCCAAACAACATATTCTAGACCTAATTTGGGATTCTTTCGGACCTTGGCTAGTTATAGCAAGCTAACCTCTTGTAGAAGTAATTAGCTTTGAGAACTTTCTTGAAAAAATTGAGCATGACACAACTATCATATCAAAAATTGAAGGCCTTTTGGTCGGGCCAATTACTCCACACAACCAAAGTCTTTTCTTGGGCCTAACTTTATCCCATCGATCAATAAATATTTTTGCAAGACTATCCATATAGCCTAGTTATAGCATATCCATAACTAATCAGAATCACCTATATCATATTATCACATGAGAATGACATAATTATAATACCTTATCTTTTTTTTTTTATAATTACAATACTTGTCTTTGAAGTGGCCTTATTGTTTAAAGATAGGATGTCTAGTTCATCATAAAATAACCTAACAATATGAAACTTTTGAATTAAAGCATACTATGTTAAGGAAACAAACAAGTCATAAAATAATTATTATGAATCCTAAAGAACTAGAGCAAAATTTTTAAAAGCATTTCAATGTGATTATGTTTTTGTTAATTTTTGTTGTTTTCATTCACTACCAGAAAATTAGTAAATACAAACGGAAACACTGATGAAATTTTTTTGTCGGTATATTGCAGTTACATTTACTGACCAAATTTTCCATCGCTAAATCTATCGGTAAACACTGAAAGGAATATTCCTACGGTACATATCGAGGGAATCGCAGTGGGAGAAGAAGGAATAGAAAAAAATCCAAACAATACAATGACATGTAAGTTTTACAGACGAAGTTACCAATGAAATTAACCCGATGGTAAAATTTATCCGTGAATATGTTGATAGAAAACTTCTGTCGGTATATATCAGCAACATTATGAAGGGTATTACAGTGAAATTAAAGAAGGCAAATCGTACGGTGACATGACATTTCTACCAACAGAATTGTCGATGGCGTTACCATTGGAATAATTTCGTCGGTCCTTCCATCGGTAATATTTAATTTATAACCTGATGCTCGACCCTCCCTTCCCCCTCCTCCATTTCTACTTCTTTCTTATGCATTTTTTTCTGTAACAAACAGCCACCCCTCCTCCCAATCTCAACACAATTCAACCTCCAACAACAAATTCAACGACTATAACACTTGATTTGTCAGCATCCGTGTTCTGATTCAAATTTTATTGAGGATTCTCCACCTTAAGTAAGCAAATCTATCCTTTTTTTTATATATGAACATAATTTTAAAATTTTAATTTTTTTTTGTAAATTTTTGTAGTATATGTATTTTGTTTGGGTGTTTACTTGTTTTATGGTTTTTTCTCAAAGAAATGTGTTGTATGAATTTATGATTTGTACATGATAGAGTTTGTTTTAGATTTTATAAAATTATATTTATTTGTAAATTGATGAAACTTAAGTTGAATTTTTGACTTAAATGTTTTGTGATGAAATAAATAATGGCTTATTTAAAGGATCCGTTTTATATTTTGTCAATTTTATACCCGAGTTGTAATTTCCGGTAAACATGTACAAATTTAAATTCATGTAGATAATTGATAATGAATTAAGAGAACTATTAAAATAGATTGAATAAGCTATAGCTAAAACAATATTTTGCAAACTTATTTAGTTAATTTAGTTAAGTAATACATGATGTCATCATTATTATATATAGGTTTGATATAAATAATGGATGATCATTTATGAATGTATCGAGATTCACCTCAAAGGTTGTGAAAGATGGATTATTATAATGAGGTTCAAGGTTTTATTAATTACACAATATCTAATCCGAGAAATATTACTGGAGGCGGTATTAGATGTCCATGTAAGAGGTGTAAAAATAAAAAAGTTTATTTATCCAAATGTTGTAACGATACATCTCCTATAAAAAGGGTTCATGGAGAAATACCTGTGTTGGTATGTACATAGAGAACCATATGTTCCTCACGATACCATGGTAGAAATGATTGTTGGGTCAACTTCTAGTGCCAGCAACGTGCATGAAGTTATAGATGACAATAATAATCTTTATAGGTATGGTTATGGATGTGATTGGAATGAAAAGAAGAAGAAAATGAATAGGCTAGAAACCATGTTCAATAAAGGGGAGAGCCCTACTTAGCATAAAGGGCGCTTATAGAGGCTATCATCTACATCCCCGAGCGGCAGTCAAATAGAGGCGTGAATGCAAGATGGCAGCAGAATGATCGGTCAAACCCCACCCAAACCTTTCTTAAGACCACCAAGCCTCTTGAATGAGTTCTATTTTTTTTAGCTTTTAACAAGTAGGAGGGGGGAAATGCAATATTTGAAAATGGATTGGTTCTTGTTGCTTCCTTCTTCTTTAAGATTCCCGTGTGCTTGTGCCAGCGGAGCTTTCCCATGATCGACAACACCAGAGAATACATGCCAAGGTGCTTAATTAATGTCCATTCATAAATGAAGAACTTAATGTAGATCATCCATATTTTTTGATCTTTTAAAAGATTCTAATGAACCATTATGAGGTGATTACACAAATCACAGTAAATTATTGGTCGTTGCACATGTGTTCACCATCAAGTTAGATCATAGGTTGAGTGAGGTCAATTATGACAGAAGTCAGATCATGGGTTGAGTGAGGTCGATTATGACAGAATTATCGAATGGGTGAGAAACATTTTACCTGAAAGAAACAGGCTGAAAGAGAACTTTTATGCTGCTAAGTCTATGATAAAGCCTCTCGGTTTAGGACACTAAAAAATTGATACGTGTCCAAACTCTTGTATGCTGTACTACCTTGAAAATACAGAGCTGACCAAATACAAAACACATGAGCATTCTTATTATAAACTTAGAATTGACAGGGAATGACTCTTGTCGCACATAAAAAACTTAGATGCTTTCCAGTCACACCTAGACTACAGAGGTTATTCATGTCACTGAAGACTAATGAGCACATGACATGGCACCAACCACATGATGCGGTAGATGAAGTGATGGTGAACTCTTCCTATAGTGAAGCCTGGAAGCACTTTAACTGTGTGTATCCTTAATTTTTAGTGGAATTAAGGAACATATGTCTTGGGTTATATACAAACAGATTCAATCCATTCAGGTTTGCTGCTTCTTATTCTTATTGATCGGTTATACTTTCAGTTTACAACTTGCCATAAAGGATGTGTATGAGGCCAGAGTTCATGTTTTTATCTACGGTCATACATGATCCTAATAGTCCGGGTCAGAATATAGATGTTTGTCTTCGACCATTGATTGATGAGTTGACGCAACTGTGGTCATTTGAGGCTTTAACTTATGATGTATCGAGAAAACAAAATTTTTAGATGAAGACATCTTTGATATGGACTATCACTGATTTTCCAGCATATGGAATGGTTTCTAGTTGGAGCACACATGAAAAACTAGCATGTTCATACTATATGGAAAATAACAAAGCATTCACGCTAATAAATGATAGTAAAACATCTTTTTTTGATTGCTACTAGCAATTCTTACCAATGAATCACAAGTACAGAAAGAACAAAAATGACTTCTTTGTTAGTAGAGTTGAAAGGAATGTTGTACTGCCACTTCTTTTGGGTGAAGAATTGTATGACGTGGTGTCAGAGTATGATGACATTGTGTTTGGTTTTCATTCCGGTAAGTAGAAGTTTTCTTGTTTTGGTTTGACCCATAATTGGGTAAAGTGAAGTATTTTTTGGGAGCTTCCTTATTGGAAAACCAATCTCCTCCACCATAACCTTAATGTCATGCGCATAGAAAAGAATATTTTTAAAAACATTTTCAACTTGATTATGGACGTGAAGGGGAAGATAAATGACAACATTAAGACTATAATAGATATAACTTTGTTATGTCACTGTAAAAATGTGAAATTGGTTTATGTTGAGTCACATATCACAAAACTCAAAGCCAGCTTCGCTTTAAATAAGAATACATAGTTACTTATCTATCAATGACTTAAGAGTTTGCATTTTCTTGATGGACATGCTTCGAACATACTAAGGTTAGTTAATTTAAAGGATTGCAGATTGTATGGAATGAAGAGCCATGACTGTCACATGTTTATGTAAACACTCATTCCATTAGCCTATTAGGATTTATTGCTAAAGGAGATATGAGATGCACTCACGGAGATCAATCATTTTTTTAGAGATATATGCTTCAACAAGTTGCAGACACAACACATGAAGAGGCTTGAAACGAATATCGTCCAGAAAATATGCAAACTTGAGATGATATTTCCTCCATCATTTTTTTACTAAATGGAGCATCTACCCATACATTTACCGTTTGAGGTAAAATTTGAAGGCCTAGTCCAATATAGATGAATGTATCCATTTGAGAGGTTAGAGATTACATATGCAATGTAATTAAAATTTTATTGTCTATTTTTTCCATAATTCAAAACATTCATTTGATTTTTTGCAGGTACTTTTTCAACCTTAAAAGAAAAGTTAAAAATAATGCGCATGTTGAGACTTCGATATGTGAGGCCTAAATTATTAAAGAGATTTCAATATTTATTTAATATTATTTTGAGCGTCAATTGAGAACAAGAATCAACCGTGTTCCAATGCATAACGATAGTGGTAAAGTGCCTTCAATTGAGAACTTGCCAATATTCTCCCATCCTGGATGACCTTCACCAAAAAATGCTACCAGGGGAAAATATTTGTCATAAATAAAATAAAAACAAACACATAATTATATGTTATTCAATTACGATGAACTAAGACTTTTTATTCAATAAGTATATTACTTGAACTCTATTAATAATGAACAATTTATCTCTTATAATATCATAAATTGATACATTGTTGAATATGTCATAGGCAACGTCATCAATATTTACTTTCCAAACTCGCAACTGACCACATCTCAAATCTTTTGATTACAAGATGAATAATTTTTTTATGTGGTTTAGAACACGTGTAAGTATTGTTTAATTATTATTATTATTATTATTATTATTATTATTATTATTATTATTATTATCTATTGAGATACTTAATTTCATTACACATTTCTTATTAACTGTTCATGATTGTACTTCATGTACCAGGTTTATAAATTGAGAGAGAATGTTGTTGTTACTTTATCTTCACTAAGTTTAGGTCCTGAAAGAAAGGTGAAGTACTACAATGAGTATTTCATCAATGGACAAGTGTTTCATATAGAAGAATATGGTAAGGGTAGAAAGACATATAACAGTGAGGTTTGTGTTAAGAAATCGACTTCTAATGAGTTTGAAGCTAACTTTTATAGGAAATTAAAACAGGTAATTGAATTGCAGTATGATAAAGAGCATAATAAAGTATTTTTATTTAAATGATATTGGTATGATACCACTGACAAAGAAATCAGAGTAGATCCCTATCATGGTTTGGTTAAAATTTATTCAAATGCTAGATTCCGCAACGTCAATGATGTCTTTGTTTTTGCCAAACAATGCCAGCAAATTTATTACACACACACTCCTTTCTTTAGAAATGATCATTCAAGAGTTGATTGATTATTCTTATTGAAAACCAAACCCAGGGGTTGTGTCAAAGTTGTTCAGGATGGGAATGATGAATCAACTATGAGAGATGATGTCTGCGGCGGGGTGCGCGACGTTAAGAACGACGAGTCTGCCTCCTGAGATGTGTGTGTGTTGAAAAGAGAGTTTGAGAATAATAATAAAATTATGATTATCAGTTCATAAGTTGCCACCTAGTATTATGGTTACTAAGAAACCTGTGGTTTGCGAGAGTTCGGGTACATTGTTGTTATGCAAGGGAAAGACACATCACCCTTAGTGTACGTTACCTAAGATAAGCTACATTGTTGTTTGATTATTTTTCTAAGTTGTTTTTCTATTCATTAGTCATGTCTTAGGTTCAAGTTAGATCTCCATTCGTGAGGAAGTCTCTACCTTGTTAGGTCAAATCCTAACCATTCTAAGGGCTAAATTTAGCATCACATTTATTTCTTTGTATTTTTAATATGTAAGGGTATACTCTATTATATAGTTTTACACCCCTAAATATTAGAGTTTACAACTAAACCCTAACACTTTAAATATAAAGTGAACAAAATGATTGGCGAAGAGTTTTGATATTTTGGCCAAATCCTAACGGATAATCATAAACTAGTTATGATATCTATTTTTGTATTTTAAAACATGAGAAAGATGCATTCTTGTTTTTTTAATAAAAAAATATGCTTGGAAAACTTTTAGGATTTAGCTGTATGCACGAAAACAAAATATTTTTTTAAAGAGAAAATTAATTTTTTTTTTAATTTTCAAATTTTTTTAAGAAACGTTTTGAAGAAAACGTGTATTTTAATACTGAATTTGTATTTTATAGTGTAAATATATAAGTCAATATTATACAAAATTGATAGAAAAATGTATGATTTTTTAAAGGACTTTTGGAAAATTTTGGATTTTAATAATAATAATAATAATAATATATTTATAAATATATTATTATTATTATTATTATTATTGTTGTTGTTGTTGTTATTATTATTATTATTATTAATTCAGCCTTGTGGGCATGGGCTCTAATCCCAGACCCAGTTTAGTGGGGTCGACTGAGGCCTACCAACACTTTCTTTTTTAGCGGGTTGGACCTGACCCAACCTTATAGATGGGTCTAACCTAGGCCCGCATGGTCACTAGCCCAACCCAATGACTATAGGGTTAGTTATTTGGCCATTGCATGCAAAATTCTGAATGTAATGGTCAACATCGAGGGGCAGGGGGGTTAGGAAGAAAAAGAAGAAGAAGGCTCACGTGGTTAGAGGAGAAAATCTATCGGTGGTGTTTCTGGTGGTGATAGAAAGTCCGGCATGTGGTTGGTGGCAGAGACAACGACTGAGGTGTGGTGGAAGGAGTGGCGGAAAGTTGGAAGCAAAAGGAAAACAGAAATCAAGGGTAAGGAGCTGGTTTTTTATTTTAGCCAACTTTGGACCTTGATTTCTTCCTTCTAAGGGCAGGAATTTGCCCTTATTTATTGGCCATTGATTCACACAGGAAGGATCTTAACCGTTGATTTAAAGTTGCCATCATGAATTATTAGATTTTGACAACTCAAAGATGCTTGAGTAAGAAAGAACCATACTAGGGTATGGTAAAGTGTCAGGCCATCATGTTAGTGTATGATGTGTCTGGTTTGGTTGAGAGATGAAGTATTAAATACTCTGAAAAGGTGGCCAACCACGCAACTTTCAGGTGAAAAAATGATGAAGATAAATAGTACCAGATGACGTGTTGTCTGATCTGTCTTTATTTTATTTACTGTTTGGGTAAAAAACAACACCACTTTGGTCAAAACACGCAATTTCATTTAAATGAAACGATTTTGATTTGGCCAAAGTTCAATTTGGTCCTTCAACTTTTAATTTGTTTCAATTGCAACCCTAATTGATTCTAAACTTCCAATTTTATGCAATTTTATCTCTGAAAAACTTCAACCCTGAATTTGAGCTCATTTTTCTTTGTGATCCTTGGTTTTTGATTTATGCAAATTGACCATTAAACTTTTAATTTTTTTCAAATTCACCCATGATTTAAATCAATTGAGCCCCTATTGTTCGGCGCCTTTTGCAAAATATGTATTGGTTTCGAATTTCTTTAATTGACCCTAAATATTTGATTTTCTTGTAATTTTACCTCTGATTTGAATAAATTGACTTGGTAAAAACTAAATTTGATCTTTTAAAATTTTAATATTCTCAATTAAGCCCAAATTGAGCTCCCAAATATAATGTTTCATCAATTAAGCCCTTAATAAAATGAATTTGACCTGTTTAAAGTATAATTAAGTCCTTACATCTAATTAAATCCTTTGATTTGATCCAAATTAATTCTTGAACATAATTAAACTTTTAATTTGCCCCATAATTAAATCAAATTGGCCTATTTAATAACTAATTATATCCTTGGATTTAATTTTTATGCAATTTCATCCAATAATCATTTAATTTGACCTTGAATATGCATTGTCTTTCTAGTTTTGGGCACAACGAGGTACAATCAGGCTTCTGACTTCGTCCAAAATTATTGCTTGATTTTATACATATATGAAATTCTTACTCAACCTACTTTTGCCAAAATTCCAGTCTTCTTGCTATTATTATTTATTTTTGATTTTTTTTATTTTAAAATGAAAAAGGGTAACATTTTGGGGAATAACCCAAAAACGGGTTATGACAATGTCTTTCAACTTGGTGAGTTAGTTGATCCATATCGAGTTGCTCCGTCGATTGAATTAGAAGAAAATTTAAATTTTTGCGTCTTAGAGAGTATTTTTGTTGATGTTGACGCTGAGGAGTTGAATGTTGTTTTTAGCTCTAATGGATATGCACAAGTCGATATAGATGACGATAATGATGAAATCAACATAGAAGATTGAGATGGAGATGACACCGAGTCAATTAAAGAAGAAGAAGACAATTCTGATTATTTTGCAAAATATGAAAGTGTAATGCCATAAACTATAATGTACTATTTATGGATGAAATTCACTTCAATGCAATGCCAATGATGTTAATTTATTATTAAATTACAAGGAAATATTTATTTTATTATTGTGATGTGAACTGATGTTATTGTACTATGCGTGCAGGTATCAATTTAAGCATTTGCACGATAGATAGATAGATAGGGAATACATATATAATCTGGCGTCGAACATTGTTTCAAATAGATGAAATTACCCATGATTTTTTCATTACATATTAGTATATTGACAGAAAGTTTCCATCGGTATATTCCAGTGGTGATGAGAACTATTCCTCTTCTAGCTGACATTGTTCATGGTGTTCATTACACGGGTATGTTAATAGACTGTGTCTGTTAGCATATTCTAATGGCAATGAGAATTGTTCCCTTCCCAAGAGGGTGATGCCAATTAATGGTCTTATTGTTTCCAACAAAATCACAACAGAATGAGATTTTCAATGTGCTGACAATTAATGCTCTTACTGACCGAGGTACATGTTTTTACAGGTTTCCCAACAAAATCACCGATGAAATGAGAATTTCAATCCGCTAATAGTTAATACATTTCTAACTGTTGACTGTTTACTCTTTTATTGATGGAATAACGAACAAAATTAAAAAAACTGGAGGGGTTTTTGAAATTTTTATTGTGAATAGAAAATTTCAATTTGACTTAACAAACATAATTATCGATGAAAAATTTAAAAATAATAATATTTAATTGGCCGTCAAGAATTTTTTCCGTAAAATCTAATATAAAAGCTCAACGAGCACAGCAGACGGTGCTTCATTTTGTTCTCTTTTCTTCTCTTGATTGCACACTTTTCTTCTCTCTTCTCTTCTTTGCTCTTCTGTTTCTCAATCCTCATAGAAATCAAGCTTCCTCTTCTCTCAACACAATCAACGTGGTATGTTGTCTTAATTTTTCTTCTTATTTTTCTGGGTTTTTTAACAATTTTTTTTTCATTTATTTTGTATCACAGTTAGTTCAACTCTGAAATTAAGCATACCATTAAAGTAAGAATTTTTCATTCCTTATCCATTATTTTTTTTTTTGCATTATTTTTTCTTTTGTCTTTGTTTTTGTTCAATTATTTGTTCTGCATAATTTTATGAATTAATAGTTTGTTTAATTTTAGTTGTTATTGAAATATTTTTTGCATTAATTTGTGGAATTTTTGTTATTTGTTCTCTTAATTTTGTTGTTCAATTTCAATTAAAAGCATAAGGTTAATTCCATTTAGAATTTTTTTTTTGAATTTAGGATCACAAGTATTATCCCTTAATTGTGTTAAATTGTAGATGTTATTGAAATAATTTTTCATTATTTTGTTGAATTTTAGTTATTTTCTTTGTTTAATTTTGTTGTTAATTTTTAATTAAATGTGTAGGATTAATTTTAATTATTATATTGTATTTATTCCATTTAACATAAATTCTTGTAAATTTAGAATTAAAAATATTATCACGTAATAAATAAGAATTTTCTATGAAATTGAGAAATTGAATAAAATCAATTGGTTTGTGAAATATATGTAGTTTATTTGTAGGACTAAAAATTTTGGGTAGCTTCTGTATATGAGAGGTGCTGTCGATTTTTTTTAAATAGAAATTGTTTAGTTTTTTTTCTAGAAATTTGTGTATATACCTAGGGGAACGTAAAAGTGAGCAAAGTGAGGTCAGGATCGCTACTAAGTCTTCTAGCAACCATGTTGACGACCACGAATCATTAAGTGACGACCAAGAAGAGGCACCTAAGGCACAAGCATCGACTCACGACGCAACCTCGTCGAGTGCGATGCCATAACATCAGGGGGTCCCTTCACATCAGGGTCCATTTACCCACAAGTATAGGACCTAGTGGAAGGACGACCTTTCAATGAAAGTTTGTTTTGCTTTCACAACGACATGTTTACTCATTTTTGACAAATTAATATTTCATTAAATTAATCCAATTTCAATTTTACAAACATTGAGACTGCGAGAACAATAACATCAACATTTAAATCGTTGATGAAAAATCCATTATTTCAATGGAACTAGGTTTCCAAACATCCTAAATGAAAATTGCAAGTTGATGCAAGGTTTTCAAGGATTAAGGTTAGTATTTATTGAAATTTTTTTTATTATGTTAATTTGTTTACTTTATTGAAATTACTGAAATTTTTCTTTTTATAAATTTTTAACACAAGGAGAAATTTGAATGGGATAGAGCTGATGATAATGTTGTGAGAATGGTTTGGAAAAATCACGTTGCAATTAGGTAACATCGAAATCAGGATAATTTTTTTTATTTCAAATATTAAAATTTCATTTGTCATTTACTTATAAATAATTCATTTGTACCATATAGGTTGTGTGATTTTTGGTGCGAGACACAAAAGAAATCCAAAAAATATATGAAAAGAAAGCGATCTTCTAGGTTGGAATGACGTGACAATTTGGAAGGATTTTAGGCCACCATACACCTCGAAGACTGTATTGGCAAAATACATTCCGCACGCGATGCCCACGTGTTTCATGTGACGGTCATAGTCTGAGGCGGGGAGCCAAAGCCGACATGTTCATAGTCCCGTTACCACGCACACCGGTGACTCTTTCGTTCATTTTGCATGCAAAGCGGATGACAAGATTTTTTTAATTACATCAATTTTTTGTTGTCTTTTATAAATTTATTTAATTGAAAACATTTTTATCTTACAGGCTATGGTTTTTGGACATGAGCCAAGCCGAATAGAGGTTTTTGTTGAAAAACATGTATGGAGTCATGATTGCCATTAGGGGTGTTAAAAAAAACGACCAACCGATTAAACCGAAAAAACTGAGAAAAAATTAACTTAAAAACCCGAACCAATAGAAAAAACCGAATAAACCGATTACAAAATAAAAAAACACCACCTAGTCTGGTTCGGTTCCGGTTTAAAAAAGTTTAAACCGATTGAACCGGACAAAACCGAACTGGTTTAATTAAATCTAAATAACTTGAAAAAAGGTTTAGAAAAACATCCCTAACCCTAAATTATTTTATCCCTTTCCCCCTTCCCCTTCCACCCCTCCCTCTTGCTCCCTCTCCTCTGTACTCTTCTCTCTCATTTTCTCTCAGATGTTAACATTAAATCTTACTTTTAAGTTTTGAGTCTTTAACACCACATCTTGGCTACCCCACACTTGCAGGACTTTGTGAAGAAAATCGAGGGAGAAGCTTTAGGTCCATGGCTATTCAAGGAAGGAATAATTCTCTTTAACGACTGAATCTATCTCTTGCCCACATCTGACTTTATTATTCTTATAATCAATGAATCTCATTCCAGCACTCACGAAGGCCTCCACAAATCTTCATTGGTTTCTGGTTTTTAATGCTAAAAAACCGACCCAAACCGAACAAAACTGGTTCGGTTCGAACCGGTTCTCGGTTCGGTTTGGGTTATATTAACAAGGAATACTATTTTTTGGTTCGGTTGAATTTTTGAATTAAAACCAGACCATGAACACCCCTAACCGCCATAAAGGGGTGCAACAGTTTATGGATAATTGAGCTTAACACTTTGTGGTATATTGGTTTTCAATTATGTTTTTTCTTAAGTTATTATTTACTTGAATTTGATGAATTTCTTTTTTCTTTATAGGAGATATATAACAACTGGTTGAAGGAGAAATACGAGGATGATCCTTCGACCCACCTAGATATCAATCTAGATTTGTGGTTGGAGGCAGGATCATCCTGTGGACCCGATAGAAATCAGGTGTACAAAATCTCTAACACTACGGGCGAGAACTTGCGGACAATCTGTAGTGTGTTGATTGTTGGATGCTCAAAATCAGTTCCAAGCACTCAAACACCGGAGTTCGTGGCCTTGTTAGATTAAGTAGTACAAGAATATACAACCCATCTTAATGAAAAATATGAACGACTCAATGTTGATTATCAAGAATTTCATCGAGTGGTTATGGAGATGAGATGAAAAATGGGTGGTGCATGTGCACCCCCTGATTAGCCCCACGATCCCGGTGACGACCAACCTCCTCTAGCGTCGCCTCTATTTTAATTTTATTGTATTTGAATATACAAATGTTTAAATTTATAATAAATATTTGATTTTGATATTAAGATAATTTATTTTTCTATATTTGATGTTTATATTATTTTAATTATTTTTCTACTTTTGTTCATTATATTTTTTTAAATAATTAAAAACAATATTACCGACGGACCAAGTCCGTTGGTATATTTTAGAGAGTTGAAAAAAAATTACAGCAAACATCATAGCTACAGTTAATGCAACGACGAAATAAGTTTGTCAATATATTCTAGAGAGTTCAAAAAGAATTATTGCAAATACCATTGCAACTGTTAACTCACCGATGAAATTACCGATGATATTTTATCGGTGATATGTAACTTTATTGATGGAACTACATACAATTCTCCTGTTGGTGATATGCTAAATTGTATCGAGGGAATACCGATAGAATGAAGCAGATAATTTTTTTAGCACGCGTTTTCCGCTAAATTTATTACCGATGGACTCACCAGCAGACTAGAAATTACTGACAAATGTTTTTCCGACGAACGTTTTCTGTTCGTGATCTTGTCGGTAAAATAATCACAAACAGACTGTTAGTGTGAATACTGACAAAAATTTGTATCGGTAAAACTGTTAAATCTAGTATTGATTATGCTTGTATATATTAGCTGTGATCCTTGACAAGGTAAAGTGTCTTGCAGTTCAATAGAGAATGTGCAACTTGACAAGCAAATATTGATTAATCTATAATGAATATTTTATCTCTCCATGTGTTATTATCCCCTTATTATTATAACAAGAGCTTTATGTATATACTTTTAATTCTCTTAGTTGCATGTCTTGATCCAATGAGACAATTTTGCTTGAGGGACTTTGCTAGAATATTAAAATGAAGTAAGACATTTGTGCTCTAACCACCTTAATTGGCTAGTTCGTTAGTGCAACAACAGATTCTGGAAAGATTGCAGTGCATGTTATGCTAAAAACAAGACCATGCATGCACCACAGACACAAAACATGGCAGCCCACTATATTATTGTGGGTCAACCTCTATGCAGGTTGACATTATTGGGCGAACAAATGATAACTCAATATAGAAGATGGGGTGACTTTTGGAGAAGAGTTATAACAAGGAACCGAGGTCCCTCCATGAAGACATGAACATTTGAAGGCTGTTTTATCCTAAATCAAAACCGTTCAAGGTGGTCCAGTAAACCTAATGGTGTTAAAAATAATTAGAGGAACATTATATAACTGATTATTAGAAAGTGAGTGATTGTAATTTATGGATAGTTAACCAAGGTGTTTTTTTAATTATTAATGTTATACAGCATTCATGGCTTCAAATTAAACTCTCTGTCCACCGCCCTGATCAAGTTTAAGACTATTGGATCACAAAAAGGTGTTTTTGTTTACATTTCTCACTTGTATACTATGATTCTTCATTGTAAGAGAAAGAGATGTCTTGCTAGTAGAATTTTATAAACACAACTAAAAGCTTGAAACATTTAAAATTACGAAGGGATTGTTACTTAGGTTTGCATTTGGTTAGTGTCCCATAATAGAAAAGAACTTACACATGTTTGGTTGAAGAAATGAAAATCTAATATAAAATAAATTTATTTTTAAAATAGTTTTAAAGTGAGTTTTTATATAAAGTATATAAGGAATACTCTATTTGTTTTTATGTTTCAAAAATATTTTTAAAATTTTTTAATTTAATTTAATTTTTTTCTCTGTTTCAAATTAATTTTTTTTTATGTTTTCTGATCATTTTGATATTCTAATATCAAAAATAATTTTTAAAAATAAAAAAATATTATTTATTTTCAAATAAAAAAATATATTAAAAAAAAAACTACTACCCTATTTCCAATTACTTTTCCAAATAACACTGGATAGGATCCAGTGTTTTTGGAACAAAAGGGTGGTAAGTCAACGTGTTTTGAAAGCACTTGGTCAAATTGACCGAATAGAGAAATTGAAATGATGGTGAAAAATTGATAATTACAATCTCACATAGTAATGTTTTTTTTTAGATAGGGTTGAGTAAAAAACCATAAAATTAATTAAATTAAAAAACCAAAAAAAAACTAAAAAAACCAAACTGTGAAAAAAAAATCGATTAGAATATTTAAAAAAACTGACTGGTTTGGTTTCATAAGCCTGAAACTGAAAAATTAAACCGAATCGAACCGAAATTAATAACCGAGCCAAACTGAAAAAACCAAGCCAAACCAGAAAAAACCGAGTCAAACCGGAAAAAACTAGCCAATCGATTGGGTTTTAGTTTTTGCTCTAAAATAACCGAATCGAACCCGGTCGATTTGAGCCGGTTTTGGTTTTTTTTAAAAAAATTCAGCTTGGTTATTTTTTTAGATAAAAACTAAACCAAACCGAAAATGATCACCCCTACTTCTAGATGTGTTCTTTGGATTTTTTTTAGTAGTGTCAGATTACTGTTTTTTAATAAAAAAAGAGATAAATTTAAAGATAAAAATATAAAAATAAATCTATTTATTCTGTAATAATTTTAGAGTAAATTTGTATATTTACAAAGCATGAAGTATATAGAGGACATGTCTCCATAAATAATATTAATTTATTTTTTATTTCTAAAATATTGTTGTAAAAAACTCAATTCCAAAATTATTAAACTAAATAAGTAAGAATAAAAAAAATATTATTATCATAGCTTTAAAATCAAACTCAGAGATTAATCCAAGGTAAAGCCTGAGTTATAGGTCAGGAGGGTCAACACTGGTTGACCCGAGTCAACATAAAAATAAAAATGGTTATTATCATAGTTTAAAATCTGCCTTGAGGGTCAACTTGATGGAAGGCTCGGGTCAGGAGTCAGGTTAACCATTGACCAGAGTCAACATAAAGATAAAAATAATAATTATTATATTTTTAAAATACGAACCAGGGGTTGATTTGGGACAAGGTCTGGGTCACATGTTTGGTAAAAGTAAGAATAAAAGTGCTTATTATTATAGTTTTAAAACCTGACTGGAGGGTTGACCCGAAGCAAGATGTGAATCATGAGATAGGAGGGTCAACCTGAGTTAATGTAAGAATAAAAGTAATTATTATCATAATTTTAAAATTTGATTTGAGGGTCAATCCAAAACAAGGCCCGAGTCATGGATTGGGAGGGTCAACGCTGGGTGACCTGGATTAACGTATGGATAAAAAATATTAATATCATAATTTATTTATTTTTAAAAAATCAAAGCTACCTCACTTTGACCAGATTCTTTTTTTTGAAATAAAAGTCAAATGAGTTTTTGACCTGTGTTTTATCTCGGGTTGACCCGGGTTCTTGATCGTATCAGATTTGGTCAATCTTTCAATTTTTTCTTAAACCCAGACCAAGTCATGTCCCGGATTGACCCGCGAGGCTAATTTGAGTTTTATAACTAGATTTATTATAATATTATTAATTTCAACACCCAATACAAATTAAAATAAAATAATAATAATATATAATTATTTTTTTAAAAAAATATTTAAGTTTGATGGTAATACATATTAAGAGTAAAATAAATCTTCTTATATTTTATTATGTCTTATCCACCATAATTAAATAGAATATATAGACAATCACTCTATTTTACACATCACTACTAAACATAATTATGTTTCTGATTTTTTTATATCTTGTGTTTTTTTGTTTTTATTGTCTCCATCTTTAATGTACCGGCACATTAAACATTATTCACTCTCATTTTTAATATGTTTGCTTTTCCTAATATATTACGGCTTGCAATTCTATTTATTTTGTACATGTTTGTTTTAAGGTATGTCCCATAATGTTTATCCATTTTTCAAATGTAAACGAAAAAAAAATACTATGATTTTTCATTCTCATCCTCAATTATTAATTAATTAGCTACATCTTTGTTTCAAGACCTATGAAATTCTACAATTTCCAATGCTTACATGGATATTTTTGAGTTTTTTTTAAAAAATAGCATAGTTGAAAAATATAATTTATAAATTAATACAACTGAAAAAGAAAAGAAAGGAATTAACACAATCTGAAAAATTATACTATTCTTAGTAGCACCATTCAATAGTTGCGCTATTAAAAATAAAACGACTATATTTTTTTTTTTTTATGAAGATTACATTACTGAGTATAATGCAACATTCACGTATGTAAAAAAATTGTGAACTTTGACGTTGTCAAATGTAGCACAACCTCCACATATGTATACAATATATGCTCCGAACTGTAGGCCTAGAATATATATATATATATATATATATATATATATATATATATATATATATTTATATATATATATATATATTATGGAGTCCTAATTCTATTATTAGCTTTATAAATAATGGGTGCCCTTGTTTTTTCATAATGAACAAATTTAATAATTAGAACTATTCCCTAATTAAAAATCCAAGATTTATTTAATATAGTTTTTTGTTGGATGTTTTGATCCAATAAGGAAAGGAATTGCTTTGCAATAAGATTTTAAAAGAAGGTATAAAAAGCGTTGGTGCTACGACCCATCTTAGCTTATGTCCCTAGTGCAGACTGCACACAAGAGATGATAAAAAGTTGCAATAATAAAGTGGAAGAAAAGGAGATAAACATGATTTGGAAGTCCACTTATAAAGAGCACTATAATTCTATCTTAAGTTATTAAACTTAACTCACCCATGGCTGGGTCTAAAATTTGAGTTATAAATTGTGAGTTCAACTATCTATGTTAATTCAAAATAATATATATTGTTTTAATTTACATGATTTGATCGAGTTTAATCAAGTTAACTCTCATTCAATTTAATTTAAAACTTGAATTAAGTTGTGTTTTAAGTTGATGGACAATCAGATTGACTCACTAAACCACATCAAGTTTAATTAATAACATAAATTATTACTGTTAAAAAATATTAGATTGATAGATAACTGGATTGACTCGTCAGAACAGATCAATGAAATTTAATTAATAATATAAATTCCGACAGTTACAAAATGTTCTCTGTATATATGACCAAAATCGGCTTTAATGCATAGGTGTAATACATATTCTTGGGGCTAAGATTATCATGGAGTATTTAATAGAGATAATCATTGTAGAATAATTTAATTAATACAGATACTATGGTGCGCTGGTGAAATATTCTTGGATCAGACGAGCAAGGAATTGTGTGTCCTGAACGAGGGATGAACAATTAAACCGCATGCAATTGAGGCCTAGGATTTGTATGAACATGGAATTATGGCATAAAAGAATCCAATTAGTTTGGGTTTAGGGTATGATTGTTTTTGTCCCTTGCAATTGAGACGAAGGGAGGAGCTAAACTGAGGCAGGGGGAGCAAGGCACATGAAGTTAATTTTAGTCCTTATAGTTGTATACATTATTTATCTATGTCCTTAAAAAATGATATCTTATCCCCTCTTAATATTCTGAAGAAAAGGAGTTTGAAAGAGTTCATACGAGGTTATTAACGACAATAAATAGTTCCTTACGTAATGCAACTCAATTCATGTATGGATTTACTTATTTTCACATTTAATTATGTATATTAAAACCATTTATTTGAGGAGAAAAATATAACGAAATCATTTATTTCTTTGTTTAGACAACAATATGCGTTGGATTTTTTTAAAGAGAAAGGAATATGTATCGAATAAAAATAATTATATAGATGCATTTCTTGCACATTAAACTCAAATGGTGAGAAAATGCAGTGTGTGTGTGTGTGAGTAATGTTCAATTTGGCCCTCTCCAAATTGCATATCTTGATTCGATTGAGACCCGAGATTTGCATGCCTTTGAGAGGGGCAATGTGTTGCATTTGCCATCATTTAATAGCTATTCAAAAGGGAAAAAGAGTTGATTTTGGCCCGGGATTCTACATCGGATTCATAGTGGTTTTATATGCTTGGGAGAGATAAATCTTTCTTGTAATCTTAATTAATAACTTAAATATTTTTGTTAAAATAAATTTTAATATTGTATCACACGCATTAAAATCTCGAATTTTATTATTTCATTCTACCTAATTAAACAATAAAAAATTGAGTACTGATGAGCATGTTAAAGTTTTAAATTTGAAGTTTTTGGATGAAGATATGAGTTGAAAAAAGCATGCATGGTAGGATCTGATCAAATGTTCACCGGAGAGAATAATAAATATACAACTCCGTTTGTCATTTCAAAGATTATTACTGATCGATCACAAACTCTTACCAGCTAGCTTATTGCTACGAAGACTCTGAAACCTATCCCTGAAATAACATTGACAAATACCTAACATACAATGCATAATTACAATGTCAGGAAAAATTCAATCCTTGAAATATAAAGCAGCTTTTGTGGTAGTCATATTAATTTCTACCCTAAGGAATGGATAAACTGTTTCTTCAAGAGCAAATTAAGCCCGAAAGCGAATTGAAAAAACTCTCCATTTTTTATTTTATAGTATGAAATTCCTCTCGTCCATTGCATTTTCCTAATCTTTATTTTCAGACATGGATTGATGCAAAAAGAAAATGTTGGGTAGAATATGGCAAATTTCTAAGAACAAGGGTCTAGGGTTATTTTTCCTTTTCCATTTCTTTTTTGTTTCAATGAAAAATTAAATGCTATGGAATGAAAACACTAGCAGAAATCAACCAAATGCATAAATAAAGGGAACAAGAAGAAGTCAACCAGAACAAGCACAAAGAAACAATCAAATCACATGGTTTATTTCCTTAATAAAAATGCACTTCCAATCCTTCCCAGGTTTCATTTTCCATCTTTGAGATCTCCGATACATCTCATATACACCTATGAAACTCAAATATTTCAAATACATAATGCCTCACAACCTATTTCCAACTTCACCACCTTCATATTAGGGCATGAAGAATGAGCTATCTAAGTTAATTCTTACCAGGTACATACTCCGAATGGCATTAGTTTCCTCCTCTCGTGCTTTTATTTCCCTTGAGTATGCCCAGTAGAGAAAGTTTTCAAAGATATTAGCTCGATCCTTGCAGTATAATTGGCCAACCTAGCAGCAAGATTGCCATTGTACTCGGATGCTATTAAACTTGAGCACTCCAACACATTCTTAATGATTGTAAACAAAGCAAGTGAGCCAATAATGGCACACAGGACCAACAAGATGACTAAAACAATATTTGGAACATATCTATGGCTGGTGTAAAGTTCTGACGGGGGATGGATTGTGCCTCCCGAGGGGGAAGGAGATGGTAGCATTGATGGTTGGGAAAATAGGGCTTGCTGTAACAATTTTCTTGAGGGAAAGTTTTTAAGAAAATCTTGAAAGAGTTGAGTGGAGGGAGAAAAGGAAGTGCTAGACATGCTTGCAGAGTTCAGTGAGAGCTTCTTTGGACGTAGTTGCACTAAGAGAAAGGGCAACGTGAATGTCAGGTCAGTTGAGCTATAAACTCAATGGGTGCAGGAGAAGTTGACTCAACATTTGAATTTCTCTTTTTTGCATACAATTAATGTTATCAAAATCGGATTGAAGGGTGAAATGATCAACGCTTTGATTTATTAGTTTAATCAACAGTTCTTCGATCCAACTCCTAGTTCACTCACTTGTTTATATAACATACCTTTTTTGTAATAATGTTTTTGATAATTCTAAATAATTTATCTAATTTATAAAATAAAATAAATTTATAAAAAAAGCAATTAATTAATTCCATGGTCTAACTAATGACCACCCAATCAGTACGTACATAGTATAATTAAATATCTGGGACCGTAGGTAAAAGAATATTAATTAATTGAGATATTATTTAAACTTTAAATTTAAATTATTGGAACTAAATTAAAAAAACATCATTTAATTAAAATTATAAATTTATTGAGATTATATTATAGCTGTTTGTTCAACCTTGTCAGGCCAATCATTGTCTTCCAGTTCACCTTGGAAATGGTCTTTTAAAAAACTAATTAAATTATTTCAGTCCAAGTTCATCAGCTCCGTTGATCTCAGCTATGTATTTAGCAAAAATGAAATTTTATTTGATGAACTTTATTGATACGATTAATTAAACTATCTTTCAAAGAAATCGTTAAACACTTATACTGTTTTCAGGATTAGATCACACCAGGGTTACATTTGACAGTCAATTCGGACCAACTCCTGGCCTCCACTAAGACATAGTGTGTTATTTAATGATCTTTCTAGTTGGATTTGCACTCTATGTGTATGTGCGGCATAAAGCATATTTGTGTTTGCATGTCTAGACTCTAGAGTGGATGCTGCTTCATGCATGAGGCCATGATCCATGTGTCGTCCAAAAGCACTGGTAATGCTATAAAAAACAAAAATTTCCATACGACAAACATGCTGACAATTACTTTTTATTTTTATTTTTATCAGAGGTTAATTTAAAATTTATGAGACCCATATTATTTTAATATTTGTAAATTGACACATCAATTAGTATAGAAATATTTAGTTATATATCATTTTTCATTAAGTTCTATATATCCTATAGTTAATTCTGATGGGTAGAAATATCTATTTAAAAAAAAAAAACAATTGAAAGGAACCTATATGATGAGTTTGGTGTCCTAGCTTTCGATTATATCGGATTGCTTGATATAAGTTTGGCCTATATATTATTAATTGGTTAATTGATTTTTAATTTTTTAATCCCAACTCTCAACCTAACTACTTAATTTAGCTTGTGAAATGAGTAGATTTTGATATGGTAATACTTTTAGGAGTCTAAATCATGACGACCTTCATTATTAATTAATTATAAACCTAAGCCAGCATATAAAAAGTACAAAACCCTTTTATGAAATTAACTCTTTTTTTTTTTATGAACCTGTTTTTGAAATTAAAAAATTTAAAAGATTGGTTATTAAAACAATGGTAATTTGATTATTAAAATCATTAGCTGTTTAGTGACTTGAACTCTATGCTATAAAGCCATGCAAAAAGGTGGAGAGTGGATGTTGAATGTTGATAAATTCTATGGTTTCTGAATCTCTTATCATTTTCTTCAACTTTTTCATCAAGTTTAAACTTATTCTCACAAGAATTATTTTTAAAATAAATCTTTACATAGGTGTAACAATTCACATCCTTATATTTTCTTAATCTTGAATGAAATTAATACAATACAATCTAAGACTAAGAAAAAAAGAAAAAAAAACCCTATCACCCTGATTACCTCAACGGTAACCTAGTTAATTTGTGGTTGCCAAACCAGAAAATAGCATGAAAATGACATTAACTTACAAATTCTAATGAAAAAAAGAAAAGATAAAAGCAGATTTGAAGAAACATCTTAGAGAGATTGCTAGTAGTTTATGCGCAAATTTTGGGGTTAATATAACTCTTTGGTGACTCATGTCTGATTCAGGAGGTCACAAAATTACAAGCAATTGATTAAAAAGGGCTTCTTATATAATTTTTCAGTGATGAAGATACACCTGTATGCCACAAGCTTCCTATCATATATAGTACTTGTGTAATCCTTGCTCACTCATCGCCAATATGGTCATTTTCAGCCCTCTTATTTGCTGGGACTATATATAATTGTGAGGAAACCAATGAATTAGTAAAGAACATGGAAGCCACTCCGTATTATTACTCATGATTTCCCAAGATACCAAATTTTATTTTTAATACTCCTCTGGCATCATGTTAGTCCATTATTGAATTCTAATAATTATACTACTAGATTTAACACTTTTGTAGATAAAAATTTATGTCGGTATTTACACTTATAGTCCATCAATATGTGTATTACCGACGGGCTCACAGACAGAAACAATCCGTTGGAAAAACTCTCGTTGGTAATTTATGATCTGTCGGTGAGTCTGTTCATAATAAATATATCGATGGATTTACAAATGGACAGAGCACACCAAAAAAATTACCTGCTTCATCATATTGGTATCTCCATCGGTAAATTTAACATATCATTAACATGAAAATCATATGTAATGCCATCAGTGTTTTTATTTTTTCATCGGTATATCCATTGGAAAATATAGCATGTCACTAATAGAATACTATTTGTAATTCCGTCGGTGAATTAACAGTAACAATGACATTTGTTGTAATTCCTTTTCAATTCTCCCTAGAATATACCGACAAAGTTGTTTTGTTGGTATCCTCATTAGTAATATTTTAAAATTATATTGAACAAAAGTAGAAAAATAATATACAAATCAAATATTTATTACAAATTTAAACATTTATACGTTAAAATACAATAAATCTAAAATAGAGGTGGTGCTGGAGGAGGAGGAGGTTGGTTGTCACATATATACCACCAATTTGTGATCTCATCTCCATAACAATCGGCAGAGTTCTTTATAATCAAAAGTATGTCATTCACATTTTTCATTAAGATGAGCCGTCTGATCCTGTACTCGGTGGTCTAACATCGCTGTGAATTATGGAATTTGTGTGCTCGGAATCGATTGCAAGCATCCAACGGTCAAAACACTATAGGTCATCCACAAGTTCTTGACTGTAGTGTTCAAGAGTCCATACATCTGATTTCTATCGAATCTACCAGATGATCCTACCTCTAACCATGAATCTAAGTCAAGATTTGGATGGGTCGAAGGATCGTCCCCGTATTTCTCCTTCAACTAACTGTTATACATATCCTAGAAAGAAAAAATAAATTCATCAAATTAAAGGAAATAATAACTTAAGAAAAAATGATTGAAAACCAACATACCACAAAGCGCTGAGCTCGAATATCCATGAACTGTTGCAACCCTTTTTGGTAGTTATCACTCCGCACATGCATTTCAACAAAAAGCTCTATCGGGCTTGGCTCGTGTCTAAAAACCGTAACCTACAAAATAAAAATATTATCAGTTAAATATATTTATAAAAACAACTCATAAAAATAATGGATGTAATAAATAAATCCTATCATCCAATTTGCATGCGAAACAAATAGAACATAGTTGCCGGTGTGCGTGGTAACAAAACAGTGAACATGTCAGTTCTGATTTTCCACACCAGACTGTGACCGTCACGTGAAACGTTCAGATATCACATGCTGAATGTATTCTGCCTATATAGTCTCTGAGATGTACGGCTGTCTGAAATTTTTCCAAATCACCACTTCATTCCAATCTAGAGGCTCTTTTTCTTTCACATATTTTTTGGTTTTCTTTCATGCCTTATACCAAAAATCACACAACCTATATGGTACAAATTAATTATCTGTTAGTAAATGAAAAATAAAATTTTAATAATTGAAATAAAATTTTTTATCCTGGATTCGATCTTACCTAATTGAAGCTTGATTCTCCTAAACCCTTATTGCAACATTATTATCAACTCTCTCTCATTCAAATTTTCCCTTTAAGTAAAAAATTATAAAAGGGAACTTTCAGTAATTTCAATAAAATAACCAGATTAACATAAAATAAAATATTTAAGTTAAAGGATCTTGTCCTCGTGACGTGTAATAGACCTGGCATTTACACAAATTCAAGGATAAAAAAAATTAAATGATTTTTATTTTTAAAAAAAATTAGCAGCACTTCCTCTATATTGGAGACTACCCAAAACTTTTAAACTTACAAATACACAACAGATATGCCAAAAACTAGTTGATTTTACAACAATGAGGAAATCAAACAAAGAAAAAGGCATGCTTAATTTGGGCTGATAATTAAAAAAAAAGAAAAGAAAAGAGATTGTTAAGAAACCCAAAACAAAAAGAAAAATAAGAAGAAAAACGAAGAAAGACAACATATTTGAGGATGAGAAGTGAAGAGAAAACCATTGGTATTTATCATAGCTTATTTTGTCCACATACCTATGAATAAAATGGTACCGATAAGCATCGTCATCGATATTTTGTCGAAACCGGTCTTATTCTTTTTGGTTAATGTAAAACACATCTAAAATTTTAGAGTTATGTTTTTGAAACCTTTGTATATCTCATTAATCATAAGCCAACACCTATCTTGCGTAATAAATTACAATTTGAATGTTTGTTTACATAACCACCTTATTATACTTTTTTTTTGTACTCTCGGACCTTTTCTACATCCTTATAATGCTTATAAGTCAGACTATCATTCTACTTCGTGTGTGTGTTTAAGCTATAGTTCATCTCACTTAGGCTATCATCGTCTTGACTTGTCATCTTATCATATTCACATCTCTTATCATGTCTGTTTTCATGAATACTATTTTTCATTTATTGAGTCTGAACAAGTACACAACACTAGCCCCTATGTGTTTACACCTACACTTAATACAAATCTTCCTTTACTTACTACTTTCCCATTACTAAACACCTCATCCCCATGGTCCCCACTCTTCTCCTATTTGGTTTTGTTATCACCATTTGCATCTTTGTCTCTTGATCATTCTCTAAGATCAGGTTTTTTCATGCCAACCTTATCTCTGTTTGACTTCCTCATTGTTGTAACTCACTCATTGCTATAACATCTCTAGCTTTACCATCGAGTGATTATCTTTCCAGCACATTTGCATAGTCCATACATGGTTTAGACCTCATTGTTGATCTTTCGAGCTACTCTTTTCCTCAACAGTCCCCGTCTCTCCAGTCTGTTGTCCCTTTAACACCCCGAAATCATTATCAGTTAAATATATTTTTCATTTATTGAGTCTGAACAAGTTCACAGTTTAAACTTCGTGATTTGGGTGCTGCTCATTATTCTTTGGGAATTAAAGTAACTCTTACTAGTATGAGTCTCATGCTTAATCAACACAAATATGTTCTTGATATCCTTTGTAGAACTGTATGTTGTCGTGCAAACTTATTGATACTCCAACTTTTGCTTCTATAGTTTGGTAAGTTATTTTTCGATTCCACTGGCTTCGACAAATTATTCATGTTCTCTAATATCTCATCTTTACTAGGCTAGATATATGTTATGTTGTCAACAAGGTCTATCACTTTATACAAGCTCTTACTAAGGGCCATTGAACTGCTGTTAAACGCATATTACGATATCTGAAAGGTACGACTTCTTTTAGCTTGCATATTACCCAATGTTTAATGTTATCACTTCATAGTTTTACTAATGTTGATTGGGCTTGTAGTATTAATGATTATAAGTGTATTAGGGCTTACCTTGTCTTTTTTTTTTTGCACAACTCCTATTGTATGGAAGTCTGGCAAGCAAAGAATTGTTGCTCGCTCCTCTACTAAAGAAGAGTATAAAGCTTTAGCTGATGGCACTGCTGAAATTCTTTAACTTTGTTATCTTTTGTTAGACTTATGTTTCTCTTTTCGTTTTGGTGCGATAACTTAGGTGCTATCTATTTGGCCTTGTTTGTTTCCTAGAAAGTAGATTCCTTTTGGAAAGTGAATTTTAGAAAAGTAAATTATTTTTCAATGTTTGTTAGTGTAATGGAAAATAAGTTGGAAAACACTTTCCAGTGTTTGGTTATGTCATGAAAAATGAGCTGGAAAATAACTTATTAATGTTTTATTTTTTCAAGTTTATTAAAATAATGAGAAATAAATTTTACAAATTAAAAAGTTGAATGGGAATGAAATTGAAAAAAATATATAATTTCATAAATTATCTCAAATAAAATAAATAATAATCAAAATAATAAAGATCTATTCTAAAAAATAAAAAAATTGAAAGATGAAGAAATTAAAATAATAATAATTAACATTTCATAAATAATTTCAAATAAAATAAGTAACAATCAAAAGAATGAGGACCAAATTTAATAGATAAAAAATTTCAATTAAAAAATGATAAGGGAAAAGCAAATAACAATTATAAAAATCAAAATCAAAATTAATGTAAAAATTAAATTCTAAGGGATGAAATTGAAAAACAAATATTCAAAATAATATATATATATATATATATATAGCAATCAAAAGTTTGAGGACCAAATTTGATATAATCAGCAAATAATATGATATTTTAAAATTTTTCACAACTTCCGGAAAAAATTTTCGCCCAAAATAAAAGGAAAACACTTTTCTGGAAACCAAGCCAAATTTTCCTTTGACTGGAAAGTGTTTTCCGTTGACCAACTTTCATAATGGCAAACAAACACAGCAAAATTTGGAAAGTGGTTTCCCATAAACCAGTTTCCGGGAAACAAACATGGCCTTTGTCTTCTAATCTAATTTTTCATACTCGTACAAAGTATATTGAGGTTGATTATCACTTTGTTCATGATAGGATAGCCACAAAAGATATTCAGATTCACTTCATATCCTACAATGACCAATTAGTTGATGTTCTTTTTAAGTCATTGCCTTGTTCTTCTTTTGTTCATCTATGGTCCAAGCTTTATATGGGTATTTTATTTTCAGCTTGAGGAGGTATATTATGGAACATATTATATTATAGAAAATAATGTATGTACTTATCTTATATAGAGTTATTTTATATAGAATATCTACTTGTATTTTGTTTGTTGTACGATTTATATAGAGAGAGAGGATGACTGCTGCATTATGTTAAACCTTCTAAATTATATAAAACTCTATTATAATATTTTCTTCGATTGTTCTTGTTAGTACATTTTAGTGCGTAGTACTTAATTGTGTCTCAAACTTTTAAGACAAGCATAATCTTTTCAGATTCTAAAAAGATATTCATTTTGGCACCTTCTGAAACCACATACATAGGCACACATGCCTTCTTAATTATGCCTCAAGGTCCAAAAAAAAAAAAAAAGTTTAAGCAAATAATTCCAATTAGCAAGATTTTTAGCAGATGTTTTTGTGAAAATGGCAAATTAAATATATTCAAGAACCTGTAAATTTGTATACAATTTTGAAGAGTAATATATACAAGTAATTTTATGTGCCACACATAACTGTAAGTGTGTGTTTGTTTTTCTAGTTGAACTACAAAAACAAACACTGATTAATTTAAATCTAATAGTTTTATTATATTTAAATTAATATAATTAAATAAAAGATAAAGATAGGAATGTGTATAATCATAATAATGCTGTTTCTACAGGTACTGGTGCCATGAAACATATTTTCTTGTCAATTTTACAAGTAACCTTGCCAATGTAGGAATTTTGTCGCAAAAACATAGACTGTATTGGATAATTTCAACAGCCAAGATTTTAGTTCCTTTTTCCTTTAGACATGAGTGGCATATTCCAAATTTCAACATCAGAGGATAACAAGTGCAATACCACTCAGCCACCACCTTCGGCACTTGTCATTAATATAATCATTTAATTTCCTAGCCAAATTGGATGGTAGAGGAATATCATTTTGGCCCCTGAAGCAACCACTTCAATCTGGGTCATTTGACAGCTTTGAAATTCTAATTCGGTGACCTTAGGTAGATTTTAACTTGATGGCCAAAAGACAGAAATTTGACTTAGCTGGCTTCCCTGTAATTGCAGACCAAACCTTCACGCTCTAGGGGTGCAATGTTCACAACTCTTTCTTGCGCTACAGAAGGTGGTTGTTCCGATGAGCTAGCCTGACTAACACCAGCAATCTTTTGGCACGTCTCCATAAGGCAGTGCCTGCATGTAGGGCAAGATGAGTGTGAGCTAAGCCACTCATCAATGCACTTCACATGAAATCCATGGCTACACTTGGGCAAAATTCGAACTCGATCACCATGTACAAACTCTGATATGCATATGACACATTGTGTGTCCAGCCCTGGCAATTTACTCTTCTCTGGGGAGTAATTCTCTATAGGAAAAGTTCTCAAAGCTTTTTTCTTGATCCCTCTATTGGAAGAATTTCCATTTAAATATGAGCACCTTACTGCACACCTTATGAAAGAATTTAGTCCAAGTGAAACAAGGAGAGCACATATTAGGACTATAAGGACCATAACAACATTTATATCGAAGTGCTTATCGCCATTGGCATTAGGATTCAATGGATCTTGGATGTTACCAGAAGGTGAAGGAGATGCAATGGAAGATGGTTGGGAAAGAGGGTCGTGTAGTAACAGTTTTCTTGGGTGAAAATCCCCAAGAAATTGTTGGAAGAGTAGAGGGGATGTAGAAAACGTGGTAGACATTTGTGTTATGATTATGAAGAGTTTGGATTTTACTTCTAGTAGTGGGATTATATATATAGAAGGAAAAGAATAAACCTTTTGAGTTTGCTTTTTAATGAACGATCTTGGATTGCTTGGATTCACCTCGTGTATTGGAAGTTTAAGAATATCTGAGATTTTATGACCCCACATCATGGTTTATCTTCTATTTTATGTGGATCTTCCACTTAATCAGTACTTTTTACTTTTATTTTTGAATTTAAAACTTTTTCTTTCAAAATTACCTGAAAACTTTTCAGAGTAGAGGGGCGAGAATGTTAATTGAGCTGCTACACTTTTTAATACTTTAATTTTTATCTAAAATTATATATATCGTTTTAGTTTTTTTTTTTTAATTTTTTCTTAAACATCCTTTTTCATGGGAAAAAAAAAGGAGCTGAAATTATATTGTTTCAATGCTCTTAAAAGCATGAAATAATGAAGTTGTTTTGGGATAGATTTGGTTTACCTCCTAAGAGTGTGTTTGGCAGTGTGGTTGCGGGTACTTTTCAAATAATTTTTCGTGTCAAAATACATGTCAATGATGTTTTTTATTTTTTAAAAATTATTTTTGATATCAACACATCAAAACGATCCAAAACATACAAATCATATTCAATTTTAATAAAAAAATTCAAAATTTTTAGGAACGCAGCCGCAGCCGCGTTCCCAAACATAGTCTAAGTCGCCAACCCACAACACGGGTTCTTGGGTCGGGTTGATAACCATGCTTCAATCGGATTTCAATTCGAAACGTGTCCATCCCACTTTCCGCTGCAAAGTGCGCGGTTGCCTTTCTCGATTGGATCATATCAGCAAATCGTACCTGTTGGGACCTACAGTCCAAGAAATGGTCATGGAATTTCTCCATCGGAGAGATAGTATTTATCGGCTAAGATTCGAGAGGGAGGGAGGGCCATTTATTAATACCTTTTGAACGTGCAGGCCCTTTTTCCTACCAGTAACTGATACTCTTTTTGACCTTGTCCGAGCTTTAATCATGGTACAGTAGGTACCTAAAGTCTAAAGATATTTTGTAAGAAAATATCTAGAATCTGAGCTAATGTGTAAAATCATAACACAAACTAAATGGTATATCGTTTTTACTGTTCTAAAATGATTGTTCAGCATTTAACATATTATTGTGCATTAGAGTAGTGATTTTTTAAAAAAAATTCAATTTGATTCCCATTTTTTTTAAAAAAGCATGATTGTACCTTTATTAGCCCAAATTAGCACCTAATTACATGTTTCTTTTAAAAATAATTGAATTGAAAGATAAAGGATTAAAATAAAAAACACAGGTAGATCTATTTTTCAATTTTATTTGAAAAGGACATTTAAGTTCCCATCTTTTTTATCTATTAGGTGATCAATCCTTTTAATTCTAGAAAAATTAATTTCAATATTAAAGTTTATTTTCATCATTTTTCAATTCTTATTAGGTGAGAGGAGGGGATAGAGAGGAGATCACCGAATTCTAACCAAAAGAGAGAAATATGTTATTTCTACGATTCTGACCATCAAAATATTATATTTTTGTTCCAAATAGTTTCATATAACGAAGGAAGTTTGAATTAAGTGTTTTTCTACCTTACAAGTGCAAAAGAAAAAAAAAATGAGCCCCAGAAAAAATTGGCTTTCGGGTTGATTTTGGGTTTTGAAGTGGTTTCTTACACTTTTTGAGGTTAAGAGTTGGTTTAACAAGATTATTAGGATGTTCTCTTGGTGTTTTTGGTTGAAAATAGGTTCATTAAAGAAACAATCAATCACCCTAATTTTCCGGCAGTCACAATGGCTGAAATCTGAAATTCCAAACAACTCGTTGTCTTTTTTAAAAGACAATGCGCCGTCTATTTTTTGTCAAATTGAATTGGGGTGGACAACATGTCATCCACCCCATTGTCTTACAAAAAAGAAATTAAAGCCCGTGTGTCAACTCTTTATTCATGGTCGGCGCTTGGCCTAACCTTCTTTGTGTGTGTAGTTAGTTTGTTTTTTTTATTTAAAGCTTTTTATATATTTATAAATAATTTTTAAGTTCGTATTTTACTTATTTAGGATTTTTTTATTTCTAATTTATCACTTTTTAAATAGCAATTATTTTTTAATTATATTGGATGTGATTAATTTTTGAAAAGATTAGAATTATTCATTTGTTATTTTTTATATTTTATATATATTAAATTTATTTTTAGAAATAAAAAATATTTATTTTTTATAATATTTTTTATAATATTTTTAATATGTACAACCTTGCATAATATGTTTTTTTCTTTTTGATTTATTCAATAAATCTTATATGTGTATCAATTTATACATCAAATTGATTTTAATAAACAAATTCATTAAACACAACTAGGTAAATGACTCATATTGTAATATTAAATATCTTGATCTACTTTTATCTCTTAGTTTTTCCAATTTTGTTTTTGTTTAAGAAACAAATTATGAAGCCAAAATGGGTTAGTTGGGGAATCTTTTTTCTCTAATTTTTTTTTATTGAACTTGACCTTTTTTATCTATCTTTTTTCCATATTGTAAAAAAAATAGTTTTAAAGATAAGTCATTTATTAAATTATATAAAGTCCATGGACATATTCACATGTTTGGCTGGTTGACCTGGTTCGCAGATCTGACAAGTTTAAAAAACAATTTAATTATTTTTTCAACATCTTAATATTGAGTTTGTATTTGATTTTGCGATCATTTATTTTTTTATCATATAGTTAAATAAAAATTAGTTTTTGAAAAAAATAAATTATAATCCCACTGAAGTCCATAACCTGGTTTACAGGTTTGACGTGCTAGCCCGGGTCACCTAGTTCATAAGTTTGTCGAGTTCACCCACTGGCCAAATATTTTTTTTTTGTCCTATAATTGTTTTTATTTTTTTTTTTAGATTTTATCCTTCAATATTGGATTGCTTGAGAAAAAAACTGCATGATTTATTTTTGTTTATTTTATATAGGGTTATTATTGTTTCAAATAAGTTTTTACTTTTAGATTAGTGCTTAATTTTATGACCATATATATATTTATCATATAATTAAAAAAAAAGTTATTAAATTGAATGTAGTCCATGACACGGGTCATTGGGAGATTGAGATTGGTCCAATCTGTCATCTCAATAATTTTTTAGAACAAAATTATTATCTTAAAGTTTTTTTAAAAGTCAAGTCATGTTTTTATTGGTTATCAAGATTTTATTTAGACTCATGAAATCAATCAATTTAATTCGGGTTTACTTCCATGCAATTTAATTAAAAATTCAAATTAAATAAATAAATTGTAAGATTTTAAAATTCATCTATTAAGTTAGATTTAATAATACAGTCAAAAAAAAAATCGCACTTCTGATACTTTTTTTGCTTTTTAAAAAATTAATCCAAGTCGCCATGAAGCACAAGCTAATAGACTAGGAGGAGACAAAGGATGTGTGCTGGAAACAGGTAGTAATGGACTCAAAATGACATTACTTCCCGCTTTCTGTATTCTGTATCCTCTTTTTGTCAAGTGTAGACGTTTTCTTGAACCAACAGTAACTAGCCTACCACTTGTCAAACACGAAGAAAGAAGATAAAATCAATTTATGACCTACACAAACTCGAAAGGAGAGCAGCTTAATCTCGGTATATGAAAATTAATCTCCAGAATACCTTGGCCTTTAAGACAGTTAAGACTAATTAGCAGTGCAACTCATGTCCTTGTTTCTTGCTCTCATTACATTTTCTTATGACATTACTCTTTGTGAATCATGCCTGAGTCAATATTCCAAAGAGAAATTTGCTTCCACTAGATGCTAGCTCTTAGAATTCTAATTAATCGATCAATCAGTCCATGTAATATCCATTAATACCTTTTTGCCATGAATTTCCCTGTCTACCAACTTTCACACACTCTAATCTAAAATAATATTTTAGACTAAAACCATCACGAGGTGCATGGCCTTCCCTGATCCTCCCGCAATTAGGAAGAGAATGGTCCTGTTAGTTTTGCATCAAGTGGGCAAGCAAGTAGTCAGATTTGCAATATCTGAGTTTAATATATTAGCTTCCCCTTGTGGCTATGAATAAAAGTAACATTGTATGCAAGATCTTTGTAGAATCTTTTTATCAAGTATATAAAACCTTCAAAGTGGGATAGCTGGGAAAGTGATTAAATTAAACGTAAAGGTCAAGAAAAGCTTGGCAAGAATCTAGCTATTCATGATCGTATCGCTGTCTGTCTAGCATGTTCATAATGTGGATAAGCTTCAGAAATTAAGTTATCCATAGAGAAAAGTGGTGTTACTTGTGCTTCTTTTGTACTTTCTTTTCTGGATCCAATGGCTTTCTGTATTTGTTGTGATAAGAAGTAGGATATAAGCTAAGCTTTTGTCTGTACGTACTAGGCTAGAAGCACCACTAGTTTGCACATCCACCTTGGTCTTGGCTGGATTTCACTAGGGTTTTATTTGATTTGTGAGCCCAATATCTTTCACAAATGTTACACACTAGCAATTGATATAATTATCTAATCTCAACTATCTTAGCATATATCTAAAGAGATGCATACAAATATCGAAGTGGGTGTTTGTGTGGAATTCATGTAGCTATTTGATGGATGTATTAAACCGGACTTAACCCTAGCAAGATTGCAAGAACGGGATAACACAGCTACTAGAGGTACACCTCCTGATGAACCGATTTAATTCAAACTTACACTAGTCATGGACCAGTGTCACCAAATAACAACAAACAAAACTGGGTTGTTTCAAGTAAATAACAGAAAAGAAAAAAATTAATTTTTATTTTGCTTTCTTAGTTTTTAGCGAATCACATGATCTAGCCGGGTTAATTGGATCCAGATTAAATTGATTGGTTCGAATAGATTAATAATATGGACATGAAAAATTTTATGGTGTTTAGTGAATAACTAATTAATAGCATCTTATTAGTTAGTTATCCAATGAGGTTATTTTAAAGAAAAAAAAAATCTTAAATGAAGATATTTATATTATTTTTTGTGTGTAATGAGTTTTTTTTTTTTAATTTTTATGTTTGTTTCTTTCTTGAAACTGATAGACTCAAAGAGTAATAGAATGACACTAATTTTAGATGCTAATCCAATGAGAACATCAACATGGAAGCCAGTCATTGCAAAATTCTAAAGCAAACTTTCAATATGAAAGGGTAAGATGCTTAGCATGGTAGGAAGGATATGCATAATACAGAGTACTTACTTCATTACCTCTTTATTTTATGTCTATTTTCTTAATGTCTAAGGGTGTTTACAACATTTTAACGGAAATCCAACGCGATTTCTTTGGGCTGGCGTTGTGTAACAAAGGAAGATCTCTAAGGTTTAATGGAATGTTGTGATTAGAGAAAAAGAAGAGGAGGATTAGGTATTGACTCTTTAATGAGTAAGAATAAGGCACCTCTTTTCAAGTGGTCATGGAGGCTTTGTAGTCCAGCTCAAGATCACAAATGGAAAGAGATTGTTTGTAATAAGTATTCGACAGTCTTTGATAATAGTTTACCTATTCTAAGTGCAATATTATCAAGCATTTGGAATAGTCTCGGTTATAAAACCAGGAGAGGAAATTACTACATCCATGCAAAATTGTATCAGCTTTGTAATTGCGAATGGGAAGAATGTTTCATTTTAGAATGACAAATGGCTAGGAAATACAACCACCAAGCTGTCTTTTCTGAGACTATTCATGCTTATATGCATGACAGCAACAACAATATCAGATATGAGAGTTTGGATAGATGGAGAATGGACATGGGATTTCAAGTGGAGAGGCCTTTGCATGTTTATGAATCTGAACAGGTTGAAGCTCTACATCAATTACTCTCGTCGGCTAATCTACTTCAAGATAGAAATGAATTAAAGATATGGAATTTATGTCCATATGGTAACTTTACAGTCAAGAGTTGTTCTTCTTTGATTGACAGAATTGAATTCAATGGTGTCTGTTCTTTCCAGACAAAGGCCTAGCTAGATATTTATAGTTCCATCAAAAAATACAAAATTTTATAATTTGGTTGGCGGTTCAAGGCAGAATATGTACCAGAACTTTCTCAAGTCAAAAGGGTCTGATATCAATGGAGCTTTTGGCATGTCCTTTATGTACAATTGATATGTAAACAACAAGGCATCTACTGATTCATTGCCCATTTGCAGGGAGACTATGGACTGAGTTTATGACATGGTGAGATAACTTACTATTTGAATGGCCTCACATGGTTTTTGGAAAATTTCTGAAGAAGACAAGACAACTAGATCTTATCTTTTGGCATTGCTTGGAGTATTTATTTGGCTAACTAGAAATGAATTAGCTAGCTAGAAATGAATTAGTTTTTAGTGAGATTCAACCTAATATGAAAAAAAGCTTTAAAATAACTTTGTTTCATCTTTTTTCTTGGTCACAGGCTAGTAAAAAATACTTAACTTGTACAGGTTATGATATAAAGATAAGTTCAGCTTGTATTAGTGCATGGTCTAATAATATTAAGTCTAAGTAATTAAGGAAATAGGGATCTTTGTATTTTGTTTTTCTTTGTATAATTGTTCCTTATATATAATTAAGTCTTACTTTCAGTTGTTTAGTCATTTACTAAATGTGGCTAACAATTACTTTTCCATAAAAATATCTATCATTTTATATATATATATATATATATATATATATATATATATATTGATTTCATTTGTATTGTTTAGGCTAATGTATTGTTTTCCATTTGTTTAGTTGACTTGGGACTTGTACCACATTCATGCATGAATTATTACTATTATTGAAAATAACACATTCCTTCTAATAAATTTTACTTCATGGTTATATATATATATAAATCACATTCCTCTTGTGTTTTTATATTATATATATATATAAGGCTTTATTTTTATATATTAGACTTTGTTTAGTTTATCTTGTGAAAAAAAATAACATAAATTAATTATGAAAGAGATTTTTAACATCTTTAAAATTATTTAGTTTTTTTTTTGGATAAAAACAATGTTATATATATTATTTATAAACACACTAAACAATGTGGTTTTGTTTCAATGAACAATTTAGAATATTATCCAATAAATTATGGAAGTAATTCTTAAATTACATTATATCGTTATATATGTAGTAAAACACCATGCTCTTTAGTTTTTTTATTTACACCTAAATAAGAAATATTAAATGTTGGAACTTAGCAAGAAATTTTATGATTCTAAGTTTGACCCAATTAATTAATATATCTTATCATTAAAACTCATGTTAGCAAAAATAAATTTCTTCCCATAGTGTTTGGTTACTATAACAGAAAAAACAGAGTAAAAATTGTATTTAGTAGTGATATATAAGATAAAGTGATTGTCTTTACTATTTGGTTTTCGTAGGCAAGACATAAAACAAATCTATTTTACTTTTAATATGTATTTTTTTATACTTTAGTTTATATTGAGTGTTGAAATTAATAATATTATAATAACCCTAGTTATAAAACCAAAACCGACATGACAAGTTGACCCTCCCAACTTGTGACATAAACCTTGCCTTGAGTCGAATCCCTAATCAGATTTTAAAGCTATGATAATAGTTATTTTTATTCATATGTTGACCCTCCCGATATGTGACTTAAGCCTTGCCCTGATTGACTCCCGGAGTGTGGTTTTAAAATTATGATAATAACAAGTTTTATCCTTACATTGACTTAGGCTAACCTAGGTTGACTGTTCTAATCTGTGACCCAGGCTTTGCCTCGGGTGAACTCCCAAATCAAGTTGTAGAATTATGATAATAATCATTTTTATTTTATATTGATTCTCCTGACATATGATCCGGGTCTTACCTCTAGTCGACCCTTGAGTCGGGTTTTAAAACTATGATAATAACTATTTTTGTCTTTACATTAACCCGTGTCAACTGTCTACTGTATTTGTGACTCGAGTCTTGCTTTAAGTCAACCTCTAAATCAAGTTTTAAAACTATGATAATAACCACTTTTATTTTTACGCCGACTCTAGTCAACTCGAGTCAACTCAACTCGTGATCCAAGTTTTGTCCCGAATCAACCCCCAAGTTTATTTTTAAAACTATCTTAATAACATTTTTTATCCTTACATGTCTTAGTTGAATAATTTTTTAATTAAAAGTTTTTACAATGATATTTAAGGGATAAAAAATAATAAATATTGTCTCTGAAGACATGTTATCTATATACCTTTATTTTGAAAATACATAAACTCACCTCAAAATTATCCCAAAAACATATTTATGTATTAGTTTATTTCTCTTTAACCAAACATACTTAGTTTCTACTATTTTTATCTTTTTTATCCTAAATGAATAACCTAACACAACCCTATTCTCTACATCCTTAGGCGAGAGAGAGAGAATCACAACCCCCACAGCACCACCCATTTTGTTGTTGTTCTCTATTAATTAACAAAAATTGATGATCCCCTGCCCTTTCTTTTTCTTGATTTTATTTTCTTTTTAAACATGTTTTCGGGTCTTGCCTTTGCATTGAGCTAGTGCCAGGGACACCATTACAAACCAATAGAGTATAAAAAGGCTTTTTGTATATAAAAAAATTCCTTTATTATTATTATTATTCTGGGGGGATGGAGGTGGGTTATGCTTTTTAAGTTCTAACGTGATCAAATAAATGTAAGTCTGGGCTTGAATCTTGTTGAGCCTACTACACTTGAGCTGAACTTCTGTTCGATATCTGACAGTTTCATCAATTCTTTTTCCAAGACTCGCATTTTGTTTTTCAGGCCTAGCCCACTCAACATGATAGATTGAAAGCAACCCTTCGTCTATCTAGAAATGGGCTGGGCTTCCACTGTAAGCCTTAATATAAATTGGTCGTCGCATGCTCTTTAGGAGCATTATAAATAAGGCTTTCAGGCCCATGTAACCATTCACGCACATACAGTTTTATTAGTCATTTGAACCATGGGCTGCCTATCGGCTTCAATAAGAAATTGAAAAACTATGGACAATTAAAAGGGGAGTGGTTCAGGTCACTAAATTCGTGATATGTCGGTTCTTCTTTTAATTCTTATATATTCACTATATTATTGGTTTGTACTATGCTACTGGTTAGATCAATTTTTTTAATATAAAAATATATCTTAGCATTCTAATGTTTTTTTGCAATAGAAAAAAAATAATTAAATTATTGGAGATTGATTTGATCTGACTTGATCTTTTTAACGAGTTTAAAAACAACTTGGATTATCGATGAAAATATAGTTTGACACAAAAAAAATATCATGTCATGCACGATGCCGGATGCTGTTATGGCTCCTAGATTAAGAGGGATTTTGTAAGTGTTAGGAATTAATCATAAAAAAAAACATGAATAATAATATTCAAAGTCGCCATCAAATATTATGATTACTAGAAAACCAAGGTGCTAATAAGACACTTGATAAACACATTGATTGATTATTTTCTTCTAAGATCAAGTTTTTATTCGTTGGTCTATTTAAGGTAAAAATCTTCAGCGTTAAAGAGATAATTATCTTATCAAGTTAAAACCTAAGCATTATAAAGCCAAAAATTATGTAAAAGACATATTTCAAATCTAAAAAAAAAAGATTTTATAGTGTTCTTGAAATGTTGGTCAAATCCTAATAGATGTTCATAAATTTGTTGCAATACCCATTAATTGATTTTTTTTCCATATTTTATAAAAAAGAAATTTTTATTTTTCATATGAAATATGCGTGAAAATTTTAGAATTTGACTATATGCACATGACTAAAATGTATTTTTGTTTTTTTTTTCATATAAGGAATTTTTTATTTGTTTATTTTTGTATTTTTTTCTTAAAGTTTGAAGAAACAAATGTATATTTAATACTAAATCAGTATCTTACAGCATAGGTGGTGGGAAAACGTGTGAGAGGCCTAAATTAAATTTAAAATAGTCCTTAATTTTTTTTCAAAATTTTTTAGAAATTATTTGAAGTCTGTTTGGCAAAAACAGAAAATAAACATTGCTGGAAAAATTGTAGGGCATGTTTGACAAACACACCATTAACTAAAAATCAAAGGCTTAAAAAATATCTTAAGGTTGTGTTTGGCAAACACGCTTTAAGAGCAAAATATTGCGTTTAAGTTTGCTAAGCGCTACCTTAACATAAATGAACTCAGCCCTGCCACGTGGGTTTTCAGAATATTTTAGAAATTATTTGAGGTCTGTTTGGCAAAAGCTGAAAATAAAGATTGCTGGAAAAACTGTAAAGCGTGTTTATCTTAACTAAAAATCAGAGACTAAAAAAATGTCTTAAAGCTATGTTTGGCAAACATATCTTAAGGACAAAACATTGCGTTTGAGTTTGCTAAGCGCTACCTTAGTATAAGTGGACTCAGCCCTGCCATGTGGGCTGAGCTTCCTGATCCAAAGGGCCAAGCCCAAAAATAATGTCCAGAAATCGAAACAAAAATTTAAAAATCAAAAGAGATTTTCATTTGAATCTTATTATGAATAGTGAAGAACATACTCGAAGAACCTAGAAAACATGGATTCAAGATCAAACCATATTGTGTAAAATGAAAGACAAAGAAACATGCATCATTCAAACAAAATTTGAAGGTTAGATTAGGACAACAATTAAACAATCATCATGATTATTTGATTTTTATAAAGAACACAGACGAAGAACCAAATATTAAATGACATGATTTGAGTGTTTTTAAAATTATCAGGACCTTAGATTAGTAATCAATAGTTTTTTATGCATGTATAAAAACCAACAAACGATAAAAATGACATAGAAATCAATGACCTAAAATAATGTTCAATTGAAGAACACCAACCTATAAACCTAGAAAATGCCTTACAAAGCTAAAACCCAGAAAAATGCATTCAAACCCAGAAAAAAGACATAAACCTATTAATGTAAATCACATACACTCATGTCTACATGCTTAAACTTTTAGAAGCAACAATAAACATGTAAATATTAAAATGCATAGCAATTAAAATCTATAACATACTGTCAATATACAAATATGGTTCTAAACTGTTTTTTACCAGTATAAAAGCTCAATTAAAACACATGCACCGTCAATTGACTCCCGAAACTTCTTAATTTTTTCAATCGCACCTCTGAAATTTTTGATTGAATTCCTTTAATTTGAGTGCCTTCTTTAAATTGGTCTGTGATTTTTAATTTGTTCAATATGACCTATATGAACCATGAAACTTTCAATTTCTTTCAAATTAACCACTGATCTTGATTAATTTTAATCCCTAAACTTACATATATGTTGCACTCTGGTCCTTGGTTCTAAATTTCTTCAATTTGATCCTTAATTGATTCTTAAATTTTGATTTTATTATAATTACACCCCTGATATCATCCAATTAAGATTTTGAACATTAAATATGGTCCTCCGAAATTTCAATATTCTTAATTAAGCTTCCAAACTTAATTTTTCACCAATTAAGTTCTTAGTAAAATTAATTTGACCCCTTAAAAGTTTAATCAAGTCTCTACACTTAATTAATTCTTTTAATTTTGATTTAAGTTAATTTATAAAATTAATTAAACCTTTAGTTAGACCAATAATTAAATCAAATTAGCATATTAAAAATCTAATTAAATCCTCGGACTTAATTTTTATGCAAATTCATCCAATATTAATTTAATTTATCCTTGAATTTACATTGCCATTTCACATTTAGGTCTTTCAACGGTATAATTGAATTTCTAAAAATATCAAAGATTTTGGTCCCTTTGTTTCTTATTTATGCATGTAGATCTCTCGTCATACTATTCTTGCCAACCAAATTACTTGCTTCTTGCATTTGTTTTTGTTTTTTAATTTTCAACCTTTTCTTATTTTTGTATGAAAGAAAAGGATAATTTTGAGGGAACCCAAAATTGGGTTATGACATTTAAGATGATGTTCTGTTTTTATAAATATTAAAATGACAACAGATTAGATCTATTTGGGTTAATATGTCAAACCACATACCGAGTCATGAGACCATGATAACCCCATAAAAAGTATATCCAAATAAATTATGAAGTTTAATTTTCAATAAACTTAATGTTGAAAGATGAAATTAAAAAAAATCAATTTAAAAAAGGACCAAAACAAATAGTTTGAGTCAACCTAGATTAATCTGTCAAATTTATAACTCGGGTCATGAGATTATGATAACCCAATAGAAATCAAATTAAAAAAATTATGAAATTTGATTCCTAATAAATCTAGTGTAGAAAGATTAAAGTTTTTTTTAAAAAAAATCAATTAAAAAAATAAAAAAAATAACTCGAGTCAACCAGAATTAACCTACCATATTTTTAAATATATTAGATTAATTGATAGGATAAAAAAACTTATAATTAATATTAAAATTGGTTCAACAGTTGAATTGGAAAACAAGTTCCACTTCTTCTATGATAATTCAGAATTTCATAATATTTATAGGATTTAATTTTTAAAAAAGATAAAATTATCGTTTACTATTAAACAACTAACAAATTGACTTTTTGCTGTATTTGTATTTATATTTTTACTTTCTCTTATTCTCTTAATGTTCTCTTTCTTTTTTCTTTTCCAATCTCCATATATAATATAATATCTCAAAAAAATTAAAATTAAATCAACTCAAAAACTAAATTATTAAAAATTAGACTATTTAATGGTTCAAAGTAAAAAATGATATTAAGGTTTTTTAACCCAGTCAATGTAAATGAATTTACAGGGACAAAAATAAAGTTTATCACTGGAAAAAAAAAAACACCCAAAAGAATGCTCGAAATGATACCAAATAGAACTTGGAAAAGAAAATTTTAGTTTATAGGAACCTGCAACTAGGATGTTGCAAATCCTCGACTTTCAACAAAAATTAAGAAACAGTTTCTTAAAAGAGAATGTGAATTAAATAACATGCAACCATTTAAGAAAGAAAGAAAAAGAGATAACCATGATTGGTGTAGCTCAATTGGTCAGACTCTAAGTTTGTTTTCTAGAGATCACCAATTTGAGCCTTATAAACTTCAGGGTCACTGGAGACAACCTCAGGACAACTAGAGGCTTACATGATCCTTAACTTCAAGGCCTGTGAGATTAGTAGAGGTGTAAGCAATCTGACCCGGACAACCACGTTAATAATAAAAAAATAATAATAATAACATGATAGATATTAAACTTAATTCAAGTCATCTTAATATAAATCTAGAATTACAAATTAGACGCTTTAGTTAATTTAATTAACATTAACATTATATATATATATATATATATATATATATATATATATATATATATATATTATATAGCTGGTTATTCTAGGTTTTTTAAACGGTTATATATTGTTAATTCATTTTTGATTTTTTTTTTTTGTTTGTAAAATCTAGCTTATATAGTGGATTTAATAAGAATGATTTAAATTTGGCACGAATAACAAGAACCTAAAGGACGACACAAGTGAAGAGCTTCAAAATGAAGCAACCAAATGACGACATCCATGGAGACATGCCATTCCTTTGCATTGCTGTCCTAATTTGAGAGGTAAAAGACACTCTTGACCAGTCCAGAGAAGGGGAGGGGACAGAGGTCGTCGAATCCCTTCCATGGAATATAAAATGCCGTAGGAGTTAAAGCGAAACCAATCATATTCTACAAATTTGATCCTCACTTTGTCTGCATTGGCCAATGATACCCACCTTTTTGGTATAATCTAGTGAGACAAGAATACGAGCACCCATGAAAAAAGTTTTTATTGTGTTTTTTACTTTTTTTTTAAAAAAAACCCTCAAATATGACTCCAACTCAACTATATAATTAATTCCAACTTTATTTTCAAATAAATCTTATTCATTAAGTTTAAAAAACTCTCCTTTTACTCCATTTTAAGGGCCTGTTTGTTATCGTGGTAGCGATTGTTTTTCAAAATATTTTTTGTTTGAAAATACATGGAAGTAATATCTATTTTATTTTTTAAAATTTATTTTTAATATCAACACATCAAAACAATCTAAAAATAAAAAATAATAATTTGAAAAAAAACAAATCAAATTTTGCAAAAGCGCATTGCTACCGTAAGAACAAATGGGGCCTTAGTCATAGACTAGATAGGTGGCCCGTGCTATGTCATGGGTCGGCTCAATTATTTCATGAAATAAAAAAAGGATGTCTAGCCGATGACAATCCGAGTCAACATGGGTTAAATCGAATAACATGTAACCCAAGATATGAGATCGAGATAACATTGCAAAAGGCAAAACTAAAAAAACTACAAAGTTCAAGGCCCAATAACCTAATATCGAGGGATAAAATTGAGAAAAAAAATCAATTTAAAAAAAAGTTACTCTAAAAAGAAATCGAGTCAATACAAGTAAACTTGATCAACCTATCACTTGCGACATGAGATTGTGATAAAAAATTAGATATTTTTTTAAAAAAAAACAAGCAAAAAAGACCAAAGCTGAATTAAAAAAAAACAAGAAAAAAGTGCAAGTTAATTGAGTTAACTTAAGTAACCCAAACTTAGGATGATCCTACTAAAAAAAAAAAAACCACAAAGTTCAAGGGTAAAAAATTTAATATCAAATGATAAAATTAAATAAAAATCAATTTCATAAAAAAAATACTATGAAAAAAAAACCATAAATTAACAAAAGTTAACTTGACTAACCCATTATTCAGGATATAAGATCGAGATAAACTCATAAAAAGAAAAGCGAAACATATAATGAAGCTCAAGGCCCAATAACCCATTGCCAAATGATGAAATTGAAAAAAAAAAATTAATAAAAGATATAGAAAAGGACCCCACTTAAAACAGGATAATATTCTAAACTAGTGATTTGGGTCATGAGAACGAGATTACCTAATCAAAAGAAAGATATGAAAAAATCACGAAGTAAAATTTCTAATCATAAAATAATGAGGACCAAATCTAGTATAAAAATCAAATGAAAGAAAATAATTAGTCATTAAATTGAAAAACAAAAGAAATTAAGAAAATAAAAAAAATAACAATCAAAAGAACGAGGATCGAAATTGAATAAAAAAGGATAAAAGAAATAAAATGATGAGGGATGAAATTGAAAAGGGTAAAACATCAAAAAAGAGCAATCAAAAGAATGAAGACCAAATTAGATAAAAAAACTAAATGAAATAAAATACTTAGGGGTGAAATTAAAAACAATTTAAACTTAAAAAAACATTAAAAGAAAAACAAATAGAAATAAAAAAGAATGAGGGTGAAAGTTGATAGAAATAAAAATTGGAGGACATAATTAATTTTTGGAATGACAGACACAAATTTCTAGGCTAGGAGAGAAAAAATAGAGAGGAAAAGAAAAAAAGTCACCAATGCTCAATTATACCTCCATTATGAACACACGACTCACCATCATGAAAAGGATGAAGCGTCACTCTAAATATCATCGCGGATGACAAATTTTGGTAATTGGACGGCCTTGCATACACCGCTTGAATGACGCGAGAGCCGTCATGTGTCACGCGTTAACAACTTTTTAAAATGATATTAAAATTTTGACAATTACAAAACAACACCTATCTCGACTAAAAAATAACAAAAATACCATAAGAAAAACACAAAAATGCCCTTAGAACAATGCTTCTATTTTTTTTTAATTTAAGGGTAATTACATAACTTAACTGTTCATAAAAAATAAAAAGATGAAAATGCCTTCCTATGCAAGTTCAATTATTCTTTGCTTTCAAAGGTATCAATGTGATTTTACTATACAATTAATATTTAAAAGATAAAAATGCCCCTGGTCCAAAGATAATTTTTTGCTTTTAAGTGCAACAAAGTAATTTCATTGTGAAAAAAAGTGTATAGACTAATTTATCCACAATTAATCTTATAATGCCTAATAAATCTCTTGAAAAAGACGATTTCAGTCCAATTATAAGTTTTTTTTTGTTTTTTTAAGAAGGTCAAAATTATCAACACATTGCTTGAATCTATAATGAAAACAAATATAATACACATTGTTTAACTGACCCTATTAGTTTTTTTTTTTTTAATCTCATTCGAATTGTATAGTTTTTTTTGGTAAGAAATGACATTGTTTATATGTATATATATAAAAAAACTGCCACGAAACTTTTGTTTGGAGACAAAAAAAAAATCTTGTTAATTTTTTTATAATAAAAAAATAAAAAAATTGTTTTGAGACAAACATGATATGAAAAAATTGTTTGGGAGCAAAATTAAGAAACCTTCTTTCCTTTGAGATTTGCACTCTTCTTTCCTTTTGTTTTTGATAAACCTATGAAAGAAGATAGTTATGCACACACGTAGGAGGCCAAAGTTGAACAAGCTTACCTCACGAAGAAACCTCATGTAAGGATCCATGCCCACCACCATATATATATATATATATATATACACTCCAAAACATCTCCAATACAAGTTGGATATAAAAATTCATTTTTTTTTCTTTTCTCAATTTCCCATTATTTGATACTCAAGTATGATCCATCTTATTCATATTCATGAGCTTCCTCAAGGATCTCTTAGCTATTATTATTTGTGATTTGAAAAGTTTCAAGTTCAAATCTTGAAAAGTAAATGGAGTGAGTCATTGGGATTAAGGATGGACAACCAATTGCATTGAATGATTCAAGATTAATCTCTTGAAGCTAGGACTAACACTAAACAATCTTCACTATCAAACAACATTAACAATAATCTAAGCAAATCCTGGAATGAAGAACTGTGACAAGGAAGTTTGAGGTTTTAATTTTATTTTTGAAATAGCATATACCAAAAATTATATTTGATAAACTAGCATATATATATATTCAGAAAAATTGCAAACCAATAAATTATGTTTTCATATCGCCTCAATCTTTTAAATATAGTTGCAGTTCATAATAACATAATTTATCGATTGCGTTCCATTCGCCAATACATTTAATGTAAAAAAAAAAAAAAACCTTAAGAGGCCCCACAAACTCAGGAATCAAAGATCCTTGATGAAGGAGTAGCCTTAGAATTTTCCAAACTTATAAAAGCAAGATAAGCTAATCCAAAGGCTGATAATCCAAACTTTCCCTTCCTCTGCAACACAGAAGAAACAAACTGCACCACCTTTACTTCTCTCTCTTTCTAGCCTATGGACGCATTTATCCCTCTCTCTCTAACGCGTAAGTCAGCTCTACCTCCACGCCCTCACTATAAATATCTTTTTGTGGATATATATTTATATGCCATCGTTTTAGGGTTCTTTAAAAATTATATAAAAAAAAACAGATAAAGTCTCAATTTTTGAATGAAAAACACAAACTTTATCAACACCCAGATGACAAAATAAAGAGAAAAACAAGTCCCTTTAAAGTTTTACTTTTGACAACCTTAAAAGAGCAATCTGAATTTCTGAACGGTAAGTCCATTTCTTGTCTTCTCTTTTAGTTTGATGGTTGTGAATTTAAAGAAAATTTGAATAGACTGTCTTTATTTGTTGGCAGTTGTTAATGATTAAGTTAGTGGTTTTATTAGTTTGATTGCTTAATTCAGTTTATATTGGCCTGTTGGTCTCTGGGTTCTTGTTCTTGTGGAGTTTGATGTATTTTTGCTGTGTGTTGTTTTGTTTTGCAGTGAAATTCTGTCAAGTGGGGTTTTAAGGCCTGTGTGGTTTCGTTTCGTTTCGTTTCTTCTTAAAAGGGTTTGTGCCTTTTAGTTATTTTTTGAGTTTGAGAGTATGGCATCATCACATAGTACACCCACTGAGGCTGCAAAAATGGAACAAATTATCACTGAGTTTTTTCCTAAAAGTCTTCAAATTATACTTGAGTCTAGGTCTCCTTTCATGTCATCACGTAATTTTAGTGGTGAACAAATGGTATCCTCGTCTCCGTCCTCGTCTTTATCATCCTCCTCGAGTGTGATGCCGAGAGATAAATGGTTCAATTTAGCCCTTAGGGAATGCCCTGCTGCGCTTGATCTTTGGCGCCAAAGCTACTTAGAACCGATGATTGTTGATGTGATTTTGGTGCAGAGGCCACCAGGTCGGTGGGATCCTGTGAATTATTCCCCCAAAAGGGAGATTGTTAGGAATTTTTTGTCGAAGGATCAGAGTCCATTTTATTGGAATTCTGATCAGGAAGAATTGGGGTGTGAGGGTAAGAATGAAAAGATTTTAGAGAGGTGGGTGGTGCAGTATGAGGGTCGGAAGTCAAGGGATACTGGTTCTGGGAGTAGGAGACTTAGCAATACCTTGCAAATATGTTATAAGAAATCGATACTACTTCTGAGGTCCTTGTATGCAACTGTTAGACTTTTACCTGCTTATAAGATTTTCCGTGATCTCAATTCATCTGGGCAAATTCCTTCATATACACTTACACATAGGATGTCTTCCTTTGTTGAGCCCTTCACACGCAAAGAAGATTCTGAAATGCAGCGATTTGTATTCACCCCTGTGGATACTTCCTGTGGCAGGCTTTGCCTTTCAGTGCTGTATCGCTCATCATTATCAGATGTCAGCTCTGAGTCATCAACTCCTATGTCCTCCTCCCAATTTATCCCTGATTATGTTGGTAGCCCATTGGCAGAACCACTGAAGAGATTCCCCTCTCTTCCTGTGTCACATGGTTCTCCATCATCTTTGCCCTTCGCAAGACGGCATAGTTGGAGTTATGACCTTAATAAAGCCTCGCCACCTTCATTTTGTTTCTCACCATCACCTACTCATTTAGAAAAACATGGATCAATTTCTAATCCAAGTTCCTGCCGATTCCAACCTATGAGCTTGCCTCCTCATCCACCTGAAGTGCCTTCAGCTCATAAGAAGAATATGAGCTTTGATGAATATTATCCTTCTCCAAACTATACACCATCTCCATCCCCATCACCACCAATCTATATTCCTGGGAGTCATCTTTCCAAGGCTCTTTTACGATCTGAAAGTGCACCTGTTAGTATACCTGCTGTCAAGCGTGCTAGTTCTCCCCTGTTGTCCAACAAGCAAAACTTGCCCCCATCACCACCACTCAAAGCTACCAGATCTGGTAATCCGAAGACTGATAGAAGTTCAGGTTTGGTTCACGCTGGTGCAACAGTTGAGAAGGTATTATATATGCTCATCACAATGAGCTTTTGTTTAAAAGGTGTTTGCTCAATAGGATTCTTTGTGTACTGCAGTTTTTCTCTCTCGGGAAAGATGACATTAGAAAATATTCCAGCGTGAAAACATCGTCCAACAGCTCTCCACAGATTTCATTGTCCAGAACTTCCAGTAGGTCATATCAGGATGATTTTGATGATTCTGAGTTTCCTTGCGCTTACTTTGATGTGGAGTATGATGATGATATGGATCCAGGTCGAAGGTAATGTTTGAAATATGATTTATTACTCCTGGTGCTTTTAATTTTGGTTTCCGGGGGGGTTGTTTGAAATATGATTTATTACTCCTGGTGCTTTTAATTTTGGTTGGTGCTGGTATTACATCAAGTTTTCGACTTCCTTTGTTCTGGTGAATAAACTATCTTGCTGATGTTTGAGGTGATATACTCATTAGATCCTTAAGAATATTTACATTCAAATAACAGAGTAAAAGAGCTTTTGCACAAAGAGTTGAACTATCCCACTTTTCTCAGCCAAGCCTCTATGAATAGCAAATGATGGTTCTTGCAGAGGATCTACAGTACTTTTGATAGTATAGGCATTGAATATCAGGGATCAATGCTGTGGATAATTTGTAGTCTAAGATCTAAATCAAGCAATGCTTATACTTTTCTTTAGTATCATAGCTTCAGTGCTCATCAGCCTATGTGCTTTCATTTAACTTCTGCCATGATGGATTTTCAGTTTCTTAAAGAGTGTAATACTGCAGGATTACCAGTCAAAGTTTATGGGACTATTTGTTTTTGGAAGAAACTCAGCATTTAACTAGTTCTCATTCAGGTTTTCATCTTTATTAAGACTATTCATTAGCATTTCTATTTACCTACTAAATAATTAGGCAGTCTTCTTATTCCTTTGGGTTTACCCTATCATTTAGTTTACCTTTCTACCATGATTTGATTTTCCTATTTTGTGTTTTGCTTTCACCCTCATAAATAGCACTTTAGTTAGACAATAATGACAGAAAAGTATAGGCCAATCAATGAAGAGTTTTCTAAGAAATGGCTCTCTCGGGCTTTTCTACTTCAAGTAAATATTAGGATTTGGCACCTGCACAAACCAGAAAAATGCTTAAACTCAAAGGAGTTCTCTGGTAAGACCTACTTCTAGTAAATATTTGCTGAGGTTTCTGAAATGCCCCTCACCTCTGCTGAGATGCGTTGACGAAAAAAAGGTGTTTTGGTAAAGGTGAATTATTATTCAATACCTAAACAATATTTATGATCTAGGTCTAATTCTAGAATAACTGGCTGAATGTTTCTTCCCTTCACACGTTACTGGTATATAAACATGCTATTGAATGAGGTTACAACTTTTACTTCAGAGTCCTTGCATGTGTCAAATAATCTGTCCAGAGAGATCATGGTGGTTGATAAGTCTAAAAAAATTGGTGTAAATCCCTTTGGAAGAGTATTGTTTTATTTAGATTTTTCAGTAAGAAACAGTATGTTGAAACCTTTATATGCAACGTGTAAAACCTACCATTGATCCAATGCGTGTTCGTTTTGGCTGGTTTAAACCAACCCATCAACCTATTGTCTGAGCCCAATTAAGTAGCTAATCAATTATGTGCAACTGTTATGGGAAGTGTTTACATACCAAACAGACAACAAAATTGCAATCAGGTTGGTTTCATCATTGTTAACTTACTGTAGACAGAATGTGTTTTTCTTCCTCAAATTTTGCATCTTTAAAAAGTCTGCTCCTAGTCAATTGATAGGAAATGTACAAGAACTGCAAGTTAGAAGTGAATTCTGGTATTTGGTCCAAGTCTTTTGGTTATTCAACCTAATGTGCTTTGTGCATCTTGCAGGCCCGAGTCCTTTGATAAAAAAGGTCAACAATCTGACCCGCTTGAGCCTGGAGGTCTCTTTCCAGTTAAAAAATCCCAAGATGCAGCTGTTGGTGCTCTTGTACGCATGCTGAAGAAAGCCCCACCTTTATGCCAGGATTTCTCTGGTTCAGTTGATTTGCCACCAGACTCCAGGTCCAAAACATGGAGCAGCAACCTCCAAGAATGCAATCCAATCTCTGGTGCACCCTTAGGTCCGCAGGCTGCTGCTTCAGGTGTTGCGTCTTCTGGACCTGTTGCATCAAGGACAACAGCTGATGCATTTGAAGAACTCCAGGGCTACAGAGAGATGAAGAAAGACTTGTTGCTTAGCCAAGCTGGCAGGTCCAACACTTCAGCTAATTGTGCTCCAATGTCAAAACCTACAAGCAGCAGTGCAACTGGACATTGAGCTCATTTTTATAATTGCACATCTGTACAGAATCCTGGTTTAAGAGGTGATTTCATGGTTTATAGGTTAATGCTTTCTTAGCGCCCATCTTGTGCATAAACGAGGCGATATGAGTTGATGATGATAACTGAAGTTAATGTAATAACAGAAGCTGTCTTTTACCTCTTTTTTTTTTTTGCACGCTTTTAATTCTGTATATAAATGCAATGTCAGCACTTGGGATGCTGTTCTTATACATGTGTAAAAATATTGAGCGTGCTTGGCTTCTATGCCATGCTGCAGTGATGTATTTTTCTATTTTTTTGCGCTTTATATTCGTTAAACTTGTATTTTTCGAGGATGTTATATTCGTTGTGCTAAACTTGTTGTGTGGCAACTTATAACCGACTTCCAGGTCCAAATGTGTCGAGTTGTTTCCTGCAGCTGAATGAGCTTCTGCTGTTTGGTGCAAGGCTTTCCAGACATATTGCCCCATTCTCTTTCAAGGTCATTGATTCTTTATCCTCTATTGTTTTGCCAAGCTTTTGATATCTCAGGTTAGATTTGGCTAGTGTCCCGGAATAGAAGACGAAAAAAAAAATGTTTGATATTTGGTTGAAGAGACAGATAACTTGGTTCTGAAACAGTTTTAAAGCTCTTTTAAAATAGGAGGAACAGAGAGATGTGCTCCGTCTCTACTTTCTTAAAACATTAAGCATAAACCTCCTGAAGATTCATCCAATGAAAGGATTCAGCAAGTATGTTTCCGCAGAGGAGATGAGCATACACCTCCTGAAGATTCATCCATCAAAGTTAGACGGTCTTCTTGTTACAAATCTGGAGACAACTCTTCTGCAGATCCACGATGGCAGTATGGTGGACCTGGAGGCACCCCATATACTTGCAAGTGGCTGAGCAAGATGAATCAGCCTCATTTTAATGTTATTCTAGAAAATATTTTTCAAACTTCAATCTTTTTCTTCATTGTCAGTTTTGACTTTCCAATCGAAAACCAAGAAACGTATATTTATTTGTTTTTATAAATTAAAAATAAATAAATAGAGAACATGTTCATATAGTTATTTTCTACTACAATCACAGTGACTGCATTGAATACTACTTCAAATATAAGGACTGAATTGTAAAAATCATAACTTCCAATTCTAAGGAATTAATCTTATAATTGAATCAAAAGGGAACTGCAAAGATTGCTATTTGACACAAGAGTATTTAAACTTTCATTTCTTGAGCATAAGCAAGTCAACATTATTCCTCAATTTAATTTAAAATTTTTAATAAAAAAGCCATACATATATATATTTCTAAGAATTTATTTGAAAATTATCATAAATTCTTGGGTGAATAATGTTGGGCTAAGTGTGAATGGAAGGAAGCCATTCTCTGTAAACTTCAAACAAAGTGGCCCAAGCACAAACACTGGGCTAAATGTGAATATAGGCTTCAAAACCCTTACACGCCACGTCTCATATAAATTCGTCTTCCCATATTTCAACTCTCTAGATAAGGGCTTCAAGATATTTTGGGTCCTATCTTTAATATTGAGTAAACAAATTTATGTTGACGTGGTGCGTAGGTATGGGATTTAGATAAATAAATCCAAACTTGCACAGAAGCTTCGATCCGAAATCTTATAAAAACATGTTAAACTTAGACTAAAAACAAATATTGTTTAATTTGTTTTAATTATTTTTCTAGTTAATCATGAGTTTTAGTTGCCTTTCCTACTTAATTTTGAATTATTTTGATAATGTAATTTTTTTTGATTAACGTGGGTGTCCGGTTAACTTGCGTGTACCTCGATTAATCCCAGAAGCTCTGAAGTTAATGACCATGTCAGCCTTCAGTGGCTCTGAGGTTTGTGAGACTTGAACTGGTGACCTCTAGCAAGCAAAAAACCTGACCAGTTAAGTTATATCTTTAAAGGGTTAATAAACTATTGGTGTGCTATCTATTCATTGTATTATTGAATTTTAAATTTTTCAAAAAAATATCAGAGTTTTTCTATTCTATTTTACGATTAAAGATCATAACTTAAATCTTAAAAATCTTAATTTTGATTTACGCTATACGTGCATCGTGTCTTCAATAAACTATATAAAAAATATGTTGTTAGAATTGTTCAAGGAAAAAATAAACTTGATCTCCATTTATATTCTAAATAATTTAAAAATATTTATTATCACACGTAAAACCAAAAAAAAAAAAAAAACTTAGACCGGTTCCCATCTTTCAACTTTTCAACCCTAGTACATAAAGATCAATTCACATACTTCAACTCTTGTACACATAATTTGAATGGTCTTTACCTAAGAAAATGTACGTAGTGATATCTGACTCGTATCCTCCTATATATATATAGCCGATATGCCTTATTCAAAAATCAAACTGACAGCAAAAATTCTTACAAAACACCAAGTTTCAAAAGCACTACTAGCATACTATTTTTGTTGTTAAAGATAAGCACGCCATGTTGAGATTGATTGGAAGCTTGAGTTGCATATGGCTACTCATGGCCATATCTACCATGGCTCAAGACCAGCCTCCTGTGCTTGACACCGCCGGACGACCTGTAAGAAGTGGCGTAGAATACTACATCCTGCCAGCTGCAACCGATGTTGCTGGTGGGTTAACACTAGTGGCTCGCAATGGATCCTGCCCATCTTTCGTTGGTCAAGAACCCCTCGCACCAGTTGTATCACAGGGCCTTCCTGTTGTCTTCTCACCGTATGTTGCTGGAGAGACCATTGTTAGGGAATCCAGAAGCTTCATAATTGAGTTCTCAGCTGCCTCAACTTGTGTCAGCTCTACTAAATGGAACTTAGGTGCAAGAGATCCAGCAACGTCAAGGAGAAATATTAGGATAGGAGGAAGTGGAAGTTATTTCAGGATTACTAAGGAGAACAATCTCTATTACTTGGGATTTTGTCCGGCTGATACTTGTAACACCTGTAAGTTTGACTGTGGGACTGCTGGCATCACGATAGAGAATGGCACGAGGTTTTTGACATTGGATGGTCCTGTATTTCCTTTTAGATTCAGGAGGGCTTAAATTGCTATATATCATTAATGTAGTGGTGAAATAGGTTGCCATACTCTCCAAATAATGTCAAAAGGTTGGCCCTTTTGTCATTAAAATAGTAAATAAATGGAGACCACTCATGATGAATTATGATAATACAATTTATCATATTAACAGTTACTACCCACATCTTATTCAATACCAAATAGACATCCGAAATTCTAGAGCCCCACAGCGACCACAAACCACAGCCATGGCGGCCATGAACCAACCTAGGGGTTGACTTTGACTCCTAATTTGTTTTGTACTATTTGTAGAGATTAAATTTTATTTAAAATTTTATTATTGATATTAAAAATGATTTTGAAGATGAGAATTCATTACAACCAGTGAATTGAATTCATATATTTATTATTAATGAATTAAATATATAGCTTGGTTAATAAAAAAAAAGATCATGGTAAGAATATGTTGGGTAGATTAACTCGTGATTTATTAATATTTAATTTAAATTAATAAAAGTTTTTAACATTTTTTATCCTGAACATTCAACGATCAAATATTGTTGCTGGCTATTTGGATAAGTTACTTATCTTTCGATTAGAAGGCGCCAATTTTTCTATTGTCTGTGATAATCCTATTTATACATCTATTTTTTATATAAAAAAATGTTTTTTTTTTTTAAAAAAAATCTTGATTATCTAATAGTTGTGTATTGAATAATTTTATTTTCTAATGAAACAAGTTCTGCGGTGATTCAATTTCCTAAATGATTACTTATTAACAACGATAAAAGAATTGAGGGCTGCTTGCAATGTTCATATTAGTTACCTCTTTTATTTTTCTTTTCTTTTATTTTTATTATTCAACAATTGAATGATTTTGGATTTATCTTTATAATTTGTTTTTTATTTGTTTTATCTAAGATTACTGTAATTTTAAATAAATATCCTAAATAAATATCCTACCATTTAATTGGTGCTCAATTTCATGAATGACTATATTAACTATCATATAACTAAGTAAAAATAGATTTTTTTTATATAAAAAATTAAAATTATTATAAGATATCATCTTGATTTTTTTTAAGTCAAACCATGTTTTATCTGATCATTCGAGTAGCATTTGGATCTACCAAATCGATTGGATTATGTTGGGGGGAATAATTTTAATAAAACAAAGTTATTAAAACATAAAGGAGTCCATAACCTGGATCACGAATTTGTCAGGTTAAGCTGTGAAGTTCGGGTCAATTAAATATGTCACCGTTTTAATATTAAAAAAATACAATATTGAAAAAAATATAAAGTCAAACCATATTTTTAGAGTCATCAAGTCGACTGGATTACGTCAAACAACTCCTACATAGTTTAATTTCAAACCAAGACTAAGCAAGAAATTTGGTCGAAAGATTTCAAGATTGACTTAGTAGGTTGTATTTAATAGCAATATCAAAGAGTGTAGGGCCACAGTGAATTTACTCTTTTACCTTTCATCCTTCAGTTTTTAAAGCTTTATTTGAATGGTAGGATGGTTTTTACACATGAGCAATTTTTCATTCTTGGTTTGTTTTATGGCAGCACCGTCTTTTCATTTTTTTTAATAACAATGCAATTATCGTATTGCTCTTTGATAGTAAACACCAGAATCTTTAGTCCAGGGGTCGTATGATAATTTTAATTTTATCATGAATAGTTGAATTACACAAATAACTTTACTATGCAAATTTATTAGTCTTAGCTTCAAGAGTTGATTGTCATCTCCTATTGGTCTTTTGTTATTGTTATTTAGTGCCAGGGGTTTTTTTTTTATATATAATTTTATGAACAATTGAATTACTTCATTACCTTTGCCAATTAAATTTGTTAGCCTTAGCTTAAAGGGCTTGGTTATAATTTCATGAGAGTTTTTTTTTTTTAGTTATAGGGGCATGTTTTATTTTGTGTACGTAAAAAAAAGGCTGTTGACGCTTGCGGTTGATGACGGTGGTTGAAATCAAGCTTTCGCTATATCATTTGATGTGTCTCAATGTCCTCTTCCTCCTAGGATGGCGCATGTATAGTAGTAAAGTCTGGTTTGGCACCGATTGACTTTTCTTTTTTTTCCTTCTCTTTCTTCCTCGGATTGCGTGTTGAGCATGCAAAAAATTATACCAGGCCTTCAATTTCTTTTTTATTTTGATTCAGTCCTTCTTCTCTTAATTGCAATTGTTTTATTTACATTGATTGTTTCTAATTGAATTTTATTTTTGATTTCGTCCCTAGCTATTTTGTTTTGAGTTCTTTTTTTTATTGACTTTTTTTTTTTCAATTTCATTCCTCAATATTTGTTTGGTTAAGAATCTTGCATCTTTGTTTTTTCAGGTTTTCCTTTAATTGGGTCACTCTGATCTCATGACTCGGGGCATAGTTCTAAAAGATTAGCCCAGTCGATTTTGGTATTTTTTTTAAAGCATTTTTTTCAAATATTTTTTCTTGTATTTCTTTCATTTTCTATTTATAGGGTCATCCTAATTTCATATTCTAGGTCATGTGTTTGATTTGTTCACCCGGGTTGGTTATTTGGTTCACTCGAGGTTTTTTTTATCTTTTTTTTATATGTTTCCATAATATTAGCAGGTGTTCATTCCTTATATTTTTCTGATGTGTTCTGCCTTTCATAATTTTTTTTTATTATATGGGTTTATTCAGTCATTTTGGTTTGTATTTATTGTTTAAGCCATGTGTTTTTTAGAGTGAATTTATATTTTATTTATTTAAATAAAAATTTTTAGTAAATATAATCAAGTAAATATCTCATCTTTACATTTTCTTTCTTGGTTATTGCTAACAACTTTATTTATTAATTTATACAAATAATTATCGATTTATTTAGTTAAATAATTGCATAGGCTTTTCAAATGACTTTTTTAATTTTTCATGTAATGAAACACATTAGAATAGCTTTGCATACTTGCTATTTTAAAAAACAAAACTATAACATACATGCCAACTTCATGCTTTTAATTTTTTTTAGTTTTTCTTTTTCTTCTTTACTTTTCTTTTTGAAAAAAAATATTATTTCTTTATTCTTTATACTTGGCCTATTTACACCATTTTTTATTCATTTTTGTAATTTGTTTTTTAATATTTTTTTTCTTTACACTTTTTATTTTTAGAAATTTATTCTACATAGACTATGAAAATAGTGTTTCACTGTAACAATTGCAATATTGTTCTATTTTTCAGGTATGCTAAAAACATTTAGCTTGAGAACTTATGTATTTTTATTAATATATATGATTTTTATTATATTTTATTATATGTAAGTGTCAACTTTATAATTCATGATTATGTTTTTCACTTGATGAAAAAAAATATGTTAATAACATCTATATATTAATTCTTTTATATTGAAAAAAAAACTATTTGACTTGCAACTAGATAAATTAAATAAACACATTAACATTTTATTTTTTGTATTTATTAATACGAATAATTCTCATATGCCTTTTAATTTATAATTAGAATTAAATTTTTTTAAAAAATCTTGCATATTCATTTTTTATTAAGAATAATTATTTAACCCAAACTGAAGCTAAGGCCTCAGGTCACATAACTATGCGTATATAATATTCGTTGGACTTTTCGTAGCGGTTCACCCGTCCCTCCATTACGCAAATCTTGCGGGCTGTCGCATGCCTGCACCATGTTTCCCATGAATAGCTCGCCGGTAAATATGTTAACGAACGTTTGGTACTGTGTTTGTACCTGTGTTTCCTTTAAATTTGAATTTTTTTTTTTTTGCTAAAATTGAGTGCGGTTTATACTTTTTAGATCGTTTTGATGTACTGATGTCAAAAATAATTTTTAAAAAATAAAAAAACATCATTGGCATGCATTTCGGCACAAAAAGCTATTTGAAAAGCACCCGCAACCACACTACCAAACACACAGTTTCAAAGTCATTGCCCAGTTTATTGTCAAGTTTTTCAGTTCCTAAGCACAAAACATTATAAACAAATAAATACATAAAAAGGCTCGGTGATTTATTGTGCCCTCAAAGAGAAATTAATGTGGATTTGCATAGGCATTCCTCTCCTTTTTTTTCCCCCTAGATTTTTCTCTTTCATTTTGATCATTTAATTTTTTCTCATTGTATTTTATCCTTTGACATTGTATTGATATAGAATTAGTCTTATTAATTTATTTTTTTATTCCTGTGTATGGAGATCTCATGTTATTGGAGAGATGCTCCATTGCTCGGTGTGGCGAAACAAAATTCAATTTCATTGATTTAAAATAATTAGAGTTTCGGAGACTAAATTTAAAATGTGAACAATTTTCAGTCTCTTTTTCTTAGATAAGATCTGGGGTTGATTTGCACGGTCATGAGGAGATTTTATGTCCTTTTTTCCGGTCACTTAATTGTTTTTTTTTATCAATTTGATCTTTTTACATTGCTTTTATTTGAGATTTGACTTGATAGTTTGTTTTGTTTTTTTAAATGTGGGGTCCTCACAATGCTGAGGAAACGTTTTGATACTTGATTGATGCTTGATTTGATAAAATAAAATAAAATTATATTAATGTAAAATAATTAAGGTTTAAAGGACCAAAATTAAACCTAAAACAAATATGGTGGGCTATGATAGACAAGCAAGGCAATTTTGTTAGCGTGTGAGTCACGTGTACCAACTTGTTGAGACAATCCACCACGTTTAGGTGGCACATGCAGCTACTTTCAATTGCGAAACACATTTGTTCACAATTGCAATGAAAACACATCACAATTGCAATGGAAGCAGTGCGACGAGCTTTTGTTGGTAGTGTGGTGCATGTCATTGGTTAGAAGTGTGTGGCGGCCTTTTTTTTGTTTTTCATCTCCACTCTTTTTTTTCTCCTTTTCTCAAAAATTGCGCTTATCTAGTAAAAAAATAAATAAAAATAAAGGTGTCCTATCTTTTTTTTTTAAACACTTTATCTTTATTCTTTTAAATGTTATTTTTGTTTTAGATTTTTTAAAAAAAAATTTATATTTTTTTCAATTTCATCCTTCTATATTAGGTTGGTTAGGAATTGAATTTTGTAATTTTTTTTATTTGGGTGATCCTAATCTTATAATCCAGGTCATAGATTTTAATAGTTAACCTAGTTATTTTTTTAAGATTAAATATTTTTTTGTTTTATCCTTCAAAATTTAATTGGTTTGAGAATTGAGTTTCATAATTTTTTTTATTTTTTCTTATATTAGATTATTCCATTTGCATGATCCAGCTGGCAAGGTTTGACAGACTTACTCAGGTTTGCTGGTTCTTTTTTGTCATTTTTGTTAATTGATTTTTTTTTCAATTTTGTACTTCTACATTTAGATTGTTGGGAATCGGGCATTGTAATTTTTTTATTTGCTTTCTATGAGGTTATCCTAGTCTCATGATTTAAGTCGCGAGTTCAACATGCTAATTTATGTTTAACTTGCTAACTAAGGTTGATTCAAGTTATTTTTTTATCATTTTAAAATAAATTAATTTCGTCATTCAGCGTTGGGTTATTTTAGAATTGAGTTTCGTAATTTTTTTTCTATTTCACAAATCCTCTTTTTATGCATGCTATCATAATCATTTTAAAAAAAAAATTGGTTCATCTACTATTATTGGTTTTTATTATATAATTAAATAAGTCAGTTTATTAGACTCAGTTATGTCTATGATCCTAATTGTGCATTTTTTTACTTCTTTAAAACACGCTGACAACATTTTTTTACATTGAAAAAAAATTCTGTTCCAGCCCACTACGTACTGCGGATCACAATTTGTATTGATCTATTCTTGTTGCAACATAGGCAATCATGTTGATGTTGATTGGAAGTTTAAGCTTCGCGTGGCTACTACTAGCCAAATCTACAATGGCTCAAAGCCCGCATGTGCTTGATCGTGGAGGAGAACCTCTTAAAAGATGTGTAGAATACCTTATAGACCCTGTTGTAGCTGATGTTGCTAGTTGCATAACTCTAGTGGCTCGCAATGGTTCTTGCCCATTTTATGTTGGTCAAGAAGCTTGTTGCTCAAGTCGACTAGGAATTCCACACCAGTCATCTCTACACCAAGATATCCTGAAGAGACCATTATCACTAAGAATTTGAAGAATCTACAGAATTTGCAGTTGCATTTTCAGCAACTTGAGTCTCTTTTTCTTAAAAAAAATAAAAAAGCAAAACCGGTTGCACTATTTGTTTCCAATAATCATGGATTTAGGCCTACGTACCTTTTCTGCTAAGGTTTTCTTGGACTCTCAGCTCTCAAGCAACCAGAACTTGATTCCTACGACTTGTAATCTAAAAACCCATATTTGAACCGTATGATTTCTTTCTTTTTTATACACAAGATTCATCGAATTTTATTTTATTTTCTCTGGTTTGTTTCAATCTCAACAAGTCGGCCTAATAGTAAAGGAGATTTATTCCGTCCTCTAATTTCTTGACTTCAAATTAATTTAAGAGCTAGCATGCATACAAAAGAATTTATTTTTCTAAATGCAACTGGTCGAAAAGAGATGTGTCTTTTAAGTTTTTCTCCGAAAGAGTTTTAGCCTTGATTAAACCCGTGAATACCACTTCCTAAGAGAGTCTTCCCAGGTGAGATGATCACCAAAAAAAAAAAAAAAACTATACTCTATACCAATGAACAATTATAGCTCATGATATTTTATATAAAGGTTTTCTTTCATGGTTAAAACACTTAATTTTATAAAACAATTAAAAGATGGAAAAAATTGTGAAAAACTGATGGACAGGGCAATAGTTAACGTTGTAAGTTAATTATGTAATGAAAATTGCTATTGATGTAATAGATTCGACCTCTAACAATGGAAAACGCCTTGATCAGAGAGATTTATGGGTTTTCTAACAGCTAATATATCTATATGGAGAAGGTTTATGGAGTTACAACTTAAGTTAATTAATTCTTTGCATTTAAGGAGGATGCGTTAACTCCAGTGACAAGTATGAACATAGCCAGTCTGTTATTTGACTGGACCAAAGTAATAGACTTGGATACCAGGTATGTTTATTGTCTTAACATGTTAGCAAGGTTTAATGTTTATGACTGATTCAGATCCCTGTAATTTATTTTCAAAATTCTGAAACATTGCCTAGTACTGATTCAGGTACCAGGCTACAAGATGGAGGTTCAAATTCTGTCAGAGAAGTTCATAAAACCCTACAGTCAAACCCCACTTCACCTTAGGAACATGAAGGTATCATTGATTGATCAACTTGCTCCTCCGGCTTATACACCTATGATTCTCTACTATTCTGCTGTTAACGGTGAGAAGACGATGTCCGAAAGGGATAACAGATATAACAGGTTAGAAAAATCATTATCAGAGACACTAGCATGCTATTATCCATTAGCAGGAAGATATATTGAAGACAGGAACATGGTTGATTGTAATGATGATGGGGCATTATTCTTGGAAGCTAGGGTGAGTGGCCAGCTTGCTCAACTTGATCTCCAGGGAGCGGTTGATGTTAAGTCGTTGAATAGATTCGTTCCATTTGGAGATGAAATGGCCTTTAATCCTATAATACTAGCAGTTCAAATCAACAAGTTTGACTGTGGTGGGTTGGTCATTGGTGTGTGCATATCGCATAGGGTAGCTGATGGTCACACTATGGGGGCATTCCTAAAAGCATGGGCTACAGCCTGCCGAGCAGGGATGCATGAAATGATCCGGCCTAGTTTTGATGCAGGAGCTCTATTTCCGGCAACAGATGTCTTACGTTTCGGTACTCCAGTTCCTAGAGATCATGGAAGTCAGATTGTCACAAAAAGGTTTGTTTTCGACGGAGAAAAAATAAGCAGTCTGAAGGCTAAAGTCATGTCCTGCGCTCGTGATTCAGACGTCAAACGCCCTCCTTCGCGGGTGGAGGTGGTGACAGCACTATTATGGAAAGCTCTAATAGGCGTAGCTCAAGCAAAACATGGAAAACTAAGACCTTCTTTGCTAACCCTTCCATTAAATCTTCGAAGGAAAGTGAATCTTCTGATTACAGAAAATTCTTTTGGAAACCTCTACAGGATGGTTGGTGTTCGATTTCATCCTAAGGAGAGTAGTTCAGAGATGCATCACTTGGTAAAGCTGATCAACGATGCAGTAAACAAGGCCAACAAAGATTGCGAAAAAGTGGTAAATTCTGATGATGTGATAGCTATGGTTAGTAATTCCATGGAAGAGATACATAACGGGGCAAGGAATGGGGATCTAGATATCTGCGTGGTTCCTAGCTGGTGTAAGTTTCCTTTTTACCAAATTGATTTTGGCTTTGGAAAACCAACTTGGTTTAGCAGTGTGCATAAACCTTTGGAAATAGTACTTCTTGTGGATACCAAATTTGGGACTGGAATTGAAGCTTGGGTGAGCTTGGAAGTAAAAAATATGCTTCAGTTCCAACAATATATATCAGCATATTAAGGCCATCACTTCCCTGTTGAAGCAGCATAACTCCGCAGCAGTGCAGCAATACTTCCTCAGATGACATCTATTTTAAAGCTATTCAATGATCGAAATCAAGTTTCAATAATCAAACAGGGGTTTATGACATCTAATTTTATGTTCTTCAGGATTTTATGTGCCTGTAAATTGGGTTTTTATTTAGAAACCGAAGGAAATTAACCTCATTTTATCAGTTTCTAATAGGCTCCACGTATTTAAACCTTCATGATTAACCAGTAACTGGATATCCTTTCTCTCCATGTTTGATTTTCTTTCAAAAATTCCCGATGCGGTTCAGGGATGCTCGTAAGGAATTCAAGGTAGAGGCATTTTACAATCGAGTCCGAGTGACTGTACCATACTGCGTTGGCTGTCGCCATGGAAGAGATATGAATCATATGGTGATGATGATGGTTCCATCTATGGAATTTTCTTATAGAAAACAGAGAATTAATGGCTTGTTGATCACTTCTTGAAGAAAGTTGCGTGTGTGCTAAGTGAAACTAGAAGAAGTTTGGCGTCTCAGCAACTTGTTCGAAAATTATAATCAAATGTTTTTACTCAGAAACTTGGACAAAAATGTAGGCAAAGAAAAAATAAAATTACCAGGTCAAGTCTAAAATGCAGCAGCATGACCTTATCCTTTCTCTTCTCCCCCACATTGGAAATTCAAGAAATTGTAAGTAAAGTTCAAGAGAGCCAAAAGGAAGAAGTCTTGAAAGAGTCACAAGTTTTAACTTGCAAGGAACAGTCTAAGAACATGGCATGCTCTTACGACTTTTTTTAGGTTTAAACCGTAGCTTGAAGTGACAAAATTACATCATCACTTGGCCTTCAAGGATTCTCGCATGAAAATGCGTCAAGAATCAAGACCTTACAATCTACGAAGTTTTCTCCTTTATCAAGCACACAATCTGCCCTTTATGCAGCTCATAAAGAATGGCTTTTCGACAATTGACATATTTTCATTTAACTATGTCGGCTAAAAGGTCTTGGACTTCTTACAATCTACGAAGTTTTCTCGAACTAATTCACCGTTACAGAGCCAGCTCCAGCAATGTTTCTACAGTGTCCAAGATCGGACAGGGCTTATCAGTTCATCAAGGATTGCAGTTGATTAATGCCAATAGCCAAGAAGGGAGACGATTCGATTCCAATATGTAATCATGCTTCTCAAGTTTTCATTTTTTTTTATATCTTTTTTCGAACTTGTGCAAAATTTTGTTTTTTCCTGTACATAATCTAGGATGAAGAGTGACAAGGTTGCCCCAGCGCCGGTTCCAAATCCTCCCGGAAGTAACTTCCCCCGTTGGTATGGTCTCACTTTGCACCCTAGTTGTTAGACCGGATTCAAGAACTAAGCGGAAAAGAGCCCATGTCATTGAATCAGAATTAATTTAAGAGTCATCGACTCAATTATTTTATTAAAATGATTTCATTTAGTTATTTTATTATTCTTTGTTTTTTTCTCTTGGTGTTAACCCTATTAACTTTGAACTGGATTTGAATGGAGTTCGAATAAATCACTAAAAAACTAGCCAAGTTAATCCAGTTTTTATTTAATCAATGTTTTGTCTAATTTAATTAAAAAACCAATGCATGTCGAGTTTTGATCTTAAATTTTCTAAATCAACTTGCATGTGTGTGTGTGTGTGTGTCTAAACTAGACCTATTTATCGAGGCATGATATTATTTTTATGAAGCCAAAGCTAGCTAACTGATTGAGGTATTATTATTTGGAGAATAACATTGCAAGGAAAATCATTCCATGCAGGGCAAAATGGATCTTGGGAACTATACTATCCATCTTACTACCTTTATGGCAGCAAGAATGGGAGAAGCTGAGAAGGATAGAAGGTACAGACAGTAAAACTTAATACATGCTCCTAGACAGAATTAAATCTTGTTTATCAACTTGGGAGACTATGATTTTAGGAGAATCGGAAATTATTGTTGAAGAGGTTGAACATGTAGCAGAGGTGGTTGACAAGGTGGCGACTGTGGCGGAGAAGGTATCAGAAGAGGTGGCTGAAGCGCTGCCTGAAAACGGAAAACTAAAGGAAACAGCTTTGTTGATAGAAGCCGTTTCAAAAGCAACTGCCCATGATGCTAAACTAACACAAGACTTTATTCACAAGGTAAGTTGTAACAAGAGATTTCAACTGGCATAATTGCATAAAGTTTGCAGAAACTCGAGGGACAAATCTTTAAAGCTAAGATTCACTATTTGCACCCCATACTTTCATCAATTCATCAAAAAAGCCCCTGTGTTATCACTTCGGTCAATTAAGCTCCTGTATTTTCTATGTCAATCAAATAAAAAAAGGTGGGAATGGTGGGGGTGAGTGAAATTAAAGAGAATGAAAGAAAAACTGGTGATAATTATTCAAGAAGTGAGAAAGCCTACTCAATTGGCTAAAGTAAGTTTCCAAATAATAGCAAGTTATACTCAATTGATTGAAATCTAAAATACAAGGGCTTATTTGACCAAATAGATAATAGAAGGGCTCTTCTGATGAATTTGTGAAAACAAAGAGTGCAAATTGTGAGTTTAGGCAATCTTTAAAACATCAATGTAATTGTTTCTCGTAAAACGTGCAGGTGGATGCTGTGAAGCATGACATTGATGACTTAGAGACGATGGTTGAACCTGTAATAGAAAAGCTTGTGCAGCAAAACTCTCAAGGAAAGTGAAACAGTGAAGAAATCATCAATTGCCTTTGTAACTGCAGTACTACTAATAAGTACTAACACAAGCAAAGTATATGTTTCTTTTCAATCAAGAAATGAATCTACACATGGAACATGGATGTTCTCTGTAATTATGAAATCATTCATATTTGAGAATGGTTATCGGATAATGTTCATTTTCAGAATAAAAGCTAACGGTAGAATTGTCTAAACTTGTAAGCAACTGCAGATAATTATAAAATCAAAACCCCAGATCTGAAACAAAGAAAAAAGAAAAAAAGAGTCCCAGTGTAGAGAATTATCTCTTCAAGATAGGGAATGGTATTATATTAACCAGAGTAATGTTTTCTTCTAGCACTTGTAGCCTCCAAGAAATGATATTCAAATCTAATGGGTGATTAACCAAGGTGGTCAATAAATAGCAGAATGTACTGAAACTGATTGTTTTCAGCCACCAGACAAACAAATATGCTGCAGTATCGAAGTAGGATTGGCTTTGTCAACCACTCACTTCAGGGTTTCTTTTTTGTTATACAGGGAATAAACTGAATCTTGAAACAGTAAAGTGTTAGATTCGTAGGAAAGAAGGTTGATGCAAGTATAAAAAACATCAGGAAAGGAACAACTGCTGTGTATGTCCTACCTAAAACATTAAAAGAAAAAATATGTGATGCTTTTTTCTTCTTTTTTTTGCTTTTCGGAATTTATTTTTTTTCAATGTAACATTCTCTACAATTACAGTAAAAGTACTAAATCAAAGGATTCGAAACTAAACTTTAAAACAGAACAATAAGTCTAATCCAAAATTTTTGTTGAAGTTTATTTTGATTTATAAGTTCTTTTATTTTTTTAGATCCCTCTAAGAAAGACCTACCTGAAAACAACAATAGAGAAGGAAAATAATTAGTTATCATGATTCTAGCCACAAAAATGATCAAATGGTGGTGGTTATTGGCATTTAAATTGCCAGAAGAGTAAATCAAGTCTTAAATCGAGGCTTGGGAAAATTTAGGGTCTCGGATTGATTTTTTGTTTTTTGAACGACACAAGTGGGTTTGTTGAGTTGTGTATGTTGTTTTTCAGGTGTTTTCAATTGAAAATAGGTTTTTTTTGGTCTAAAAAACAAAAGACAAGTTTCTGCCCAGTTTCCAACCAAGCACGACTGGCAGAATTTGTGCCCACAAGCCTGAAGCTGGTAACAGTCCTCAAACTCACACAGGCAAATAGGGCAGGCAATGTTATCACCTTCATATCGATTGACAGATCTATTAACACTGACAGACCGTGCATAGTTATGAATCATCTCCTCCACTCTAAGTCTCAGATCCTTTTTTCCAGTAAAAGAGATAACATGTCGCCTTGTATTAAGCATAAGTTCAGCCTCAGGGAGCTTCTCTTTGAGCCCAAGCAATTCAGGACCAAACTTCTCCACCACCTTCTTCACAAGATCATTCGGCATAGCTCCACCTCAAAGACGGATATCTGTTTGCTGCTTATCACGGAATGCAAGTTCCCATTTGTTGCTGCACTGACTTCATGACCATGATGCCATCTCTGGAGGAAAGAAGCTGCAGAACAATTGGGGTGAGGCTACCATGATTTACTGTCTTTCCATTCATCAGCTGCTCCAGGAGCCTTTCAACTCTGCTACAGTCTTAGTTGCATTAGCAGGTATCTGCAATCTATAAGAGCCATTCTCATACCTTTCTAAATTGCAGCGGACACCTGCATAGTCAAATTTGTTTGCACAAGATTATTAGGTTCAGGAAATAATAAATAATTGGCATTTCTTGTATTAAATCATAGGGTTAGGTTAAACAATATGAAAAAAGAAAAGAACAAGGACTAGTGTATCCCAAAAGAAAGATGCTTAAGATCCACAATTCTAGGACCAAAGTGAGTGTCATCCATCCAAAGGATATTTGTAGAGTTTCCCTATTTCCCTGAAGCTCAACGTTTTGTCCCATGCATATGCTTGAAATTCCAAATCAGTTCTGACATGAACCAGCCATAATTAACGATACTTATTCACAGAAAATTTGATTGTCAAACTCAAGATCCTTTTGTTACCAGGAAAAAAAATTAATAAATAACAGCTTTTAGAGAAGATGATTTCAAAATGATTACCAGAACAGATTCAGTATAAATTATTAGATCATCAAGTCAAGAAAACAATTCACATAACCTCAATACAGAATATCAGATCATAATAAACTAGATATGTATTCAAAGAACACTTAATTGTCAAACTTGCTTTCAGAAAAGATTATTTAAAATTTAGCAGGTTAGATCTGTGCAAATAATTTATCCATTCAGTTAAAAAAGAACAAGAAAACAATTCAGCTTTAGATATTTCTACCAATTGTTCAGTGCTTTTACAACCCAATACCAACTGGAACACGCTAACATCCACATTTCATAGTAGCCAAACGAAGAAGCTAAAAGTATTAAAGATACGCAACACTTTCAACCATTTACTTAGGTGAAAAGCCATCCTAAACTCTAAGGTACAATCACCAAAAAATCACCAGCATAAAAAGGCTCTAAAAACTACATCAAATCATAATCACATATCGCATCCAAAAAAAATGATACAAGAATGTGCATAAGCACACTGAATAAGCTTAATGTCCAAAATCAAATCATAATACTCCTATAAAAGAAAGATCTACAACTAAGCTTGAAGTCTGAAATCGAATCAAATCAATCAATGCATATTCCTTTATCATAAAAGCAAACATATCCACACATTCATTGCCAAATACACTCATCATCATACCTGCTGTGAATGCAACATCTTCAAAATCTCACTCCTAAACCCGTAAATAGGCAACCCATTTTCGACCCTTCTACACTCTCTTGATAAAAATTGAATCCTACTCCAATAATAAAAAAATTTGCATCTTTCTCCCATTACACTCATCATAAACCCTCATGACCCCCAAGTCACCAATCCCCTTCCCTTCAATACAATCCATCAAACACCTCATTCCCTTCCTAAACTCCTCTAACCTCTTCACAACCCCCTCCATTTCCACCCTTAACGCCTCCTTCTTCATCTTATTCTCATTACAAACCATAACCCCTCTCGGCCTCCTCGAAAAGCTTGCAAATTTATTAATTTCCACAGCCAAAGCTTCAATCTTTCTCTACAATTTCTTTACCACCTCCCCTTCTAACACCTTCTCTACATACAACTTAAACAGACCTCTAATCTTCTCATTCAACTCCCCTTCATTTAAACCAAAATCGGTCACCGGAGTATAGACATTGTCCCCGCCCATAGTGACACTACGGCGGTTGTAGCATCACTCTGGTTGTGGAAAAATAGACGAGCGGTGACTGTGGAAGTGGGGTTTGTATAGAATTTGCAGGGTTTAGGGTTACATTGGGAAATAAGGGTTTCGAGTGGCGATTCCGAACGGTTATTACAACGGTAGTTTGACAGAAGTCTGACCATATAAAGGCTTTGTTTTTGGTTTTGGTAATTCCGGTGGTGTTGAAAATGAGGCGATTGACGATATTGGAATTGGTGATGGCGCGTGGAGCAGTGACGGTTGTTGATCATGGTGAAGTTTTCCTAACATAAGAAACTACTCAGCTGTAAAGAGTGTAGTGGCTCTGGGGCGGGTACCGTGTTGAAGGCTCCAAGCAAATACTTGTCTGTTCTTGGGTTTGGCTCGAATGATAAGTGGATTTGTTTTTTATATTATTATTGTTATTATTAATCTCGTTTGAAATTGCGTTATAAATGGAGTTCAGTTAAAATTTAAAAATATATATATTTTCAGAATTATTTTAATATGCTAATATTAAAAATAAATTTTAAAAAATAAAAAAATATATTATTTTAATGCATTATAAGCCAAAAAAAAATATTACTATGAAAATCAACATAACACCTTCTTGAAATTAGATGAATTGCACCACAGGTCTTTTTTATATAAAATATTAAGATAATGTAAATATATTTTAAAAAAATTCTAATAATCCAAGTTATAGTCCTTTTTAATCAAATTATTTGGCTTTATTTGAATAAAACAAACAAAAAAACAATGATTGCTAACGGACAAAAAAAAATCATTATAATAACTAAACAAAATATTTATTCACAAAAACTTTAAAACATAAAAAAGTAGGAAAAACCAAAAAAATAAAATCTGTATAAAACATTCTAAATTAGCATGATAGATATTTAATTTAAAAATTAAGAGGCGAGTCAGTTCAGGACTGGACCGCGTTCCTAAAAATTTTAAAAAATTATTTTTGTTTAAAATTAATATTTTTTACTGTTTTTAGATCGTTTTGATACGCTGATATAAAAAAAGAATTTTTTAAAAATAAAAAAAATATTATTTTAATACATTTATTAGTAAAAAATACTTTAAAAACAAGTGCAACTATACTCTCAAACACACCCAAATTTAAATCAACCCGTCGAACCAAAAATACAAAAACTAATAAACTTCTCTTTAGTCAAATAAACAAACAATAATAACAAGAAAAGGTTATAACCAAGTACCAATAACTTCAATATTATCATTGTAAAACAATTAAACACAAAAAAATCATACTTTTATTTTTATTGACGAAGCTAAAATCTGGATATAAAATATAAGGTGTTAGCCTAAACCAATCATATAATGATACAAGTATCTTCAACAGCCATTGTCACTATTTTTTGTGTGAAATAATCCAATTCAATGAATAATTATGTTCATCAATGATTGATTGGCGAATATTGTATTTATTTTTATACAAATAATTAATTAGTTTCTTCCAATACCTTAGTATTACATGAACAACGACAGAAAAAAGATTATAATTACTGTAAACACGATATGAAATATATATATATATATATATATATATATATATATATATATATATGTAGATATTAGTTTCTAACTAAGATTTTAGAAAAACCCTAATTCGAGACCATGTGCTTGTATCAGATTGGCAATTTGAACCCTGTATTCATAATTTTGCGAGTTTATTCATTACTTTTAGAACTGATTTCAATTGTTAACAAAAATCTATGGAACACATGTTTTTTACTAATACGCTCCATCAAAATCTTGACTCAATAGAGAGAATCACATCGTAATCATGTGAATTTCTCTTAAATAGCAATCTTGAAAAACAAAAACGGATAGAAAATAACTTATAAATATTTTGTTTATTTTAATTAATTTTAATTCTTTTAAAAATCAAAGCTAAATATTATATTATACTTTAAAAAGACGTGGGAAAAACACTATATATTTACTGAAAACATAAACTCATTACACTGTGGACCATGTTGTAAATATAGAATGTATGTATTGTAGACAATACTATAGCGTCATGGGGATGTTACCTCTGTTTTTTTAGCAAAAAAGTATTGTTGGGAACATTCTTATTTTATGTTTTTTTTATGTAAAAAACTATTGGGTCTAACTACCCAAATCGCTTCCAATAGATGTTGAGTCTGACTCGCAGCTAAATCCAAGGCTATTGGGCCGCCAAACTCATAAATGTTTAATTTTAGTTTTTTTGCCTTTGTAGATTTTTTTCTTTTCTCTTAGTGAATTTTTTTTTTCATACGGTAAAGACAAAATAAATTGATAAGATTTTTTTTATATTATACAAAAATTGGGTGATGATAATGTTTTTTCATTTGAGGTTAGGTTACTTGAATTTCTTTTCCCTTAAAAGCGGAACACGCTGTTAGCAGGACCTAATAAATGTGGGCCTTACTGGCCAGCAAGACCTAATCGAGGTGGGCAACGCCCAATACACACCATGAATAGCGCATGGCAGAGCAGCGCCCAATACACCGACAACTAATTTTTTTCCCTTTAATTTTTTTTTTCCTTTTAAGATATTTTCAATTTTATTTTTTTCCTTTTTATTTTTTTTCTTTTCTCTGATTTAATTTTTTTTCCATATTGTAAAAGAAAAATAAATTGATGGGACTTTTTTTATATTGTACAAAAATTGGGTGATGATAATTTATTTTTCATTTGAGGTTAGGTTGAAATTTCTTATTAAACAATGTTTGTTTTTACTTTTAAAAAATGCTTTAAAAAAATTTGAAATTTTTTTCTTTACTTCAGATAAATATGTTGTGATATTTTTGTATTATTTTGATGTGATGATATAATAAATAGATTTTATAAAAAAAATAATCTCAATATATTTTTTTAAAAAAAATATTTTAAGATATTTCCAATTTTATTTTTTTATGATATTGGATCTAGCTTCGCAGCCAAACCCAAACCCTTTGATCTGGTTGTGGAGCCGGTTGATGTTTTTGTATTATTTTTATGTGATGATATAAAAAATCAATTTTAAAAAATAAAAAAATATCATTTCAATATTTTTTTAAAAAAATATTTTTTTCAAATAATTGTTATGTAATAATATAATAATCAGCATATTGGCTCGCGCTCCACAACGGGTCAATAACAATTTTTTTCAAGTACAAAAATGTTTGAAATATATTAAAAGCACCGAATGTATTTGCACCATTATCACCTTATTTTCTGCAGTAGCACTATAAATAGTATAGAGCATAACAACACCAAATACACCAGCAACTAATTTCTTGCCTTTAACTTTTTTTTCTTTTAAGATATTTTTAATTTTAATTTTTCCCCCTCTTAATTTTTTTTCTCTTATGAATTTTTTTTATATTGTAGAGAAAAATAAATTGATGTGATTTTTTTATATTGTAAAAAAGTTGGATGGTCATGATTAGAACAATTTGATTATAGTGTCAAAAAAGCTTGCAAATAAAAAAAATTACATCATCTCATGCTAATTTACCAAATAATTTAATTAGAAAAATATATGAATAAAATAAGTATTGTTCATTAACAAATCAATGGTCGTAATTGGTTAGAAAAACCTAGAAATAAGATTTCAGGTTTTACCAAAAATAAAAGAGAAAAGATTCTAAATCTTAACATAAAAAAGGGTCGATCACACTGTGTTTTCAAAACTATAATTTAATTATATAAAATATAAATTACAATCTTCAATTTAATTATTAATTTGGACTGATTTGATAATATCATTTATATCCTAACTATGATTGTACAGATTTGTGCCAATTATTATCATACGATTTTCACTAGAATTACAAAATCTATTCTTAAAAACAAATATTACCTTAACAAAAAAAAAAAAATCTACACTGTCATTATTATTATTATTATTATTTCCTTGTGAAATAATCTCATTCTCGGGACCATCATTATCTGTTGACAACTATATTCCTTAGCAGTGTAATTTCCTACCCTAATTCCAGCACAAAAGAGTGTATTTTGCCTTACTACATGCTCTAATAAAAACATATTTTCCTCCTATAAATACACCTCTCTTGCAATTCTAACACAGAACACAACTCTCTTAAGTACAGTGTCTCTCTCTGAGTATCTGCCATGGCTTCCACAAGTGTTGTCTTGATGACCCTGATGGCGATTTTGCTTGTTGGGTCTGCTATGGCACGGTCTCCAAAATCTTCTCCTACACCTTCACCAGAAGCTCATGTTCCTGCTCACTCTCCTACACCTGCACCTGCTTCTGTTCCTACTCCTCCTTCACCATCACCATCAAAGGCACCACCGAAAGCTGCACCAACTCCAGCCCCTACTGTTGGCTCTCCTCCTTCGCCTCCTCCATCTTCTACTCCGGCTCCAGCCAACCCCACTGCCTCTTATTCACCAGCTGAAGCTCCCAAACCATCAGATGCTGTTTTGAAGAAAGTGTCCATTGGTGGAGTTTTGTCTGTGGGGCTTTTTGCTGCCGTTTTGGTTGCTTAGGGTTTGATGGATTTGTTCTTGGATTATGTTAGACTGGAGTGGATTTAAGAATTTTTCTTTTTTGTTTATTGAGTTAATTATTCTTGTTGTCCAAATAAATTATGATATATTTACATACAGATTTATTTCTTGATTCACTTCATTCTGTATTATCAATGGTTGCCATGGGTTCATAGATAAAGATATAAATTGAAAAAACAAATCAATTAATTACAACCCTAAATTCAACAGATCAGACTATTTTTATTATCGAATATCTCTAAAAAAATCTAATAGTAGAGAATTAAACTACCTAAGTAATTAACTCTTGAAAATATTATTACAAAAAAAATCCATCTTTCTTACAACCACCACTTAAATTTTTATTTTTTTCCTGTATTGTGAGATGAATTCTCGAGCCAACTTCAAATCAATTGAAACTAAGATTTAAAAAAAAAAAAACGATTTTAAAGATAAAATTTCAAAGGTGAATCCCTAATATTATTTCATACATTCAAAGTAAATAATTTGAAAAATACAAATTTCAAAATTAATTTTGAAAAATAAATAGAGGAAACACAATTTCTTAATTGACCAGCATTTCACCATGAGGTTTTGATTTGTTAGCATTAATTTGTATCACTGGTCAATTTGCATTAGACACAGCTAATTTTGAATGGTTCGGTTTCATTTTCCTTTTTCATCCCTATATTTTTATGTTGTTTTTTTTAGATTCATCTTTAACTAATTGAAGCCTTCCTAAAAAATTAAAAGTGAAAGCATCTAATCTTAACACTGATATTATTTTTTATTATATTGATTTAGGTTTTCTAAAAGACATCCTAGCAATTAAATTTAGGATTACTATCAAAAATTTTAATTTTACCGACGAAATTTTCTGTCGATATTTATACTCATAGTCCATTGGCACAAAACTTGCCGACATGATCACAAAAGAAAATAATCCATCGAAAAAACTCTCGTTGATGATTTATGTATGTTGGTGAGTTTGTCAGTAATACTTTTATAGATGGATTTACTGATGGACAAAGCATGCCAAGAAAAAACCTTTTGTGCTTCATTCTATCGGTACTTTTATCACTGAATATAACATATCACTGATAGAAAAATCGTAAGTCATTTCATCAGTGATTTTTTTCATTCATCAGTATGTCCGTCGATGAATTTGACATATAACCGTCAAACAGACCATCTTTTATTTCGTTAGTGAGTAAATAGTGGCAGTGACATCTGCAATAATTCTTTTCCAACTCTCTAAAATATACCAAAGAACATAGTCTGTTGGTAACCCTGTAAGTAATAATTTAAAAATATATTTTCTAAAAAAATCTATTAAACAGAAATAAAAAATAATTAAAAAAATTAAATTAATATAAAATTAAATATTTAGTACAAATTTAAACATTTATAAGTTCAAATACAAATAATCTAGAATAGAGGCGCCAGGAAGCATCCAACAATTGAAACACAATGAGTCGTCCACAAGAACTTCGATCGTAGTGTTAAAGAGACCGTACACCCGATTTCTATCAGGTCTACCAAACGATCTTTCCTCCAATGAAAAATCTGGATTGAGATCCGGATGGGTCAAAGGATCGTCACTTTATCTCTTCTTCAACCCGGTGTTATATGTAACCTAAAAAAACAGCAAATTTAAAAAAAATAATAACTTAAGAAAAAATGATTGAAAACAACATACCATAAAGTGCGAGCTCGAGTATCAACGAGTTGTTACACCCTTTTTTGGCAGTCATCAATCGACACGTGCATTTCCATAAAAAGCTTCATCGGGCTTAGTTCACGTCCAAGAACCATAGCCCTAAGAAAAAATTATTGTTAGTTGAATATATATTTATAAAAAACAACAAATAAAAAAATGGATGTAATTAAAAAACAAATCTTACCATCTGTTTCGCATGCGAAAAGAACAGAATGAAGCCATCAATGTGTGTGGTAACGGAATCCTGAACACGCCGGTTCCAGTTCTCCGCACTAGAGTGTGATCGTCGCACAAAACTATAGGGCGATCCGAAGTGTTATTGTCATTACATTAAAGTTAATTTCATCTAGAAATATCACATTATAGTTTATGGCATTATACATTCGTGTTGTGCAAATCAATCAGAATTGTCTTCTTCTTTAATTTCATCATTGTCATATCCATCACAATCTTCTATGTTGATTTCATCGCTATCATCATCTTCATTGACTTGTGTATGTTCGTTGGTTCTCAAAGTATCATTTAAATCCTCAATGTCAACATCAACAAAAATATTCTCTATTATGTGAAAATTTGAATTTTCTTATAGGTCATTAAACGAAGCAACTTGATATTGATTAACTGATTCATCAGGTTGAAAGACATCATCTCCTAATTTATTATCGTCATCTTGAAAAACCTAGACACGACCCCTAGATTTTGTTTTCACTGCGAATAACCAATCAAGTCTTAAACGACCCTTTCTAAAAAAAGAGTATATATGTAATAAACTTGTTGTCATTACTTGGCAAAAACAAAGATATCATCAACATTGTGGAGTCTAGCCTTTGTTTTAATTTTGACTAAACCATGATAGGGATCTACTTTGATTCCCGTGTCAGTGGTATCATACCAATAACATTTGAATAATAGTATGGACATGCGAGTTTTTCATGCGTGATCCAACTAGAAATCATTCCATACACAAGAAAATCATTGATTGTCCACATTAAACCTGTTTTCATCTAAAAATTTTGTTTTCTTAATACACCATATGTCAAAGCCTCGGATGATCATTAATCAACAAACGAAGATAAACATCTATATTTCAACTTAGACTATTAAGATCGAGTATGACCGTAGATAAAAACATAAACTTCGATCTCATACACATTCCCGATGACAAGTTGTATACCATGAGTATCATCGACCAACAAGAATAAGAAGCATTAAATGACCCGAACAGATTGAATCTGTTTGTACATAACCTAAGACACATGTTCTTTGATTCCACTAAAAATTGATGATACACCGTATTAAAATGTTGTATACCATGAGTATCATCGACCAACAAGAATAAGAAGCATTAAATAATCCGAACAGATTGAATCTGTTTGTACATTACCTAAGACACATGTTCTTTGATTCCACTGAAAATTGATGATACACCCTATTAAAATGTTTCTAGCCTTCACCATCGAAAGGGTGTGCTATCACTCCATCCACTGCATCATATCAATGATTTCATGTCATGTGCTCAACAGTCTTTGGTAATATAAATAACCTTTGCAGTCCAGGTGTGATTGAGAAGTATCTAAGTTTTCTATATGCGATAAAAGTTCTTCCCCTATCAGTTATGAGTTTATAACAAGCAAGCCCACATATTCTGCACTCAATCAACTCTCTATTTTTAAGGTAGTACAACATGAAGAAATTTGGACATATGTCAATTTTTTGATATCCTAGTCCAAGGGGTTTCATTATAGATTTAGCAACATAAAAGTTTTCTTTCAGCCTATTCCCTTCAGGTAAAATGCTTTTTGTCTATTTGACAATGATGTCGTAATTGACCTCATTCAACCCATGATCTTACTTGATGTTGAACACATATGTAACAACCGATAATTTACTGTGATTTTTGCACCCATCCCTTAATACTTCGTTAGAGTCTTTCAAAAGATAAAAAAAAACTTGATCATACCTGCATTAGGTTATTCATCTATTATTAGACATTGATCGACATAACCCCGATTCATTCTCATTGCATCCATAACTATATTCTTATAAGGATTACCATTGTCATCTACAACTTTATGCACATTACTCGAACTAAAAGTTGACCCAATCATCCTTTCTACCATGGTCTCGTGAGAAATATATGGTTCTTTATATGCAAACCAACATAGGTATCTCTCTATGAACTCTTTTTATAGAAGATGCATCGTTACAACTTTTGGATCGAGAAACTTTTTATTTTTACACCTCTTACATAAACATCTAATACCTCCTCGACTAATATTTCTCGGATTAGATAGTGTATAATTAATAAAACCCTGAACCCCATTATAATAATCCATCCTACATAACCTTTCGGGTGAATATCGATACATCTATGAATGACCATACATTAGTTATGTCAAACCTATATAGAATATTGATGATAACATTAACATATATTAATTAATTATGTAAACTAAATAAACAACAGAACATTGGTTTAACTCAAATATATTCAAACTATTTTAATATTATAACTAATTCATTATCAATTATCTATATAAATTCAAATTTCTATTCATTTACCAAAAATTTCAACTCAACAATAAAATTGATAAAATATAAAACGCACTCATTAAATAAACTATTATTTATTTCATCACAAAACACACGAAGTCAAAAATTCAAATTACATTTCATCAATTTACCAACAAATATAATTTTATAAAATTTCAAACAAACCCTAACATGAACAAATCATACATTCATACAACAAATTTCTATGAAAAAAAAACTATAAAACAAGTAAACACCCAAACAAAAAAAACATATACTATAAAAATATACAATAAAAAGTAACAATTTAAAATTGAGTTCCAATAAAAAAACAGGTGGTTTTGCTTACTTGAAGCAAAGAATTATTAATAAAATTTGAATCAAAACAGAGATGCTGACAAATTGAGTGTTGGGGTGGTTGGATTTGCAGAGTGATAGGTTGATTTGTGATAAAATTAGGAGGGGTTTTGTGGTGTTTGTTGCAGAGAAAAATGGAGGAAGAAGAAAAATAAGAGAGAAAGAGAGGATGATCGCTCGTCAGGTCATAAATTAAATATTTTTTTTCTTAAAATGGATTTAAATCCGTCGATAATTTTGTCTATAAAAATGACACATCATCATTCCGTCGATGGCTACTACGATGGCATATCCAGTCAGAAAAATTCACTATAATTTACCAATGAAATATTTTCATTGATGTGTCCATTTGTATTTCCTAATTTTCTGGTAATGAGTTTCCATAAAAATGTTGAGATCAAGAATGAATTAGAGAAAAAATCTTTCTTTGTATAACCCAAATTTTATTTGTGCATATTGCATATGGGCAGTCGAAGTGAGATCTTGATGTTGGTAAAAGATTGTCATATATTCAAAGTATTTTTATTTTTTTCAAATGATTTTTTTACATGTTATGATCAGACTTTCATGGGAGACAATTAAATTTGTTCTATTAGTGCTATTTTAAAAGATAAATTTGAAGCTATTCTATTTTGTCATAATTTTTTGCCATCGTGTTATTTTTGGCATATTTGTTTTTGCCACCATGTTGTTGTTTAGTAAACACTAGATAAATTGCTTGTATTACACTGCAAGCTAGGTTAATTTCTTACCAACATAAAAAAAGATGTCCATGTGATATCAATGTTTTAAAAGGAGTAGAAAAATCTAAAATTTTGGTAACTAAAAGTGGTTGCATGTGTTGCCAGAGCATTGAATCGAAAAGCAAACAAAAATAAAACACTATGAATCGCGTATATCATGCTTACTCTCATGCAATTAATTTAATTTAATTTAAAAAATTCCTTTTCAAAAAGCTAGATTCAACAAAGATCAGAATTTTTTTTTTTTGAGTTAACCCTTATTACTTTTAAAACAATAAGAAAACCCCATATAAAGTGAATAAACAAAAATAACAAAATATTGGTGGATGAAAATTTAAAAAAAAAACTGAATAAAAAAAGAAAAAACCTAAGCAAGCTCGGGTAAACTTTGTAAACCCAGGTTAATCTCTTAAACTTATAATCTGTTAAATTATAGATCTGGGCTAAACTAAGAAGCTCAACACCTACCAAATTAAATGTCGAATGATGAAATCAATAAATTTAATTTAATTAAAAAATAATAATTCTTTTAAAAAAGCTAAATTTAACAAACATAAAAAAAAAAACATGAGCCAACCCTTTTTATTTTAAAAAGAAAGATAAATCTCATATAAAGCGAATAAAAAAAATGTTGTAGAATGAAATAAAAAAAAAAACTAAAACAAAAACCAAGAAAGCTTAAAAGAACCTTGTAAAACTAAGTTAAACTTTCAAACATGCAATCTATTAAATTCTAGACCCGAGCTCAACCCAAAAACTTAACACCTGAAAAATTAAATATAGAAGGATAAAATTAATTTAATTTCAAAACAAAATTCCTTTAGAAAAGCTAAACTTAAGAAAAACAAAAACTGAGGCAACCTGTGCTATTTTCAAAATGACTAAAAATTCTAGATCCGAATTGGGGTTAATCTCTTAAACAAATTGTTGGAGGATGGGAAAAAAAAACTTAAAAAAGAAAAGACAATTAAGAAAACTCATGTCAACTTTGTAAACTGGGGTTAATCTCTTAAACCCGTAACCTGTTAAATGCTAGATCCGAACTCAACTATAAAGCTAAACACCCAACTAATTAAATGTCAGAGAATGAAATAAAAAAAAATCAATCTAAAAAAATCCTGCATGGCAAAAAATATACAATAATAAAAAAAGGTATATTTGAAAAAAAAATTGAAGAATGATGAAATTGCATAAAACAATTTAAAATGTAATAAATAATAAAAAAATAAGAGCCAAATCTGATAAATGAAAATATCTTTTGGTTATGTAATTGAAAAAAATCCTTACCTTTATAAATTATTCTACATAAACAAAATTGTAATAAAGAGAATAAGGATAAAATTGATAAAAATTCTTAATCTAAAAAATTATTCTAAATAAAAAAAATGTAACAAAGAGAATAGGAACGAAATCTTGATGACAACAAACCTTAGGAGCTAATTTGATTTTTTTTTTAAGGCTAGCATGAAAATTGAGTTGGAGACAAGGGAAAAGAAAAAAAAAAGGTTATACATGTTACACTGACAACAATTATACCAGATGTGTCACCTGTTCGTGAAAGGAATGCAGAGATGCTTCAGCCGCTACCTTGAAATCAAGGTTTTAGCCACTAGACGGGCGCCACATGAACAATCTGAACCCGCTAGATATTATTCACACGTTTCTAGACCTGTTTTTTATATAAAATTATCATGTTATTCTAATAACACCTAACTACTATCAAATAACCAAATGTAAAAGAAAAAAAAAAACTCCTTCATCATAGACAAAGTTTTTTGCATTCCAAGGGAAAGGGAGATGACATAATTTAATTGTTTAGAAATTAAATCAAAAATTAAAAAGCTGCTTGAATAAAGCTTAATGTTTTTTTGTTATAAAGGATAATAAGATAATTACATTATGCAATAAAAATGTAAAAAGAAAAGAAAATTAACCTTGTTCTTTGATTTATGAGTCCTTAAGAAAAATACCTCTCTGCCCCTCAAACAAAGCCAATTAATTTTGCCAACCAGGAATAAAATGGTAATTTCATTGTGTAATTTGCACGGTAAAATATTGAGTTCTTTTAACTTCTGTTATAATAATAGACGGAGAAACCTGGGTGAAAGTGGACGGAACATGGATGCCCGACTATTACCGTTATTTGCCAATTCCGACGTTCATAAACTTATTCTTCCAAGACTTGTCACGTTCTGATTAAAAAAAAATTAAGAAAAATCTTGATCAAACATGAACAAATCTCGCTGTTGTTTCCACAGATGAAGTTTATTTATTTATCAGATGAAGATGAGAAAAGGAAAACATAGGGATCTAACATGTCACAGGAAATCTAGCAGCACACAGACAGACGGCGCTGCCAAACCCTAGAAAGATCACTAATTCACCATAGAACAGTTCTTCCCACTTTCCAGGAGAACAGATACGAGTGAAAAGATCCAGGAGGGTTAGAGAAAAACTACTATAATTTTGAACAATATATTATTTTTATATTTTTTATTCAATGATAAAGAATATTTGATCAGTTTATGAGTTAATTAATATTAAATTTTATTCTTAGATGATTTTAATAATGCATCACTCATATTGTGTTAAAATATTTGCATTTCGCTTGAAAAAAAAAATATATATTTTTAGATAGTTTTTATTTGTTCATGTTAAAAATAAAAAAATTAAATTTTTTAAAAAAAATTTTAAAACGAAGGGAAAATATAGCCATAAAGTCAGAGTATTGATTTTTCTTATCAAAGATAAAGGGAGGAAAAGAAAAACAAATTGATTTCGCTAAAGTTGAAATGATAAGAAGTCAAATAAAAGATAATAATATTTTTACTACCTCCTAAGTAACTATGGGCTAATTAAAAGACCCCAAAACATAAAGAATTTAAGATATTATTGTCTCATAGAAAAAACAAATAACAATAATAGAAAATATATGTTTTTCTGTGCATAATTTTTTTAAAATATATAAATTCATTTTAAATTATTCTAAATTTATTTAATATCTTTATTTTTTATATCTTGAAACACTATTCTAATCCAAATTTAACATTCCAACATCAGTCTAAACCACAAGCTCCAATTTGTCTAAATATGATTGGAAAAGCGGTGCAAACCGTGTTTCTAAAAAAATTAATTTTTTTTACTGAAAGTTAATATGTTTTAAATTATTTTAATGTATTGATATTAAAAATAATTTTTTAAAAATATAAAAAATTATTAACATATATTTTAATATAAAAAAATTATTTAAAAAACAACTAAGTAACATTTCAAATTACTATATAAAAAGACTCTCCTCGACTAGCCTCTCTCTTTAGAAGTGATTTCAGCTTTCACGGCATATGGGTCGTGGAAAATCATTCTCTCCTCGACTGCTGCTTTTGTTGATCCTCTGCCACGGCAGTCCATCGAACCACCGTAGTCATTTAAAAGCATCCACTAGGCAGTCATTGTGGCACTGCTAAATCTGTATATATTTCTTTGTACAATCTCGATTTATCACATGAGGGGAGGATATTAATAAATTCACAATTTTTTTTAGTAATACAGTTGTAAGATTCAACTCGATGACTTATATATATATATATATATATATAAATATATTTAAATCACCAATTTAATATAAATTAATATTTTTATTAAAATAACACCATTTTTTTTAACAAGAGAATCCGTGACCGTTGAATTCCAATCACCAGCAGGCCTTCCTTTCCTTTTTCTCACAACAATGAAATCTTTGTTTCAACTATTTTTTCCCTACCTTTTTTCTTTATTTATTTATTTTTATGAGTAGACAACCATCCATTCCCTTATGCTGTTTTGAAGAGAAATCATTGCTATTTTGACTTTAAAATAAAGTTATTAAATCTAATTTGATCTGTCATCCATTTTAAAATTCGAGTTATAAATTAATATTTAAAAAGTAATTTTTCCTTTTTTGTTTTAACTATGGAAATATTTATGGATTTTTTTCTGTTTTTTTTTAATTCAAAATAACAACCATGAAAATTATTTTACCTGTTTGTATTTCATTGTTTTTTTTTTAAAAAAAAAACCATCAAATTAATTAGTATAACAAACTTAAACCGGCCCTATATAGAAGTGCTGTTTAAAAAAGGAATGATTAAAAAATATATATAGTAAAGTTTTTTTCGAAGCTGTTAAAAATCAAACGTACCGTCGTTGATTTTGCACCAAAAATATAAATTTCAAAATCCAAATCCAAATTTATTTCCTATTTAAGATAAATAAAGAAGAAAGATGAGATGTCAGGGCGGTTTGTGGCTTCGAGAGATGTAGGATTTTAATCCCTTGATATATTAAAAAAAATAAGACAACAAATTATTTCCAAGTCGACGATCGATTCCAAATTATTTCCAATATTTATTTCCCAGTCCTCCAAGAGTCTTCAAATTAGTTTTAAAAACATTATTGCTCTAAGTATGAATCACCTCCTCAACATTTGCCCTTCTTGATTATTTTTTCAGGTGAAGCAATTATATTGGAATCCCACAAATATATATATATATATATAAAATAGCAGCACTAAAATGAGTTCAAACAATATCAATAATATATTTAATGAATATAAGTACAAATAATTCAGTAATAAAGCAATGTAATGAGGGGAAAAAATACATCGATCATAAAAAAATATGGAGCAAAAATAACCCCCAAGTCTCTCCACCTCAAAGCACCAAAACGGCAGCCAAAACACCAACGGCAACGGATCCACCGAGAGCAAATCTATTCAAAACGGCACCGTTGGCAGGAGCGGGGGCTACAGCTGGAGAGCCGATTGTAGAAGTAGGGACATCTCCAGTTGAGGGAACTGGAGTCACTGGGAGAGGAGAAGGAGGAGAAGTGGTAGTGGTGGGGGATGGTGCATTTGCTGCTGGTGGTGGGGCTTCCAATGGAGATGGTGCAGATGCCGGTGGTTTCACGGTGGTGGGTGCAGGAGCAGAGGCTTTTGATGGTGGGGTAGCGACTGGTGGTGATTTGGTGGGTGAGGATGCAGGGGAAGATGAAGGAGATTGTGCCATTGTGGAAGCCACAAAGAATGTGATTAGCATCAAGAAGGCCATGCTTTTGTTTGCAGCCATTTCTCTGTGGAGTGAAAGAAACGATGAGAAAAACACACAATGAGAGAGATATAGAGAGAGTGAGGGAGAGAGAGTGAGGGGGAGAGAGTTTTGTTCGTGCTTGGCCTTGGCAAAGTGTGAGAATAAACAGAGGGTGGAGGGGGTATTTATAGGGGGAACATTTGGAGAGAGAGAGAGAGAGATGACTTTTGGTCAATTTGAGAGCCGTTGGATTCTTTTTTTACACGCATTTCGAGGATAATTAACGGTAATTAATGTTTCTTTTATGAAAATACAATAATAATTTTTTTTAATCAACAAGAGTATCCGAAACTTGCATGTAACTCAACTAATTTTACGGACCCTGAAGTTAATAATTATGTAAGTTTTCAGTAGCCCTAAATTTATAGAATTTAAATTAATGACCTTTAGAAAACAAATCTAAAATTTGACTAATTAAATTACACCATTCAAAAATTTAATCTATTAATTTTTTATTTGATAACAAATGAGTTTTTTCAAGTCCAAGTATTATTAAATTTAATTAAATTTTTCTGATATAAACATACCTATTTTATCATCAAAATCAAAATAAAAGGAATTATGTAATGGATAAAAATCTGTTTATGGAATAGTTAACTAATTTTTATCTTTAATATTAATACATTATGATTAGCAATTAATTGAAAATAATTATTTTTATATTCTATCATTATAAAACCATATTACATTACTTTATTTCTTATATCTATCATTGAGTGTTTTTAGAATGGCAAGATTAATGAATTATAAAATATGGTAATATTTATAATAATTTTCCATAATAAAATAATATAAATTTAATAAAATTGCTAATAATCTCCATTACTATTTATTATTATTTTATTTTTACAATATTTTGCTTCCCCATCAACACGGAGATTAGGTAAAAAAAAACACGGTTTTGAGCCTTTCTTTGGGTTGGTGGTCAAGCACTAATAAGGTTTAAAGTACAGTTGTCAAATGAATCAGAGACGTACACGTACGTGGTAATTTTGAAAGTTGGAGAGATATGGACCGTCAAGATAAATAGAGAACTTTTGTCATGCGCGTAACGGTCGAAAAATGGAAAGCGTGTCCGCGTAGATGGGCCGCGTGATCATTATCAGGGAAAAAAATTAACTTTGGAGTTAATTAAGTAATATATTATTTAGAGGACACCTAGAAAGGTGGTCCCGATATGTACTGCAAGTTTGAATTCTTTTTTTAACGTAAAAATTAATAATTCAAGTGCTATTAGCGAGGTTTTTTTTTTTTTTTTCTAGCAAGAAAAAATCATAATCTTTATCATTAAGTTTTAATTTTAAGAAAAGTCCTAACAATTTTAATGTAAGTTTATTTAAAAAAATATATAAGAATAGTACAATCCTTGTGTATTGTCTCTAGAAACTCTTTGTAAGTATATCAAACTTGGTTTTGTTGGTTATTCTTGAAATTTTTTTTTTGAATTATTATTTAGTTTGAATTTTAAATAAATCTTTGAGAAATTTAATATAATATGATATAATTGATTTAACAAGTTTAAAATAAACATAAAAAAATAACCAAAAACATGGCTTGATAAAAAAAATTAAATGATGTTCTTTTTTTTTATATATAAATAATGAGGTGATGGTTGACATGACAAGTCTTAGCGAGAAATGTGGCTTGACAAAAAAAAATTAAAATGGTGTGTTTTTTTTCTTTTATAAAAACTGAGGTGGAGGCATATTGAATCGATTTAGGGTAATTTATCAAACTCCTAACATGTGGCATGATCTCGAATGAATCGTATATAAATTTGTTTTGTAAATTATTCTTTATTTAATTATATGGCATCAAACACAAGCAACCACAACAAAACAACTACACAAAAAAAATCATTGCAGGTTGAAAAGAACAGTTGTTAGAAAAAAATTTTGATGGAATTTTAAAATATAATATCTAAAAACTCTTAATTAATATAAGAATTAAAAAATACATACATTATGTTTTAAATTATTAAAAAAGTAAATTAAATAAAAAAAACAATACATATGCACGGGCTTGGATGATCTAGCATGCTAAAACCTTTTAAAAAATCAGCATGAGAGCTTGTCAATCCATGATTGCACGCTTGTTTTTAACTTTTATAAGCACAGATTTCAAGCACTATAGAGATGGATAAAAATTTGAAAAGATAATTTTTTTAACTTTAAAACTTGATTTCAAATCCATTTTCACCTAAAAATAGCTAAAAATCACCTTTATAATCTCAAGAAATTAATCCCCAAAGCAAAGAATAATCCAAATTGGTTAAAAAACAAGAATTCTCCATCAACCTCAATCTATATTTTCAAGTGATATTCAATCTAAAAAACACTTCAATTACACAATTTTTGTTAAAATAAATACTTTGACATCATGTTTGGCTACTTTTGTTAAAAAAATCAGACCACCCATCTTTTTATTTTCTTTATCACTTTCTAGCAAATCTCTCACTCCTCTTCTTAATCTCTCCCAAGATGAAATATCAAAAAGCAAAGAAAATAAAGAAATGAAGTTTTGAACTAAAATGTAAAATCTTCATAAAATAAAATTTAAAATATATTATTTAAATTAACTTGCATGAACATACTCAATCTATGACCCGAATGTTACACGGGTTAAGCTGAGCTCGTTGGATTTAATAACTGTCCATACTTCAAACTATTTGAATTGATGGGAAAAGAGCGAGAATCGCATTAACATCCTTACAATGACTACGTTACAAAAGCATAAAATGGGAAAAAAAAATTGTCTACTTTACACCTTAAAGAATGAAACGCTCTCCATTACACTCTATAAACCTTCGAAAAGTTTTCTGGCAAAGCAATGTAATCATAGTTTTGATTTTGAGTTGGAGTACAATAAAAGAATCTATGCTCTTGATCTATAATTCAATTCATAATGCTGCCATTCTGTCATGTTAAACAACCCATCTGGAACCTCATAATTGACTTGACTGCTGGGAGTCTGAAGCATGGATACAGCTGGTCTATCCATCAGTTAGGAGATCAGATGGGAGTTTCAACACCGGATTTACCATTACCATTGCTATTGATGAGGTTGCTTAAGTGGCCATTGAATTCAGCACCATAGATATGCCCCATTTTAGCACGTTTGGTTTCCAGATATCTCTTGTTGTCTTTTGTGATGGGAGTCAATAGCGGAACTCTACCTGAAACTGCCAATCCATAACCTTTGAGCCCGATGTACTTTGCAGGGTTGTTCGTCATCAACTTCATTGTTCGGACTCCCAGATCACGCAACATCTGCCAAGAATTTCCAATAAGATCATGTTAGTTAAGCAAAACACTAGATTGTGTGACTTGTTGATCCACACTCATTTCTACCAACATGAAGGTAGCAAGTTGTGAGATGGTAAAAGGGTGCGTGTCACTGGGTTCCAACAAGATTGCTACTTGATATAGCCATTTTGGATATCATCAGTGCTTCATCAAGTTGAATTACAACAACCAGAACACTCTTTAAATTTCAATTAATTGGAATGAATGTACTGCATTGTTTTGCAAACCAAAACCAATTTATTAATGTTTTTGTTATGACGTGTCCTACACCGGCCGCAGAGTTTCAGAGCATATACTTATAAATTTATGAGAAAACACAGCTTCCTCTGCCCCCCCTCTAGTTTGGTCATGGAAAGTGGATGTATATGAAATCCTAGTTAACAATGGGATGCTTTCATTGTGTGGTTTAGGAAATACCTGGGCGCCAATGCCATATTCTCGTGAATCAACAGGAAGCCCCAGCTCCTCATTTGCTTCCACGGTATCACGTCCGTCATCTTGGAGGTTGTATGCACGAAGTTTATGACCTAAACCAATGCCACGCCCTTCATGCCCACGGAGATAGACCAACACACCCCTGCCAGCAGCCTCAATCTGCTGCATTGCAAGTGCCAGCTGATCCCCACAATCACATCTAGCAGAGCCAAATATATCTCCTGTGAGGCATTCTGAATGTACCCTCACAAGAACATCCTGCCCATCTCCAATGTCACCCTGTTTGGACCATAAAACTACTTGTAAGTGTGAAATACACATGAGTTTTTCTTGTAAAAAGTTAGAAAATGGGTGTTCGACCTTAGAAAACCTCTATCTAGCTGGAAAATACAAAACTACAATTGCATTCATTTCAATACACATGGTATTCTGCATCTGTACACAACATAAAATTTCAATGCTAACTTTTCTCGTTTCAAAATGAAAAAATTGAAGACGTTTGTCTCCATGTTCTCTGCATTGACTGGAAGTGAACTCATGTTTAGTTAACTGTTAACAAGATTGCGTGTGCGTGTGCATGTAGGTATTCTTGTTCTAAGAACCAAATGCTACATTAAGCTGTGGATTAGCTAGATTCCAGAAAACTAGCTTAGCATGGACTTTCTGTATGTTTTAAAGCACTTTCTTTCCTTTCCTTCTCTTTCAAGATGCAGTTTCAAACCTGATTTAGAAATGATTCTTTCCAGAGGATCTAATCTTCGTCCTAATAACTCTAACATTTGGCAGATCCTATCTCTATAAACCATTGAAAGTTGAAAGTGCAATGGAGCGACAACAACACAAAAACCTTGTAAGCAGTCAGTCTACTACTATAAGAAAATGACCTGAAATCATTTTCCTGTCTTCGGAAACATTAGTTAAAAAGCTAAGCAAATAGTTTGGATTACTAAATTATGTTAATTACTCACCTTAACCATTGCAATATGCTCAATGCCATCTAATATTGACCTATAACAGTAAGCTGTGAACGGTCCCCACATTGTTGGTATCTGAGCAGCAGAAGAACGATCTACCAATTTATCAGTCTTCCTTCTATACCTGTCAATTATTATATTTTTGTTAAGAAAGTACCACAAAATCACTTAAAAAAACACCCAGCAAGACAAACTATACTTTTACTACAAAAGTAAGCAGATAAACACCTGACACGATAAAGCTAATTAACCATAATCTATTTGTTTGATGAGGATAACATAAAGCTCCCAAAGAAGAACGAAGATGGAACACATTACCTGATTAAATCAGCTATAGATATAATTTTCAAGTTCTCCCTCTCTGCAAATTGACGGAGCTTTGGTAATCTAGCCATGGAGCCATCATCATCTACAACCTCACACAGAACTGCAACAGGGTCCAATCCAGCTAGAACGACAAGATCAACAGAAGCTTCTGTATGTCCAGCTCTTTTCAGAACTCCACCCTCCCTATACCTCAATGGAAAAATGTGGCCCGGCGGTTGAAATCATCAGGTTTTGAATCTTTGGATGCTAGAGCTAACATTGTTGTTGCCCTATCATTAGCTGAAACCCCAGTGGTTGTACCATGTTTTGCATCCTAAAAAAGTCATTTGCAGGCAAAAAAAAACTGAGAATTGTGATGGTGAACTGTAGAAGTACATTAATTAGTTATATCTTTGTGTAGCTACTTATGTCTGAATAAGTAACTTTAAATGGTTGACAAAGAATAAACCATGGAATGTAAAGCATTGGAGAAAGTAGAGCAATGAACCATTTTATCGGTGTTGTATTTCTGTTTCTTCTGAACAAAATCATCACAGAATAAAATACAAAAATTCACTGTCTTGCATATAAACAATTCATATACTTTTCAAATATATCATTACAAAAAGAAAGCATTTTCCAAGCACAACCAAGGCTAGATCGATTAAATGTTAGAAGTTTATATTACTCCAAGAGAAATGAGAGAAATTCTTATTTCTACTGAAGTGCAATCTGCGCAACTGTGTTGACACTAGAAACTCAATTCTTATTTCACATACGAAATCCCAAATTCAGAATGGTACATACCACTGTCACAGTGAATGCTGTACGAAGTTTTTCATCATTTTCGTTTTGCCTAACCATCAAAGGGAGCTGTAACCTGTCCAGATCTTCCCCTTGCATGCTCACACAAACTATTCCAGTGCCATGCTTCACAATAAATGCCATAGCTTCAGGAGTTGCCAACTCTGCTGCCATAATGAGATCCCCTTCATTTTCTCTGTCTTCATCGTCTACAACCACTACAATCTGCAACAAAAAATTAAAACATCTTGATGAAACAGTAAAGCATGGAAAAGCTATCATAAACAACAAAGCAAAATGCAGGAAGCAACTACCTTTCCTTGGCGAATATCTTCAATGGCATCGGGGATGGAAGAAAATCCTTCTGTGGGGCGATCCAATTCATGGTCATCATTACCAACGACAAAATCATTAGTGATGGAAGCAGTATCAGCTGATAAGGTCCCAACTGAACCATTATCAAGAAGAGTACTCTTTGCTGCAACACCATTGCCATTGGAATAGGACAGCAGGCCATCACCAGATATCAGCGTGGCTCGAGTTTTTCTAGCACCCTTAATACCAAAAGATGATTTACAACCATCCAGACGAATCAATGTCAAATTCAATGCATTCCCACTTGCACAAAATGAGTTCACGCCATGTAATCCATTGAACAATTTGAGATTTCTGCATGACCTGCACATAAATATCAGTCAATAACTATTTCAAATATAAAAAATCAATAGACAGAGCAGTTCCATTACCGCAAAAATTCACAACACAACAATAAACTTATCAAAATGCAACAAACATATACTCCATTGGATTACTAAAGAGTGGAACTAAAGAAAATCCAAATTTTGAATCATGAGAAAGTATTGTTCATGTGAACTAGCCTTTCTCCAACTCCTCTTCTTAAAATCAAAACTTTACCAGAATGAATGGTAAAAAAAATTGATTCTTTTCTAGTGAACTCAGTCTATCCTTTCTCTAACTCCTCTTCTTAAAATCATATTTGATGAAGAATTCTTGATCTGATAACAGCATAACGAAAGACAGAAAACCTATTTCTTATACACAAATATAAAATCAAACACAAAGGGTCAACTGATCCAAACACCGCTAATACAGATAGCACAACCAAAACGGATAACCATTTATCATTCAAAACAAATGTAAATCAAACAAGGGAACTATTGACCATATGAAAGAGCAAGCAAAATCAAAAGTAGAAAACTTTAACATGATAAGCCATTAAAAGAACCACCAAAACATTAAAAAAAAAACTTACTGGGAGCCAGAGAGAGCTGCTCTTGTGGTAGTTGAAGGGTAAGAAGAAACATTAAAAGAAGCCATCTAAAAATAAAAAATAAAAAGAAGCTCAAGATTTTATACCTATGGATCTTTTAAGATAAAAGGGTCTCTCTTTGGCTAGTATTTATATTGAAAAAACGAAGAGGGGGAGGCAAAATTGAAGAAGTAAGAATTAAGAAAGAGAAGGTCATGAAGAAGGAAGCAACGGCGAATTGTAAGCGCACGAGTAAGGTTCTTACCCGCAGGTGACGTGGTTTATATGTCACCAACCAATGGTATTATGTCAGGGGTTAATGTTTATGTTTTTTTTTGGGAATTGGGATTTGGTATTTGGAAGTGTCCGTTTTTGGCATATATATATATATATATATATATATATATATATATATATATATATATATAATTTTTATTATTTTTGACAGGGCAAGATAGAATATTTGTTATTGATAAATAGGGTTATGTTTGTTTCTTGAAATTTATTTTTTGAGAAATTATTTTTTAAATTTTTCTGTGTTTATTTATCATTAAAAAAATTGGTCAACAGAAAACACTATCCAATCAAAAAAAAATTAGCTTGGTTTTCAGAAAAGTGTTTTTCTAGAAAATCTTAGACTTAGTAAGAGAAGAGGAGTATTTATTAGGAAAGCCTAGGGCCCGTTATGGGCGGAAAACACTTTCTGGAAGTTGTGAAAAATTTAGAAATGTCATATTATTTGTTGATTATACCAAATTTAGTCCTTAAATTTTTGATTGCTATATATATTTTGTTTTGAATATTTATTTTTCAATTTCATCTCTTAAAATTTAATTTTTATATTAACTTTGGTCCTTATTCTTATAATTGTTATTTGCTTTTCCCTTATTATTTTTTTATTGAAATTTTTTATGTATCAAATTTGATCTTCATTCGTTTGATTGTTACTTATTTTATTTGAAATAATTTATGAAATGTTAATTATTATTATTATTATTATTTTAATTTCTTCATCTTTTAATATATATTTTTAGATTTGATCTCTATTATTTTTATTATTATTTATTTTATTTGAGATAATTTATGAAATTATATTTTTTTTAATTTTATTCTTATTCAACTTTTTAATTTGTAAGATTTGTTCCTCAACAATCTACTTTTGGAAACAAACAGGGCGGGGATTTGGTATATACATGTTTAAATGATTGTGATTTAATTATTTTTTAAAGTATTTTTAGTTTAAAAATATATTAAAATAATATTTTTTTTATTTTTAAAAAATTATTTTTAATATCAATACATCAAAATACAAATTATATTTTGCACATTTACAATGTCATCTAAATTAGTTTTTTCTATACATTATTCAAGGCATTCAAGAAGTTGACAAATATAGCACCAAAATATTTATTTTTTGTGTTTTAAAAATATTTAAAAAAAAATATTTTTTTTATTTTTTTCTTCAAACAAATATTTCAATAGCTTTTTTTAATCAAAGATTTAATTTCTAGCTAGCTACCAGTACAACTGCATGTGATAATAGATCAAAAGAGCTAGTTTAAGGAGGAAAAAAGAGGAAGAAGATTGCAAAATAAATAAATAAATAAATAAATAAAAACTTTGGAAGAAGATTTCACGTAAATATTGGTTTGTATCACTACTGATGTTCATTAATTAAGGGCTTAAAAGATAAACGAAAAATTAATATTGAAATTATTAATTGAAGAAATTAACATGTAAACGATCATCAATTATTATTTTTTTCTTGTTAAGGATATTTGGGCATGAATTTAAAGAATAAACAATTAAATTCTAAGTGGAAAAGCAAACAAATTTGAAACTTCCACGGTGATAAATACATTAATAATTGTCCACTTTGAAAAATCTCACAGTCAAGGTGGATTAAATATGGTACTTTATAGTTTAAAATATTTATAATAGATATTTTGATTATTCTAAAATATCAATGCTACAAGTCTCTTTAACACAAAGATAAAAATGATATAAAATAAATTTATTTTTCAAACAATTTTAAAATAATTTTTTATATTTTAAAAATAAAAATATAGGAGAGATTCAACTTTCAACTTGTACTATGTAATTGTTGAGATAAAAAAAAAATTATATTTATATTTTTTTATGTGGTCATGCTATTAGGTGGTTGGTAGGTAGACGATGGAATGTTTGTGCAGTAGGATTGCTCATATTAGCAACAACAAGACATGAAAATGTATGCCATGTAATTTGATGAAATGGTCACCACATGCAACCGTGTCACTGACGGAAGGGCGCCGCATGCAATCTGATTACTACGACGGTGATAGTTATTTTTCAAAGAAATTCATAAAATCTAAAAAAAAAAAAACAAAAATTTACTATATTCCATTGGGAGAAGTAGGCCAGCTTGTTTTTTTAAAAAAATTATTTTTTTTGTTAAAAATTATTTTTTTATATTGTAGATTGATTTCAAAAATAATTTTTAAAAAATAAAAAAATATTATTTTAATATATTTTTAAATAAAAAATACTTTAAATTAGAAGTCGTTGGTATAATATCTGAGGTGGAAACTCTGAGAAAGAAATAAAGAAGTCCGCGCTGCTTGGTAATAATTGGCCAATCATAGCAGCAGCTGTGACGTAGCAAGGTCCACCCTCAACAACTGATCCAGAAACCAGAAGAGAGATCTTGAAAAAGCAAAGGAGCCGTGTGATTGGACGTTGATTATGATCTGTGTCCCTATCCACTGAATGAAACGTGGCTAATAAAAAAGATGGTCAGTGGCTGGCCCACAAGTCACGCCACTTCGGAGGCTCTTAAGTTGCCTTGCATGATTAACGATTAGCATGCTTGCTTTGACCACCACTTTCCTCCTTTGACAATGCTTTGAAGTTTGACCTTTCGGCATGCGAGACGTTTTTGTATCAGTTACGTTTTTTGTATCAGTTATATAAATCACAAGTTACTTTGACTAATCTTGTCTTAAAAAATAAATTCAACAGATTGGCCAACCACTAATTTGGATTTTTTATCGGGCAAGTTAAGTCTTTTTTCCTTCTATTTTCACTTATGCCCGTTTAAGTTTTATAATTACGTTTTAATTTGTTATTTAAGGATCAAATTAATGTTGTTTTGTCATTATCTTATTTAAATGAGTCATATACACATGTATTTATACAGTACAATGATTAATTCAATGATGATGTGTTAATTCAGAATCCGACTTGGATTGAGTAATAAATTAAATTACATGAAACTTGACACAATTAATTTATTATTTAATTAAAATTTCATTAAATTTTTTATTTTAATTTTAAAAAAATATTATTTTAATTTAAAAAAATCTTGATACAATTAGGATTTAAATTAACTTGAATTAACTCAATTATGACTTGTATCTTGGACCAGTTAACCAGGCAGCTTGAATTATTATTATTATTATTATGTTATTGAGTAATTTTCTTTTCTCTGTAGTTATCGCTATATTAATTTTGTCATGTTTCGAAAAAGAAAATTCTAAACCTTAATAATTAATGTGCAACACTTGTAATTAAGTGAGTCGTAATTCATTTTGACTCGGTAATTGAATTGCATGATATGATTGTTTTCTCTTTTCTGGACACGTTCTTTTAATGTTTACCCCTCCACAACAGTAATTATCAGATTAAAACTATTTATTTAAATCAGATTCATTTTATATTATGTATATTAAAATCAAACTAAATATTTATAATATTTTTTTAATCAATTTAAATAAACTTCTAATTAAACATTCATACCATTATTTCTAATGAAACAACAAATCTCTTTAACAATATGCATGTATGTAATCTATCTTACATTTTAAATGTTTGGTTATAATTTTTAAACAATTTTAGAGATCTTGTCCGTGATTAATCTCATATCAAAGATACTTGATACTTGTTTACTCTTAAAACTAGAGACCTTTGCATTAAAATTCTAATTTGTTTTGAATCTTAATTAAGATACTAAAGCTATTATATTATAATAGAAAATAAACTCATCATCTATACATGTGAACATTAAAATATACACATCAAGTGTATGTATACCAACTGTCACGGGGTAATTTTTCACTTCGCGAATAAACCCATGCAACAACCTTGTCCCCCACTAGACTCAGCCTTTCCTCTTCAATTCCACTCGTGCTTGCCTAGCAACTAAGTGTTTCCCTCACCCGAGAGGTTTTCTCACTTTCCCAAGTTAAAAGACAAGCGGAATACACAAGTAGATTGCACAACACAAAGCACACCAAGCATACAAGAAGAACTCTTAACCTTTATTTATCTCGTCAACAACGGATTACACAATGTGTGCTATGCACAAAATTCACATGTTACACAGCCAAGCTTACACACGTTATTTCCTCTCTATGCATCCTATCTACAACCAAGAGTTACAACAACTATTTATAGCCAAGTATGTGAGCTGCAAGGCACACCCATAATCCTATTTTTCAAGATATAGTGGAGCACTTTCTCCCTCATGATCTCCATGATCTTAGTGGCCTATTTTCCAGCAAGTAGTGGACAGTTACAGCCCATAATCCCATGATCCAGCAGCTTGTAGAGCAATCCTCTGATCAGCTCCCCATGATACCATGATCTAGGAAGACCATGACTGCCACTAACCCATGTTCTGCATGCCCACCTCGCAGCCCCAGCTGCCAGTTCTTGCTGCGTTAGCTGTTGAGTCACTCGTATGCCTTGGACAATCCTTCATCCAAGTTTCAGATCATGCCAAGTCGAACCAATGACTTGCACAAGCCGTTGCGTGCTGTCGAATTCGCATCTGTGTGCAGGCTGCCAATGTCTGTTCTGCCGAATTCCTCGACGGCCCCTGTTCTCGTCAGCCTACCCCCCTAACGAGTTGTCCTGCCTGGCCTGGACATTTCAACGTCCAGTCCATGTTCGTCAACAATCTGCGCTGCTGATTTATCTCGCTGTTGGCATGGTCGCAACACGCCTTAGGCCCTATTTTTTGCGACTGCCAGAAGTGTGCACCTCGTGCACATTGGACACTGTTACACCTATCAATCTAAAACAAATACTTACTTCAGCTTTAATATTGATTTTTTTTATATAATAGATGTAAATAAAAATGTTTCTTAAATTAAATATTTTAATATTAGCTTTCAATTAATTTAGATAAAAACAATAAATAATACATATATTGCAAGAAATAATAATAAAAAAATTTATTTGAAATTTTCTTTTAGTTCCTCTCTCTAAGTTTAATTATGAATTTTTTTTTATTTTCACATACCAAATATTTTAATTCCACTTGTCAAGTTGTTAAGATTTACAATTATAAGCTTAAGATAGATGTACTTTAATTTTACTATTAAATGTTGATGATGATTATATATTATGTATTAGATTGGTAGCTCATGCGATATCGTGGGTTAAATTAGTTTTTTTATTTTAAAAAAATTCAGAAAACGATTATGTTTCATAAAAGAAATAATTTTTTTTTATAACTAAGTTAATTATTGATTAATTTAATAACATGATAGAAAAATAAGGCAACAAAAACAACAAATAATTTTTTTAAAAAAATATATTGCCCTTGGCAAAGTTGGGCTAACATGTGAAATCCGTGACTTGCACATGAGATATGTCTAGATTACATGTCTATCATGCATCCTAGGTTATGAGGTTGAGATAATTTGATCAATAAAGAAATTCAAGAAAATCACAAAGTTTCTTTTGAAAAAAAAAACAATATTGAACGATGATATTGAAAAAAAAATAAGATAAAAAAAGATGTCAACCCTTGTTAATTTTCCAAACCCATGACCCGAGTTATTAGAATAAAAGCACTATACATGAAGAAATCATGAAGTCCAATCCCTAGGAAATGAAACATTGAAGGTTAAAAAAAATAAAAAATTAAAGGGCAATAACAAATCCTCAATTTGAGAGTTAAATTTAAAAGAGTAAAAACATTAAAAAAAAAGAAAAAAATCAAAATAATGAAAATCAAAATTAAAAAAAAAACAATACATGAAAGGTTGAAGGGGAAAAAAACAAACGAATAAGGATCAAATTAAAAAAATTAATATATGAAAAAAAAAATTGAACACATAGAATTTCCTAATGCATTTTTTTACATAAAAAAAACTCCTAGATGTAAATCAAAAAACTTATGTACGCATCTAATTAAATAAATTAAGAACCATTGTGTAAATAAATGAATAAAAAATTCATTAACAATAAATAAAAATAAAATTAGAAGAATAGAGAGACAAATATAGACCAATATATTTAATATCGAAACACGAGTCATTTATCTGGTTGTATTTAATAAATTTATTTATTAAAATTATTTTGTAATAAAAATCACCCACATATAAAATTTATTGAATAGAATAAAATAAAAATAATTATTATGCAAGGTTGCACATTAAAACAATTATAAAAAATAACTATTTTTATTTTTTAAAATAAATTTCATCTATATAAACTATGAAAAAATACAAATAAATTATACTAACCTTTCAAAAATTAAATACATCCAATATAATTAAAAAACAATCACTATTTTAAAAAGGATAAATAAGAAAAAAAAAACCAGAGTATTAATTAAAATACAAACTTAAAATTTTTTAAAAAAAATATAAAAAAGTATTAATTAAAAAAAATGAGGTTAGACAATGTTGGGCCTGACAAGTCAAGCCAAGGGATTGACCCATCAAGAAAAGGTCCACATATGGGCCTTTAATTCTTCTTAAAGTCATTAGGGTGAACGACATGTCGTTGGCTTTTATTTTTGTTGAAGAACAAAATAGATGACTCATTATTTGAAACTCTTCATATTTCATCCATTGTGGTAGCCGGAAAAACAAGGTTTCTATTTTTTTCACCAAAAAACCTATTTATTATTATTTTTTAACCCAAAACATCTAGAAAATACTATAGGAATCTTGTTAAACTAATCAATGACCTTAAAAAACACAAAAAAAAATAGTCTTAAACCCAAAATCAACTTGAAATTAAAAATACATATTCAATTTAAATGCTTGATTATAATTTTAAAACAATTTTAGAGATCTTGACGAGGATTGATCTCGTATCAAAGATACTTGTTTACTCTTAAAACTAGAGACCTCGATTTTATTGACAAGAGGCAATTTCTTGCATTAAAATTCTAATTTGTTTTGAATCTTAGTTAAGAGACTAAATTAAGCTCTTATATTATAATAGAAAATATACACATCATCTATACATATGAACATTAAAATATAAACATCAAGTGTATGTATACCAACCATAGAGGTGATACATCTATCAATCTATTTTTTTTTACTTTAACTTTATTATTGATGCTTTTTTTTTAAAAAAAGTTACACAAATAATAACCCTATATTAAAAGCAAACTTTGTTGCATTCCAAGTAGTTATTAATTTTAACCCAAAATATTTAGAAAATCATCTAGGAATCTTGTTAAACAATTCATGAACTTAAAAAATAAAAAATCACCTCAAATCCAAAATAAACTTGAAATTAAAATATTTCTTGAGCTCATATTTGTTTTTAGGCGCTTTCAAGGTAATTGAATGTTAATTTGGGCTCAAAAAAACTTAATTATATAAAATAAAAGTTTGATGATTAAATTGCAATTTTTTTACAAAATTATTGCTCCAATCCAAAATGATGCGTGAGAAAATGAACAATAAATGAGGCCATGTTTGTTTCTCGGAAAGTAGTTTTTGGAATATCACTTTCCAAACTTTCCTGTGTTTGTTTGTCATTAGAAAAATTGATCAACGGAAAACACTTTCCAGTCAAAGGAAAATTTGGCTTGGTTTCCAGGAAAGTGTTTTCGTGGAAAATTTGGGCGGAAAACACTTTCCGGAAGTTGTAAAAAATTTAGAAATATCATATTATTTGCTGATTATATCAAATTTGGTCATTTTGATTGCTCTCTCTCTCTTTCTCTCTCTCTCTCTCTCTCTCTCTATATATATATATATATATATATATATATATATCGTTTTGAATATTTATTTTTCAATTTCATCTCTTAAAATTTAATTTTTATATTAATTTTGGTCCTTATTTTTATAATTGTTATTTGCTTTTTCTTTATCATTTTCTTATTAAATTTTTTTATCTATAAAATTTGATCCTCATTATTTTGATTGTTAATTATTTTATTTGAAATAATTTATGAAATGTTAATTATTATTATTATTTTAATTTCTTCATATTTCATTTTTATTTTTTTTAAATTTTATTTCTATTATTTTGATTATTATTTATTTTATTTGAGATAATTTATGAAATTATATTTTTTTTTCAATTTCATCCTCATTCAACTTTTTAATTTATAAGATTTGTTCCTCATTATTTTAATAAACTTGAGAAAATAAAACATTAATAAGTTATTTTCCAGCTCATTTTCCATGACATAACCAAACACTGGAAAATATTTTTCAACTTATTTTCCTCAAAAAATAATTCACTTTTCTGGAATTCATTTTAAAAAAAAAACTACTTTCCAGCAAACAAACGGGACCTGAAGCTCCAATAAAACTAATAAAATGACCCGTGAGATAGTATAAAGTAAAACCAAAAACCCTTTTAAAAAACATACACACACTAATTAAAATTAAAAACCTCAAAACTATGGAGAAGAGATAAATTCTTAAATTAACACTCTTAATAAAGAAAAATACCTGCCTAAAATCTAGAATACAAGGATTTTTTTTAAATTTGTTTTATGGAGTAGCCATAAAAGACATGAATAACTTCAAAAAGCCTTTGTAAATGATGTCCATTCTCGGACTTGAGACAACATTTGATCTTAAATTTTTTCGATTCAATCCGGTTTAACCCTTTCAATCAGTTACCTAGACACTGTTCCAAAGCAGTCAAGTTTAATTTTATAACCATGCAGAAGACATGAACAGCTTCAAGAATCCTTTGTAAACCATGTCCATTCTCCATTCTCATACTTAAAAACAACGTTTGACCTTAAAAATTTAAAGAACGAAAGGTCCTCAGTAACATCTCATATCTTGTGGCCTTTGTGGCTTCCGATAATTTCCCTCCTCACACGTCAAACACAAAAAACTATCCTTGTAGTTTCCGCTCCCTCTCCCTCCCCCACTGTATATCTCTCCCTCCCAATCTCTGTTACATAGAAAACACAAAGGAACAGAGTGAAAATGGAGAGGTTTGCCCTCCACTCTCTCTCCACCACAACAACAACAACCACCACGTTCTCCACCTCTCCCTACACCCGCATTTCCCTACTCCACAGATTACCTAAACCTCTCTCCATTACCAAATCCTCACCATCCATTCCCTTACTCTCCACCATCAGATCATCCACTCAAAAACCTCTCTTTTTCTCTGCATTTCACACTAAAAACAAAACCTTCGATTCGAAATTTAGAATTCTCGCATTGGACACAAAATCCAGTGACAACCCGTTATCAGACTCGTCAGAAAAACCAACCCCACCTCAAAAAGGAGCAAAATTGATACCCCTTTTGATATCTGTCTCTATAGGCTTGATTGTAAGGTTTGCTGTGCCTAAACCAACAGGAATTACCCCACAAGCCTGGCAATTGTTGTCTATTTTCCTTTCTACTATTGCTGGTCTTATTTTAAGTCCTTTGCCAGTTGCGGCATGGGCTTTTTTTGGGTTTAACAACTTTACTTGTTACTAGAACTTTGTCATTTACGACCGCTTTTAGTGCTTTTACTAATGAAGTTATTTGGTTGATTGTCATTTCTTTCTTTTTTGCTCGCGGTTTTGTTAAGACTGGATTAGGTAATAGGATTGCTACTTACTTTGTTAAGTGGCTAGGGAAGAGTACTTTAGGATTGTCTTATGGTTTGACACTCAGTGAGGTTCTTATTGCGCCTGCGATGCCTAGCACTACTGCTAGGGCTGGTGGGGTTTTTTTGCCTATTATCAAGTCATTGTCATTGTCAGCAGGGAGTAAGCCTGGCGATTCCTCTTCGGCAAAGCTCGGTTCTTATTTAATCCAGTCACAAATGCAGGTTATTTTCTCTTTACACTTTGTATCTTGGTTTTGTATCATTCCTTGTTGGTTTTGCAATTTGTGTGGACGTGTAGGTGCGGTTACTTTGTCTATTGTGGATGGAACAGTGCAATTTGTAATGTCATTTGTGTTTGTGAGGTTGTTTATTTTCCTGTTTCAACTGGAGGGATTAAATGTTGAAGACGTTGTTGCTTAAAAGAATGATAATTTGTTTGCGGATTTTGCTAGCTGATGAACTCTTTTTCTTCATTATGAATTTAGAAGATTCATCAATACGTCAGAAAGAAATGGGTGGTTGAATTGCGTTTCCATGGGAAAATGCCTTTTTTTTGTTGAACTGTAGTGAATTGCTACTTAGGCTGATGTAAAAGTCTTGCTACCATCCTGATAAGGCTTTACGGCATGTCTAGGTGGCATCTCGTAAGAGAATGTGCAGGCTTAATCGTGAAGGGAAATGTATACTAGTTGGGTTCCTCAGTTCTTCACCTGATTATTATTATCTGGAGAGTTCATAAGAGGTCCCGCATAAGGTTTTTGATGCAGGGGCTTCCTCTCCTTCTTGTGGTGGAAATCCTAGTGGTGGGGCCCACAATGAGGATGCTGCACAAATGATGGGGTGAGCTGCAAACAAAAGTCCATTGGTTTTATGAACTGGGATGCCATGATTTAGTGGATATAGGAATAAATTCACTCGCTACCATCAGTCTAGGCTCTTGGGAGCAACTGATATTTTGTTCCTACATTAGTTGGTTTCAGAGCCAGCCAGGACGTCTCAGGCTCAATCAATTCCTTTACAGGGGTGAATGATGCGAGGGCATCCTCTCTCTCTTGGAGCAGAAATCCAAGTTGTGGGACCCACGATGGCGGTGGTCCATGCAAGGGACCCACGCATAAAGGACCATTGGGTTTACGAATTGAGATGCTATGAACATGTGGATATAGAAATAAATTTCCCTCTACCATTAGTCTAGGTTTTTGGGAGCAACGGGCAGTCTGTTCCTGCATCAGTTTTGAGTGGATTGTCAATGGTTTCTAATAGCTTGTTCTTAAATTATATATAGCTCTCTCTTTTTATATTCTCATGTCAGTTACCTAAAGCTTCACTCTCTTGCAATGTTGTCCAGTGTGCTGCCAGCTCCAGCTCTCTTTTTCTAACAGCGGCAGCTCAAAATTTGCTGTGTTTTAAATTAGCCGGGGAACTTGGGGTGATGATTCCAAACCCTTGGATTTCTTGGTTGAAGGCTGCTAGCTTGCCAGCATTGATTTCTCTTCTAGTAACTCCACTCGTCTTATATAAGCTCTACCCTCCTGAAACCAAAGACACTCCAGATGCCCCTGCAGTGGCTGCAAAGAAACTGGAGACTATGGGTTCTGTCACAAAAAATGAATGGACCATGGTTGGTACAATGCTTCTTGCAGTTTCTTTGTGGGTATTTGGGTAAGTCATTTATCTCATAACACCTCAGATTTTATTAACTTTTTAAATGTAACTGGAACAGGATCTCCATGCACAAAGCATAGATTACAGCTGACACATCAGCGTAAATTAATAGGAAAAAAATGTGGAGAGATCAGAATTTCCTTAGAACTTCGAATTGTTTGTTCCCTGTTGTGGATTTCTGAACCCAGATGTTTACCCTGGACTTTTGGTCGTGTGGATGTTGTCATGATTGAGTGGGTTGCATCAGCAGGCTTAAGGTCCGCAAGAACAGAATGCCATGTAGTTGATTTGTTATGATCTGCTGCAGCTTTCTGGGCATTCGAATGATTGTAAATTGATCATTATGCCAGGAATAGTGACACCAGCGTGAATACCACTTGTAATAAGTATGAGTTTGTGTATCTTTTTCCTCTTTAATTCCTTGGCACCCAATGATAATCTTCCCTCCTCCCCAGTCCCCAGCCCTAACAAAAGTTGAATGTGCAAAGTGGTTTTCTCATTTTATACTTTAGATGTTCTTATACTAGCTAACTAGTCATTTCTGTGGAATAAGATGATAGTTGAATGTGATTTTTCTAATTGATTATTTTCTCAATAAAATCATTCTTTAATATTTAGCTTTATAATTTTTTTTGATTTATTTTTTATAAAATTATTCCGATTTCATTACCCGGGTTGCAGATTTGATAAGTTAACCCAGATCGATTCAAGTATTTTTTTTTTAATTTTATCTTTCAACATTGAGTTAATTAAGAATGAATATTTATAATTTATTTTGACTTGATTTTTATAGGATTGTTATAATTTCATGACTAGGATTACAGATTTGACAAGTTAACCCGGGTCAATCGAATATATTGTTTCTCAATAATTGAAAAAATATTATTCAATATATTACCATATCAATATTTAGATATCCAATATATATTATATTTTAAATTTATGATTAAAAAATTTTATTAGAAAATATATTAATAATGCTTGAATATTATTTTTATAAAAAAAAATTCATCTAACCGCAGTGCAGGGCATGCTAATAATATAGTAATCACTATATTTTGTTAAAAGAGAACATGGCATGTCGTTCAATCCTAAAACATTATTATGTTCACTGTCGATATTTTAATGCTTTCTTTCAGAAATGTGTTTATGGTTTTGGATTCTATTGTGGATGGTTTGTTTGCAGAGATGCTATCGGAATACCAAGTGTAGTCGCTGCAATGATTGGCTTATCAATACTGCTTCTGCTGGGAGTTCTTGATTGGGATGACTGCTTAAGTGAAAAATCGGCATGGGATACCTTGGCTTGGTTTGCAGTTCTAGTGGGAATGGCGAGCCAATTAACAAACCTCGGTGTTATATCCTGGATGTCTGGTTGTGTATCCAAGAACCTTCAATCTCTCTCTTTGAGCTGGCCTGCTGCGTTTGGGGTTCTTCAGGCATCTTACTTCTTTATCCATTACCTATTTGCTGGTCAAATTGGTCATGTTGGTGCTTTATACTCTGCATTTCTCGCAATGCATTTGGCAGCTGGGGTGCCCGCTACATTGGCAGCTTTGGCTTTAGCTTACAATACAAATCTCTTCGGTGCTCTTACCCATTATAGCAGCGGTCAATCTGCTGTATACTATGGAGGTACGGATCTGCTCCCCCAAATTATGCAAGCAGTTGTGAAGCATTTCTGCTTCGAATCTCGCTTCATGAACTTTATTTTCATTGACAATTATGAAACTCCACGCTAGCATTTCTAATTGTTCTGTTTTAGGGTTTTCCATGACAGATATCTATCTGTTGTGATCACACTGAGAAGTAATTCTGTCCTAAATTATCTGCGTCGAGTCGTTAGCATAGCATCTGATAGTGTTTTAAATGCTTTTTGCAACAGCTGGTTATATGGACCTTCCTGATGTGTTCAAGCTCGGCTTTGTGATGGCCCTTATTAATGCCATCATCTGGGGAGTTACTGGAACTTTCTGGTGGAAATTTCTAGGCCTCTACTGATTTTCTTTTGCACTGTAAGTAACTGCTGGGGCTCCTTCTGAAATGATATCCTGACCTGGAGAAACAGCTGAGCCTACAACTTTGAAAAGAAATTATTTTTTCTATCTTGGATTTCTCTATTAGTTTCACATGTATAGCATTATGAAAATAATAATGCTGATTGAAACATTCAACTATTTTTTAGCGAATCAAAGTTGCAGAAACTTCTGTATCAATCCTTTTATTAATTTTGTTTTTCTTACTTTCTGTTTGATCTTTGGCAACACATTATTGCTCATCACCATTGTCGAATTATGCTATGTTGTTCCACGAGATCTGCCAATGTCCTCAACTGGACTCTACTTTTTTTGTACTGCTGTGACTGACCATTACAAAAGGGCAAATCCCAGATTGGAATTTTATGAGAAGCAGAGAAAGAGAGGGATAATCTCAGATTGGAATTATAGGAGGTTGTTGAAGTTTTCAGCGACTGCTGGAAATAATTGCTTCTCACTCCAAGGTGCTTTTCCGGTGGCCCCAATTAAACTAATGACCATGCAAATTGGACAGCTTCATCCATTGGAAGAGAAAACGTGTTTCAAGCTGAAAAGCATAATTCTTTATGCCTTTTTAGTTTGAACAGCAGTTTTTACAACGTAAACAAACTATCCTTGAAAAGTCTAAACTACAGAAGCAACCATGAAATGGACCGTTCAAAAATAATTTTCTTTCTCAAGACAAAAGTGTAAAAAGTCAAGCTGGAAGTAATTCACTTGATGACTTCTAATACTGGGCTCTAAGTCAGGCATAGAAAACACATACATGACATGGAAGGGTAAAGACGCTACTGCAAAAGCAATGGAAGGAGTAGAAGGAAAAGGAAAACAATCATGCCCTTATGCTTAAACTATTCCATTTTAGACACCATATCTTCAATTCACTGGTTTCTTTTCTTTGATACTTGGTGAAAGATGCAATACTCGTACCTTTGTTTCACCTTCATCTTGTTGACAATCAGTCTCAAGGTTCCCTTCACAAGATCTGAGAATTTCTCATGCAATTCAAATGATCTTAGATCCTTAACTAGCTTCTCCAGTTCCATAGACTATGGGCTTGATTGGAATACGTCAGACTCAAATTGTTGCACTTGGATAGGAGTCACCTGTGACAATTCCACTGTTTCGAGTAAAAGGGTAGTCAGGTTAGAACTTGGGAGCAAAAGACTCAAAGGAATAATTAGCGAGTCCTTGGCAGGTTTGGATCAGCTGAGTATACTGAACCTCTCACAGAATTTCCTTCACGGATACCTTCCAGCCAGATTACTCCACCTGCAGAATCTTGAGATCATTGACTCGAGCAATAATGATCTTGTTGGTCCATTACCAGGAGGTAGCAATTTATCCTCGATCAGGTATGTTGACATTTCAAGGAACAATTTTAATGGTTCTGTCGATGCAGCACTTTGTGAGAGCTCATCATATATTCACACGCTCAATCTTGGAAACAACTATTTCACTGGTGAAGTTCCAGCAAACTTAGGAAGGTGTTCTTCTCTGCAGCAACTCTTTCTTAATGACAATCACCTCTCAGGAAATCTCCCCAAAAGCCTCCAGCAACTGCGAAATCTTCGTATATTGCACCTTCAGCATAATTTAGTTTCTGGGCCACTAAATGATGAGATTGGTAAACTTTCCAACCTTGTGGAATTGGATATCTCCTCCAATAAGTTTTCTGGAATTCTTCCAGATGTTTTTGAGAGGCTTAAGCTTGAGAATTTCTTTGCCAGCTCAAACAACTTCAGTGGCCATTTGCCCATGCCATTGGTAAATTCTCCATATATTGTAATTCTGAATTTGAACAACAACACCCTCAATGGTCCAATCAATCTCAATTGTTCTGCAATGGTTCATCTCACCTCTGTCGATCTTGGTTCTAATAATTTCCATGGTCCGCTGCCTGATGTTATATCCTCTTGCCAGAGACTGACCAATCTGAATCTTGCTCGTAATAACCTTGGTGGCGAAGTTCCTTTTGCGTTCAAGAATCTCCAAGCCCTAAGATCCCTCTCACTCTCAAACAACAGCCTTGTTAACATATCATCAGCCCTAACAATTCTACAACATTGCAGAAACTTAACTTCACTGTTCCTTAGTTTTAACTTTCACGGTGAACAAATGCCCAGAAATGTGAATTTTCACTTCAGGAACCTCAGGGCACTTGCTATTCCTTATTGTGAACTTACAGGTTCCATTCCAACATGGCTGAGTGGCAGCAAGATGTTGCAACTTTTGGATTTGTCATGGAATAGATTGTATGGAACTATTCCCTTCTGGTTCCATGAGTTCAAGTATCTCTTTTACATGGATCTGTCGAACAATTCTTTCACTGGTGAAATACCTGAGAGCTTGACAGAGCTACAGGGCCTGATCAACATGAAAATATCATCAGAAGGACTTTCTTTAGGCTTCCCACTTTTCTCGTTCGTAGCAGATGGTGCAAAACTCAAGTATAAAGGTATTTGGGGCTTTCGACCAACTTTGGACTTGAGTTACAATAAGCTCACAGGACCCTTATGGCCAGGTTTTGGAAATTTGAAAGAACTCCACGCTCTGCAGCTGAAAGAAAATCATCTCTCAGGAACCATTCCCGATAGTTTCTCAGGCATGACAAGCTTGGAAGTTTTGGACTTATCCTATAATGATTTATCAGGAGAAATACCTCTCTCACTGGAAAAGCTCAGTTTTCTGTCTAAGTTCAGCATTGCATACAATCAATTGCAAGGAGATATCCCTACAGGAGGCCAGTTCCTGACATTTCCACCTTCAAGCTTTGAGGGAAACAAAGGTCTGCGTGGACAACAGCTTACTCCTTTTCAGCCTCAGCAGGCTCCTCATGATGTTCAGCTGGCTGATGAAGAAATGACTATAATCGGTTTGCAATTTGGACTTGGAGTCATGACTGGGTTCCTTTTCACTGTCACCTTATGCTTCGCATCCGGCTGGGTGTTTGCAAAGACAAGATAAACAAGCATCAAACTCAGTGAGTTGAGTACCAAATGTAGCAGGAGTTAAATCTAAACAGAAGTGGCCATAATGGCATTTAGATCTGACAAGGAAGGTGGCCCTTGTCATTTTTGTAAATGTAGATTTGGGAAGTTCTATGTAATATATCCTGTTTCTTCTCATCTTTCCACTTGTTCAGTTTGCCAAGTATACATCTCAAACCACACATCAAAACAGTTGAGCTTTCTGCTTGTTGAACATGCCTTCTAATACTATTCAGTGAATAGATACATTTCAGAGGATTGCAGGCCTTGTTTACCGAGGAATGTAAAGGGAGTTTCTGACATCAATTCCCTCGACTACTCACAAACCTCTCTCCGATAATTGTTTTCTTCTTTTTAGGCACTTCTCTTCACGTTCTCTCCCTCTCTTTCACTCCTTTTTTCAGGGTTCAAAAATAGGATTATATCATGAACGGTATAAGAAGGCAAAGAGATCATAAAGAAATAAAATATTGAAAAAAGGGATAGAGATAACAATTTCAGAGTGTCCCCCCTGTAAAAACAACACACCATTTAGATTTCTTCTCTATTTAATTTTAATTAATAATCCCAACTAATAATTCAAAGAAATTATTAAATCCAAAAGAGCTTATATTGCCGAGCTGAATCCTGAATCATTATTATATACTACTGATTTATCTTATTAAGATAAATGCACTCTTCCATCCAAAAATTATATAAAAAAAAAGCTTTGCATTTATTTAACTCTGATAACTAATATGGCGGGTACCCTTAATCAGCCAACACGCTATCTTTTTCCTGCATTATAATAAATCAATATTCTACAGGTAAGTCCAGAGCAGAAACATCATGATAAACATTGTGGTTGGAGACGGGCAAAATCCCACTTAATAAAGAATACATTATAATATATGCCGCTTAACCTTCCTTTCTCTTTCCCATTGTGAATCTTCCTTCTCTTTCCCATGGTATTCCATGAAACCATAGTGGTCCGAAACTGATTTGTGAGGGGATGTTCGGGTAATTGAGGGGCACTGGCTGCTGGGTAATTTGTTGGCTTGGAGGAGCTGTTGCGGTTGTGGTGGTCGTTTTGTGATGAGGAATAGAAATGGGAGGAGTTGTTGTTGTTATGTTGTTTGTGGTGGTTGATTCTGTGTTGTGGTTGATTTGGCAGGGAGCTGTTCCACGAAGGAGAGAGGCTGAGATGTGGGTGTGGAGTTTCGCCATACTTGTCAGATTCTTCTTTTTCTTCGATGGAAATTTTGAAGAGAAAAGAAGTAGATGAAGTCGGAGATGAATTATCCGAACTCTCCCTCTTTGGAACTACTCGAATGACTCGCCGTATTGTACTCATATTTACTATCCCCTTTTTTTTTTTTTTTAGAATTCGAGATTCTTTGCTATAATATTCAAGGGTCTTGTGTTGTTTTTGAGGTCAGGTTGCTGATTTGCATCCAATAATAAAGGAAGAAAATAAATGCATGGCATTTTCCGGACACACCAGTTGCATACACTGCCAGCTATAGTTTTAGAAAACTTCAGTGGAAGCTCGAGCCATATGGTGTGTGAAAGTGAAACCTTCAAAACTCTCGTTACCAGGGAGTAATATTCTCTAGTTCTCTACTCTATTTTATTAGTGTTTGAAATCTTGGTAGATATTATTTTTTATTTTTTAAAATTTATTTTTAATATTATTATATATTTAAAATTATAAAAAAATATTTTAAAAAAATTAAAATTTTTCAAAAACACTATTTAACACAGATACAAATATTCTCTTCGCGCATGTTATATGAACTTCAATTGCGCTGCACGTTTAGAAGGCACTGAAGGATCTGTAGAGCCAAAAGACACAAGATATAGGCATACGCACAGCTACCATCATAACAAGCAGGTGGTGGATAATGTCATCGTATCGTGCACACCAAAGGCCCAAGAAGACAACACAAAATGCCTCAATAATGGTGGGTCATTAATCATGACACCTGAACTCCATCAAAACATGTACAAGTACGCTTTTTTTTTATGCACCTGGAAGAGCATACTGGAAGCTTGAGACCTCAAGAAAGATTGGATTCTATTTCACAGCAGTACTATTACACATAAATGATCCAGACGAGAACAAGCTAAAAAACCAGAGCAAAGACAAAGTTTAATCCAGTCTCAGATTGCATATGGATATCAGTCAAACTACAGCGACCAAATAGAAAAACAAAAAGGCCTAACACATGTTCTAGAAGATTCCCTTGATACTCTCTGACTGCAAATTAACTGCAGTTTATACAAACATCATCAACTCGGGCCTACTATAGACGTTATCCTGCTCATCCTCCAGTATAGGATAAGCTGCCACAAGAGCATCCTGTGCTCCAATATACAGTGAATTGTATATCTTCCAGTATACTTCCCTGACCTTCCGGGCAGGATGGAACAGCCCCTGAAGACAGTAGTTCAACACAACAGCAGCACCTAAGGCCACCCTCATTCCTTCAATGGCTTCCGTGACAGCATTTATCACATGAGGGGAAGTCTCAAATATGTTGGGCCACACATAGTTAAGCAAGTGGACCAATGCATCTTCACAACCCAAACCAGCCACACCCAAAGCCATATGCTTAACAGCGGAAGCTGCAGTCTGCCTGTGAACTAAATCTCGGTCCATGAGTGCATCCTCAAGTAATGGAGTCACTGCATAGATATAGTCTTTACCCATTTCACCAATGTACTCGAACAGGAAAGAGAGGGATTTTAAGACACCATTCTGCACATTAAGCTCTGGGACACGATATTCATTCATCAAGGCAGGCAAGACTGTGAAAGGTGAACAGGTTTCTGCAACTATAGCAATTGCAACAGTTGTGCAAACACGGTTTTGGCGCTCCTGGACCTTGAGATTATTTAACAGAGTCGCCAAGACATCCTGCGGTCCAATGGCCTTAGCAATGTAACCAAAAGTGTTCACAGTAGCACGCCGAATGCCCTTCTTGTGGGCCTTAAGCATCTCAAGAAGCTCAAAACAAATCCTCATCCACTCCCTGGCAGGAACAAACTCAGCTCCACGATCAGCAATTCGACCAACAAGGTCAATACAGTTCTCCTGGACTTTCTCATGCCTATTCTTCAGAATTGGTGTCAGTCGTGGAAGCAAGTCCTTAATAGGAGGAGTCATTTTGGTCATACCAATGACATTGACAATTGCTTTGAGAGCTCCTAGAATTGAACCAAGAACTTCAGGGTATTCTTCTCCCAAATACTCATACAACACAACACCAAGATGACCCATCAGTTGTTCCTCCTGACATTGCTTCATGACAACAGCAATCCTAGAAATAAGATCAGCAGCTTGCTGTCTCACTTTAGCACTCTTGTTGTTCAAGCGCCACTTAATGGTACCACAAATCTGGGGAAGGTAAGGTTTCACCCTCTGTCCAAGAGAATTGACAACTGCACCAAACCCATTAAGCATCACATTAGCATCATCACTGGTCTGCTCTTGGAAAGCATAGAGAATGCCATCAATCAAAAGCTCTTCCAACCTAGAATCAATATCAGATGCACCCATGTTCGCAACAACCTTCTCAATTGTTTCCATAACCATACGCCTATATGGTTCACTCTCATCTTTCAGATCCTCAACAATTCTGCCAGCAATATCTTTAACACCAACCTTGTCAGCAATCTCAACAGTTGTTTCCACGAGTTGCCTATAATTTCTCCTATCCAAGGCCATCCTTCTAACCCAGAAGTTCCTAAAGAACTCAGGAAGAATATCAGAACGTATATATTCAGCCTCCACGCCCTCTGTACTCACACATTGCTTAACCACTTTCAACACAATCTTCTTCATTTCTTCATCAGGTGACTGAAACTCACGTATCAGAATAAACATGACTTCCTTGGTGTAGTAGTTGGCATACATAGCATCCATAAGAGGAATAATAAAACCAATTGCTTTCAAGAAGGCAGCCAAGACCTTGCCACGGTGTGACCTAATGCCCTTCCACAATGGCTTCAGAACAGAATCAAAGCTTTCAATGCCATATGGGGCAGCAGCCTCAGCAAGAGCAGCCAAGGACAAGGCAGTGATTGTCCTCACCTTCTGATTCTCATCATTCAGACCATGTTCTATGATTTCCACAAGAGACCTCAAATGGGGAAGAACAGCACAGCCAATCAAAATAGCAATCTGTTGAACAATTTTGATTCCAGTATGACGAGCTTGCCAGGATTTCTTACTCTGACACACAGCTTTCAAGAAGGGCAACAATGCAGGAATCCCGAGAGCTGAAGCGACAACGCTGAAAGCTCTTGCAGTTGTGTTCCTAACATACTCATCAATATTATCAATATCAGGACGCATAGCAGCAATCATAGTGGCCAAACCAGCTGCTTTACTCAAATTAGAAATAATTTCTCTCCCTTCCACACGGGCATAATAATCCTCATCAATCAAGAGTGGTTCAATAACAACAAGAATCTTATGAACATAAGGCCTAACTAACTCATCCAATTTATACAAAACCCTATCAATTACCTTAACCAGAAGATGCCTCTCCTGATCCTCCAAGGTAGGCTGCATAAGCAGTGGCAAAATTCTGTTGAACAACGGCCCAGCACCAAACTCTCTAGCCTTATCCGTCAACTGCCTCAAAGCAGTCTTCCTCTGTGGAGGTGTCCCGTTCTTCACTTTCAGTAAAAGTTTCATAATCTTCCTCTCTTTCTGCTCCTCTGGGGACAACTCCTCCTCATCTTCCTCATTCAACAAAGCACCAAAATACTGATAATCTTCAGGTTTCATAAATGGCAACCCAGCAGGAGGCTCCTGCCCTAGATCAAACTGTTGCCCTCTGTTCTCATCAGGAATAGAATACAGAGGAGTGCCCATTGGTGTTGGGGTAGCCAACAACTTCCTTGCTGGTGTCCTAATAGGCACATAAGAAGCCGGTGGCTCCAAAATCTTGTACCCTTCTTGAGGAAACATAGCATCCAACTCCTCATCAGTCAATGGCCTATTCCTATCCTCAATATCCTTCTCCCACCTCAGCAGATTATACTGCTCAGGCGTTATTGCTCCGCGCATGGCAAGTGCATTCGGAGTTGGAGTAGCCATATCAATTGCACCAAGAGGAGTAGGTCCAGGAGTCACACCACCAAGACTAGGAGTAACCGCCCCAAGAGCAGGAGTCGCACTATCCATACTAGCAGGAGTCTCATCCCAACGAGACTTTTGCCTTTTCGGGGTAGGGGTAACCATTCCTTTAGGAGTAGCGTCCCCAAGCAACACCAGCAGGAGTAGCCCCTGGCGTAACCCCACCTGCAGGAGTAGCATCTGAATCAACCACTCTCCCCGGTGTAGGAGTCTCATCCCACCTATTCCTCCTCCCAGCACCAGGTGTAGCATCTCCAATCCTCCCCGGAGTAGGTGTCGCATCCCATCTCCCAATTCCCGGTGTAGCATCAGGTAAATCCCAATCCGAACCTGTCTTCGCCTTCTTAACCACTTTCCCATCATCCTCCTTCGATTGATCCCACCTATTGCTCCTTTTAGGCACTGAACTCGCCACCTTTTCCTCCTTTTCAGCCCTCGCCTCCTCTTCTTCCTTCTTTTTGTTGGCAATCTTCCTCAACAACTCCTCCTTTTGCTTTTTCAAAGACTCTTCCATCATAACATCCGAATAAGTCCTCACACTGGGATCCGGCGTCTTCTCACCGGCAGCAAAAGGATCGTGCCTCTCCGGCGAAATAATTCTATCCAATCTCCTCCTCCTATAATCATCCTCGCGATCAATAATTCTCGATGGCTTCCTAAACCCATCAGTTTCTTCGCTATCATCACCGCCACGAGGCATTTCTTTAAGAACTGATTTCGGTGCAGTATACGAAGCGAGTCTCTGAGCAACCTCGTTAAGACCCATGTCGGGTTCTTCATCATCGGTAGCTGGAATCGATGTTTCATAAGCCTCACGGTCGACTCCACCATACAAGTCACGATCGAAGGTTAAAGAGGTTAAAGAGGCAAGTTGTTGTTCCATTTTTTTGCGTTCTTCTTGGGTTTTGGCGATTTCAGGATCCATTTTGTTAGGGTTTTTTTGTGGGTTTTTGCTGAATTGAAATGGGAATTTGTCAGATTTTTATTGAGCGTTGTTTTGGAGAATTATAGCGGAGATTTGAGTTTTGAGTGAGAGAGGATGGCTGCGTGTTTGGATATTTTGGAGTTAGTTGTTAGTTATGGGCTAGGCTTTGTTGGGCCATTAGGTTAGGGTTTCATAGGGCCAAGTTTTATGAGTACCTTGTTTTTTAATTGATGGTTATCACGATAGTGTTTTTTTTTTTTTTACATAACTTCGAGCATTAATTTTTAATTATTTGAAGTCCAATTATATATTTACGTAGAAAATATAAGATTTGACATGCTTGTAAAAAATAAGAATTTACATATTTTAGACATGTTGAAAAATTGTGAAAAAATTTAAAGTGAGATGAGGTAAGTATTCAATCTATTCTTATATCCTAAAAGGAGTCAATTATATCCATATATTAAATATATATTAAGTGAGTTTTAAATATATTATTCTGATAATTTTTATATCCTAAAATGAATTAATTATATTCATATATGCTAAGTGAGTTTTAAATATATTATTCTGATAACTTTTTCAGCAAATAAAAAAAATACCTAGATCAATTCTATATCAATTACATTTATGAAAATAAATTCCATAAATATGAATAAAAGAAAACATTTCAATGAATTGATTGATGCAGCACCGTATATGCAATAATGAATCATCTCCCATTCTTTTAGAACAAATTAGCAAAAAAATAAAAAAAAATCAAAATATATATTTTTAATGTATTTATTTTATTTTCAGTGTCTTTTTAAAAAAAATTAAAATTCAAAAATTTATTTTCAATGCATTCAGTTTTTTACGCACTCATTTCAAAATCATTATTTATTTTTCTTACCAAGTTGGTAATGATGTTTGATTTTTTTTAAATATGAAAATATATAAAAAAAACAAAAACATTATATATGGACAAGAGAACCAAAAGTGTAAAGAAAGAAAATGAGGGACCAAAATGATTTTGAGTTGCTTGGTCACGAAGTTTGCTTGGAAACCAAGCAATTGAGAGGTAAAAGACAAATATAATGAAAGAATCTCATAAGCAAATGGGAGAGAACTGAAATTAGTTATAGCATTAGCCACAAAAAATACACACAATCAATTAATTTTCCACTACACATTCTCTCTAAAGACATAAAAAAAAAAAAAAAACCCTAGATCTTATCTTTACAACACTAAAATGCCCAAACCCAACACCCTGACAAGCCAACCTCTTTCCCATATGCTTACTACTTGCCTTAACCCTTACTCCTCACAGCCGAGAATGAGGACCGAATGAGGAGCTCCTCCTTTCACTGGACCATCACAAATCCATTCTCTCTTCCAAAATCAAATCTTCATAGCCATTCAAAGTTGTTTCTCCTAATAAACCCAATTCCACCTAACAACCACCATCTTTAACCTCCTTCTCTTAGTAGACCCTTCCTCAAACTAGCAAAATCTCATCTCAATCTTCTATATTTGATTAAAATACACAGCACTCATCATCCTTATTGCCATTTCCATTGATTTTCATCCTCCTCAACCATTAAACCATCATGCCAACACAGCAACCAAGTCACTACACTGTCATAAAACCCAACCAACAGACCTTACTGGAACCATAGCCTCTCATCTCCCTTATTTCTATAACCCACAACTATGCTCAACACCTTAGAACCAAAGACCCCATCTTTATCCTAATCTATCGATAACCTCCATAAAAAATATCCACTACTAGCCATATTTTTCCACTCAGTAACCTCGTATCTCTTCCAACCATGACAACTCACTCTCCCATATACCATTGACAAAGAAAACTTGCCTCTTTTTCTCTTTTTTCTAAGAAAAAAATTGATTGCCCTATCTACCTTTTTCATTTTATCTTCTTCATCATCGGGGAACATAGTACAGACATAGTTGCCACATCCATGCCGGCCTTTAAGCAATGGTATCGGTGCCCCTTACCAGTGACAACCTCCTTTTTCTTTCATCCATAGCACTTATTTCTTCCTTGAGAAAAAATTGATGGCCTTTTTTCCTTTCAAATCGATGGCCAACTATGTACTACAACACAAACTCCTCCCTATGGTAACAATAGACAAAGAACATTGTCTCCATTGTGGTAAAAACCAATAGAGAGAGCTGAAAGAAACAAACTTGAAAGAGAGAGAAACCTGGAGCTTCAAATCTCTTTTCTCAAGCAGCGTTAAGTGTCACCGCTAATGTAGGAGCGAAGAGGAGACATAGGAACATCAGATCCGACAACTCATTATCCTCCAGTACATGTGAATCCACACACCAACAATGTTGGGGGTGCATGGTATACACACTGTCACAATTCTTACAACCCTTTCAATTTGATTTCACTAGACCTTGGACACACCAAACACCTCGGAAGGTTAACCATGAACTCAAATCATCTTTTTACAAATTGTTAAAATGTTATTAAATCTGGGATGAAATGTTCATTGTTGTGTATATTTTTTGGATTGTTTGGAAATTATTAGTTTGAATTGATGTTGTTTTTTCATTTTGAAATGATTTGATAATTTATGTTGGATTGTGAATTTATTTTTAGGGTTATGATTTCTAATTGAACATTAAGTCTTGATCATGGATTATGCTTGGGTTTATGTTAATTTATTTGATTTAGTATGAGATTTAAATATAATTCATGAAATTAATAAGACTTGATGTTTGATTGCTAGTAATTGTTGGATTATTATGTTGGTGAGTGATGAATAAATAGTTTGTTTTGAGTTTATATCTTGATAGTTTGATTAATACAATTTTCCAAACATAATCTTAGTCTAATTTTAATAAATTTTCAAATTTTTAAAAGATCATTTTACAATTAATTTTGAGTTCTCCATATTTTGTTACCCTTTCATATTTAATATTTGAGATTGTGACCTACAAGCGAAACGCTTTTATAATATTAAATAAACTTGTTTTTTTCTGCAAAAAAAAAATCTTTCTTTCAAAAATACAACTTTATTTTAAATTATATATGGCCAAGTCTCTCCAATAAAAATCACATTTGCATAAATAATAATAAAAAAAATAAAAATACATGGCATGATTTAACATTTTTTTAAATATCAAAATTAAAGAAAAATAGTTTTATTTATATTTTTGCATTCATTTTTGGATTTAATACACAAGTTTATGAAATTCATGATAACTTGGCCTATATTTTAAAAATACCAAAACAATTATTTTTTTTATTCCAATATCAAGGATTACAAACCTATATGTAAGATATATTCTTGAATATTAAAAGAAAAAAGATGCAAAAATATATTTTGACTTTAGAATAGCTAGGTTTAACCTATAAAGTCACAGTTCATTATACTAGGATGGATCGACTTTAACCAATAGACAGATCCACGATTAAAAAAACACAATAGTGTCTTAGTAATTTGACAAATAACAAACAACTTACCTTAGGTAGGGTGTATAAGAAGTAATATTGTCTTTCTTATACACAATCAGTCCCCTTATCTAAACTGTTAAGACAAGTTAGAGATACTAGTGACCAAGATACTAAGTGGTACCAAGTAGTGACTCCAAAACAATTTAACTGAGAAAGGATAAGAAGTCCTTGTTCTTTCCACCCACACCCGAGGATCATGATCCAAAAGGACGATCATTGCAATATCGCATATGTGCGACAACCCACATGCATTATTAGATTGTTATTTGGAGTGGGTTTATGTTTGATTTATAAAGAGAAATTAAGGATCTTTAGAAATCACCCTCGCTAAGTTATGACAAGTAATTTTTTAATGCCTTAAATCTCTATTCTTTATTGCGATTGGAAAAATTACTTTTTTCAGGTTTTAAAACAGAATAGATGAGAAATTTAGAGAAATTAAAGAAATTGATTAAAAGATGAAGGACCGATTAAGAGAAAATGGATACTTTGAAATGAAAAATCCATTAACTATTTTTTATGGTATTTATGAACAATTTAAAACTATATGAAGTTTTATCTCTCTTTCCTCTTTTACATCGCATTTATCCTCTTTCAACATGTAGGGACTATATCAAAGACAAATGGATTTCAAAGATTATGCAACATAATCCTCGAACTCCAAGGACTAATGTGAATATATTTTTTTTAAAAAAACCACATTTCTTTTAGAATAATGACATTGTTTCACACCAAAAATAACTAAAATGACATTGTTTTGGCCTTGGTGCACAAATAGATTAGTAGTTAATAAATAATGAAATGTGTCTAGAGTTACAATATAGCACAATAAAACACCATAGTGTGTGTGTGTGTGTGTGTGTGTGTGTATTGTTAGAAATTTGTTTAACTAACATGATTTAAACAAATTATCGGTGAATGACAAATTAATTTCAATGATCAATTGATTTTCCTACTTAAAGAACCATTGGTTTTTCTATATTTAATTCTTAATATATGATGGCTAATCAAAAGTTGATAATGGTTGGAATTAATTCTTCAATCTTTTAGCTTTCAAAATTCATTGTAAAAAGAAGGACGAATGAAGAGTTTCTAACTTGAATTTTTTAGATTTTTTTCACACACTTTCTTGCCTTATTTTTTGTATTCTCTTTTATGCTTTACTTTTTTCTCCCAAATCTAGAGCTTAAGTTCTTATTTTGTTGAGAGATATTTGAGTTTTTTTATTTTGGTTAATAGATCTTGTACAGAAATGTATCTAAATTAAGGTGGTGGTGTTGAAATCTTAAGAAGTATATTGCAAATATTCTATTATCATCTTTAAGATGTATAGTAAGAAACCTGAAAAGTTCAATGGATTAAACTTTAAATGGTGACAACATAAAATATTAATTTGTGTGCCCAACTCGAACTTGGTTGAGTTCTAGTAGGAAAAGGTGCCAAAGTTATCAAATAATAAATCCAATTTTCATTATTATGGTAGCTTTGGATATATGGAATCATAATGATTTTATGCATAAAAACTATATTTTGAATAGATTAAACAGTACACAATATAATGTGTATAGTTCAATCAAGAGTGCAAATGCACTTTAGAAAGTTTTGGACAAAAAGTTCAAGTTTGAAGTTGTCGTTATGAAAAGATTAATAGTCGACAAATTTCTAAATTTCAAGGTTGCATTTGAGAGTAATAAATTTATTCTCTCTAAAAATAGCATTAGGATATATGATTGGTTTTGTTAATGTATACAATACTATTCATATATATATATATATATACAACACACACACACACAAACACAATACTATTCGCATGTGCAGAAAACCAATACGGTGAATAAATACAATCTAAAAAGTTTTGTCTAAAAAGATTGAGTTTTAAATAGGAACTTGCTTAGTGAAAGTGTTATTCACACGCTATTATTTTTATATATATCACAGTTTATAAATGAAATAATGATAATTGAACAAATTATAATGAACAAAATAAGGATGAGCAAAATAACCTAAGAAAAAAAATGATTGTTAAAGCCAATATCAACAAGGTTGATTATCTCGTTGATAAAGTTTCAAAAATGAATATGTTTGTTGTTTCCAAAGTCAACTTGATTAAAAACTCCAAACAATGATAGGTTGACACTGGTGCAATAAGACATGTATGCACCGAGAAAAATGATGTTCCATTTACAAAGAAATGTATGGAGAAAATATATACATGGGGAACTCATCAACCTCTGAGGTGCTAAATGTTAGAAGTGTCATATTGTATGTTGTTGACATTAAGAACTTAGTGTTTGATTTAATGTTGAGAATATATATTTTTAAAATAGTTTTTTAGAGTGAAAAGGGTGTTTCTGTAATGATCTCTTAAAATGAATGTAATGATCATTATAACTAATTATAAGAACAATAATAAGATTATTTCTTTTTCTTATTTGCTCGAGCCTTAAGATGTGTGACATGAAAGGTTAGGTCATATGAATTGTAATTATATACAAATGTTAATAAACCATGAATTATAATCAAGAATAGTTTTTAAGAAAAATTGTAAGTGTGAAATTTATATAGAATCAAAATTCACAAAATCTTTTTTTTTTCAAATAATTAAAAGAAGTAGTGAATCTCTAGTTTAGATATTGGTGATTTAAAGTTTGTGCAAATGAGAGATGAAAAAAGTATTATATTATTTTTATAGATAATTGCACAAAGTTTTATTATAACTATTTGCTTAGGAGCAAAGATGAAGCTCTTAAAATATTTAAATATTATAAAAATAAAGTTAAAAATCAACTTAACAAGAAGATAAAGGTAATTAAAAGTGATAAAGGTGGAGAATATAAAACATTATTTTAGTGAATTTTGTTCCTAAAATGGTATTATCAACCAAACTACTAATTTTTATTCGTCATAATAAAATTACATTATGGAACATAAGAACCAAACATTAAAAGAAATGATGAATGTCATGTTGAAAATTTTAGAAGCACTTTAGAACTTATAGGAGAAAACAATTTTAACTGTCAATTATATACTTAACGAAGTGCCCCATAAAAAAGTTAGAAAATACACCATTTGAATTATAGAAAGGTAGAAGACTTCCTATAAATACCTAAAAGTATAGAGATGTCATGCAAAGATAGCAATACCTGATCCTAAAAAGGTCAAGAAAAGACCTAAAACTATGAATTGTGTATTTATCAGATATGTATACAATAATAATGCATATGAATTTCTAGTGCACAAGTCAGATTTTAAGGATATATATATCCTAAAACTATTATGGAATCAAGAAATGATATATTCTTTAAAGATGTGTTTCCATAGAAGAAAGTACAAGAAAATTATTAACTTAAAAGAATGATTGAGTCTAACTCAAGTGATCATCAATCAAAAGATGATGAAGTTAAGCTTAGAATAAGTAAAAGGGCAAAAAAGTATTTGGTCCTGATTTTTTAACATACTTGTTAAAAAACAAACCTCGAACCTACTCTAAAGCAATGTAATGTCCAAAAGCTTTTTATTGGAAGGAGGCGGACAATATTAGAATTAAATCCATTGTGAAAAATCATACATGAAAACTAATGGATCTTCCTCATAGAAGTAAACCATTAGATTATAAGTGGATTTTCAAAATAAAGATGAAAACTAATAGCACCATTGACAAATATAAAACTAGGCTTGTTGTTAAAGGTTATGACGATAAGAAGGTGTGGGCTATTTTGACATATATTCATTTATATCAAGAATAACTTTATGAATGTTAATAACCATTATAACTATTAATAAGCTTCAAAAACATCAAATAGATGTAAAAATAGCTTTATTAAATGGTGCCTCAATGATGAGGTTTACATGAAATAATTCGAGGGGTTTGTTATCAATAGATAAAAAAAGAAAGTTTGTAAACTTACTAAATCATTATATGATTTGTAATAAACACTTAAACAATGGCATGGAAAATTGATCAGGATATGTTGTCAAATGAGTTCAAAACCAACTAAGTTGATAAATGAATTTATATAAAAAATACAGATAAATATTATGTCATTTTATGTTTTTATATGAGTGACATGCTAATTTTAGGTAACAATAATAACATGCTTAAATCTACTAAAAAAATATTAACTAACAAGTTTGACATGAAAAACTTGGTTTTTACAAATGTCGTACTAGGAATACAAATTTCTAGGATATCTGATGGATTGATATTATTTTAATCTCATTATGTTGAGAAAATTCTCAATAAATTCTCTAAATGTGACAATAACACTATCAAAAAACCAATTGATATAAGTGTATATATGTTCAAGAATAGAGGTAAGGGAATAAATCAATTAGAATTTTCCTAAATAATTAGAAGCATAATGTATGTTATAAACTGTACAAAGCCTGATATTGGCTACTCAATTAGTAAACTAAGTAGATCTGTACAAAGCCTGATATTGGCTACTCAATTAGTAAACTAAGTAGATTTGCAAGTAATTCAAGTATTGATCATTGAAAGACAATGAAAAGGTTACTCAAATATTTAAGGTACACCATGAACTATGAGTTACATTATATTGGTTACCCGGTGATACTAGAATGATATAATGATGCTAATTAGATATCTGACACCAGGGATTTGAAATCTACAAATGGATGTGTCTTTACACATGGTGGAGCAATCATTTTATGAAAACCCTCCAAAAAACATTTATTACTAGATCCATAATGAAATTAGAGTTTATTGTTCTTGATAAAACTAGAGAGGAAGCCAAATGGATTTAGAATTTCATAGAAGGTTTTCCATGTTGACCAAAACCAGTTTCATCTATTTGTGTCCATTATGATAGTCAGTCAATAATTAGAAAGGTACAAAGTAGTATATATAATAGGAAGTCTAGACATATACATCATAGACATAATTTCATTAAACACTTACTCTCATATGTAATTATTTTGATTAGCTATATATAGTCAAATGAAAATATTTCAAATTTGTTAACCAAAAGTTTGTCGAGAGAGCTTGTGAATAATTCATCAAGGGGAATGAGTTTAAAGCCTTTAAAAGATGAAAAAATATAATGATAATAATCATACCAAGTTCATTGTTGATCTTAAGATCTAGGTTCAAATGGAAAGATAAGTTATATGATATTTTCGATAACATTAGAAAATTATTATTTTCTATTTATTTTTATGATGAAATAAGTGTTAGTTGTAGTGTAATAAAGGGTGAGCTGAACTCTTAATGATTTTTATATCTTGGTACACCAAGTGGGGTATAGCAGAAGACTCTTAATGAAAAATCACTTATATGAGTGAGAAACATGGTTATTTATTGAGAATTTCAATAAAGACTAAATTCTCTAATGCACTCATAAATCCAAAGTTGTTCAAGGCCAAAATAAACACGATAGTGAGAACCAAAGAAAATCTCTAGGTAGAGAAAGAACCATGTGAGTACTATTGTCTTGGTTTCTTGGTTTATATAAAAAACTTAATTGTAATGCCCTGAAAATTTAATGCAATTTTTATCTATACGATTGTCATGTACATGAAATTTAAAGATAATGTTATCTTTTATAAGGATTGTCTTTGATTCACCATCCATTTATTTCATCTATAAGTACACTAGTATAATATTTATACTTACACATTAACACAATTACAATGCCTTACAAATTACATACATAACTTGTTTACAATACATTCATTAAATACCACCAAGACCTATCCGATATGAAAATCAAGCAGCTTGATAACCCTTTTATGAGAACTGAGACCCTTAATAGAAGATATTTGTAAAGCTAACAAGATCATGAAAATTACTGCAAGTATTCACATCATCATGATTACTACAGTTTTACACCTATACGAACAAAACTATTATTATTAACCTTTTCATAAGCACATCAATATATGTCCTTTTCAATTTAATACTTTCTCATCAATCACTGATAAACTCTTTCTTTTTTCATTAAACACATTACACCATCATCATCACTTGTACAACTACTCCTTAATTTACCATATATTCCTGAACTCATCTCAATACAAATTTTTACTTACTTCTTTTTATGTTCATTGAATTCATTATAATGTTTCTATAAAATATTTTCTTTTCACATGACATTTAATATATACATCCATTTCATCTCATGAGTGTATTTAGTTTATGCCATTATTTCATTTCATAATACTCTTACTTCACACCACATTTCATCTCTTAATTGCAATTTTATACCTTTTGGCTTTCCCAAGTATTTATTCTATTTTAATCAACTAATTTAATTTCTCCATCTCGACATCCATTATATTATTATTGGCTTATTAATGTTAATTTCAATTCCAATATCCATTACATCAATATGGTTTATCCATACAAATTTACAAACCGAATATGCTTATGATATGTTTCTGGCTTATATACACACACTTCCATTCTTATATACTTTAAGTTTATTTGGCTATTTTCAATATATTTTTTATCTTGAATATTTCTTAGACTTATTTATGGGCATTCCAATATTTATTTTTATCTCGAATATTTCTCATGGGCATTTATGTCACATTATAATATTTTTCTAACTTGAACACTTTTCATTTCCATTTATAGCACATTATAATATTTTCTGACTCAATTGTTTTCCATGCCTATTTATGGCATAATATAATATTTTTCCTACTTAATTATTTTTCATACCTATTTATGTCACATTATAATATTTTCTCACTCAATTGTTTTCCATTCCCATTTATGACACAATATAATATTTTTCCTACTTAATTATTTTTCATGCTCATTTATGACACCTTATAATATTTTTTCACTCAATAATTTTTCATGCCAATTTATGTTATAATATAATATTTTTCCTACTCAATTATTTTTCATTCTAGATTCACTATTGTAACCAAATTAATTTTTTTACATACTAAATCTCTTTATAACAGTCAATTTAATTTCTACACATTACAATCTGTCATTGTGATTTATTTAATTTGCAAAAGATTGAGTTTCTATCATGAAATTCTATTTCCTTTCATATCATTTATTCTATAACCATAACCTTAATTCATAGTCCTCATCATAATAGCCAATTATGTAACTAACAATCTTTTAGTTTGCTTCTCTAGCCAACTAAATCCATAGTCTCTATCACTAGAGCCGATTATGTAACTAACGATCTCTTAATTGCCATCCCCGACTATCTAAGTTCATAGTTCCCATCACTAGGGTTAACTGTATAACCAACAATCCCTTTGTTTCCATCCTCGATCAACTAAATTCATAGTCCTCATCATTAGGGCCAGCAATCCCTTAGTTTCCATCCCTGATCAGTTAAGTTTATAGTCTCCATCAGGGCTAACTATGTAACCATTAATCCATTAGTTGCCATCCTCAAACAACTAAATCCATAGTCCTCATCACTAGGCCTGACTATGTATCTTTATCAATTTCATTGTTATGGTCTATTTGAAATTTAGACGTTGCTTCATGACGTTGCAACCATTTACAATTTTTTTAGTGGATATCTGTCGTTGCAGTTGTTTGCAATTATATCAATTTCAATTATATGATAGATACCACCGTAGCGGTCATTTACAATTATATGCCAGATACTGTTGTTTTGGTTTGTTATGATTATCTACTGGCTACTGTCGTTGCGGTTTATTACAATTATCTATTGATTACTGCCATTGTAGTTTATTATAATTCATATGTAACATTTTACCACCTTTACGATCAGTTACAAAACTCATATAATTTTCTAGTTACAAGTAACACAATTTAATATTCATTGAAAATCTAACAACTACCAAAACATTTTAAATAATTAAACAAAAAGAGTAAGGAAGGACAATACCTTACCTTAACTTCTGCTATCCAAACTCTTTAGAAATCTAGTCCCATCCTTGACATTTCTCCTCTAACTTTCTAATGACAACAATTTGTATCATACCATAATTTAAAATTCAATCATAATCATATCTATACAATAAATCCTAAAATTCCAATTACAATCCATACATATCTCAAACATCTTTTTTATAGTATAGTTCACAAGTAATTATCCATGTCATCATATTTTAAATTTATATACTGGACTTTTATACTTTTAAATCCCAATTTCATGTTTAATAAATCTCAACCCAATAGTTAATATTCACATCCTTCTACTCCAATCACACTTAATATCAAACATGTCCAATATCATAACCACATATATAATATTTCATTGTCCATATCCCAATCACACTTTCCTCGCACTATTTTTTCAAAATCACAATTTAGTTCCATCACTTCTTTACACACTTAAATTTCCTAAATTTCACAACATACTAACCTACATTAAATCCCAAGTTCCATTCTTACCCATCCATTCTAATACATTAACCTTAATCCATGTACATGTTATATTACAACTCACACAACATTTTCTTATCACAAATCATCTACTCCATCATCTTAGATTCAATCTTCATCAAATCATATTCCATCTAATATTTTACCTTAACTCCAACACACTAACAACCTCACAATCTAACAATTTTCAAAATCAATCCTTAAATAAATCCAATACTTTTAAGAATCTAGCTAGTATTCAAAATTATATTCTACACTTGTTTCTTTACATGCCACACACTCAAAACACACTCTAATTATCACCTTTACATATCATTTCAACATTTCTCATTATTTTTATAATACGTAAATCATTTCCTTAAAATACCTATAACATAATTTATAGAATAAATACCAAACACTTGATTCAAAATACATTTTTCACATGTTTATTTCATACTAACACACAATTTCACCAATTTTCCATTAAATTCTCATTTTCTCTTTCTCCCACATATGTACGATGGCTGACCCTAAAACTCATTACCATCTCTTGATGTTTCTTCAATTTTTACTAATTTCTAGTCTAGCTAACATATATTCCATATCACAATAATAATTTTTAAATAAAAAACATCTTCCCTAAAATTCCACTCAAGAACTCTAACTTGAAAAGTTAGGGTTTTCACTAAAATTGCTCCAAAACTCAAAACAACAAGAATAATTCACATTACCAAGTTGAGTTGCACTTAATTTGTGGTCCCTCTTACAAGCTCCTTCGATTCCTTCTCTTTCTCTTCTTCCCTCTTCAAATTCCTTGCTTTCTATCTCTAAAAACTTTATCTCTTGGTTTTCCCCATTCTAAACCAGTTGCTGTATAGTTCTTCCTCACAAATCTTTCCCAAATTTATTCCTAAATCAAATCTCTATCAACAATTCAAGAAATAAAAGAAGAACAAGATGAAAAAGAATTGAAATTCCCCCCTCTCTTGCTGTTGAAATAGTCAGTTCTTTTCCAAGAAAAAAAAAGAAGGGGATGTTTGAACAATATTACCAAAATATCATTAATGAGTCAATGTGTTATTTTCTGTATTATTTATTCAACTATTAGCACTCTCGTATGGCCTTCCTGAACTTCAATTTATTTTACATTTTAACCCAAGATAGAAGAATATTTCAGGGGGCTTCTTGTAAAATTTTAGCTCGATCCGATTGTCAAATTGTGAGTTATGCTTGATATCGTAAAATTGGATAGTGGGTAGTTGTACATAAAAATCCAGATTTATGTACTACTTATTTACTTAAATCATGAAGATTTTCAACTAATTCATTGGGGATTTCATCCTTATTCATAATAGAATTTTTTTCCCTCTTAGATTTCCTCCTCTTTCAGTTAAAAACTACGCAATTATACACGTGGCTTATACTGGTAGTTAACGTTATTCGCTTGTAAAATCATACATTAATTTATTTCGATTTCCCTTGTATTTTTCTAAATATTTTAACCTCAAAGTTACAAAAATTCTTCCTTTAACATAATTATTTTACTCGATCAGAAAGTTTACACAATTTATTACTAGTTAACATTTTGCGTACCAATTTTATTACTTTATTTCATCCAAGATTTAAGATAATTCACTAGGGATGTCAATCCTAAATCACAATATTTTTTGCACTTAATTTACCATTTTTCAATTGAGGATTGCCTGATTAACCTAGTTTAATGATTTTCTGACTGAGGGTTTACATTAATAGTTCAAGATACCATGTTCACTATTTAGCCGAGTAAATCCGATAATATTTTACTAAGAAAAGTTCAAAGCCAAAAGGTATCTATCCTGATGTAGCTAGTAATCTATCAAATTCATATCTCTTAACAAATCTTCTAGTCATTTTAAAACTGGTGAGACAATTTCAATTCATATGAGGGGTTGTTGAAAATTTATTTAACTAACATGATTTAAACAAATTATGGGCGAGTAAAAAATTAATCTCAAAGAACCTTGATTTTTCTACTCAAAGAACTCTTGATTTTTCTAGATTTAATTCTTGATTTATAGTGGTGAATCAAAGGTTGATAATGGTGATGATTAGTTCTTATTAGTTCTTTAATCTTTTAGCTTTTAAAATTCATTGTAAGAAGAGGGGTGAATAAGGAGTTTTTAACTTTATTTTTTAAATTTTTTTGACATTCTTTCTCACATTTTTTTTAGTATTTTCATTCTCTTTTATGCTTTGGTTTTTTTCTCCAAAATCTAGAGCTTAGGTTCCTATTTTGTTGAAAGATATTTGACTTCTTTTATTTTGGTTCAAAAACCTTGTTTAAAAATGGATTTAAATTAAGATGGTGTTGTTGGAATCTTAGGAGACATATTGTAAATATTTTAGTTGCAATATGACAACAACAAAAGTTTTATTCATTTAAAGTGCTTCAACAAGTAAGTATCATTTTTTATTTTAGGCATTGTTATTTTTATTATTAGGATGCATGTTAGGGCTTTGATTTTATATCATTTGCAAGTTTGAATATATTCTTAGTATGCATGCTAATATTATTTTATTTATGTTAAAAGCATATTTGCTTTTAATTTTAATTTTGCATGTTTATATATTTAAACATGTATGTACTCTAGGCTTTTCTTGAATAATTTTTATTTTATTTTGTATGCTCTTGTTATGATAAACTAAATATTTTTTTTCACGAGTTTAGTATTACTTTGAAATACATATATATATCCGATTAGTTCTTTTGTAAGATTTGTGAACTTTTTCAAGGATTTGATTGAACTTTGTGTAGAAAAACTCATTGTCTCTCATTTTCTTTTTATTTTTGTGTTGGTATAAGAAAACTAGTCCTCTCTTCATAATTGGCTCTTCTTCTTCTTTTTTAGGTCGTTTTCCTCCCTTTATTTTGTCTTTTCTTATAAGAAGAGCCTTTTCTCTACATATCTTTCTTATCTTAATAGAGGTTAAAGACTTTCCTCTAGATTTAGTTCTCTTAAGAGTTTTAATTATATTTATTTTTCAATATTTTTTATTTTCTTGGTTGCTAATTGTTTTTGAAAAAGAGTTTTAAATACATGGATGATGTTATTTATTTAGAGTTTGTTTATGTGATTTTGATAGTTTTGAAGATGAGGAAAGCTAGTGATTTATGCTGAGCAAGTTTAGACTTTATGTATAACAATACTTTTTTTGTGGATTTTTTTTACTATAGTCCTAATGTTGCCTCTCAATTTGAAACTCTATTCTTTTTTATAAGGATAAGACAATTGTTTGTAAGGTAGTATTTTAAGTTTGAGAAGTTGTAACTTCTAGATTGTTCCTTTGTTTTTTTTACTATGCTTTCTACTTTGATTCCCCTTTTCAATGATTTTTCATAACTTATTTCCATTTAAATAAAATAAAAAGTGCACGTTAATGAGTTAAAAAAAGTGGAGCTACATTTTTTTTTAATCTTGAATTTAATTTCAAAATAAAAAAAAACTAAGAGGAATGCATTCTTACAATTAAAGAAAAAAAAAACATTAGAAAAAATTATTTACACATTTTGCGTAAATCTACCCAAAAGTAATCTACTCCTATTAATTCAATTTCTATCCAACTCAATTCAAATGATTATGAACACTGAAAAAACATTATATATTTCTTAAGCATTATGTATAACCACTATAAAAATACATGCATAGCTAAATAATAATTATTTATTTCTTAATTTATATATACATTAATTGAATATATTTCTTAGTTTATATTTCAAATCTAAAACCTGATATATTATGGGCCGGAAAAGAGAAAGGAGAAATATTCTTTAACCAGGCCCAAACGCCTCTCGATATTACCTCCAGACCCAACCCAAATAACCTCACTATAAAGTCCCTACACGTAAATCCCTAATTTCTTTTGTCACCGCACAACCAAAGCCACACCCACAGTGTTTGAAGCTCGCGGCGAGAGCTAGCAGTGGATCCAAAATGAAGGTTTGAATCTAACAAACAAAACACAGTTTTCATTCATAAGATCTCTTTCGATTATTTTCATTTTCATAAGTTTCAGCTATTTTGGTTAAGAATACGATATTTTTTTTTGTTTGAAGAAAATCTTTATGTTCTTTGCAGTTTAACATTGCAAATCCAACAACTGGGTGCCAAAAGAAGCTTGAGATCGATGATGATCAGAAGCTGTAAGCTTTTTCCCATTTGCCTTTTCTGTTTTTCTGCTTGGTTGCCTAGAAAATTTAGAAACGAAATGCTAGAGAGTAGTTTTACTTTGGTTCAATTTTGATTGAGCAAGTAGTAAATTTTCTGGCTTGTGTTGACTGTTAATAAAAATGGGTTTTTTCTTTTTGATAAATTTGATTTGTTTGTTTGTTTGTTTGTTGTTTTTCAATATTTTTAATACCCTTTTAAAATCCTCGGTATAAAAAAATTCGATGCTTTCTATTTCTTTTGTGATTGAAATTTGTATCGATTGCTTAAAATTAATAAAGAAAACAACCCAGTGTCCTCTGTTGTTTATCGTCCTATGAAAAGTTATCAAGGTTTTTGTTAATGTGAAATTTGGATACAGGCGGGCTTTTTTTGACAAGAGGATCTCACAGGAGGTCAGTGGAGATTCCCTTGGTGAGGTATGATCCTACAGCCGTTATACTGCATTTGTTATGATGGGTTTGGTCAATGGTATGTTTAGCTTACCTATGATTTAATGTTTGATAGGAATTCAATGGATATGTGTTCAAAATCATGGGAGGCTGTGACAAGCAAGGATTTCCAATGAAGCAGGGAGTTCTGACTCCTGGTCGTGTTCGTTTGTTGCTTCACAGAGGTGGGTAGATTGTGGGGTTTCTGTTTTTGTATAATCTAGCAAACTAAGAATAAAGTAATTGGCTGGTCAGGTGTGGAATAATACTTTGAATTAAGTTTTTTTTTAAAAAAAAATTAATTGTAGAATTGAATGTGTTGCATCTTTTGTTGTTTGATCAGGCACCCCTTGCTTCCGTGGATATGGAAGGCGCAATGGAGAGCGCAGGAGAAAGTCTGTTCGTGGATGCATTGTTAGTCAAGACCTCTCTGTTCTGAACTTGGTTATTGTGAAGAAGGGTGATAATGATCTACCTGGTTTAACTGACACTGAGAAACCCAGGATGAGGGGTCCAAAGAGGGCATCCAAAATCAGGAAGCTTTTTAACCTCTCTAAGGAGGATGATGTTCGCAAATATGTGAACACATACCGCAGGACCTTCACAACAAAATCTGGTAGCGTTTCTAAGACTCTTTTACTTGTATTTTATTTGATTTGCATGACTATACATAGGGAAGTGCTGATGCATGTATTTGCATGTTTAGCAGTCTTTCTATTTGAAAAATTGCAGGTGTTGAAACATTAGAACTGTTTTGCATAACGATTTCCTTCTAGCAAAGTTTGTTTTTCTTTATCTTTTTTGCCTTTGAATAAATGAAAGTGGCAGGACTGCAATGTATGATAGTTTGGTTTCATCAAATCATGTAGCCTGGAGCCAGTAATGTAATGGATTAAACTGTTAGTTTGCAAACAGAGATAAATAGAATGTATAGTGGCAAAACAAATCCCTTGATATATTTAAAAGTATAAGTTCTCCATTCACAATGATAAGAACAAGTATATAAGAATTTGACAATCTTTTCTAATTTTGGGTGATGTGGTCATCGGGTCAGGGCAGGGTTGTTAGGAGAAGCGTTGTAGATGGCTGTTATATTTAGTTCCAAATCATACACAATAATGAGTGCCTTTTTTTTGGTCTGCAGGGAAGAAAGTCAGTAAAGCTCCAAAGATACAAAGGCTTGTAACTCCATTGACACTCCAAAGGAAGCGTGCCAGGATTTCAGACAAAAAGAAGAGAATTGCAAAGGCCAAGTCAGAAGCAGCTGAGTACCAGAAACTGCTTGCTACTAGGTTGAAGGAGCAGCGCGAGCGCCGTAGTGAGAGCTTAGCAAAAAAGAGATCCAGGCTCTCAATTGCTTCCAAGCCATCTGTTGCTGCATAGAGTGGTGATAGTTTTGGTGAGGATTCACCATTTCCTTTTTGGTAGTGTAATAATATCATGTTTTCACAATTTCAGTGCTGTAATACTTCTTAAGATGAGATTTGTTTTGTTATTTGATGCTTGTTATGAGCTTTGTTTTAGCACTTGAACGCTTTAATTTATAGTTTATTACCTTGTGAAGGTGATTATGTTATGGGAAATGTTGCACCTTTTTGAAATGGCAGCCAAAATTCTCAACAGTTTGGGTTGGCTAAATATGGTATTTTTTTTTCTGGTAACAACCATCCCATGCACAAAGGGGTTATGGGCCTCGATTCTAAGTTGGTTTTGGCATGGAATTGACTCTTTTTGTTACCAATATTTCCAATTTGTTTCCTAAAAATCTCTACAAGTACGATGATATTTCTGTCAACTACATTTCTATTACCCGCACCTCACTCTAGGCGCTTCAGAAGGCTCAAATTGAGGAGTTGGCTAAAGACCAAGCCACCCAGTCTACAGCTCATTTCGACAATGGAAAACTCAAAATCCACCGTCCGCATCTCACAGTATCACTGTTACAATTTCCTCGAAAAGTCTTTTGAAATAAAAAATAAATAATTCCCTCCCAACAAAGAAGTCGAAAAGAGAGACGAAATCCGTAACTCCCCCTTGCTTTTCACATCTTCGTTGTTTTTCAGTCACAAATTACTTTGCCGCTTCAGGGTTCAAGAAACTAATAGAAATAACAGAAAAAGATGCTTCTACGGGCTGTGAAACCAGCCACTACAACAGTCCCAATCACCCCTCTAGAAAAGATAAAGATCCTACCACCTTTACCACCTCCAGATGATGACGAAGTAGCATCTTCGAACCACCCATCTCTTGCTGCTAACGAAGGTAACGCATATAGTGGTTGCTGCCACTTTGCATGTCATTATTGTATTAGTGAAAATGAAAAGAAAAGGAAAGGAAGACAGAACAAGAGAGAAAACGAAAAATAATTTGTGACTTGAATTGTACTATATGCCTATGCCAATCATTTGCTATTGTTTTTATGATGAGAGTTTTTCTTTCTTTGTTAGTTTCTTGAACAAGAATCTTGATTGTAAAAGAAGATGTCAAGTACTTTGGTTGTCTGCAACTTTTTCTTTCTTTGTTTCTTTCTCTGCATGTACATGTCAGACTATTAAAGCCATAGTTATGTTTGTGTTAAAGCTGATGACGAGAGAATCAAGTGAGAATTCATTTAGATAATGAATTCAGTTTTGTGGTTAGAATATAAGCACGAGTATGGTTACTAGTCATGTTTCAATATCATAAGTATATTGATTTGTGTTTCAGAGGAGGAGCAGAAGGATGTTAGTTATTAAACTTATTTTATGATTAAGTATATTGAAGTTAGTGCTATAATAAATAATCATAAAAATTAGAAATATTATAAATCTAGTGTAAGTATTGAAGAGTCTAATATTAATCAAGTACTTTGAAAATTGTAAAAAACATTCTATAATGTGTAACTATATTGGATGGATTCTGATAATGAAAGGTGTGAAAGTACCATTATTTAGTATATTGTATTCTATTAAATTGAGTGAGTAACCCCTCATCTGTCATTCTGTTATTGTTCTTCCAACAAATTTGATATTAAAGCTTGAGAGTATATATGGTTTCTAGTAATAACAATGCTCAGTTTCATGTTCCCTGTCTTCCAAAACAAAATTATGATCTATGGTGTATTCAATACACTGAACCAAAATCAACAAGAAAAGAGGCAATAATGAGCAATGCAGAAAGACAAAATTTGAGAGAATCAAGGAAGAAGGATAATAAGGCTTTATTCATGATTTATCAAGGACTTGATGAAATAACTCTTGAGATGGTGACACCAGCAAAGACGTTAAAGGAAGCATGAGAAATTCTTAACAAGACTTATAGTGGAGTTGAAATTTGAAAAGACAAAAAGGATACGGTTGCAAGCATTGAGAGGAGATTTTGAGAAGTTGAATAAAGAAAGTAATGAGATAATTTTAGATTACTTTACAAATATAATCTCTTTAGTGCACCAGATGAGAAGGAATGGTGAATATATTGATGATGTTCGTGTGATGGAGAAAATTCCAAAGTCTCTGGATTCAAAGTTTGATCATGTGGTTGTAGAAATTGAAGAATTAAAGGATTTAGAAGATCTGACAATAAAAGAATTAATGGGATCTCTGTAAGCTCATGAGCAAAAAATTGATAAAAGAGAAAAAGAAAGATTTCTTGAATAAGCATTGCAATCAAGTTAACTGTGAAGAATGTTAGTGAATCTAGCAGAGGAGCATTTCAAAGAGAAAGGTTCTTTCATAGAAGAGGAAGAGGAGGAAGATCATTCAAAAATCAAGAATCTCATGGCGCAAGAAATCAAAATTTTAATTTCAAAGGCCGTGGTAGAAGCAGGGGAAGAGGTCGTGGAGGATATTCAAATTGGAGGAATAATAATGCAAATATACAATGTTATAATTGTAAAGAGTTTGGTCATTTTGCTTTAGATTATTCACAATACAAATTTGAAGACAAGAATGTTAACTTTGCTGAGAAAGAAACTAATTCTAAAGAACATGTGTTATTGTTGGCCTATGGAAACTTTGATGGCAACAACTCCAGCACCTGCTATCTGGATACATGAGCATCAAATCATATGTGTGGTATGAACTTTCATGGCAGCAACTCCAAACTTACATACAAACTTTTACCATTTAAACAAACCAAAGTTTTATGCAGCTTTTGATATCATAATTAAAGTTCATAATATAAATCAACAACTTAATACAAGAGTTAGTACAACTATTGTAATTGTATAACACTAACTAGACATAATGGAACAATATTCATTACAATAAAAGAGCAGGTTCTGAAGACCAAAAAAAGAGACTTACTGGCAAAACCATACACTTGAAAATGATAAATAACGAGAGGGTGAGTTCAATAACTCAATGAGTAGATAACGTTCAATATATACATCCGAGGTAATAAGGCAAAGAGAAACATATAGAAATTTGACTTTGGCCTTTTATAAGAAAGTTTCACAAATAAACTATAACAAGAAATATCATAAGGTAAGGTTCATTAGAAAATCAAAATGCAATGAGCATGTGGCTTTAGACCATGTGATAATCAGTCCACATAGGTTGGTGACTCCTCGGACCAATTAGGGTTCAGATACAATGTGCAAAAAGACTAACACTACCCTGTTAGCATGGGTATTCTGACTGTCATATCGAAGGTCATATCATAATCAAACAAACAGAATCATATATCAAGGTTCAACTTATGACATTAATTAAATAAGGAGTTACCAATTCAGAAGTGTATAATGACTCATATCAAATATTCAATTTCAATAAGTGATCATGTTTAATAATAAATAAGGAATACATAACAATATAAGGATTACCAAGAAGTATGATCAATTTCATATTAACAATTTAAGTATTTATATTAATCCTTTAAGATATGAGAAATTATCCACTCACCTGACTCAAAAGTGGAAAGAACACAAAATAGATATCCAAGAAAATCTTATCGATGTCATGTGGATAAAATATTAGGATTATTTGAATATCAAATTAAACATACTAAAAAATGACTCCAAAAGAATGTTCAATCTATTTAATAGACTTAACTTAAGTCTAACTCATAAACCTATATGTTTAGAAACCAAACTGGTCTTTTTTTTCCCCCAAAAACCCTAAAATCAAATGGTTTCTCGACATCTAATTTCAAACGAAAACAAATTATAAAACTTAATAATAATTCACCAATAAATCTCAATTATTCATTAAAACCAATCTGAAAAACTAAAATTATAGCTAGGGACTAATCTAGATTTTTCTCAGAATTTAAGGGGTTAAATTGCAATTTTGTCAAATTAGAGAACCAAATTGAAAATGTTATAAATTCATAACTATACTAAAATTATACCCATAATCCATCCTTAATTATTTCCAGAATCTCGAATTATGCTCTAAGGACCAAAATGTAATGTTTCCAAAGTTCAAGGACTAAATTATAAATTTTTAATATTGAGGGACCAAAATAAAATCTCGTCATCTTCAAACTGAAGATCTTATTGTCCAGATTTTTAGAAAGGGTTTTTTTTTTCATAATTTATCAATATTCTTACATCCAATACATCAATTAAACCAGTTAATCTCAAAATCATTATCCATAATAAAATCATCTAAAATTCCAACCAATTAAACCATTATCCATAACAATTAACCCATAATATTCCAATCAACTCATCAATTAAACCTAAAACAAAATCTTCAAAACTCTAATATTCAACAAATTCAAAATCTTAACTAATAACAACCCTTATACACATTATAGTATAAATCTTATATTTTAAACTTATTTTCTCCAAATCTCTTCTCTTTCCTTTATCTTTTCCTTTTTTCTCTTCTTCTTTCTTCTTTGACTTACAGTCTTTTCTCTTCTGTTTTCTTTTTTTTTCTCATCTTATTTATATTTACCAAGTCTTTGTTCAATTACTAAAATGTCCTTTATTTATGTATACCTAAAACTTACTCTTATAAGGGTATTGTTGTTATTTTCTATCAAATCTTTCTTTCTTTATTTCAAAATATTACAAGGATTTTGCTGGAAGAATTCTAAAAAAATTTGGAATGTTTGGCTGTAAAATTATTGATATGTCTTTTGTCACGACCCGATTCCCGAATCCATGACCGGCATATAGGCAAGGTTCCCCTTCAAGGTTCCATACCTAGACGAACCCAAACTTACATACAAATTTATCCTTCAAATAACTCAATCAGAGTTCAACGCAGCAGTAATAACAAAGCTAATTTCATAATATAACTTAATTGTCTTAATACGAGAGTTAATACAATTTTATAGTTGTGGAGCACTAACTAGATATAAAGAAAAAGTACAAATTACAACCAAAATAGCAGGTTCTGAAAGTCCAATAAAATAACCTGCTAACAAGCTAAAAGCTTGAAAAGATAAATAATAAGAGGGTGAGTTCAAGAACTCAGTGAGTAGATAACGTTCAATACACACACACACACACATGAGGTAATATAACAAGGATGGATATATATACACAATTATGGCTCTAGGTTCTTATAGGAAGGTTTCTCAAATAGGCCATAACAAGAATATCATAAGATAAAGTTCGTTAGAAAATCAAAATGCAATGAGTATGAGGCTCCGTACTATGAGATGATCAGTCCACACCCTCTTAGCACATGTATTCTGACTGGCATACCATAGGTTCATAATCATAATCAAACAAACATATTCATATCTCAAAACTCAACCCATGACATCAATCAAATGAGGAGCTATCAATTCAGAAGTCAATTCAAAATATATATTGGTTTATATCAAGAATTCAGATTCAACAATTGATCATGCTTTATCGTAATAAGGATAATAATTAACACACACACACACACACACACACACACACACACATATATATATATATATATATATTATCAAGAAGCATGATTCAATTCTTATTAACAACTCAAATATCTATAATATTTCTCATGCACATGGAAAATTATCCACTCACCTAACTCGAAAGCAAACAAAACTCAAAAGCAGATACTGAAGGAAATCCTACTAATGTCCCGCTGGTAGAATATCAGGATTATCTGAATACAAATGAGACATATTCAAAAACGACTCAAAAGAACATATAACCTATTTAATACACTTTACTAAGGGTCTATTCTATAACTCTATATGTTTTTAAACTAAACTAGTAATTTTTCCTAAAAACCAAAAAATTAAATGGTTTTTCCGAAATCTAATCCATAATAAAACAAATAATGAGACTTGATAATAATTCACTAAATAACCATCAAGTATTCATCAAACCAATCTGAGAAAAAAACTAATATTACAGCTAGGGACCAATCTAGAATTTATCATATTTTAAAGGTCAAATTGTAACTTTGTCAAATTGGAGGACCAAACTAAAAATATCATAAATTCATTAATATAGTGGAATTATATCCATAATTCATCCTCAATTCTGTTCAGAATCTCAAATTATGCTCCAGGGATCATTCTGGAATTTTTCCAAATTTTTAGGATCAAATTGTAATTTTTATCAAATGGAAGGACCAAATTGAAAGTGTTATAAATTCATAACTATACTGGAATTCTACCCATAATTCATCTTTAATTCTATCCAGAATCTTGGATTATGTTCCAGGGACCAATATGTAATTTTCTGAAGTTTGGGGACTAAATTGTAATTTTCACAAATTGAGGGACCAAACTTAATTAAATTATCATCTTCAACCTCAAGCCCAGAAGTTCCATAGATTACCTACTGTTATCTCCTGATTTCTAACAAAAATTAACCATTTAAACAAAATCATAACTCAAAATCATCATCTTTACCTACAATCTTCCATAATCAACTAAATAACTAATTATCCATAACAATCAAATCAATTCATCGATCAACCCAAAACACAATCTTCAAAACCCTAACATTCAACAAAACATAAATTTAAAGCTAAAAGAACTGTCACGACCCGAATCCCGGATCCATGACCGGCACATAGGCAAGGTTCCCCTCCAAGGTTCCATACCTATGCGAACCCAAACTTACACACAAACTTATCCTAACTCAATCAGAGTTCAACGCAGCATTAATAGCAAAATCAACTTCATAATATAATTGAATTGTCTTAATACAAGAGTTAATATAAGTCATAGTTTTGGAGCACTAACTTGACAAAAAGGAAGATACAAATTACAACAAAAAAACAGGTTCCAAGGTCCAACAAAATGACCGCTATCAAGCTATAAGCCCTAAAAGGATAAATAATGAGAGGGTGAGTTCAACAACTCGGTGAGTAGATAACGTTCAATATACACACACGAGGTAATATAACAATGAGAAATATATATACAAGTATGGCTTTAGGTTCTTATGGAAGTGTTCTCAAATTGGCCATAACAAGAAGATCATATGGTAAAACTCGTCGGAAAATCAAAATGCAATGAGCATGAGGCTCCGTCTTGTGGGATGATCGGTCCACACAGGGTTGGTGACTCCCCGACCAACTAGGGTTCGGACACGATGTGCACAAAGACTAACACTACCCCGTTAGCATGGGTATTCGACCGACATACCATAGGTTCATAATCATAATCATAATCAAACGAGACGTATTCATATCTCAAGGCTCAACTCATGACATCAATCAAATGAGGAGCTATCAATTCGAATTCAATTCAAAATATATCTGGTTCATATCAAGAATTCGATTCAATAATTGATCATGCTTTATCAAAATAAGGATAATAATCAACATATATATTATCAAGAAGCATGATTCAATTCATATTAACAAATCAAATATTTATACTATTTCTCATGCATATGGAAAATTATCCACTCACCTGACTCAAAAGCAAACAGAAGCCAAAAGCAGACACCGAAGAAAATCCTACTGACGCCCCGCCGGTAGAATATCAGGATTATCTGAATATAAAGGAGACATATTTAAGAACGACTCGAAAGAACATTTAACCTATTTAATAAACTTAACTAAGGGTGTATTCCATAACCCTATATGTTTTTGAACTAACTAGTTATCTTTCCTAAAAACCCAACATTTAACGGTTTTCCCGAAATCTAATCCATAATAAAACAACTAATAAAATTGGCAATAATTCACTAAATAACCCTTAATTATTCATCAAACTAATCTGCAAAAGTTAATATTACAGCTAGGAATAACAGTAATTTATCCTATTTTTAAGGGTCAAATTGCAACTTTGTCTAATTGAAGGACTAAATTGAAATTGTCATAAATCCATTGCTATACTGAATTTCTGACCATAATCAGTCCTCATTTCTGTCCAGATCATCTCATTATACTCCAAGGACCATTCGGAATTTTACCAAATTTTTAGGGGTTAAATTGTAATTTGTGTCAAATTGGAGGACTAAATTGAAAGTGTTAAATTCTCTTATCTATACAGTAATTCTGTCCATAATTCATATGTTATTCTGTTCAGATTCTCGGAATAGGATCCAGGGACCAATCTGCAAATTTTCCAAAGTTTGGGGACTAAACTGTAATTTTCCAAAATTGAGGGACCAAATTGAATTTTCGTCATCTTCAACCTCCAACTCAGAATTCTCACAGATTACCTACTGTTCTTGCCAAATTTCTAACTCAACATTCACCATTTACACAAAATCATAACTCAAAATCATCATCTTTCAATTCAATCTCTCAAAATCATCCAAATAATCAAATACCCACAACAATTAACCCATAACATTCAACTTAATTCATCAATCAAACCCAAAACACAAATTTTCAAAACCCTAACATTTATCAAAACCAAAATTAAAAGCTCAATAATACAAATTTATACATTTAACAACCTAAATCTTACCTTTTTACTTATTTCCTCCAACTCCTTTCTATTTCCTTTCTAATTTCCCTCTTTTCTCTTCTTCTTCTTCTTTCTCCCTTCTCCCTTCTCTCTCACGGTTTTCACTCAAAATACTCAGATCTCTTCTTTTGTTTTTTTTTTTTCTATTTATATATATCATCTCTTACACAATTACTACAATACCCCTCATTTAATTTATTCCTACATCTAAGCATTCAAGGACTTTATTGTATTTTCCTACTTACTAATTCAAAACATTACAATCTCCCCACCTTATAAAAGTTTCGTCCTCGAAACTTAATAGAAAAGATTGAATACTTACCGAGATTATCGAAAAGATGAGGATACTCCTCACGCATCTTATCCTCGAGCTCCCATGTCGCTTCCTCACGTGAATGACCTTTCCATTTCACTTTTACTGAAGCTATATCCTTTGACCTAAGCTTCCTCACTTGTCGGTCGACTATAGCTTCTGGTTGCACCTCATAAACCATATCATCCCTTAATTCAATGGGATAAACCTCTAATACATGCGATGGATCTGACATATACTTCCTTAGCATGGAAACATGAAATACCGGATGGATAGCAGACAAGTTTGGTGGTAATGCTAACCTATAAGCAACTGCCCCAACTCTCTCCAGAATCTCATACGGCCCAATGAAACATGGACTTAACTTGCCTTTCTTCCCAAACTCGAATACTCCTTTTGTCGGTGATACTTTTAAAAACACACAATCACCCACCAAAAACTCTAAGTCAGCCTTCTTTTATCTCGCATAACTCTTTTTGTCTACTCGAGTGTTTGGAGCTTATTTCCTAATTACCTCTATCTTCTCTGAGGTAATCTGAATCAACTCTGGTCCCATTAGCCTCTTCTCACCAACCTCAAACCAACAAACCGGTGATCTACACTTCCGACCATACAAAGCCTCATAAGGTGCCATCTCTATGCTAGCTCGATAACGTTGTTGTAAGCAAATTCCACTAATGGTAGGAACTTACTCCAACCAACTCCAAAATCCATAACACAAGCCCTTAGCATATCCTCCAAGATCTGAATAGTCCTCTCAGATTGACCATCTGTCTGAGGGTGAAAAGCTGTACTCAACTGCACTTTAGTACCCATAGCTTCTTGGAATTTCACCCAAAACCGCGATGTAAACTGTGGACCTCTATCCCGACACTATCGAGATTGGCACTCCATGCAACCTTACAATCTCACTGATAAACAATTCTGCCAACTTGGCATATCCATAAGTAATCTTAACTGGCAGAAAATGGGCTGATTTTGTTAGCCTGTCAACAATCACCCATATTGAATCATAACCCTCCTGACTCCTAGGCAATCCTGTCACAAAGTCCATTGTGATCCTTTCCCACTTCCATTCCCGGAATCAACAATGGTTGCAACAATCCAGAGGTTTCGGTGTTCACCCTTTACCCTCGACGGTCAAACACCTAGAAACAAAGTCTGCTACATCAGCCTTCATCCTATTCCACCAATAACACACCTTAAGGTCTTTATACATCTTGGTGGAACCTGGATGCATTGTGTAAACTGTCTGATGTGCCTCTACCATCAATTCTCTCCTCAGATCATCTACATCAGGTACACAAAGCCTATCCCTATATCTCGGCACATCATCATCACCTATCACAAAACCCGGCAAACCTTACCGCTTCAACCTCATTTCTAATCCTGAGTAGTGAATCATCTTTCTTCTAAGCTGCTTTTATCTTATCAAACAAATCTGACTTAACCTGAAAATAAGCAATCATTGCTCCAGCTTCACTAAGATCAAATCTGACTCCTTCATCCACCAACTCACGGCTCCCTAATCGGAGGTCTTCGTACCTCCCGAATATGAGCTAAGCTCCCCGATGATTTTCTACTCAAAGCATCGGCAACTACATTTGCCTTACCCGGTGGTAATGTATGGTACAATCATAATCCTTCAAGCCAGTTCCATCCATCTCCTCTGCCTCAGGTTTAGATCCCTCTGTTGAAAGATGTATTTCAAACTCTTGTGATCTGTGAAGATCTCACAAGTTTCACCATACAAGTAGTGCCTCCAAATCTTCAAGGCAAAAATTACGGCCGCCATCTCTAAATCATGTGTAGGATAGTTCTGTTCATGCTTCTTCACTGGCCAGTGAAGCATAGGCAATAACCTTGCCATGCTGCATTAGAACACATCCTAACCCCACTCTCAAGCATCACAATACACCGTGTAACCACGAACCCGATGGTACCGCTAGAACAGAGTAGTCAATCTCTCTTTCAACTCTAAGAAACTTTTCTCACAAGCTTCACGAAACCCCTGAAACTTAACATTTTTTCTGCGTTAACTTAGTCAATGGTGCGAAATCCGAGAAAAGTTCTCCACAAACCTCCGATAATAGCCGGCCAAACCTAAGAAACTTCTAATCTCGGGCCAAGTAGGTCTAAGCCACCGCTTAACCGCTTCAATCTTTTGAGGATCAACCTCAATCCCATTCCTTGACACTACATGCCCAAGAAATGCTACACTCTCCAACCAAAACTCACTCTTTGAGAACTTGCCATACAACTGATGTTCTCGCAGAGTTTGAAGCACCATTCTCAAGTGCTGCTCATGCTCCTCCCTAGATCTCGAATACACCAAAATATCATCAATAAAAACTATCACAAATCGATCAATAAACTGCCCAAATACTCTATTCATTAAATCCATAAAAGGTGCTGGTGCATTCGTCAACCCAAAAGACATCACTAAGAACTCATAATGACCATACCGAGTTCTAAAAGCTGTCTTCAAAATGTCTGTCTCCCTAATCCTCAACTGATGATACCCAGATCGAAGATCGATCTTAGAAAAGAATTGAGCTCCCTGCAACTGGTCAAACAAATCATCAATGCGAGGGAGTGGGTATCTATTTCGAACAGTCACCCGATTCAATTGCCTATAATCTATACACAACCTCAATGACCCATCTTTCTTCTTCACAAACAACATGGGGCTCCCCAAGGGGGACACTTGGTCGGATAAACTTTTTTATCCAACAAATCCCTGAGTTGCTCCTTTAGCTCCTCACCGGCGCCATTCTATATGGTGCCATTGATATTGGTTCCATGCCGGAACCAAATCAATACAAAACTCAATTTCCCTATATGGAGGCAATCCAGGTAAGTCATCGGGAAAGACATCAATAAACTCCCTAACTATAGGGACTTGGTCTAATTGAGGAACTTCTTTCTCTACATCCACTATGTATGCTAGGTAGCACAGTACCCCTTTTCTGCCATTTTCCTCGAGATAGCCGACAACATTATTGATGGAGACCCAATCTTATCTCCTTGAAATACCAACCCAACTTCTTCATCTAGATCAAATATTATTTTCTTACCCCAACAATTTACCGAAGCCCTATGCTTTGCCAACCAATCCATTCCTAAAATCACATCAAAATCAACCATATCTAAGACATTTAAGTCTCCCATAAAGATCTTATCTCCAATCTCTATTTCACAATCCAGATACACATATTTCACTAATATTAATTCATCTAAGGGAGTGGAGACTGAAATTGGGGATTTTAACAAAGTTGGTTGTTTATCTAACCTCATGGCAAAATATGGGGAAACAAATGAATGAGTTGCACCAGATCAAACAACACTTTTGCTTCAAAAGAGCAAAGGGAAGAATACTGAAACAACTGTGTTGGATGCCCGAGCATCCCGGCCGAAGTCAAGGCAAAAACTCTAGCATGCCCCCGACCTGCCAGACTCGACCTCTATCACCTGCACCCCGCCCTCTCTGACCACGGCCACCAAAACCTCTACCCCCATGAGCCAGGACGGCTAGTCGATGGTGCCCGAATAGGATCCCGGGTCGAAGCGGATAACCCGAAGCCGACAACCGTCTCCTCGGGCACTCTCGATCTTATGACCTATCTCGCCACAACTAAAACAAGCCCCCGGTCCCTTCAGAGCACTCTGCACTAGTATGACTTCCTCCACGGTCGACATGAAGAACTATCACTAGGTGTAATAAATGAACTACGAGGTGCGTCGAACTAAACTCGAGTACCACTCACGCCACTCGACCCCGAGCCACTAACCGACGGTCTCTGCCTAAACCTCCTCTCGAACCCACGAGCCCCGACGGCCACTTCTGCCCTCTAGACGAACCCGCACTTAATCCTGTTGCCTAAAAGACCGACCCTCTTCTCTAGGCCTCTTAGCCTGCCTGATCATATCCTCCAATTCTCGCGCCTCTATCAATGGCGCTTATCAACAACTAAAGAGTATGATGGAAACACTGTGACACCATCACCTTATACATAGAGGATTTGAGTCCTCTAATAAACCTCTTTACCCTCCACTCCTCGGTGGGTAGAAGATGTTCCCGCGATACCTAGACAACTGAGTGAACTTCGGATCATACTCATCCCCCCCCATGCTCCCCGAGATAGCCTCTCAAACTCATAAAGTCGAGCATCCCCGACGCCCGAGGGAGAAACCTGTCTAAGAACATGGAGCTAAACTCCTTCCATGTCCACCGAGCCTCACTTGGTCTTGCTCTTTTTCTAGACTCAAACCAAGAGATTGCCACATCTCCTTCCAACCCGAACGATGCCAAACTCACGGCTCGGTGGTCCAGACATCCCAAAGCTTCACACCGCCGCCAAATATCATCTAGGAACCTCCGAGGATCCTCCGAACTATCCATCCCAAGTAAAAATAGGAGGTGCCAACTTCATGAAGTCATTCAACAGCACATTAACTCCCCTGAACAAAGGTGAGATGTCGAGGGTACATCTCTATCCCTCCTTCTATCTCTCTCCATAGAAAACTCTATCCGAGTCCAGCACAACCTGGCTAAGTTGCTGAAACTCTGTAACAGGTTCAGGGTCAGCTACCCCCATACCTGTTTCATCAACAATATCTTCCTCTTCTATCTCCTGAGGCTCTTCCTCCACCGGTGGAGGTACCTCCTCAACATGTTGAGGCACGGTGCACCGCGCCTCCTTCTCTCGCCTTGCGGTTCTCAACCGCCTAATAGGGACATCATCCCGATCATCATCTACTCTAATAGTATCAGCTATTCGTCTATTCCTCGGCATTCCCTAAAATAAAAGTGAGAACACTCAAGTCATGCTAGAACAATAGCATGATAATTATCACAAAATTATAGGAAAGCATATCTATCACAAGGAAGAAGACATGCTTGATGAGAATTCAGAATTTCAAAGACAACAAACAAGACATCACGGATCCTAATGCTCCACTTATTACGAAACTTAATTATACTATTGTTTCTTTAACCTAAGGCTCTGATACCAAGTTTGTCACGACCCGAATCCCGGATCCATGACCGGCACATAGGCAAGGTTCCCCTCCAAGGTTCCATACCTATGCGAACCCAAACTTACACACAAACTTATCCTAACTCAATCAGAGTTCAACGCAGCATTAATAGCAAAATCAACTTCATAATATAATTGAATTGTCTTAATACAAGAGTTAATATAAGTCATAGTTTTGGAGCACTAACTTGACAAAAAGGAAGATACAAATTACAACAAAAAAACAGGTTCTGAAGGTCCAACAAAATGACCTGCTATCAAGCTATAAGCCTGAAAAGGATAAATAATGAGAGGGTGAGTTCAACAACTCGGTGAGTAGATAACGTTCAATATACACACACGAGGTAATATAACAATGAGAAATATATATACAAGTATGGCTTTAGGTTCTTATGGAAGTGTTCTCAAATTGGCCATAACAAGAAGATCATATGGTAAAACTCGGTTGGAAAATCAAAATGCAATGAGCATGAGGCTCCGATCTGTGGGATGATCGGCCACACGGGTTGGTGACTCCCAAACCAACTAGGGTTCGGGACCCGATGTGCACAAAGACTAACACTACCCGTTAGCATGGGTATTCGACCGACATACCATAGGTTCATAATCATAATCATAATCAAACAGACGTATTCATATCTCAAGGCTCAACTCATGACATCAATCAAATGAGGAGCTATCAATTCGAATTCAATTCAAAATATATCTTTGGTTCATATCAAGAATTCCGATTCAATAATTGATCATGCTTTATCAAAATAAGGATAATAATCAACATATATATTATCAAGAAGCATGATTCAATTCATATTAACAAATCAAATATTTATACTATTTCTCATGCATATGGAAAATTATCCACTCACCGACTCAAAAGCAAACAGAAGCCAAAAGCGGACAACCGAAGAAAATCCTACCGACGCCCCGGTAGAATATCGGGATTATCCGAATATAAAGGAGACATATTTAAGAACCGATTCAAAAGAACATTTAACCTATTTAATAAACTTAACTAAGGGTGTATTCCATAACCCTATATGTTTTTGAACTAACTAGTTATCTTTCCTAAAAACCCAACATTTAAACGGTTTTCCGAAAGCTAATCCATAATAAAACAACTAATAAAATTGGCAATAATTCACTAAATAACCCTTAATTATTCATCAAACTAATCTGCAAAAGTTAATATTACAGCTAGGGAATAATCTGTAATTTATCCTATTTTTAAGGGTCAAATTGCAACTTTGTCTAATTGAAGGACTAAATTGAAATTGTCATAAATCCATTGCTATACTGAATTTCTGACCATAATCAGTCCTCATTTCTGTCCAGATCATCTCAAATTATACTCCAAGGACCATTCTGGAATTTTACCAAATTTTTAGGGTTAAATTGTAATTTGTGTCAAATTGGAGGACTAAATTGAAAGTGTTAAATTCTCTTATCTATACAGTAATTCTGTCCATAATTCATATGTTATTCTGTTCAGATTCTCGGAATAGGATCCAGGGACCAATCTGCAAATTTTCCAAAGTTTGGGGACTAAACTGTAATTTTCCAAAATTGAGGGACCAAATTGAATTTTCGTCATCTTCAACCTCCAACTCAGAATTCTCACAGATTACCTACTGTTCTTGCCAAATTTCTAACTCAACATTCACCATTTACACAAAATCATAACTCAAAATCATCATCTTTCAATTCAATCTCTCAAAATCATCCAAATAATCAAATACCCACAACAATTAACCCATAACATTCAACTTAATTCATCAATCAAACCCAAAACACAAATTTTCAAAACCCTAACATTTATCAAAACCAAAATTAAAAGCTCAATAATACAAATTTATACATTTAACAACCTAAATCTTACCTTTTTACTTATTTCCTCCAACTCCTTTCTATTTCCTTTCTAATTTCCCTCTTTTCTCTTCTTCTTCTTCTTTCTCCCTTCTCCCTTCTCTCTCACGGTTTTTCACTCAAAATATTCAGATCTCTTCTTTTGTTTTTTTTTTTTTTCTATTTATATATATCATCTCTTACACAATTACTACAATACCCCTCATTTAATTTATTCCTACATCTAAGCATTCAAGGACTTTATTGTATTTTCCTACTTACTAATTCAAAACATTACAAGAACACACTTTATACATTTAAAAACCTAAATATTATATTTTAATCTTATTTCTCCAACTCTCTTCTCCTTCCTTTATCTTTCTCTCTTTTCTCTTTTTCTTTCCCTCTCACGGTTTTCTCTCTAAGAACACAACTTTTTTTTATTATTTATATTTATCAACTCTTTGTTCAATTACTACAATGCCCTTTATTCATTTATACCCGCTTTTAAGCCTTAAAGGACTTTGTTGCTTTTTCCTACTCATTTATTTCAAAACATCACAATTTAGTGGTGAATGAAAAGTGAATGAAAGATAGAGGAAAGAAGGTGGATATTACTTCTTATAGAAGTTTAGTTGCGAATGTATATATTGTACTTGACAGTTATAAGGCCTAATGTAATGTTTGCAGCAAGTTTGCTTTCTAGGTTCATGAATTCTCCAAGTCACTTTCATCCTAGAGCTACTAAAAAGGTGTTAGATACACTATAGAGTATGTAATTAGATTTGACAGAATTTCTCAGTTGAAAATGATTGGACTTGGTGATAGTGATTGGGATGGATATGTTGATGATATAAGAAGTACTTCAGGCTATGTTTTTTTGTCTTAATTCAGGTGTGTTTGCTTGGTGTTTGAAAAAACAACATTTAATGCTCAATTATCTGGTGAAGTTGAATATGTTGTAGTTAGTTTAGTTGCTCAACAAGCTATTTGGATGAGAAGAAATATAAAAGATATAGTTGAAAAGCAAGAAGAGCCAACAACATTAACAAAGTGAAAATAAATCAGCTACAACAATGGTAAGGAATTCAGTTTTTCACAGTAGAGGCAAACACATTGCACTTGAACATCATTTCATTCATAAAGCAAATTAAGGAAGAGTGGTCAATATAGATTTCTGCAAATCAGAAGAGTAGGTGGCTGATATCTTTACAAAAACATTGTCAAAGGATAAATTTCAAAAGCTGAAAAATATACTTGCAGTTCAAGTTTAGCATATTAAGGTGGAGAATATTAAAGTTAATATGCTGTTACTAGTAAGTTACTGTGACAACTATTTAACTTTTACTTTAGTTCGTTAATTTATGTTAGAAAGAAAGTAATTATAGTTAGATTAAAAGGTGAAAGAAAGTAATTATAATTAGATTAAAAAGTGATTAAGATGAAAAGTGTAAGGCTAAGATATGTTGGTTTTTTGTATATATATCTGAAAGTTCTGGAGATGTACGAGAGAAAAAAGAAAGAAAAGTGTGATAAGTTTTTACGGTGTATATCTCCTCTTGTTCGTGCTATTCAGCAGAAAATTACAGACTTGTTTTCTCCCTTAGAACCTGCATTTTGATGTTGTTTTAACCACACACAAGCTAATACCACATCTCACTCTGGTGCTTGAGAAGGCTCAAATTCTGGAGTTGCTCAAAGAGAAACCACACGGCCTGCAGCCCATTTGCCCTTCTATGTGCTCCAAAAGGGCCCTATCGACAATGAAAAACTCAAAATCCACACCGTATCACTATACCAATTTTCTTGTAAAGTTTTTTGAAAAACAAAAGTAAACCCTCTCGGGAAGTTGAGAAGGGAGAAGAAATCCATAAATCGCACTTGCTTTTCACATTTCCTTTTCTTTTTCCTTTTTCTAGTCACGAAGTACTTTGCTGCTTCAGGGTTCAAGAAACTAACAGAAATAACAGAAAAGATGCCCCTGCAGGCTATGAAACCCTCCACTACACCCTCCCCAATCATCCCTCTGGAAAAGATCCAACCAGCTTTACCACCTCCAAATGATGATGGAGCTGCACCTCAGAATCTTCCTTCTAATGAAGGTACACATAGTTGCTGCGGGTTTGCATGCCATTATGGTATAGTGAAAATGAAAAGAAAAGGAAAGAAAGATAGAGTGAAAAGAAACACAATTTGGGAATTGTGACTTGAATTGTATTATATTCCAATGATTTGCTATTGTTCCTGTTATTGCTTTTATGATCAGAGTTTCTTCTTTCTTTTGGTTATCTTGGTATAGTTTCTTGAGCAAGAATCTTGAATCTTGATTGTGAGAGCCTTGTTTTCCAATTTCAGTTTTGTGGTTAGAATAGGAACATGCATAAGTTTAGTGTTTATGCTTTGGCATCAATACCATGTTGTGTTTGGGTTATTGTAAATTTGTCTCAAATTGGGGCTTATCACATTTATAACAAAGGAGCTGAATGGTGGTGCAATTGTAGGAACGGGAAGTATAGACTTTGAAGAAGAAGGTGGTCAAGGGAGATTTCATGGAAATGTTGCTTAGGGAATGGAAAAAGAATACATGGCGGAAGTTGAGAGGGAGAAGATGGAAAGACACTAAGTGGAAGAAGTGAGAAATGAAGTTGAGGAGCGTCAAGACGTGCGATTTAAGGTCTTTGTTGGAGGGTTAGATAATTATGCTACAGAGGAGGATCTCGGAAAGGATTTTGATAAGGTGGGGGTGGTGACATAAGTGAGACTAAGTCAGGACCCAAATCCCATTGGAGGGTTGCTTTCCTGACGTTTGCAACTGTTAAGCAGGCCAATTATGCTATCTATGAAATCTCAGATCCAGTGGTATGGTTCTTTTCTTTATTTTATTGTGTTTTCATTTAACTTGTTCAATGTGTTTGTTTATAAAAATTGTGAATCCAAAATGGTATTAGATGCTGATTTGATGCTTTGTAGAGTATAGAAAGTTGCTATCTTCATGTTTCCAGGCTGCCACTTCTTGTTCTGCCACATGGATTGAAAAGCAATTTTCAAGCCATATTTCTTGTACTAGTAGTTGGGGATATTTTCCTGTTCATCTCTAGCTACTTTATGGTAGTGTTTGGTATACTGGGCAGTATTGATGGATCGTTCTTTTCAGGTGAATATGTGGGCAGAGTTAGCAGAACCGCGAGCGAGAATTCTTTCAGCAGGTATTGCTCAAGGCAGTTGTTCTGTCACACAGGAATTTGCCGGGAATGCAAAGTTCCAAAGGATTCTCATCGCTCTCACTCAGATGCTCCTTGCGCTACAGATCGTAGTAAGACAAGGGATCCAGGTTGTATGCCATATAATTGTGGTCCTAGAGAATCATTTAGACCTAGAAATAGAAATGCAGCACCCCATAGAGTTGGAAGGCAAAGGCAGAAGAGGTTCGCACCAATATATCCGAGGAGAATTTGATTGTTGTTATATCTCTATACAACAGTGCAAGACCTCTGCTCAGTTCATATAGCTCTCTGCTTGGATTATAGGCTTATGTGTATGCTTTTTTTTTCTCTGTGCTTGTTTTAGATTGTCTGATACATTTTCCATGGACATGTCCCTCGGTAATAGGAGACTAGATTGCTGGACAAGAGAAATTGTGCCGTGCATGATTAGACTAGTTTGGTGACATATTGACATAGCCGAACCAGAATTTCTGAAAGGGTTCTAAAACCAGAATTGTAATCCTTTACGGAGAGGCAGACAATTAGAGAATAAACTATTCAGTAATAAAACACGGTTAGATCCTTTAATTATGTCTGAGACAGAATCCCTCAACATATATGAGAAAAAAAAACTGAAATTAAGGTTGAAAACCCGAAATTAAACAGGAGAGTAAAATAACTAAATCAAATCCTATCTTCTGGGCTTTTTTTAAATGTTTTCTCGATGTGAGCCGTCGAAGAGGGCTGGTCCCCATACCTGTGAAATCTCGGAAAAATTTGAGTGTGATCTAATTGTTCAAAACCCCAACATCACATATTGACAGGATTTATCCCATTGGTCTTGTTTCTTTCTACTTGAAAATTTGGATCAGTGTGTGCCGGTGTGCAAACAACTGAAATATTATGCAAAAATGAACTCCTTGGGACTTGGATTATTGGTCTCTGCATCATGCTAATGATTCATTTATAAATACAACAATAGAACGCTTGATAGATCATTCTTCTGAAAACTGCGATGAGCATTTTGGCTGCCTGCTTGTCACAGATAAAAATTGTCCTGCAACAACAGAACACTCAGTAGGGACTACCAACCTATTGCTTCGATTCAGTAGACCTAACAATGGTGAAAAACATGTATTAAACAATTTATTATGGATTTTCAGTGCAAGTAAAAGGAAGAGTGCTTAGGCCAAAACCAAGCAAAAGAGAGCACTGCGTTTCCATAGCTACTTCCACTGTTCCACCACTCCATGCAACAACCTTTTTCTCTGTCAAGTCTAACGTGCATAGAAAAACGTTGTTGTGTATCTGGCTCGACCCATTAGCGTTTATCTATGACACCAAAGGAACAAGCTTCACGATCATGCATCATCAGTTTTCAGCAACTTTTGTTTCCCTTCAAGAAACAAGTTAAAAAGAAAAGGAAATATCAAAACCTCATTTCTCTTTAATTCTCTGTATTTGTTTCAGTTACAAAGCATAACTTTGCAGCTTCTTCAGAGTTCAAGAAACTAACAGAAGTAACAGAGAAAAATGCCTTCACGTGCAGTGAAACAATTCTCTACTGGAGCCGCCGACACCCGTCCCAAAAAGATCCAACCACCTCCACCTCCAAATGATGGAGCAGCACCTCCGAACAATCTTTCTCTACCTTATAATGATGGTAACATATATAGTTTCTCAATGAGCACTGCTAGTTTGCTTGCCATTATTATATAGTGAAACCAGAGAACTCAATTTACGCATTGTGGCTTGAATTATGCTATATGTCAATCATTTTCTTTCGTTTCTGCTAGTGTTTTTGTGATAGGACTTCCTTTCTTTTTCTTTTTGTGTAGTTTCTTGAACAAGAATCTTGAATCTTGATTGTAAAGGAACATGTCAAGTTCTTCGATATTCTGCTAGTTTTCTTTTACTTTCCTTCCGTGCATGTCTAGACTAATTATGTTTGTGTTAAAGTTGATGGCGAGAGAATTGATTGAGAATCCATGTAGGTAAAGACTAACGAGGAAAGAGTTGTTTTCCAATTTCATTTTTGTGGTTAGAACAGAAATATGGATATGGTTAGTGTTTATACTTTGACATTCTATTGGTGTAACAGAGGAAGTTAAGAGGGAGAATATGGAAAGACATGAAGTGGAAGAAGTGAGCAATGAAGTTGAGGAGCGTCAAGATCTGCGATTTAAGGTCTTTGTTGGAGGGTTAGATAAATATGCTAAGGAGGAGGATCTCAGGAAGGTTTTTGGTGGGGTGGAGGAGGTGACTAAAGTGAGACTAAGTTGGGACTCTGAATCCAAAAGGAGGGTTGCTTTCTTGACGTTTGCAACTGTTGAGCTGGCCCGTCGTGCGATCTGTGAAATTTCAGATCCAGTGGTATGGTTCTCTTCTATTTTTTATTGCGTGTGTTTTCATTTAACTAGTTCAATGTGTTTGTTTATAAAAACTGTGAATCCAAAATGGATTTAGATGATTTTCGTCATTTAATGAGAGTTTGTATTAGATGCTGATTTGATGCTTCGTAGAGTATAGAAAGTTGTTATCTTCATGTTTTTCAGGCTGCCACTTCTTGTTCTGCCACATAGATTGAAAAGCAATTTTCAAGCCATTTTTCTTGTACTAGTTCAATACTAGTATTTGGATTATTTTCCTGCTCATCTCTTGCTACTTTATGCCATGCTTTTTGATTCCATAATTTTTCTTTCCTTGCTTCCATATATAACGTATTTAGATGTGACTTTGATGTTTTAACTGTCAGATTAATGGCAAGAGATGTTGGACTGCTCAAATCCAAGATGGCAGTAAAACTCTCTATGTTCCGAATATATGCAAGGAATGGACGAAGGATGATGTGAGTGTTTTGTTATTGAATTGTATTTCCACGTTTGGAGGGAAGGTTCAGATTTTAGTTGCTCATGTTGGGTTGTTTTGCTGTGTAGCTGGAAGACAAGCTTGCAGAATATGGTGTTAAAAACTATGAAGTCTTGACCTTGAATCCTGCTAGAGAAAACAAGGAGAAGAACCGGGGATATGCTCATCTGGATTTCCGTTCCAGAAAAGATGCATCTGAAGCTCTTGAGCTCTTAAAAAAGGAGAACGTTTCATTTGGTCAGAATCGAGCTGCCAAGGCTGATTTTTCACGCAAACATGCTAGTGGGAATGACGAAATTATGTCACATGTATGTATGTCCTCTTTTACATTTAAAGATTCTTGTGTATTCCTCTGATCTTTTCCGCTGCCTTGGTCTAATTTATATCACTTCAGGTCCTGATAACTTAGTGAATGGTTTCTAACATTTAAGATTCCCAGCACAGGAAAATAATTGATAGTCATTTGTCTATACAGAAAAATATTTTCTTGATTAATACGCAGAAAGGTTGAACACAATTTCTTTCTCTTGATTGTTTGGAATTGGTTTTAGAAAACGTACGAAGGAAAATAATCCTTGTGATGATATGTATACAACGCATTTATTATTCCAGGGGATGCATTTTTCTACTCATGATACCTTGCATGAAACTGTTGAGGTATTTTCTTAATTCAAATGATAAGAGATGTTGTCGAGTCGTAATTATTTCCTATGAACTTGTTGGAATTATACAAATATAGGAATGTTCTGATATATCATTAAGTATGGCTAGATGGTTTTCTTCTTTCTAGGTCAAGAGAGTATATCTAGATGGTATACCTCATGCATGGAGGGAAGAACATGTTAAGAAGCATCTTAAGGAGTTTGGGAGGATTGTAAAGGTTGAACTTGCCCGCCACATTCCTTCTGCTATAAGAACAAATTATTGTTATGTAACATTTGAGACTCATGAAGCTGCAGCGACTTGTGTTAATGGTGTTAATGTTGACGGGCTTTACTTCAGGGATAAAAGGGTAAGACAATTGTTGTTTACTGTCTTCAATGTCTGTTACATTGCATGGTTTTCTCGGTCGAGTGTTATGTCATTGTTATTTCCATTTAAACAAGACATCATGTTCATTTCAGGTTTAATATCAGAGGGAGAGTAAATGCCGATTTTAAGTTTTAACATCTGAAATGTTTTGGTGATATATTGCATTATAATTATGTCAATGCAAAGTGGTGCTGGCTTATAAAGAAGAGTCATTCTTTTCAGGTGAATGCGTGGGCAGATTTAGCAAAACCGCGAGTGAGAATTCCTTCAGAAGGTACTGCTCAAGCCAGTAGTTCTGTTGCGCAGGAAATTGGCCTGGGAAACGAAGTTCAACAGGATTCTCATCGCTCTCACACAGATGATCCTAGTGCTATAGATCGTAGTGAGAGAAGTGAGGTGAGAATTCCTTCAGAAGGTACTACTCAAGCCAGTAGTTCTGTTGCGCAGGAAATTGACCTGGGAAACGAAGTTCAACAGGATTCTCATCGCTCTCACACAGATGATCCTAGTGCTTTAGATCGTAGTGAGAGAAGTGAGGTGAGAATTCCTGCAGAAGGTACTGCTCAAGCCAGTAGTTCTGTTGCGCAAGAAATTGGCCTGGGAAACGAAGTTCAACAGGATTCTCATCGCTCTCACACCGATGCTCCTAGTGCTATAGATCGTAGTGAGAGAAGTGAGGTGAGAATTCCTTCAGAAGGTACTGCTCAAGCCAGTAGTTCTGTTGCGCAGGAAATTGGCCTGGGAAACGAAGTTCAACAGGAATCTCATCGCTCTCACACAGATGCTCCTAGTGCTATAGATCGTAGTGAGAGAAATGAGGTGAGAATTCCTTCAGAAGGTACTGCTCAAGCCAGTAGTTCTGTTGCGCAGGAAATTATCCTGGGAAACGAAGTTCAACAGGATTCTCATCGCTCTCACACATATGCTCATAGTGCTATAGATCGTAGTGAGAGAAGTGAGACAAGTTGTAAACCATATTATGGTTGTCCTAGAGAATCATCTAGCCCTGGAGATAGAAATGCAGTATCCCATAGTTTCGGAAGGAAAAAGCAGTTTCCTTCGCCGGAGAGATTAAATACTGGAACGCCTTCTGGTATGTCTTACTTAATCATTTTAGTAGCAGTAACCCACCTCCCCCAACGTTCTCTTTTCTTCATCTTATTACTGTGTGTTTACTTGACAGTTCAATCTCAAGGAATTTCTCGAGCTGCTGCTCATAGACCTTCTCGTCACAATGACTACAGTTATGAAAGAAATACCAAACAGCCTTCAAATTATTATGAAAGTCATATCTGTTCTAAACGTCCTCATTCTGCAGTGGTCATCATCTTGTCAACAAATTTTATTCATATGCGACTGTTATATCCATTTGTGACCTTGTTAAGTCTGTCTTTGTTCTTATCAGGAGGAAGTTTGCCCTCGCAGTACTGAACCTTTCGTTCAACGAACAAGAGCTCGTGTTGATCATAAGAATTCTTATAGAAGTTATTCACAACGGTGCGGATTTTTAACACAGCCTTGCCCTTGCACAACTTTATTGCTTTCTTTTGTTTACCTAATTTTGTATCAATTTTGTCAGGAAGGAGCATAGTTCTCGAACTGGCTATGGAGGAGAAGGTGTTGCTCATAGACCTTCTCGTCACAATGATTACAGTTATGAAAGAAATACCAAACAGCCTTCAAACTATTATGAAAGTCATAGCCGTGATTACAATTACACTTCTGGTTCTATACGTCCTCATTCTTCAATGGTCAGCAACTTGTCAAAAACATTTCTTCATATGCAACTGTTAAATCCATTTGTGACCTTGTTTAGTCTGTCTTTGTTCTTACCAGGAGGAAGTTCGCCCTCGCAGTACTGAACCTTTCGTTCAACGATCAAGAGCTCGTGTTGATCACGAGAATTCTTATAGAAAATTTTCACAATTGTGCGGATTTTGAACACAGCCTTGCCCTTGCGCAACTTACTTGCTTTCTTTTGTTTACCTAATTTTGTATCTATTTTGTCAGGCAGGAGCATAGTTCTCGAACTGGCTTTGGCGAAGGTGCTAGTAATTCTGTCAGGAATTCTCGTGGACTCTCTGACACTAGAACATCAACTGTGGCATCCAGGGGATGTATGTGAATAGGAATTCTTGTGGACTGTCTGATACATATACATAATTTGTTATTTATACATTAAGCAATTTTCTCTTCGGGTTTCTGTTATATTTTGGACTCTGCTCGGGTAACTTCATTTCTTGCAGGCGAGGTTGATAGAGGGGATGATCGGAGGATGCCTTCTAGATATGGCAAGGATTACACATCCAGGGATCATCCGCGCTCTGCGTCAGACGATGTATTATTATATTCTGTTGAAAATCCCCTAACCCAGTATCTTCTCTCTGTCTCCCATCTGTTCTAGGAATTTATTTATGTGAAAAACTTACTTCCCCATTCAGGCACATGAAGAATCACACCGATCTGATTACCATCACAGTCGTGTGAAAGATGGTGGCTCAAGCAGCAGAAGAGGTTCACGCAAATATCACGAAGGTGAATTTGGTTGTTGTTAATTATATCTCTATATATTTGAGCTTGGCGTGGCACAACTTGTATATATATAAACTGATCCTCAAGATGGATAATTACTGCTACGTAGGATGACTGGTGCAGCACCATCAGGCACTCTTAACTAATTCAGTGTTGAAGTAGGCTCTCGGCATTTATTACTTGGAGACCTTCAGAAAAAGTTTTAGCCACTCAGATTTTGAACTGATTGTGCTATCACATAATATAATGTTCAGTAAAGTGATGTGATAGAGATGGACAAAGTGTGTTTTGCATATAGTCAGATGTTTTAATATAGGAGATGTTCTAAAGCCTATTTTTTAGATAACGCTAGCTGATCGTAAGGTAATGGATTTTCTCGCTCTATCGTTCATAGAATGCCTCAGATCAGATCAGATCAGATCAGTTGAAAAAAGCTCACTGCTTGGGTTACACCTGCATGTTCTTTTTGCATGACTAAATGGAAAAGTAAATGTCGCAGTTCCATTCAAAGGAGTTTTTCGATTTTCGCGTTCGGGTTATTGGTGACATCTTGACAGGATTCCTTGTTTCTTTCAACTAGAAATTTGGATCAGTGTTTGCAGATGTTTGAACCAATGAAATGTTATGCAAAAATGAACTCCACAGAACTTGGATTCGTGCTCTCGGCATCATGTCCTAGATCGATTCATGAATACAACAATGGAATGCTTGATAGTTACGAAAACTGTGATAAGCAGTTTGGCTGCATGTTTGCCACAGCCAAAATTGTCCTTCAACTACAGAAAACACAAAAGATGCTGACAGACTGCTTTCCAGTAACATCGCAACCCTTGCTTCTGTTAACTCGTGCCTGGCATCTGAACTTCTTGTTGATTTTGGATAAGCAGCTTGTCAAGGTGCACTTTATAGGCTGTGAGAGTGTGTATTTAGACCTAGCCTGATTCATTGCAGTCATTTCCTTTCATCTAGAAAAGGTGATCACTAGTTCATCTTTCATTTAGTGAAGCTTGGAATAATACTTCCAGAGAATGTCCTTGGTGTTGTTGGGAGAGATCATCGAATGGTGGCTTTAAAACACCGAGGGGGGTAAAACATATTGCTTAATTTTAACCGATAAGAAACTTACAAATAACTAAAAGCTCTTTAAACACTCTTTTCTTCTTTTTATTATTTTTCTTTTATAGTTTCCACTACGACATAAACTTAGCTGTCTATTTATACACAAATTAAAACTAAAAAAAATCAAATTTCAAGTGTGAACATAAATGGTTGGTAATGGTGTGAAAGCGGTTGGCGGCTGTGATAGGTGATTGCAGTCGGTGGTTGTCATCTTTAACTTTCTGAATTGAGTTTATTACAACAAATTTCCTCTTTAAACTCAATCGAGAGATGTCATTTCAAGTATGAACTTCATTTTGATAAATGTTTCTCCATTCAATGACTTTGTAAAGATATCAGCTACTTGATCATTTGTTTTGCAAGATATCAATTTGACTTTTTTGTTTTTCATATACTTTAGATAAAGTAATGATGTGTATCGATGTGTTTATTTCTTTTATGATACCCTAAGTTTTTTGTTAATGCAATTCCTAATCGATTATCAACATAAATCCCTACAGGATTTTCTTGAGGAAATCCCAAATGCTTCAGCATATTTATTAACCATATTAAATGATATACAACTGAGTTGACAGTATCATACTCAGCTTCACAATTTGATAACGTTATTATCAATTGTTTCTTGGATAATCATGTAAAAGATATATTTTTCATAAAAAAACAAATTATATTTCTATTATACTTTTTTTTATTTAAATCTCTACTCCAATTAGTATCTTAGTAGTCAACAAGATTGAAGTATTTACTTTGAAGTATAACAGACAGGAGTAAAACTTCTCTCCTTACAAAACCATGTCTTGGCTAATTGAGGGACCAATGAAATCTCAACATGTAAGCTTAAGGATCAAGATTTGGTGTCAGTTGCCAAGATGGTCCTACCAATCTTTAAGTTGAAATTGGGCTATGGTTTTCGGTTTCTGGTTAGTGTTCGGCCCTGCCTGACAATGAAGGAATTTTGGGCTCAATTGAGCAGCTAGGGTTCATTGTTTGTTTTTGATTTTAAAGTCTGTTTGGTAATTAGAAAGTTGTTGTTTTTAAAATATATATTTTTTTATTTTTAACATTATTATATTAAAACGATATAAAAATAATCTAAAAAATTAATTTGAAATAAAAAAATAAAATAATTTTAATTTTTTTAAAATACTTTTAAAACACAAAAACAAATAGACTCTTAATCTTTTGGTCTTGGATTGAACGAGGAGATTGATATGTTTGGTGGATGGTTAGGAAAAAAAAATAGTAATAATATTTTTTTTTAATTTAATGACAGATTTATTTTCTAATATTACTCTACTAGCTAGTTCCTCATAAGAAAAAAAAGAGAAGGAAGAAAATAAAGATGATTTTTATTTTATACTGTAGATTTTTTTTTTAATATATCACCAATTTTATCTCTGGCTAGTACTTCAAATGTTATGGAAAATATTATGTTGGCTAAATATATTGATTGATATTAATAGAAATAAAAGAATTCCTAACATTCAAAATATATAAAATTAATTTAAATTTTAAAAAAATCATTATTGAAGTGCAAAAAGTTTGAAATTCAAAGAGTTTTATTTTCTTGAGTTAGTACTTTTTATACCTTGTTCATCCTTAATTTGATCCTTTGTCCTTTAAGTTGCATTTTTTGCAAATTTCAAAGTAATACTTTTAGAAAAATAATTATTAAAAGTTATGTAAAATATAGTTTTTAAGTACATGTATTTTTTTAGAATAAGTTCTTATAATATAAGTATATACGGTGATAAATTAAAGGATGAATTACTAGTGGAAAGATATATAAAAATTGAAATTGGTAGTATTAGTAATGATAGGAAACAAAAACAAATATAGTTAAAGGTACTTGGTAACCCTTAATAATCACTATCCCAAAGAATAATTTTTATAAGGATATTTTTATCAAAACATAGTTTTTTTAAGTGAATAAAAAATATAGTTATCAAACCCGATTTAAAGTCTAATTTGAAAAAGATTATAGGTTGTTGGTCACTAAATTAACTCGGATCAATTATTTTTATTAAAATAATAACATTTTATTTTTTCTTTAATTTTTTATAAGATATTAATCTAATCGGTTTTGATGAAGTTAATTGAATCATTAAAAAATCATCTAGATAAACAAGAGTTTTGTTGTGCTAATATATAAAAACACGCTCATTAATGCTGGTTTAGAAAAATATATATTTGGTTAAAACGGTGATTAAAATTGAGATTGAATAAAAAATAGTATAATACGTTTGGTTAATAATGCTTTTTAAATTGAGGTTATAAAATAACTAAAAAACATATATATTAATATAGATAGTTTTTAATTAAAATATTATACATTTAACTATTGCTATTACATCATAAAATAAACAATACTTTATATAAAGTATTTTTTATTATTTCATTAAATTATTTGCAATTCCATCATGCATAAATTTCATCCGACAAGAACTACAGTTTCAATGACTTGCAACAAATTCATAAATATAATGTGATGGTTGACGCGCACCACCACATTCGATAGTTTTTTATTGTTTCATTAAAATGATAAAAAAATATAAAAAATAATTAATTAAAAAAACATAATTCTAAATATCACAAAAACCTATTCATAATTACCACATAATTTCAAAACATAAATCAAAGTGTTAGGTCCACACATATAATCTAAAATATTTTTTTATATATATAATAAAACTAATTAATTATTAATACCCTTTTATTTTAAAAATTATTTATTTATTCTTTATGTATTTTCTTGGAAATGAATTAAAAATTAAAAAAAATATTTTTTTTTATAAATAATACACAAAATAAATTATTTTGTTAAATAAATTTTATATGAGAAATATATTTCTTTTCCAAGGCTATCATAATTTTTTCTAAAATAATAGTAAGACGTTGTCATTATCATACTTATTTAATATAAAAATATCATAAAAAAACAATGACATCAAATAATTTGGACTTACCAGGGAAGCATAACCATTATAGAAATCTCTACATTCAAAAGCTTCTCTCTCCACTGTTCATGTGAACAGTGGAGGCATGTTTTACTATTTCGTGAACAGTAGAGTCATACTCTATTGTTCATTGAATAGTAAAGTATGATTCAACGTTTTGCCATGCAAAAAGCAACTCCTAGCTTTTTTTTATTTTTTTTTTGAATAGTAAAGTATGACTCATAAACAATAACCGATGTTTTTAATTACCAAATAGGGTGCATTTATGTTTTATGTTTTGTTTAAAATACAGACAGAAACTCTTAAACAAACACTACCTGAACATCTGCTGACACCAAATGGTGTTAGCAAATCCCAAGCTGTGGGAATATGAAACTGCAAAGCTAGCATGGGCTTGCTGCGAGGGTTTTTGTCTTTTTTCTTCTTCTTTTGTCATCGCTGTGTTTATAGACACATCATTTCTTTCTAATTTGATTGTTGCTTTCCATTTGGCTTTTTTGCTGCAGAAAATATCTCTGTGGTAGGATAGAGACTGATCTAGAAACTAACGTTTCTGTTGAAATCTTACACCTTTTATATATATATATATATATATATATATATATATATATATATATATATATATTAGTTATATGCGATGCTATGGGTCAATTTATTTTACATAAAAAATATAAAAAAATTAAAAATTAAAAATGTTAGGTCTTTTTGCAAAGCTATACCCAAAAGTCTTAGATTTGGCTGCAATGTTTGATCTAAGAGTAATATTTATAATATTAATAATAACATTAAACTTGCATGACCCAAGTTTAAATGAGTTTGACTGCAATACCAGACCCAATAGCATTGGATGTAGGTCTGGCTGCAAGGTTGTGTCATAAAAGTGTGATAATTAAATAGATTAATTAAAAAAAAATAAAGAAAAAAAACTAACAGAAAGAAAAAAAAACTAATGAGAAAAAAGAAAAAAAATCTGAATCATTTGGGTTAACTCGTCAAATCAGGTTAACCTGTCAAACCTGGGATTCGTGTCATGAAAGTGTGATAACTAAATAGAAAAAAAATTTAATATTAATGAACTAAATTTTAAAAAAAAGATTAATTGAAAAGGAAAAAGCAAAGAGAAAAATACCAACAGGAAGGAAAAAATTAATGAAGAAAAAGAAAAAAAATCTGAATCAACTGGGTTAAACCATCAAACCTGGAACCCGTGTCATGAAAGCCTGATAATTAAACAGAAAAAATTTAATATTAAGAAAATATAAACAAAAAAAAAACTAAAAGCATAAGTTTTTTCACTGTAGATTGCACCGTACTATTCAAAGTAAAAGGCTTAAAAAAGAAAAGAAAAAAAAAAGGCATACGACACAGGTTAATTTTTTTTTTCTTGCATAAAAAATATTAAAAAATGCTAAGATCTAAGAGTATTAGGTCTTTCTGCAAAGATATACCCCAAAAGCCTTGGGTCTAACTGCAACGCTTGATCCAAGAATACTATTTATAGTATTAATCATAACATTAAACTTACATGACTTAAGTTTAAGTGAGCCTGACTGCAACACCGGACCCTAGAGCATTGGATGTGGGTCTGGCTATAAGGTTGTGTCATAAAAGTATGATAATTAAATAGATTAATTAAAAAGAAAAAAATAAAGGAAGAAAAACCAATATGAAGAAAAAAAACTAATAAAGAAAAAGAAAAAAATCTGAATTAACTGGGTTAACCCTTCAAACCAGGTTAACCCGTCAAACCTGGGATTTTGCGTCATGAAAGTTTGATAACTAAATAGAAGAAAAAAATTGACAAGTTTACCCAAAATTAACTGAGTTAACCCATCAAATCAAGTTAACCCGTCAAGTTCGGGATACGTGTCATGAAAGTCTGATAATTAAATATAAAGAAATTTAACATTAACAAACTAAACTAAATAAAAAAATTAATTTAAAAAAATCTGGGTTAACTCATCAAACCAGAATAACCCATTAAACCCGGAATCAAACAAAAAGATTCATTAAAAAAACAAAAAAAAAAATTTAAAACAAAACAATTTAGCGTTTCATTTAATTTTTAGTATATAATATAATATATAATATTTTATAATTAATAATTAATAATATAATAATTATAATAATATAATATATTAAAGATGGGAAAGTGAAAGGCGTGGAAAGCTAAGTAGTTTTTCCACGCCTTCTAGAGTATTATATTTAATATATATATATATATATATATATATATATATATATATATATATATAACAACTTTGCATGCTTATGAATTATGACTGATGGAGCCATGATGGAGGCAGGAAGGTTGCCAAGCCGACAATTGAATACACAAATAACACGAAACTATCAACCACCTTTGAAGGAGATAAAAAGAGGCTTCCAAGAGTTTTAAGGTGTCATCCATCAATCATAGTTGTCTGACCAAATGACCCCAAAAAATTTAAATAAATGAATCACAGATGAATGCATGCCCATTGAGTTAGTGCGTGTTTAACAGTGTGGTTGCGAGTGTTTTTTAAATAACTTTTCGTGTCAAAATGCATGCCAATGATTTTTTTTATTTTTTAAAAATTATTTTTGATATCAGCACATCAAAACGATCCAAAACATACAAATCATATTAAATTTTAACAAAAAAAAAAATTCAAATTTTAAGCCGTCTGAATCAATTATTTTTATTAAAACAGGACGTACGCAGATAACGTGGAACTAATTTGGATGGTTGGATCATGGATGAATTTATAGTTTACTGGGTTAATTTGTGTCCATTATTTTTACTAAAATAATTCTGTTTCATTTTTTTTAAAAAACAAATTCTTAATGTTAACTTAAGTTTTATTATATTTAATTTTAGTCATGTCTAAATTTAATTTAATTAAATTAACTTAAATTTTATTATATTTTTATAATTTTATTTAAAACTCGATCAGATTTGTATTATGAAATTTCTAAAAAAATTCTTAAATTTTTGAATTTAACTATTATACCATCTTTCATCTATTAAATCTATTAAAGAGTATTTGAGAATATAGTAGCGGTTATTTTTTAAAGTACATTTTATTTCAAAACACATTAAAATAATGTTTTTTATTTTTTAAAAAATTATTTTTAATATCAGCACATCGAAATAATCTGAAAAAATCAAAAATATATTAATTTAAAAAATAATAATTTATTTTTAATTTCTTTCAAAAACTTTCAAAACACAAACATAACCTTAATTAATATCAGGGTTGCGTATTGCATTGTACATTGATATATGAGAAGCTGAATGAAAATATTCAAGATGCAAGTGCTTTTAGGGACTTTGCAGTCGTTATGACCAAAAATATTAATGCCTCATTACCCAAGCACATGCATGATTATCATATCTATTTTTCTGCTCTATGTATTATCAATACAATAAATTATTTATGAAAAATAATTTTTAAATTTATAATCCTTTTTTTTTCACTTTAAATCCATATAAATATTTCTCTTTTATTTTTATGTTTTATTTTTATAACAATTTCAAATGATAGTTTTATTTTTTATTTTTATAACAATTTCAAATGATAGTTTTATTTTTTATTTTTATAACAATTTCAAATGATAGTTTGATATTGACAAATTTGTTTAAAAATACTGTGAAATTTTTAATATTTTAATTTTAGTCCTTATTATTTTAATTTTTAATTTTTATTCTTGACTTTCTGTAAAATTTTTATTTGTTTTCAAGTTTATTTTTTAATTCTAATTTGCTATACATTATTTTTTTCAGTTTGGTTTTTATTTTTACGATTATTTTTTAAACCTTTTGTTGAATTGATTTTTAATTTTAATTTTATTTTTCAGTTAAAATTTAATTTTAATTTTTATTCTTTCTATTTGTTTCCTACTTAATATTATTTTGAACATAAAAAAAGCCTTTGGCGTTGGACGGGTACACGACTAGTTGGGCACTAATGGCCCCAAACATGCACCAAACAAAGATAATTAATTTTTTTTACTTATTTTATTTGTAATTTTTCAGAAAGTTGAAATAATACGAGTAAAGGAAATAATTTAAAATTCACCATAAAATTACATTCTTAATTAATTTCCAGTCGGCAAAGAAAGAGCAAAGATATCCCAAATAATTTATTGTTACAATTACTTTTTTTTCATTCCAGTTTGGAACATAAAATTACCACTTATACTTTAAGAAGTTTAACATATGGGTCTTTTTTTTGCACGTGGACAAATCAAAATGGATTGAAGGATGAGTATAATGGGAATATAACCAAGAGTAAACTATTTTCTTGCTTAAAAAAATTAACATTAAAAGATTATTCCAATTTAATAATAATAATTTTATAAATTTTACGTGGTATTTAGATTTTATAGTTGTAATTTAATTAATTCTCTTATATTGATATTTAATTTTCCTTTGTTTTTGTGTGATTAAATTTTTTTTGAAGAAAGCATTTGCAGCTAAGATATATATAAAAAATATAACTTCTTTAATGAAAAGGTGACTTCGAATTTGGAGTCCTATTTTTAGGAGGAGAATAGATTAATAAATTCAGTTTAGTGGGTTTTTTTTTTTTTTTGCCAGACGTGTCAAGAATCCTTACAATTTCTACTCTTTAATTCCTTCCTCGTCTTTAGTTTTTTTCTTTTTAACCATAATTAATGCAATATTAATAACTTTTCATGATCGGACTTTAGTAAATAAGTAATGATTAATTTATTGTATTTAATGATATTTTTTGAAGAGGTGAACAAATTAAGGATATTATTATTAATATGAAATCTCTTACAAAATAAAGAATAATATATATATATATATATATATATATATATATATATATGAAATCTCAGAAAATATGAAAATGATAGATTGCAATATTGGAGAAAGAGAAAGGCGACACCGTCTTGTCGTGAGAAAATTTACTGCCTCAGAAGTCTATAGAGTCAGTACACACGCGAAACACATTTCGGTGGGGGCGGCTAAAAATCTCCATCAGAGAGTAGTTATTGCCATCAACTCCCTTTCGTGGGAATGGTACAAATTGGTAGGAATTGGTTGTAAGCTGGTAGAGAGTTTGATACAAATTGTATTTGAAGTCTCAGTACAAAAATTTAAATTTTAAAACCTGACTTATAACAAGACCTCTGATCTTAAAAAATATTTAAAAATAATAATATTTTAAAAAAAATTAACATGTTGATGGTTAGATTTTGTTTGGATCACTAGGTGAATTCAAGTTTTTAACCGGGTAAGCCAAGTTAAATTATTTTTTCAATCTAGACCGGTTTAGACTTTATACTGATTGGTTAACGAGTTAATTTATTAAGGTAGTCTAGGTTTTAAAATAATGCATCAAAGGGATAGGAGTTTCAATCCCATTTGAAAAATTTAAAAATTAAATTTAAAATAATAATATGTTTGTGTAAATTTTAAATTTTAAAAAATTTGACTTGAGAATATATATTAAAAAGTTTAATATAAAATTTAATACTCATCCAATAACTTAATTCTTTGGATTAAAATTGTTTTTTTTTACATAAATTAGTCCTTATAATCTAATAAAAATAATAACAAATATACTAAGAAATTTATCACCCCCTTCGTATTTGTCTATTCGCCACTACAATGTGGTGATCATTTTATCATTCTCATGAAAAAATAAATAAATGTATTTGGATTAAAAGTATTTTGATAAATTCATATAATTCATAAGTAATTATTGATTTATTTGGGGTATTTTTATCCTTGTATTTTTGTCTAATAAATCCCTACATTATTCAATACGTTTATAACTAGAATTCTTTGTTATGCCGAAAATCTATAAAATATTTATTCTAAATACATCAAGCTATATATAAATAATTTATATAAAAAAATAGCCTGATCGCACCAAAATTAATCTGAAATACCTTATCATTAATAAGCTTTGCGCGTGCACCACAAATAATGTTGCAATAGCCGAATTAGTCTACAGCCTGTCCCTCGAATGTATGACATATGGAAGACTCATAATCCCAAGAAATCAGGCCACATACGTGGAAAATTAATGGCTACTCAGACCTGGCTGCTCATTTCTTTCTCCATGTAAAATAATTTCCATGCATTAAGTGGCTACATACGAGCTATCAAACACCTGGAAAACGATTTATGATGATTCTAGCTATGCGAGGGCTTGCAACAATGTTATTATAAAACCGGTGGGTAATTTAGTGGCTCAAGACATCTCACTGAGTTCAGGTTTGATATTGAATTATTTGGGATCCATCCGGTAATTCTGATTGATCTTATAAATCAATTTATAACCTGATTAAAATATAAAAAAGACCCAAATTGATTTTAAAAAAAAAAAATTTGTTTTGGAATAAACAATCATATATGAGCCATCAACCATATGAAAAACGATTTATAATGTCCTTGAGAAGGGTTTGCAATAATTTTATAAAATAGAGCTTTACCTGTGATTAATCCAGTAATTTATTGATGTTAAACATAACTCAAATAAGATTTTATACTGAATATGATGAGAATTGATTTGATTAAAGCTAAGTAGTAAATTAATATGTGACCCAATTAAAATAGAAGAGAAATTCAGTTTTTTTTTTTAATATCATTTTAATTAATACATCCAACACATGACCCGATGAAAGATTGAATTTGATAGCCATGTTGAACAAGACTTTGTTTTGTAATTGGCTACTTGTGATGAGTAACATCAATTGTAGTTTTCATTCATTTACTGCCTTTATTTGGTGCAAAATAGTCAGTGGACTCGTTACCTAGATATTTATGAACGTGTGGCCACTACTTGATGTAAGAGAAAAACAAATTATACGAAGAAAGGTTACACCAGCCAAACACACCCTACCACATCAATTATTATTATCATTATTTATTTCACAGCAAAAAAAAAAAAAATTGTCGATTTTCAGCCAAAGTATCAATTTTATATAATAAGCCTTGAGATGTAGATTAACCTTGATTGACAAACATGTTACATGTTTTACTGGCTATTTAGGTTGTGCTTTACTGCGGGTCGGATCTAACAAAAGTTAACGTAAATGTGCAAGTGTTTGTGATGTGTTCTTTTACATTAAAAAAATTAATTGTAAATTAAAAGACCGACATATGCATTTAATTAAATAAATCAAGAATTATTTGGGTTAAAAAAAATCATTAATGATAACCACAAATTGAACTAGAAAGTTGAAAGATTGATGTAGATAACAATAAAAGCTTTCATACATAAAATCTTCCTAAACTGGTCCTATTCCATCTCTTGAACATAGAAAAACTTGCAATCCTACGAAGACCAACCACAAATATGGATATTTTTGTTGGGTTTTCTAATACACATACAAGCAATGAAAAATATAAATTCAAAATCTTTTAGGTGTCCTAAGATCCCATTAGATGGATCAAGGGTTGTTTATGAATTATACAAAAATTACTTGAAGATCAAATATTCGTTTTAACTTTGACACAAGTCATCCAAGTATCCAATCTCTAACACTAATCTATATGACCTATCATTGAGAAATATCTTAAACCTTTTTAGAAGAGAGTTATTGTTAAGGAGAAAGAGATTGTTATATTTTTTAGTGCTAACTCTTTTCTTTTATGTTTTTCAGGAGTTCTATATTGTACTGTGTATTGTTAAATAATACATTTAGTATTGTTTTATTTATTAAGGGTAGAATAGTATTTTCAATTTAACCTATATATAATCTCTTTGTATTTAGGTTAACTCAAACACTTTAGGATAAATAGATTAATAAGAATTCCTAGTTCCTTCTTTTTTATGTTCGTTTTTGTTTATGTTAATCTGAATTAATTTATTATGGTATCAGAGTTGATTTTATAGAACAAGGTTAATCCCAAACATAGCTTTTGTAGATCCAACTTTTTATTCTAAAATTATTTTGGAATGATATTTTGTCTCCCGCTTCTGCAAAATTTGGTATTTTGTCTTTCCTTCAGCTTTTGCAATTTGATATTTGCATTCGGTTTTTGAAATTTGTGTTGTGTTTTGGAGTAATCGTATCATTTCGAGAAGATATTTGTTTAGTTTTTGTGATATTTGTTCAGTTTCTGCAATCTAGTACTTTGTCTTTCATTGCTTTTGCATTTTGGTTCTTTTTTGTTTGTTAATTATGGCTACTAAAAGAGATGTTTCGCTTCAGTCTGTGGGTATGAGGTTGGATGGAAATAATTATTCACACTGGAGTTATGTAATGAGAAATTTTCTTAAGGGTAGTAAGATATGAGGATATGTTAGTGGAACTTATGTGATACCCAAAAATACTGAGGAGAAGGATGTTATTTTGATAGATACATGGGAAGTAAACAATGCAAAGATTAGTACTTGGATCAACAATTCTGTTGAGCATTTCATAGGTACGCAGTTAACGAAATATGAGACAACAAAGGAGGTTTGAGATCATCTGCAAAGGTTATTTACATAATCAAATTTTACAAAGTAGTATCAGTTAGAGAATGACATACGGGCTCTTCATTAGAAGAATATAAGTATTCAAGAGGTTTATTCTGCTCTGAAAAATCTTTGGGATTAATTGGCTCTTAGAAAATCAGTAGAATTAAAGGCATGTGATGCCTATATTGAGCGTAGCGAGCAGCAATAATTTGTATAGTTTTTAATCGCACTTCGTAGTGATTTTGAAGGACTTAGACGTTCAATTTTGCATCGTTCTCCACTGCTTTATGTTGACTTTGTTGTTAGTGAGTTATTGCCTGAAGAAATACGTCTTTAGTCTTATTCTGAAAAGAGAATTCTTTCTGCTTCGAATCCTTCTATACTAGCAGTACCCTTTAAGTCATTCTCTAATCATCAAAATAAGCCTTACACAAGAGTTGGCTTCAATAAGTGCAATTTCTGTAAGCAAAAAGGGCATTGAAAAGCCTAGTGTCCCAAGTTGAAACAACATAATCAAGCTTGAAAGTATAACAACCAGTCACAATCTAATGCTCATAGACCACCTTAGGGTTATAAACTACCACACCACAATACTGCAGTAGTAACTTCATGAGGCTCTATTACCTATTTTAGTACTCTAGCTAAGCAATTTCAGAATTTTCTCTCCTTACAGCCACAAGCAATGTCCGCTTCTCCTTCCATAGGTCAGTTGCCTCATATTTCCTTAGGTATTTCATATTCTGAATAGGTCTTAGATTTTAGTGCTTCACATCATATGTCTCGAGATTCTTCATATTTTACCTTTGTGTCCTCTTCGCCCTTCATACATGTTATGACTAATGATGACACTCTCATTCCCTTAGTAGGTGTTGGTTCTGTTATTACACCTCACTTGTCTCTCCCTAATGTTTATCTCATTTTGAAACTCAAATTAAATCTTGCTTTCATTGGTCAATTATGTGATTCTGGTGATTATTTAGTCATATTTTCTTCTTTTTTTTGTTGTGTACATGATCTGCAGTCTCAAAAGCTGATTGGGACAGGTCGTAGGGAAAATAAACTATATATTTTGGATGAGTTAAAGGTGTCAGTTGTCGCTGTTGCTGTTACTACTATTTATTCGTCTTTTTTTCGTTTAAGTCCTTCATCTTCTAGTTTTTATTTATGGTATTCTCGTCTAGGTCATGTTTCATCTTCTCGTTTGAGATTTTTGACATCCATAAGAGCTTTAGAAAATTTGCAAATGTATGGTGTTTCTGATTGTAGTAGATGTAAACTGACAAAATTTTCTGCTTTACCTTTTAATCGAAGTATTTCTGTTTCTTCTTCACCATTTAACTTGATTCATTCTGATGTATAGAGACCTTTTCTTGTTGCCATAAAAAGAGGGTCTCGATATTATATTTCATTTATTGATGATCATACTCGTTATTGTTGGGTTTATTTAATGAAACATCGTTATGAATTCTTTAAGATGTATACAGCCTTTCAATCTCTTATTAAAACTCAATATTTTGCTATAATCAAATGTTTTAGGTGTGATTTGGGTGGAGAATACACCTCTAATAAATTTTGTTAGTTGTTTGCCTTAGATGGAACCATTCACCAAACTTCATGTATAGATACTCTTGAGCAAAATGGAGTTGCTGAAAGAAAACATAGGCAAGTTGTTGAAACTGCTCGTTCTCTCTTGTTGTCTGCTTCTATTCCTAGTGAGTTTAAGGGAGAAGCTATCCTTACTTCTGTAATTTTGATTAATATCATTGTATCGCCTCATAGTTCGGGTTTGTCTCCTTTTGAAAAGTTATATAGATGTATCCCTGATTATTCCTCATTTAGAGTTTTTAGTTGTACTTGTTTTCTTTTTTGTCTTTCATCTTCATGTAGAACGCAGTAAGTTGTCCTCCCGATCTGTTATTTGTGTCTTTCTAGGTTATGGTGAAGGTAAAAAAGGGTATCGTTGTTTTGACTCGATAACTCAAAAATTTTATGCGTCTCGTCATGTTGTCTTTCTCGAACATATACCTTTCTTTTCTATTCCATCCACTACTTATAACTTGACTAGACCTGGTCTTGTTCGTATAGATCCTTTTTATGAGGATTCTGATAGTTTATCATCTTAAGTTCCTAGTACCTCAGATACTCATCTCCATGTTCAACCAATTTGTACTCATAATTCTGCAGGTACTGACACTTTACTCTCCAGCACACCTAAAGCTTCATTCTTATTTACAACTTCTCAAGCTTTATATGAGATTGTGGATCCATCTCTATCTCAAATCATACGCATTTGTAAGTCCACAAAACTATCATATTTTGCTTATTCTTGTTATTCTTCATCATTTACTTTCTTTTTAGCTTATATTCATTGTTTATTTGAGCCCTCTTCCTATAAAAAGGCAATTATCGATCCTCTTTGGCAGCGGGCTATGGATGAGGAACTTTCTGTTTTGCATAAGATAGATACTTGGGATCTGGTTCCTCTACCTCTTAGTAAGAGTATTGTTGGTTGTTGTTGGGTGTATAAGATCAAGACTAATTTTGATGGGTCTATTGAGCGATACAAAGCTAGGTTGGTTGCGAAAAGGATACTCTTCATAGTATAGTATGGATTATGATAAGACATTTGCCCCTGTTGTAAGAATAACTACTATTTGTACTCTTATTGTAGTAGCTTCGATTCGTCAGTGGTATGCCTCTCAACTTGATGTTAAAAATGCCTTCTTGAATGGAGATCTTCAAGAAAAAGTTTATATGGCGCCCCCACCTGGTGTTTCACATGACTCTGGGTATGTTTGTAAGCTTAAGAAAGCATTATATGGTCTCAAACAAGCACCTCGTGCTTGGTTTGAGAAATTCTCTATTGTGATCTCGTCTTTTGGATTTGTTTCTAATAGTCATGATTATGCTCTTTTTATTAAGTGCATTGATGTAACTCATATCATTATATCTTCATCAACAATATTATGGTTTAGATATTATCATGAAGTGTGTTTACTCTGTCAAATCATGTTTATTCTCAATACCATAGTCATTAATTCTTTGAATAAGATTTCATATATTTTTTTATTATATCTTCATCAACAATATTATGGTTTAGATATTATCATGAAGTGTGTTTACTCTGTCAAATCATGTTTATTCTCAATACCATAGTCATTAATTCTTTGAATAAGATTTCATATATTTTTTTTAAATTTCATTCCATCTTGCAATCAATACTATTTGAGAACATGTAAATCATTTTTTCCAATTCATCTAGGGTAATGAATTACCTCATGATCACTCAAATAATTTCATATAGTTCATGTTATACCCAATATTTGCTTGTTTGTTATCCTTGGTTAGGATAATGTATAGTCATGATCAAAGCATCACATGTCCTATATAAAATAACTTAGTGATATCAAGTCCAATGATCACTTACACAACTGTCAAGTGAGCCTTTCCATAGACATAGGTGATCTCCCTATATGGAATTCTTATGCGAGTCAGTTCAGTACTGTATATGTCATCTAACAGGTATCTACATATTAGTTTTAGGTATTCCTCGTACATCAGCTCATGAGAACAATTGTTTCTTTTTATAAAGGAAATAAGATAATATGTATAGGTCTCAACAACTTTAGTTAATTTCTATTCTTAATAAAGCATTGAATAGAAACATGTAGGAATAATGCTTTGATGCAATAAGAATCTCGTTATTATAATGAATTTATAATTTTCTTTACAAAATATTTTTTTGTCCCAAATGCTTTATCTTTACTCTAGATTCATTAATCAAATATTAGATTTATTATATTTGATGAATATTAAAGATAAATAAAGACTTTATTAAAATAAATATATTTATATGAACAAAGTTAATTAATATAATATGTAACTAACCAATTATCAACAATGCATATACACTAACAATTTTCACTTGTTAGTGTCCTAAGGTTTTGTGTAGATCTTGACACTGTTATCCCATGTTAAATATTTTTCATGCATTAAATGACTAGTACTTGACATTATTATATATCCCATGTTAAATAATTTTCACGCATTATTAACTAGTACTTAAGAGCTTTCAATGTCATGAAAAATGATTTGGTTTAGTTATACACCACTACACCATTAAACAGTTTTATCGAAAGATTCATTCCGTCGGTGTAAGGCACGCAATTCATTGGTAAAATTCTTACCGACGGCATCACCGATGGAATATCGATCGTCGGTAATTCCCCGTTTCGTCGCTAACTCTGTCGGAAATAAAAAAAAACACCGACGATCTTACAAACGGCAAAACGCGCCAAAAATAAATAAATTTCCCACGAGAACTTTACCAACAAAATAATTCTGTCTATATTTTCAACGGCAATCACCGACGAAATGGCCGTCGATGATTGTGGCATAGGCGGTGAATATTTCAGAACTCTATGTATACTACCGACGGATATATTTCATTGGTAATAACGATGGTAAACACCGATGGAAGATATCCGTCAGTGATTATGGCATGAGTGGTAATTGTTTTGCAACTCTCGGTTAAATACCGACGGCCTAGTGGTGTTTGTAAGGCCGTCAATATTTATTTAAAATATTTTTTTTAAAAAAATATTTATTAATAGTAAAAAAACTAATTAATCAAATAAATAACCAAATATTGTATTAAACATTAAAAATATAAAAATAATGTTAAATAATATTCATCCAAATATTCATTACAAATTTAATGTATTTCAAAAACAAAATTAAACTAGAATAACAGCGAAGCTGGAGGAGGAGGAGGAGTAGGAGGAGGAGGAGGAGGAGTAGGAGGCTGGTTGTTCTTGGGACCGTACAACCAAAAAGGGGCTGCACATATATCATCACCCATCCTTATTCTCATCTCCATGACCATTTGACGGAGCTGATCATAATCCGTCGAGAGTCGTTCATATTGTTGTTTCAAGGCTATGAACTCCTTAGACTGGGTGCTTGATACTGATGGAGAGCTCCCAACGGTTGAGACACTACGGGTCAACTGCAAGTTTTTGGCCGTAGTGTTGGAGAGCCCATAAACCTGATTTTTTTCAGGTCCACCAGACGATCCTACCTCCATCCATAAATCCGGATCGAAATTCAGATAGGTCGAATGATCATCCCCATATCTCTCCCTCAACCAGCTATTATAGGTCTCCTGAATTTTTTTTTTAAATCATCATATTCAAGTCAAGAAACTAATAACTTATGAAATAAAATGATTAAACAAAAATACCACGAAGTGCTGAGCATGGTTGTCCACGAACTACTGCATCCCTTTTTGGCGGTCTTGACTCCGCACGTGCGTCTCTACAGACAGCTCCATTGGGCTTGGCTCACGTCCAAGAGACGTAGCCTGTAAGGAAAAAAAAGGTTGCAAGTTAAATATATTTATAAGCAATAACAAATTAATTAACGATATATTTCATTTAAATTAATCTTACCATCCGCTTTGCATGTGCACTAAATGAGATGGAGTCGTCGGTGTGCGTGGTCACCGAACCATGAATTTATCGGTGCTGGTTGTCGGCACCTGATTGTGAGCGTCGTGTGAACCGCTCAGACGTCACGTGTTCAATATATGTCGTCCATATATCCCCGAGATGAACGGCGGTTTAAATTCTCGCTAAACCGCCGCCTCATTCCATCCTTCAAGACCGTTATCTCTCGCATATCTTTTTGCTTTTTTTTGTATCATATTAAAAATCACACAACCTATTTCCACAGTAACAAATTAGAATTTAGAACATAAAATTATAAAATAAAAATAAATATTACTTTCGATGTTACCTAGTTGCTGCGTGATTCTTCCATACCCTCCTCACAACATTGTTGTCCACGCTATCCCACTCAAATTTATGTTGTGTATATAAATAATTCATTTAAAATAAAAATAGTACAAGATATAAAATTATAAAAATAATTTATTAAAAATAATCTGGAAATTAAAAGTTAACACCTACCTGAAATCGTCGAAACCATGTATCGATATTAGGTCTCCACTCAGGATGTCTGGAAACCTGACTCCATTGAAACAATGGAATCTCCATCGACAATTTAAACACTGATGTTATTGTCCAGGCAACCTTAATATTTGTGAACCTGAAATTAAATAAAAATAATAAAATATTAATTAGTTGTTCATAAATTATGTTATAAGTATAAAAAAAAACTAAAACCTAAACAAACTGACATTGAAAGGTCATCTTTTCATTGTGCTTGGTACTTGCGGGTGAATTGACTCCGCTGTGAAGGTACATCGCCTCTGCGCTGTGAAACCACGCTAGAAGAGGTAGCATCACAAATTAGCGCAGATTCCTCACTGTGATCAGCACCTAAAGATACGTCCTCCTCGCTGTTAAAAGAACTAGCTGCAACCATCTGTTGACGACATGCTGTAGATTTCATTCTATGCATCTACACAAATTTATATGAATAATTACCTAATTAACTTCGATTATTTAAAAAAAATTCTGCAGCATCTACCCTATATTGGAGACTACCCACGGTTTTCAAACCTGCAAATCTTTACAATAACCACAAACCAATTGACTCCATTGGAAAATCTTATATACAACCTAACATCTATAGAAAGTCAACATCTATATATTTTCAACTAACATCTATAGAAATGCATAAAGTATTTTCATGCTTTGCCGTCAGAAGGATGCACCATCACTCCATCAACCACATGATGTGATTGGTGCCATGTCATATGCTCAGCAGTCCTTGGTTACATGAATAACCTCTGCAGTTTAGGTGTGATTGAGAAGTATCTAAGTTTTTTATATGCCACGAGAGTCTTTCCCCTACCAATTCTGGGTTTGTAACGAGAATGCCCACATGTCATGCACTTAGTCAGCTCAGTATTTTCAAGGTAGTATAACATGCAGAAGTTAGGGCACATGTCAATTTTCTGCTATCCTAAACCGAGGGGTTTCATCATGGACTTTGCAGCATAAAAGTTCTCTTTTAGCCTGTTCCCTTTAGGTAAAATGCTTATCGCCCATTCGATAATCTTGTCATAACCAGCCTCACTCAACCAGTGATCTGACTTGATGGTGAACACCTGTGCTACGGCGGATAATTTATTGTGGTTCATGTAGTCATCCCATAATGGTTCGTTAGAATCTTTCAACAGATCAAAAAACCTTCCTGCATCTGCATTATATTCTTCTTCTACGATTGGACATTCACTGACATTACCTTCACTCATTCTCATTGCATCCATAACCATATTCCTGTAAGGATTACTGTTGTCATTTCCAACTTCATGCACGTTGCTAGCACTAGAAGTTGACCCAACCACCCTTTTTACCATGCTCTCATTAGGAATAAATAGTTCTCCGTGTACATAACAATACAGGAAATCCTCCATGAACCCTTTGGTTAGAAGATGCATCGTTACAACATCTTGATACAGAAACTTTTTATTTTTACACTTCATGCATGGACACCTAATACCGCCATCAGTAAAATTCCTCGAAATAGATGTTGCGAAATTAATAAAACCCTGAACCCCGTTACAATAATCCATCCTCCATAATCCTTGGGGTGAGTCCCGATACATCCATGAACGATCATCCATGACTTCTATCAAACCTCTATAAAACTATGACGACAACATTTATTAATTAACTATGTTATGTAAATAAATTTATAAAAATATTGGTTTGCCCCGACATTATCCAACAAACTAAAAAAACACTTATGTTAAATATTCATTATCAATTATCAACGTCCATATAAATTTATATATATATAAATTTACGGAAATCACAACTTCGTAATAGAATTGATAAAAATTAAAACGGACCCGTTAAACAAGCAATTATTTATTTTATCACAACACATCTAATTCGGTGTAATTCAAACAAAGTTTCAACAATTTACAAACCAATACAATTTGACAAAATCTAAAACAAACTATAACAACTACAAATTTTTCTTTGACAAAAAAAATCAAACAAGTACATACGTTAACAAAATATATATACTAAAAAAACAATAAAAAACAATAAAATTGATGTTTAAATGTTAAAACTAAAAAGGATAGATTTACTTACAAAAAACGATAAAATCCACAATAAATTGCTCGAAGAACGAATGTTGTGACCACATACAAAAGTATAAGAAACTTGAGTGCTTGTGTTGAGAAGAGGAGGAGAGTTGGAATGGGTGGTTGGCTGTAGTTTGGGAGGGGAGAGTTGGGATGGGAAAGAAGAAGGAGAAATAGAGGAAGAGATTGTCGGCACAGTGGGTATATATTGGCTTTTACTGATGGATTTACCGACGGACACGTTCCATCGGTATACCCGTCGGTGAGTCCGCCGGTGACTATGCCACGTCACTGTAGGGAGATCCTGGTTTGAATTCCTCGGTCATTTCGTCGGTAAAACCGTTGAAAAAAAAATCAACGTCATCACAACGTTACAACTTTTCAAAAAAACTATATAATCCATCGGCGATACGGTCGGTATATATAATGACGAACGTATTTCATCGGTATATACCGACAGGTATTGTCTGTCGGTATATACCGACAAAAGTAGAGACGAAATTATTTATGTCGGTAATTCTGTTGGTTTTCGCTGCTTTTCTGGTAGTGCACTGAGTAAATACAACATGTGTTTGCATAACCAAAACAAGTATGGATACAATCCATACTTTCATGGTTATTGTATATGTAATAAAAAAGAGAAGTTTGTTGAACTCTTTGATGAAGAGTAAATGAGTAGTAAATTGTGATTTCTAGGTTAGGAATAGAGAGTAGACATCAGTTCTAAATAAGAAGGCTTTTATAAGAGTGATGAACTCTTGATGATACTACAGTACTTCAGCGATGACTATTGTATTTTTTTAAAAAATTTGTTGAAGGAAGAGTTGTAATTGAAAAGGATGAACTTATATATGAGAGGGAGATTTTAAATATATATATGTGAGTAATAACTATCTTATATTAAAAAATAATGAAAAAAAATGATATGCTTGTGCACATAAAATTAAACCCCAACACAGTAATTTAGGGTTTTATGTTAGAGTAATGTCCATACGTAGAACTTATACATACAAGTGACGACTTCCTATTGGTCGTTTTAACAAATAAAATTACTATATATGTTTGAAACCGAGAAGAAAACAAAATCTAACCACGTGCAACACGACGTCGAGGGACCCATCATCCCCTTATAAAAACAAGCCTTTGTCATGGACATTGCCTACGTACAATATCTGAAGACACACCACTCATTCCCTTGCGTTCTCAACTCACACGTTCCACCATGTCTTCTCTTCCTTACCCTTCCAAGCAATCATCTGCAAGCGATCATAGGCTTAATTATCAGTCAACATCTTTGCGTTATAACCACGAAATTAAGGCCACACTAGAAGTAAACACTGTTGTTCCACCGCCAAGCAGTAGGGGAGGAGGAGAAGGTGCAGCCACTGATCATAATGGTGTTTTCTTGACTTGGGAGGATTTGTGGGTGACTGTTTCCAATGGGAAAAAAGGCAGTAAATCAATCCTTCAGGGCTTAACTGGTTATGCTCAGCCTGGAGAGCTTTTGGCTATAATGGGTCCTTCAGGCTGTGGCAAGTCAACACTTCTTGATACATTGGCAGGTAACTAATTAGATAGTACTCAGCTTTTGGAGTATGCACATCACAACATATCTGATCCTCTCTGCTAAAGTTGATCAAATCTTAAAAAGCTCCCATACATTATAAGATCACAATAACACTAATCAAGCTGATCTGCATAATCTTTCTTGACAGCTATTTTATGTGTTTCAAATGTTATAGTTTGACTTGAGTTTCTGTTGCAGGGAGACTGGGTTCAAACACACGACAAACAGGAGACATACTAATCAATGGCCACAAACAAAGGCTGGCTTATGGTACATCGGTAAGGAAAAACAAATTGAAGAAAATGATGAAAACATTAGGAATTTTATATCATAAACTATAATATTTGAATAATCATCGACAAATATTTTCTAAAAGGTTTTTTTTTTTTCATTGATGCATACAGGCTTATGTAACTCAAGATGAAACCTTAATCACAACATTAACAGTCAAAGAAGCTGTGTACTACTCAGCTCAGCTCCAATTGCCAGACTCAATGTCAAGGGCAGAAAAGAAAGAGAGAGCAGAGGTGACAATAAGAGAAATGGGGCTGCAAGATGCCATGAATACAAGAATTGGAGGATGGGGATCTAAAGGACTTAGTGGTGGTCAAAAGAGGAGAGTGAGCATTTGCATAGAGATACTAACACATCCGAAACTTCTCTTTCTTGATGAACCCACAAGTGGGCTTGATAGTGCAGCATCATATTATGTCATGAGCCGAATTGTTAGATTTGACCGCAAGGATGAAAATAGAAGAACTGTAATTGCATCCATTCATCAGCCTAGTGGTGAAGTCTTTCAGCTTTTCGACAGTCTTTGCCTGCTCAGTGCTGGTAAAGTAGTGTATTTTGGCCCAGCTTCTCAAGCAAATGAGGTATTTGAGCATCAAAATTTTGTAGGCTTAGTTGATCTAATATATGTAGATCATATAGGAATTAACAACTTGACTAATCCTCATCTTTATTTTGTTTCAATATAGTTTTTTGCCTTAAATGGCTTTCCTTGCCCGACTCTCCAGAACCCATCTGATCATTTCCTGAAAACCATAAACAAAGATTTCGAAACGGTATGTTGTCTTATCCAAGGTCTGGCTTTGCGGTATCTTTGGTTAATTAGTATATCAGGATAGAAGAGACAGAGACAATTAAGTATTGATTGGTTGAACACCAATGTAGACAATGGTGGCTTAAAGATTCATCTTAAAATGTTCATAAAAATTATGATTATGTCCTTCACAGGATCCTGAACAAGGTTTAGAAGATGCAATTACCGCAGAGGTAGCGATTAATACTCTGACAAAGGCGTATAAATCATCAGACCATTATCAACAGGTTAAAAGACTAGTCACAGAAATATGTGAAAAGGTATACTCTAATTCCCTCGCAGTTTTCTAAGTGATAAATTCTTGATGTTACAGTCATTGAAAGGGATGATTAACAGTCAGATGGATACAGGATTGTGGGACATTAGAGGAAAGAAGCCATTCTAGCTTCCTTACTCAGTGTCTTGTGCTTACAAGAAGATCTTTCGTAAACATGTATCGAGATCTTGGGTACTATTGGTTGCGGGTCGCCATCTATGTCGCATTAGCATTAGGCCTTGCCACTTTGTTTTACAACCTTGGATCTGATAATGATTCAATTCAGGTATGACATAATATACAACTCAACCGGCCTTGATTTGATTTTATTAATTACAACTTAATTAACATGGAGCCTAAAAAATCAATATGGTTTCAGGATAGAGGTTCTCTGCTAATGTTCATAGCTTCTTTCTTAACGTTCATGACAATCGGAGGATTCCCTTCTTTTGTGGAAGATATGAAGGTATAGACATAAATCAGTGCACATATTTTTTGTTCCAAATTGTATGTTTATTTCTAAATGTTTTCCCCTCTTGAATCCAGATATTTGGAAGAGAAAGGTTAAATGGGCACTATGGTGCCACTGCTTTTGTTTTTGGCAACACATTCTCCTCCTTTCCATACCTGTTACTGATATCAGTAATTCCTGGAGCAATAACTTATTACCTTCCTGGACTTCACAAGGGATATGAACAGTTCATATACTTTGTTTTAGTATTGTTTGCTTGCATGATGTTGGTGGAGAGCTTAATGATGACCGTTGCGAGTATTGTGCCAAATTTTCTGATGGGAATAATAACAGGAGCTGGGATTCAAGCTTTCATGGTTCTAGGTGGGGGGTTCTTTAGATTGCCAAATGATCTCCCTCAGCCATTCTGGAAGTATCCCATGTACTACATTGCCTTCCATAAGTATGCCTACCAAGGAATGTTCAAGAACGAATTTGAAGGACTAACATTTCCTAGCAATCAAGCCGGAGGGCCACGGACGATTCCCGGTGAACAAATTCTGAGAGATCGATGGCAAGTGGACATGGGTGTCTCCAAGTGGGTTGATCTTGCCATTTTGCTTGGAATGGTGGTTCTATATAGAATTTTGTTCTTGGTTATTATCAAGACCACAGAGAAGATAAAACCTATTATTACAGCTATTGTATCGGTACCTCTCAAGCAAACAACACAAATCATGGAAATCCCCTTAACTACACCTTCGCATGGGGATCAATCTGTAGTCTAGGAAGATCAAATCGCTTGTGTTAGCGAGCATTGAAGAGTAAATTTACTCTGCTTGCTACACAGTACTTAAGCTAGTATCATGCTCAGCACCTTTTCCTTTATTAATGTCTTGGCTAATAAAATTCTGTTGCGAGCTCTCAATTTGTTCTCTAATATTAGGTTTACAAAGTTGCAGACGAGACCAATATGGGAGCTCAAAGGCTAGCTTCTTTCAAGAAGCTATGCTTGGAGCTTTTAATCCAACCTCTTAAAGACAATGTAGAGGTTTAGTGTATTGTTAAGGTCTTGACTGATTGCGCTTAATATATATATATATATATATATATATATATAAAAGACAGAAAATTTAAATCGATGTTAACGTTGCTATTTGATATTGTTATTAAAAATTAATTTAGTAAGTTAATTTTAAAAATTTTCAATTTAAATTTTTATGCAACTTGAATTTAAAATTAAATTATATAAAAATTATTTTAATATAGCATAGTCTACCTGATCAGTTTAAAGACAACCCGACCAACTAATTAAAAAAATCTAATGATGAAATTGATAGATAAAACCTCTCAACTCGACTTCTTGTTTAGTTTAAATTTAAAATTAAACCATGTAAGAGTTGCGTTTATATAATTAATTTGACTTGATTAATTTAAAGACAACTCAATTATTAATAAAATTTTAAGGATGAAATTAAATGTAATAAATGTTTTATTTAAAATTATTCACAATTTTTAATTGAACCTCGCTTGACCTTAAACATCAATCTTTTCTTATGCAATATTGAGCGTATAGATTGGGTGACCACAAACCCAGTGACATCACATTCTTCATGCCTTCATAAATTTTCCAAAAATAAAAATTGAAGTGAGGATGGTCGGTCAAGGGATTATTTAATCATAGAGATTCATTAATTAATTTTTACAAACTATAGAAACTAAATAAATTATAATTAACTTATAAGAAAATCTTGTGTTTTATACCTATATGTAATTTCATTTTTTTTTTGGCAATGAAAAATTATTTACAATTTATGTAATAAATTAGGTGTATATACCATGATTGTAAATTTTGAATCAACTTGGAGGGTTAACCCTAAATTTGGATTGATCCATTAAAAACATAGAAAATAAATCTAGTTAACCTAGTTAAAAATTTAAGTTAATTTATTGATCTAGTTACACTTTACCTGACCTGATTAAAAATCGATTCTAAACTTGTTAAGATAATTTTTTTTAAAATAGTAAAAATAATATTATTTTTGATATATTTTTTTAAAAAAATTTAAAAATCATGTTAAACCCTTTCAATCTATTATCAAGATCCCCAAGTTAAGTTTTACAACTATAAAATAAACGATTTATCATGTCTTTCATGTCCATACACACATATAAACAAAACTATTAAAATGAAGATAGTCAACGACAGTCAAGAGATTATTTAACAAATTTTAAACTACAGATACTGATTAATACGTTTTGAGAAATTACAGGGACTAAAATTCAATAAACTTGAAAGAAAATCCCGTGCTGTGTATGACATGTCGTTGCATTTCCTTTTTTGCAAGTGAAAGAATTAACAGTGGAGAGATTGGTAGTGTTAACTACATTTTGGCATCAAGAATTGTGTGTCGCTCGCATTCTTCACCGAGAGAACTCGAGAAGGAGGGAGGCAGAATGGACGGTGACGATGTGGACATGTCCGCTGCAGAGACCAACGAATCTGTACCAGTATTTTTTTCTGGTTTTTTTTTATCGATTTTTAGTTTTTGATTGATATAAAACACAAAAACCTTAATGGGATTTCAATTAAGATCAAAAAGAGAAATCTAATTTTGGGTTATGGTTAAAATTGTAGGAACTTGATGATATGAAGAAGAGACTAAAGGAAATGGAAGATGAAGCTGCTGCTCTTCTTGAGATGCAGGCCAAGGTTGAGAAGGAAATGGGCTCTGTACAAGGTTGAACTTTGGGTGTTTTTTGGGTATATGCAATTATGGTCTAATGGATTTTTGTTATTTTTTATGGGTTTGTGGTTTTTTTCTGTGTTTTTTTTTTAATCTGTTAGGATTTTTGCTTTTAATCAGTGTTGTGGTAGGGATGATGGGTTTATTGGAGATTGGGGGATAATGGAGCATTGTGGTGAGGATGGACTTGTTAGTGTGAGTTTAGAAGTGATTTCTTTGTGTGTGTTTGTGTGGCTTTAGGGTGAGGTAGTTTGTGTTCCCTGGTACTGGCCTTAGATTGGTGAATGTTTTGTAATATATGTTGGTTTCATGTTGTTATAGATTTTTGTAATACTGGCCTTTGATTGAGATGTTTCCTGAAGTTAGTTGAGTGCTAGAAATGCAATAGATTTATGGTTTCGGAGAACTTCCGTTATCGAGATGAGAATGTTCTGTAGACTTTTAAGGGCAAGAAAGATTTTAGGGCTTAGGACTTTTATGTCATTGATTTTATAGCTTCACGCTAATGAAGATTTAACAGGGGCATTCCACATTGGTCATTTGTATCAAGCACTTGCATTTGACTGAATGGTTATTCTATTTGTTTACCATTTTCTATTTTCTCAATCGATAACGCTCCTAAGTCTTGGCCCTTAAGTTAACAAGACAGATGCATCACATGTCAAATTCCTATGCTTAAGATATTATATTATGTGTCCCTTCATTGGTTAATGGAAGTGATTAGGAATAGTAACTGCAATGATTGATTTTTGTTTTTGCATATCTTCCTCCTTCTTACTGTTTCTATGTGCAATTAGATCCTAGTGCTTCAGCTGCTGCATCCCAAGCAAATAGAGAGGAAGTAGATTCTCGATCAGTGTTTGTTGGTAATGTGAGGCCTCTTTTCCTTGTTATATGATTTGCCTTCAAAGAGTTATTTTAGTGTCAAAAACTTGTAGTGTGGATTTTTTTGGCTGGTTTGCATGTGTTACATATGTTATCAAAATGATTTCTTGACCTGGGGATAGAATCAATATTCTACCTGCCCTACTTTTTTTTTTTTGGTTTACTGTAAGAATAAAGTAAATGAAATTGTTAAAGCCATACATGCATGATCGAGACATTGGGATAAGTGCTTTTTGAGATTGAACTTTTAGTGTTGGCATATGACAATGGGATAAGGGATTTAAGATGTTCTTGCAAACTAAAACGTTGGCATGGGCAAAAGCGTGGCTATCTATAAGAAGCAACACAGAATCCCCTGCCTTGCTCACCTTTTTCTTATAGCACTATAAGATTTTTATTCTTAACATGGTTGCAGGTGGACTATTCATGCACCCCTGAAGAAGTGCAGCAGCATTTTCAGGCATGTGGGACAATAAATAGGGTCACTATCCGTTCTGACAAGTATGGCCAACCAAAGGGTTATGCATATGTCGAATTCCTTGAACCAGAGACTGTGCAGGAGGCTCTCCTTCTGAACGAGTCTGAGTTACATGGCCGCCAATTGAAGGTAAAGAAACTGTATTTTTCTCCCTATCTAATTGCAATCTTCAGTCCCTTAACCTTGATAACCTTAGGTTCTATTCTTTCTTTTCTCTATACTATTTCTCAACCACAAATTGGTTTGTTCTGTGCTTTTGCAGGTAACTGTTAAGCGGACCAATCTACCTGGGATGAAGCAGTTTCGCGCGCGTCGACCCAGCCCATATATGGGGTTTCCACCCAGGGGCGCTCCTATGCTTCCTTATCTCTTTTCTCCTTATGGATATGGGTACACTATCTAAGAAGTGCAATAAATTTCTTAATGAATACACTTTTACTTCTTGCTTTTTCTGTCTTGATCTATAAGGAGCAATGATGGTCATTTAGCATATTTTCTTTGCACTGCAGGAAGGTTCTGAGATACAGAATGCCAATGCGTTACAGCCCCTATGGCTGAAATACTATTTTGTTTGAGGCAGCATTGCCAGCAGAGAGATACATCTAACAAAATTTGTACTCTCTTTTCTTCTCACATGTTTTAATCATTGGGAAATATGAACAGAAGATTTTTCCCTGCTTGGGTTGACGCGTTGAAATGTGAGAATTGGAGCTTTATGTTGTTCATGGTAGACAATGAAATCAAAATGCCTGCTTCTTCTGTACTGCCTAAAAATATTCATGCTTGAGCTATCTTGAAAGCTTCCTCTGGTTGCAATATTATAGTTTTTGTCAGGTACATTGCTGCCTCTGTGTCTTTGCTTAAATTAAGCCTGCTTTCTTTCTGTGGAACTTTTCTGTTTGAGATGTCAACTGATGCAGCAATTGTTATCTTGACTGCTTTTCAGACATCAATTGTTTTTACCCTAAAGAGAGTACCATCCGCCTAAAAGCTTAGTGCTTGTTTTTGCGGTTGAACATGTTTTTCAGAGTGCTTTTCTCTTGAAAAGTATTAAATTTATTTTTTTAGATGCTTTTAATGATGTGATGTCAAAAATTAAAAAAAAAATCTGAAAAAAAAATTATTTTGATATAATTGAAAAGCACTCTTTACCAATGAACTATGTTAGTGGGCCATGAGTATGATTTTATGGGGTATTTTTCAAGGCCTGTGATCTTGCAGGTGCAAGGAGCTTACTACTACTAAGCCATGCCTATTGATTTCCAACTCTAGATTCTGTTTGTGAGCTTTTTGTCGTTTAAATTGTGTTGGCTTGAAGTATTTGTATATGAGATAGCATTACTGAATGACTCGAGCATTGGCAACGCAAACGAATTCTTCCTCAGTTACCAACAATCTAGAATCTTATCCGAATGTAAAACCCAAATGGGTCTTGTGTTTATTAAGATGATTGTAAAACTGAAAATTAAGTTGCTGCCATTACATATGATGCATAAATGTTAGATTTGTTAATGGATGATTGATACAACTTTGACCCACTTTGCCTAGTTACAAGACTCGGTCAGGTGGGCAATGGATGACAGGTGCCATTCATGACTTGCTTAATGAGTTGACAAAACCTTGGCTGCTTCTGAACTTGCAGCTGATAATCCAATCATGACCGCAAAACGAGTGCTTGCTCTTACCTGTGGGCATTAGCTTGCCAAAAAAATTGTGGGTTTCAGCCTTTTACTTTCCTCTTGAGCTGGTTTACTTGCTTAGTGAGCTATGAGACTTTGTACTGTAGGCCTCTGTCAGATTGCTGGTAGATGTGAATTAAGCTTGCCCATGTATAGTTATGGCTGATGATTATTAGACCATCCTTCCTACCCGCTCTTCATGGCACAAGGCACAGAGTGCTTCGTGATTTCCACAGCTTGCGTCGCTATGACCAGAAGTTAAGACAAAGAAGGCCAGCATCATGGCCATGTGTGACCCAGACTGTTTTGATTGCACGTAAGCATGTTTGCTTCTACACAAATATAGGAGTTGGTTACGAGGCTTTTCTTTTCTTCCATGTACAATGGATATATAGAGATGGTGTGTTGGAGAATGCACTAAAGTCATTGGTACTGCAAATATGTACTGTTTAGTACCAATCTTTGTACGGTTAGGGCAAAGACATGGAATTTAAAGAACATATTTCACATGGTTGAAAAGCAGGCAAGTGTTTTTTGATTACTTTCCGAGAACCAATCAATCTGACAGGACGAATCCAATGAAAAAAAAAGAGAGTCACCGATGGTTTTACGACTGGAGTGAAAGCATGACAGATTAGTTCATCTCAAGTTACAGCACGCAGCAATTTTACCTCAAGAAAATGAATAGGTTAAAATTTCAGGAAGAATCCAAGGGAGGCATGAAGTCACAGGTGTTGAAATTGCTTGATCTTATCCTCTCATGTCATGACATGATCCTGAGCTAATTAATGGTCCCTACAAAATCATTGATGGCCAAACCCCATAATATAGTGAAATGCACCTCATCATTCCCCTAAAGCTGTCATTATGGTCTCCTAGCCTCCAGCATCATTCATGCATTGCAGGCACACCCCCTTCGGCTTTCATTACCCCCATCTTTCCTAGAAACCAAACAGAATTACCACTTTGAATCCTACAAATGAATCCATACAAATCCCACTTTACACATCAACTGTTTTTTTTTATTATAATATTTATATCTTTTCTGCATTTTTCATAAGGAGAATTTACATGTCACCCAAAAGGACAAACTAGTCCATCATCATCAAGTCTAAGAAAGAGAGAGAAAAGAAAAACCAGGACCCGATTTCTTTTACACAAGTGTCTTGCAGGCACTTGATTTTGGGTCCCACATAGCAGGCAACATATACTTCCTTCCATTGACACCATAAGCATTGTAGCTAGCACCCGTGACCTTATCAACCAGGACCCGACCCGGATAACCTGGATAGGACCCTGACCCGAAGATCCCAGTACAAGCCGAAACAGCCTCCAAAGGAGCAGTGGGTGGACCCTGAAAGTACCCACTGTTGAACGGATTGGTAACGGTGTTAGCCAACAAAGTAGCCAGGTTGATGATCATTCCGTCAACTCCAACGTCTCCGTTAGGTGCCACCAAGGGTGGTGTCTGTGGGCCATAGAGTGGCTGGTGAAACGGCCAAGCACACTGGCCCGGACACTGAACGTCCGAGTTACCAACCCAAATGTAGGTTCCCCGACCCGACCCGGATTTTGCTGACCCGTGAGTCCCACACCTGCTCATGCAAAACCCATCAACGGCAACATCTTTTGCCGTCAGAACAACGTTGATGGAGTTAAAGGTGAAATGGGTTTTCGAAGCCAGAGCTATCAAATGTTGGCTCTTCAATATTTTGCCTAGTTTTAACTCTTCATGAAGTATTTGATGGCCTACGGTGAGTGAGGATGAACCACCACGGTACATCTCAGTTGTCTTCCACCATGAAGAGGTGGAAGGAAGTGGGGCCCCTTTGGAGTTCAAAGAGTTGATGAAGTCAACGATTATAGACCGTTGGATAGGTGTAAACTCGCCATACCAGATTAGATTAACTGTGATGTTTCCTTTCAAGAGGATGCCGTTGTGGTACTTCAGCACCAAAGGTTGTTCTTGAACCAAAGCTGAGAGTGAAGGGCTAATGAAACAGAAGAGGAAAGCAAGAGTGGCAAGGTAGTAATTAGAAGCCATCGGTGGGGGTACGGAACGGAAACTGAGGGTTTCTTGAAGAGGGAAGGTGGTATGGGACTGGCTTATGGAGGAAGAAGAGGGCGATGGGCTATTTATAAGAGGGAGAAGAGTAAGGAAGACAGCTGGTGAGGGAACTGTGTCAATATCAAGGGAAGGACACATGGAATAGTGTGATTGGGAGGGAAGTGTGAAGAGGAGTCTCTGCCAGGCTGTAAGGTTCTTTGGTGGTGACGTGGTGGTGGTATGTGGAAGGGTGGGTTTGGTTTTTTATTAGAAGGCGTGATGATAACTTTTGGGTTTTCGGAGTTTTCATGCATGAAATGGAAGCAGAGAAAAGGGCTGCTGATGAGATTAATCATAGTTTAATAACTATGTGAAACCAGATAAATGGAAAATATTTCAATGTCTAAATGTAGTATTTTTACAATTTCACAGGTTATAATTGAAAAAAAAAAGAAATAAGTAATATAATATAGATATGATGTTTTCTATAAAAAGAAATCTTATTTATTAGTTATTTAGTATCAAATAGAATAACTCAATGTGATAGAAATAGTAGCTAGAAAGGGAATAAGTGTAAGGAACGAAGTTTTTTGATTAGATTATGGTAGATAATAAAACTTAATTAGCTTTTTAAACATGATTAAGGTATGTGATGCAACTTCTCAGTCAATTATTGGTCTTAATCGTAAAACAGTGTATCTTTTTACTAATATTTTATATGCTAAAACTAAATTCACTTTATGTTCTTCTTAAAGAAAAATCATTCATGTTTATAGCAAAATATTCATTATTAATGACAAGGAAAGAAATACCCTTTTTCATTAACCAATAGAAGTGAAAAATTGGTTAAAATGATATTATTTTATTTTTATTTAAAAAAAACATTATAAATTATGTTGATCTGATAACCAAACTCTCAAAAAAATAAAATAAAATCATAATATATATCATCATTGATTCTAAAAGCTCTACCCTCGTCAAATCAAACCTCTCTATATATATATAAATCATGGATCCATGGCATCAGAAACCAAGGGACCACAAATTGTAAAATCATCTTCTTTAAGGTGGTAGACACTGCAGAGGCTAAGGAGCTAAGGTCTGGTGCTCGACTACCAGAGCTAGCTCCTACTGCGTAAATGGAGACGTGGCCCACAGTCTCTGAGCTTTGATGACATCAAGCATTTGGACACTACTGTAAGCTTGTTGCAGACTTCGATGGTAGTGTTTCAGTGCCCTTTTCTTAAATAAGCATTTATTTAAATTTGTTTTTAATATTCTGCTGCTGAATACACGCATGATCTTTATTATATTCAGTGGGGTCCTTAGGCTCAGTTCCCCATGCTTGCTCAAGAGCTATGGCCATGGATGATGGACCCTTGCCCCCTTCGAAAGGTGTGGCCATGCTTGTTTTGTGTTCTTCTTTCTTCCTCCAAGAGAAAGATCTTTATTACATCTGTATTACAAAGATTTTTCTTAAAAGAAAAATACTAATGTCATTTGAATTAGATTTGATGAAGTATTTCATAAGATTTTTATCGTAAAAAATTATTAATGTGCTTATAAAAAAGATTAAAATTAGTATTTAATCATCCAAGTAACCTAGGAGGTCAACTTACAATCAATATGAGAATTTTTTTTTTTTTTATCTACCACCAGTTGGATTATGACTCAATTACGCAATACATGAACTTGAATGATGGATTCTCAATGCATCAAGATATCTCACTTGATTTTGTTACTGACAGACGTGTTCAATCTACTTTATGATTAAACTGAATTAAAGGTTTGAGTTGCCTGAATTAATCATAAAACAACATTATTTTAACAGTTTTTAAAATTAAAATGATGATATTTTATATTAAAATTAAAGAGTTTTTTTTTTTAATTTGACCCGATCATATCTCATATTAATTGCAAGTTGACCTACTAAGTTAGATTTAACCAAATTAATGTCCAAAATTATTTATAAACAAACTCAGTCAGAAATAAACTCCTAATTAACGGGTTATTAGGTCAATCCGGATTCAACCTTCGTTTAACTTTGTGGTTTTCAACAGCATAAAAAAAAAAAATCAGCAATGAAACATGGTTCCAATCACCTAACCAAAACCGCTTAACCAAACACAATAATTTTGTGAAAGGAGTAGGAAAGCTAGAGAACAAGAAAGGTGGGGTTCGGTTCTGGGTGGGGGTTGGTTCGTGGCCTGGAAACAAGAGGAGGCAAAAGTTGTGGCCGTCCCAATAGGGTTTTTGAAATTCTCCGAAGACAGCCTTTTTGCTTTCTGGGCAAATGCAATATTGCATTCCCATTTGCCCGAGCATGCCCTGCCCAAATGGGGCCGGTGCCGACTCTCTGTGCTGCCACACTTGACTTCTTTCTACTTTACATGTTTTGCAAATATTGCTGGCATGCATTTCAACACCGTCATATTCCTTCAGTTCTTCTTACTATCATATCATGAGAAAAAATATCTTGATGTTTAAAAATCAAACAATAAAATACCCTTTAATGCTAGCATGCAGATGATAAGATAATTTAAGATAAACTAAAAGATAATTAATCCCATTAAATAATTTAATTTCTTCTATGGGATTACTATATATTTTGTTCCTGAAAGACAACATTGATTACAAAAGAATACGTACCATATATGGTGTTGGGTTCTAAATGGAGATGGGACAAAATTTAAAATCTTTTACATCACAATTTTTTTACTCCACCTGATACCAACTATTAATTATGGACGATTAAATTTAATTAATTTACATTACAAATGGAAGAAATTCTGGTAGAGGACGACCTGTATACATTATAAAACCTAAAAACCATTGAATTTTCTGGCGAAACAACGTGGAAATATCATAAAGTGTGCTTGCTCAATTCTTTGGATTCGAGACTCAGATATAAGCTGATTCTAATTATTTATAATTAATCCGACTATTGCTTGACACTTGAAGTGACCTAGCTCTTTTAATTAATTAATTGATTGATTGTAACGAGAAAGGCACAATACTACCATCCAAAAATCTAAGACCTAAAGAAGATTGAGGTAAATTAAATTATGACTGAAAAACTTTGATGCTATAGGGAGAAATTAATATTATTATTAATTTTTTAAAAAAATGAGTTAAGGTAATTAAAGTTTTATTATTGTTTCAAGACTAAGATAACATAGGCAATGAGAATAAAAATATATTTTGTTAAAAAAAAATTTTAAAAAATTATATCTTTATGATAGTTTTGAAGTAAAAAAAATTATTCCTTTAAAATTAAGCTAGTAGAACTATGGAAAATCCATGTAAAACTCTTTTTTTTTTCCTCCATTGTTATAAATTGTGTACAAGAAACATAACTCATGGAAACAAATACATAAAATATGTTATATATATATATATATATATGATACAAAGAAACTCAATTATTTATTTAAGCTCTACATTCCATTAACTTAATCATCCAACTTCTTTTCAGTGGTCAATGAAAACAACTTTAGGTATAATTATTAAACAAAAACAAATCAAACAAAAATCCAAACTCCCTCATATCTTAATGTTTCAATCGCCAAGTTGTGATGTAAAAAGAAGAGTAAATGGAAAGAAGAGAGAATAACTCCAAAAGGTAGCAAAAGCTAAGGTGGTGATTTTACAAAGCTATGTTTCACGTGCAAAAACCAACACACAAGGTGACAATTTCGTAGTCAAAAATGGCCAGCTGATTTGCGATGCACGGAGGACCAGACAGACCCAGATTGCCCGTGGTACCTCTCTTTTCTTGATTCCAATGGATGGATGGGTAAAAGCAGATATGATCCTGGTTCCTGAACCTGCAGATTCTTGAAGACATGGTAATCTTTGGAGGGTTAATTTTATTATTTGGTCCATTTGTTCTTGATATTCTCTTAATATGGTCCCCTTACTCCTTTTGTGCTACGTTGGTCCCTATAAACAACCAGATTTCTTAACATGACCCTTTCATCAAATTGAGGAATTCATGTGAAATCGGTTGAAGGAACAAACAGATCGACTAAATAAAGAAAAAAGATGAGTAGAAGGCCTACATCAAGAGTATATCAAGAGTGCAATGACCAAATTTACAGTAAATCCAATCAAAAGCTTTAGGAGTTATGAACCACACCTAGAACCGAATTTAAGAGAGGACAAGCAAAAAGTTGTACCAATAAATTTTGAAGAACACCCAGACCTTTTTTTTTCTCTTTTTTTGACTTTTACTTTGCCATTATATGAAAAAAGGTTGAAGGACTTTTAGCTCCTCTCTCTCTCTCTGGGGTATGGAAAAAAATAAACTATATGGATTTGAATATTATTAATAGATTTTTAATCACCACAACCACTTTGTTGTTAATAAACTATATGTATTGTTAATTTTATTAATGGAATTTTAAACTGTTTCACTACTAAGTTTTAACTTCGTTAAAACTAATAGAAAGAAATACACATACAAAAATGTAATGATGTGTTTATTATGTATAAAATATTTTCAAAAAAAATTAACCTCTCAATTTAAATACAAAACAAACACTAAAGACATAATATATATATTTTATATATATATATATATATATATATAAAACATTTTCTAAACAACTTTTGAATAATGCTAATACACAAAAAAAAAAAAACCATTTACTCCCCCGAAGAGAATTTTTTTTTCAAAACTATTAACTCATGTATTTACTAATATCATCAGTTCATTATTGTTGTTAGCTTCCCTATCACAATCATCACTTTTTTTATATATATAATTATCATTGTAATCACTACTTTATTTTCATAATTACAATTGCTATTCCATTACCACCACCATTACTATCATAACTCATTTTTTATCCTCTATTTTCAATATATTTTTTAAAAAGTAAATGAAAAAAATGAAAAAATAAAAAAATTCCTAACAAAATATATTTTCAACGTGTCCTAGCTAGTTTTTGATCTTTTTATAGTTTTCAATCATTTCATTGTTGTTATCATGTTAATGAACTTCTTAAAAAAATCAATCAAAAAGAAAAAAATAATTAGAAGAAAATGAGTAAGATTTTTATTAGTGAGTATAATGTAGTTGTGGAAGGTATGAGGACCGATTTGAATTTTGACAACCCCAATTCCAAGCAATTCAAAAATAAAAATAATAAAAGTAAATTAATGGATAAATACAAGAATAAAAACTAAGGTTGTGGAAAGTTAGAGAATAGAAGAGGACAAGATTTTTTGGTGTTAGTATAAATAAGAGTGAGTGTAAAAGTAAAAGGGAGGCAAAAAACAATAATAATAACATAAAGGAGTATAACATTAAAAAAACCACCCACAAGAAAATACAAGAAAAAAAAGAGACATTCTCTCCCAAAAACACACACAAAAAAACACACACTAAAAAACCTTATGCTAATTTTCTTCACCAAGCTGCCACCTACCTAAATGAAGGCACAAAACAACTTCTCCTCCCTCTCATTCTTTTTTGATTAACACAACACTCTTTTATTGTCGGCTGAGAAACTAGTCCTATTATCTTTCCCTCATTATTCATATCCTACCTAAACATATCCACATATAAAAACCTTAGCCATACAAATATATCTTATGTTAGTATCATCATCGTTTATTCTTCCACCATAGTTGTTCTTTTTTCCATTAACTCACTACCGGTAAAGCTCTAAACAAACCCACTTGTAGAAACTCAAACCAACTCAATCCCTTTCAACCCAAAATAAAACATATTTCCCTCATTTCTCTTATTCTACTAGCACAACCTCCCTCATCTCTCCATTTTCAAGATTGGCGCCAACCAGCTCCACCAATAATCACTAGCATCGATCTCTTCATCCCTACCATGACAAAACTCATTTATCGACCACCATGTAATAGCTCCTCACAAGAAAACAAAGCAACACCTCTGTTTCCTCTCTCTTCTCCACTTACTAACCACCACAATGACCACTGGTGGAAGAAAACCCAGCTTCTGATTAGCCCTAAGTAGCCTTTGATCTAGCCACCAACCCATAATGGAGAGAAAGAGAAAACAAGTAAGAATTCAAAACTTCCCCCTCACTTATCTCTCTCAAAGAGGTGTTGATTCTCACTATTGTTATAGAAAAAGAGATGAAAGGGAGTCGCATCAGTTCCCGCTGATCATGCTTCTCCAGCTCAATTGTATATGGATCCACGTGCCAACAGCTTTGGCGACGCATGTATGCCACGCACTAATGCTTCCAACACTGTCCCTTTTGGTTCCAGACAGCTCCGTCCATTATTAAAGGTTGATTTCAAACATTAAACATGTTTTTTTGAATAATATTTTTGCATGTTGTCGATTTTGATGAGTATTGTAATGAATTTTATGGAATCTGGACAATTTTTAATATGTATTGAGTTTAATTCATGTTATTTTGAATGATTATGAAATGATTGAAGTGTGGAGTTTGTTTATGGATATTATATGAATGATGTTCCTGATTTTTTGCATTAGATCACAATGTTGTGGATTTGTTAGGTTGAAGTTGCTACTTGTAAAATTATGGTGATATAATTTGTTGTTGATTTTTATTTTGTGAATTTTGATTTTGATATTGATTTTGTGGGTTTGATTTTTGACAGATAATTTTGTTTGTGGTTTTGTTATCATAAATTGATATATGATAGGTCATGGTTTCCCAAATCAACCTCATTTAAGAGATAACGTCCGAAAGTCATAACTCAATGTGGGATTATGTCTTTCACGGCGCTCAACTTAAAGTTAAAGGGGGCGACTGACTGAGCCCACCCCACGTTGGGTCTGAACACGACCACGTCCACGCCCAACCCCACGTTGGGTCCGGACGCGACCGCGTCCACCTCCATGTTAGACCTGGAGGCGTCCATGCCCAACCCCATGTTGGGTTCGGACGCGACCGCATCCAACTCCATGTTGGACCTGGACGTGTCCATGCCTAACCCCACGTTAGGCTAGACACGACCGTCCTTGATCATTTTTTGGTGCAATCACGAGCTAGACCCGTTTTCTCCTGTGCTCCGGGCGTGAATTGAGCCCAACATCCCTCAGATTAAGTGCATAACTGAAGGATCACTTTACCCTAAGCCTTTTATGCCCTGAATCTGGGTTAATAATTATGACACTCATCATAATTCCATTAAATACGAACAAGCTATCTATACTTACATTAATTAGATGTGATGGTACAAGCAGTAAGATAATATTATTTTAATCATACAAGATTATTTTTTCACCTCTTTTACGTTGCGTGAGACATAAAAATCAGGTGATATAAAAGAAGGAAAAACGAGGAGGAAGAGGATAGAGTTCTCCTCTCCTCACCTTTAGATCTTCTTCTCCAACCCTTTCTATACATTCATAAAAGCTCTTTAATATCTCCATTAATGTCGTTCTTCACACGAATATTCCTGGTACTAACTTGATATTTTGAGGGTCCTCTATCAACATCCCCTAGGGGATTTTGTGCATGCATTTATTCTAGAAGAGTTGATATTTTCCTAGAGAAATATTTGCCCAAGGAAAAGCCTACATGGTCATGAAGTGGAGGTCATTGAATTCATCATAAATGATGTAGGGGAATTTCTAGAAATAATTCATCTTAGAACATTCCCTGTGATTTTTATAACCTCATTACTATAGAAAAAAAAACTTCAATGGTTTTATCCTTAAAAGTTTATCTAAAAATGACAATAAGATCGTCTCAAAAAATATATTTTCAACTCATGTATTTGTGATTTGTGTATTTGTGGTTTATTATTATTGGTTGACATAGGATAAAAAAAACCAACAGTTTTATTCTAAGAAGTCAATCTAAAAATAAAAATAAAACTGTCTTTAAAAAATATATTTTCAACTCGTAAATATTTGTTTATGGGTTTATTATCATATATTGACATAGGATAAAAAAAACCCAATGGGTTTTATCCTTAAAAGTTAATTTAAAAATGATAATAAGATCGCTTAAAAAACAAAATATATTTTCAACTTGTAAATATTCATTTATGATTTTATTATCATAAATTGATATTGGATGAAAAAAATCTCAAAATAGTTTTTTTTCCTAAAAAAATGATAATAAGACCATTTAAAAAAAAACATGTTTAAATCATAATTTTTATTATAGTCAACATAGGATAAATAAGCCTTTACAGGGTTTCATCCTTATAAGTCAATCAAATTACCTTGAAATAAAAATATTTCCAAATCATAAATATTTGGTTATGGTTTTATTATTCATAAGTCCAAAATCGATGAATAAACTCTAAATGAGATTAATCCTTAAATACTGACCAAATTAATAATAAAATTAGTTGGCAAAAATATTTTTTACCCACCTTTCAAACAAATAATTATCGAAAAGTTTTGATTATGTATCAAGAGTTTTAATATTCATGATCAACTTAGAATAAATAAACCATCAATGGTTTTATTCTTAAAAATTGACTAAAAAGATAATAAAATTATTTGGTAAAAGTATTTTATGCTCATCTTTCAAATAAATAGTTATTGAAGTTTTGGCCAAGAATTTTATTATTCATCATCAACTAAGAATAAATAAACCAACATTTCACATTATCTTGAAAAGTTAGTTGAAAGGATAATAAAATATCTTAAAATCTGGTTTTATCATAAATATCAACGTGAAATATTTTTTTATGGCGCATTAATTGTATTTATTTATAACAGCAATATATGATAAATGAATTATCATTGGATATTATTCTACTAAATTGCTTAATGGGTAATATGATCAATTAACATGTAATTTTATATTTCATAATCAAAATACATATACATCAATTTAGACAAACATTAGTATGAAAGTACATTAAACACATGTTATCATTAAAAACAAAAAACAATGCAACTAATTTTAAGTAAAGATATATATAGTGATATCTATTTTTCTTCTTACATTATCAGTCCAATACCTAGAACCTCTAAAAGACTAGTTAAGATTTTTAATTACCATAAAATTAGTTAATGACTTTTTTATATATATATTTTTACTTGTCCCACTTATTTCGCCTTGATATCCACATGAGACAACTACCACCCTTACCATTGTCGTTATCCATTACCACCACTTTGTTATAAATGAGATCATTGTCCATTATCACCACTTTGTTATAAAGGACACCATTGATAAAACTAATATTTTTATTATCATCATTACCATTACCATTATACATCACCACCATCAATTACCATTAGCCTGTTACTGATGCAACCACTATAATAGCCATTATTTTATAACCATTATCATAATTACTAATGTCATAACAATCATAATCCTACGATTACCATAGATCAATATAATTATGAATTATTACTTGCACAAAAATTATTATCCTCAGACAACTAAAATATGCCAATACAACCATAAGTACCACACTATTTTGTTACTACCTCCACCACTTCTCTTATATTTATTATTATTATTATTATACAACTATTAATATAAAATAATTTATTTTTTTAAAAAATATTTTTTTAACATATCTAAACAATAAAATATAACTCAATTTTCAAAAAAAAATATATTCTAGAAAAATACTCTCCACGAAACGAATGAAATGTAAGAGATCAAAATTTTATGCATTATGAAATTTTAAGGACAAGACACGTATAAATATTTGGAATCTAGACTTAAATAAAAACTTAATATTACTCCGATCAGCCTACTAATTCTCAATTAGATCCCTAAACTAAAACATTTTCAACCATGCTCCTAAAATACCAGGCATTTCTCAACATAAAAATATTCAAGACTTTTAGGACTAAAGTTAAAATTCATTTAAGTTATATGAAATTGTAGAAGAAAAATTAGATATAAATTCCCTATTTTTTTTCACTCAATCAACGAGCTGTATATTGGAAGTCATAATCAATCAACGGATTAGAGATGCATGTTTAAATCAATTGAGAGAGTCGGGAAATCATAAATATTTAACGAGAAAAAAACTTGAAGAACATTGTGAGATGGTTATTGGATCGTACGTGATCTTAACGTGAGATTTGTTAATGATTAATTCGTAGTGATCTAGCTAATGATTTATGTACATACTCTTGATTTTCTTTAATGTTATTCTCTTATGCATAACAATAATTGCGATTTTATATTCTTGGATGCGTGGCAAGATTTCTGTCGAATATATAACCCAAGATTTTAGTGGTCTCAACAGGCATGAGAACTCTCTGTATTCTTTCATTTTCCAAAATCTGGACCACTTTGCCTCTTTTCCAAAGAGAGTGATGTGTTGAATTTGCTTGCACAGATGCATGAATGGTAGATACAGGAATAGTAATCATTTGCGTGCTGGTCGACGGGAGTGGGGTTCGATAAAACAATACAAAGATTTAATTTGGCTTTGGCTTTGGCTTTGGCTAGGAAAAAGAATGTTGTGCAACGACAAAAGTATGATCGAAGCCAATAATGCAGGAAAAGGTCGTATCCTAGGGTTTGGTTTTGTGACGAGCTAGTACTTTTGATGGCCATAGATTACCTTCTTCTCCAGGAATTAATTGCCCCTTTTTCTATCATTAATGCACACTTGACTCATTTTATAGGCATCCTGATCACAGCTGCATTCCATCACGAACTGCATATATTCTTCTCTTCAAAAACCATCTCAGCTACCCTTTTTAACTTTATCAAGCTAATGGTTGCTTGTGTGTGTGACTTTGGTCTGCAAAACCACTGACTATATAGGCTCAGCTCCTCTGATCGTTACCTGAAAATTCTGCTTCCCAATTAATACCATGCTATTATTTGTTTTTATATCTGCTGCTGTAGGAAAATATTTTTGTAAAAAAATTAATTTTTCTGTATTAAAAAAATTAATTTTAAAAATTAAAAAATATATCATTTTAATATATTCTTAAATAAAAACTTTTTCAAGAATAGTAGTCGCTAAACAGCTAAAAAACCATAAAAAATAATTGTAAAAAACAAATATCATAGATAAAGTGGCAGTAATAAGTTTCTCAGGGTTGGTGCCAAAATTGTTGTATTGAAGGCTTTAGGATTCATCGTGCAATTACTTCTCAAAATTATTAAGAACCAAAACCATCGAGTACATGAATAAGAATATAAGATTAGATCAAAAGATCATATGTGGTTAGTTTACCCCATGTTTATGTATATATGACCTAAATGAATTTGATGAGACATAAGACATTTAATGCAAAGCCTTGCCCTACTTCCATGGCTAGGAAATTAATTTATGATGGTGCTGAAGATCTTGCACGTGTGACAGTGAAGTGCATTTACAAATTGGGTATTGGCGTGGAAGAGAAAAATTGCCAAAACATGAAGGAATGAACCTCTTTAATTAGTTTCTTGTATGAACTGAAAAATTGCATGTCTACTACTAATTATTTGGAGTAAATCATAAATGAATCTCTTTAGGTTTGTAAAATGAATTAAATAGTCCCTTTAGTTTTAAGAACTAATTAATTAGTTTCTATTTTATTTTCCTATATGTATCATGTTATAACTTTGAATCGAAAATTGAAAGGTTTAAAACGGATGTGCGCTATGTAATGTGATTATGGAGTCATTATCGTTCCATCTTAAATGTACTTTGTCCCACTAAGAACATACAGTAAACAATGCCAATAGCAAATTGTGTGGTTATGGTTAGGCCGAACTCAGCCAACTGTGAAGGAAAATACAGTCCACCAACTTGGTCATTAATTAATTTGCGTCGACTGAGCACCAAAGTTCTGAATAGGTTAAGCAGGAATCTGGACATGGCGCACTGCCCGCAAAGACGATAAAATAACAAGGCTATATGGCTCGAGAAAGGGATTGGTAGCTAGCAAACGTCAATTGATTATAGGATAACGTCCACCTAAGAGCCTAGAAATCAAGGAATAATCCGACTCAAGCTTTCTCATGAATATATATATATAATCCTCTATTGGCGGTTTATTGCTTGAATTAATTGAATTATGAAAAGAACAAACTACCTTCTTATAAAATAAACTTCTACACAATGTAATTGCACATTCTTTACTTTTTCTAGCTTTCTCTTGATTTGATTGAAACCCAAGAAAACCAAAATCAAAAGAAAAAAAAACCTAAATCAGAGGCATAAATCACCTAAAAGATATATATATATATATATATATATATATATATATATATATATATGGAAGGTGGGCATCGGGAGGCATTTTGTATTGTGCCCAAAATACAGGAATTGATGGAGCCCTGATTATTAAACCCGTTATGGCCTGAAAAGTTGACTTGGAATCCGGTCTATCTATATCTTGGTACATGCCTAGTCTCGTAACAAATAAAAAAAAGTTTTTTTTATAACAAAATTCAAGTTCACTTGCTATTCATTAAACTTGTCAAAACCTAGTAAAAAAAATATTGATTTCTTGATTTTTTTAAATAATATTATTTTAATTTTTTAAATTTATTTAAGTTAGTTTACTCGATTAATGACCTGAGTTTTAGCTTGGATTGTCCCTCAAATTATATTTAATAATTATAAGTGTAAAATGAACTTAATTTAGTTTCAAATTCTTAGTAACATGTGAATTAGTGAAGGATTAAGCTACATAGATAATGTGACTCGATGAATAATTGTAAGAAGATAGAAGATATTGCATGTCATCTTAAAGTGTTAAGTACTTGGGATAAACTCGACCATTAATTTCTCCAAATTCGTGACAATATCCAATATCCAATATATATATATATTGTCAAAGATTCAAAGTCAAAGCAGTCATAGTCTAACTTGTTATTTTGTGAGGTTGTCAATTGTAGCCGACTCGTCACTGTTAATTGCTAGGTAGGTTCCAGTTCGATTCATGCCTAACTCTTGGAGATGTGATTGTAGGATTACAGCTCAAAGAAGGCAACTATAAGTCTATGATACTGACAATTAGTTCATGAAAATGAAATAATTAGAATTATTTATAGAGTTAGAGATAAACCTGATTTAAAATTTAGCCCTAACTTCTAATAATGAATAATTGTATTGTCAGTGTTTTTATTTAATGATAATGTATATCCTGAAGCTAGTTTTTTTAATAAATTTATAAAAGCTTATCTTATAGTTATATTTTTTATATATTTAAATTTGGGGAAATTGAGGTTGACAAAATTATAATAATTTCTGAAAACTTTAAACTCTGAAGGCAGACTAACGTAGTAAATTAGAATAATAGAATATAGTTAAAAACCAGCAAAATCTTGTTATTCAGTTCTGATAATGGTCTTTGTTGTATTTAGCCAGGGACAGTAAACAATCTTCCTCGTGGGTTTTTACTTCTTTTGGCTTTTTGTTGTAAGGTTTTTAGAAACATAGAATGACAGTTTACTGTTTGTTTGAACACTTGTAACGTCGTCTAATTAAGACAAGCAGTAAACGAATTTGGCACTATCTTGCTGCAGACCGGCAAAGCATTCAAGTTCTTACGCATGAGATCAAAGTACATCTTCAATCAAACTATCGCGAGCATAAAAAAAGGGTTTCCCCATATAAATTAAAAGAGGAAAAACAATTTTTCACATGTTAAAGAACTTAAATGGCTACATTATTTTCCATACTAGTATAGTTAGGAAAATAATTCTGTATAAAGACACATATGTGCTACATGCAAGTCCACTGCATGTGCAACATTGGTCACATATATAGTACATATACAATCAGAAATTCAACACGATCATTTAAAAAAATCATTTAATTTTAAAATTAAAAAAAATACTTAATCTCAACACCAAAATAATTTATTATAATAAATCATATCAATTCAATTATAGATTAATTGAACTATGTAATTACATAATTAAACAACATCTAACAAAATAACTTTGTAGGGGGTTGTTTGAGCCTACACATCTGGACCAACTCAACCACGTAGAGCGAGCATGCCATCGTCATGCATGATAAACAATCTGAACCTCTTCTATAACATTTTCCAAACATTGAACCTCCCAACAAGTAGAGGGCCCCGGCCACGAGCATGCCGTGCAGATCTCTTTCACTTGACAACCTCATGAGAACCAAGTATTGAAAGCGTCGTGCATAACATCGTTGGTTGCATCACAAACTACGGCCGCAATTATTTGACCCTCGCGTATTAAAAAATTGACCTAATATATGAGAAAAATATCATATTATCATTTATAAGATACAAATAAGAATTTTATTACATGCAAAAAAACTAATTCATACATTCCAATCTATTATATTGTGGTGCACAAGGTTCATAATTATCTAGATTACGTGTTAGATGACGTGGAGTGTCACGCGGATGTCTCATAACATGCTTCTATGGTGATGTTATGAATCGTCTTGTTATGCTCATGTACCAAGACATGTAGAGATCTAATTCAATATTTGGATACCTTTATGTAAATATGTGATCTCTCCTTGCATGCTATAGATTGAAATATTATACATGAACCACACACCAATTGTCGTCCATTTTACCTCGACCATTAATAACATGTAGGTCATCAAGCGTGTGAACATCATCAAGTATGTGTTGATACAATCCAAACTGACACATTACCCGATTAGGACAATGCATCTCAAATATGACCAAATAGTGCATGAGAACTACTAATAGATATAAATCACTTCCCTCCATGGAAATGAAGATGCTCTTCTAATCAAATAATTGGTATAGTGTCCATATCATTTATGAAACCATAAAACACATATATATTAAAAACATTCACACCAGAAAAAAATGTTAAATGAGAAAATGAATAATTGAGTTCATGCATACTTGGTGAAGCTCATTTGAATCCAATTTGTCTTGATAGAACTTGTAAACATGGGTGAAATTTTATGTAAAAATCTTAGACATCTCCCCAACCCAAATAACATGAGAAATAGTTAATTTAGATATTTTTTGATAAAAAATCTAAATTTAATAATGTATTTATAATTATTATTACTGAATTCCAATTAAGAGTCATATTCCTGTAACCGTGTCCAAGATTTGATTTTTCCAAACTTTAGGACGACCAATATCATAGCTTTATATTCACAATAAATTTTTATTATAAATATTTTATAGAACATAATATCAAATTATACATGTAGAAACAATAAGAATTTATCGATTTGTTTCTCGTCTAACATGCATGCTTGGCAAAGCTAACGGTACAAAAACGTTAGGATTACCGAGCCCCAACTATAGTTACGAATGGCATCAAAGTTTTCTAGCAATGGCAAAATGTAACATGGAAATGCATTGCCTATCAAACTAGCAAAGATTGTAGCACATATACGGCGTCATGACGATCATCCTCCTGAATCAGGATTTTTGGAAGTGGGTGAAAAGAACAAGGAACTCTTGTCCTTTATTAGTTAAAAAGAAGCGGAGTCGCCACCTAGTATTTTGATCATTAGAAATCCTAATTGGTCTTTATAATCTATATAAGAGGACTAATTATGTATATAGAAAGGACAAAAACACCCCTAACACACCCTACTTAAAATAAGCTATATTGTTTATTTGTCTGATTATTACTAAAGCACTGTTGTGTTTTTATAACCATTGATCTATATATTGGTTAAAGTTGGTATACCCTAGTAGAGTGGACCATGACTTTACAGGTAAAGCCTAGCCGTTCTAAAACCAAAATATATTTTTACATTTGTTTCTTTTAATATTAGAAATATATTTTATGTATAAGTTCATAATCTTTGGTATTAAAATAAACAAATTAATTTTTGTGTTTTTAAAATTTTGACCAAATCTCCATGGTTTTAATAAACTTGTTATTAAACCATGATGCATGTAAAATATAAAAACTTGGTAATTCCTCTATGGTAAGTGATACCAATATCGCCATCGATGATTTTACTATCATAATAACATCATATTCCGACTATAGAAAATATATTATGTCAAAATCACAACAAAACACAATGTTATTAAATCAATATAGCAAATTATTCAAGTTACATTAAAAAAAAATCCAAAACTAAAAAGAAAATCATAAACTAAACCCTAACACTAATATAATCAACACAACATAATTCATCAATTTTTCTTACTAAATAAGACAATGTATACACTTACTTAACTAAATTTATATATAATTAATCTCAAATTATAGTTAAATTAGGCAAAATCAACAAAAACCCTAAATTAAAACCTAAAACCCTTACCCTAAAAAACTCACAAATTGGCCAAGAAAAATAACAAATTAATAGAGGGGGAAGGTGAGTACACCTCAAAAAGGGTTAAATAGGGCTCTTGTGGGTGGTGGTGGCGATGACGACGAAGGACTGATGGTTGTCATAGGTGGATAGCTAGAGAGAGAGAGAGAGAGAGAGAGAGAGAGAAATGTGAGGTTTATCATGGTAAAGAGAGAGATTTTTTTTATGATGGAGAGAGAGATCAGGTGACCTGAGTTGAGAACAATGTTTGGAGGAAGAAGGAAACATGAGAAGAAAGAAGTAGGGGGAGGAAAAAAAAAGGAAACTAACTTTCAAATAATTATTCAGGTAGTCGCACATGTGGTACATAGGCGATATATATAGACGTGTATGTACTACATGCATGACATTTAAAGATGCACTTGTAGTAAATGCATAACCAGTGGATGTGCATGTAGCACATATGTGTCTTTATAGGTCACATATGTATATACAAGACTCATGTTTCGATGCTAAAATGAGAATTAATTTTTCAACTAAGGTAGTTGGGAAAATAATTTGGCTAATGATTGTGTTAATGTAGGAAAAAACTCATCATAAAATAAGCAACAATCAATTTTTTTTAATCAATTCAAAGATTTGCTTGCTTTCTTTAATATCTTATTGTTTTTAAAAAAATAAATAAATTTAAAAAGATATTAAAGTGTCTCTATTATTTACATATCATATAAGTCACTTGGAAAAACTCCATATTCAACTAAGTTTTCATCTAAAATTTATAATATTATATAGTGTTTGGTTATTGTATCATAATTAAATTAAAAGTTATAGGCAATAGATAAAAAAAAACCATACTCTCTTATCTTTCATGTTTTTTTGTATTTTTATTTATATCTTAATAACTAAATATATATTTTTTTTCTTTTTTATCCTAGACACTAACCAAATATAATAACATTAATCAACGTATATCATGGGTATAAACAATGTTTGCATGTTAAAAAAAAAATTGAATAATGTTTGCGTTATCCAAGAACTTCTGTAATTCAAGACTTGAATATTCTCTTTGCAAATCTCAATACTTGATCATATTGTTTCAAGACTTGAATATTATATAACAATACTTCAATATTGCGCCACACAGAGGATTCCAGCCAGTTTGACGGCTGATGATGTAATCTTTGCCATCCTACTTTCCGACACCATTGCAAAAAAAAAAAAAAACTTTCAAGCTTATCTTAAAAAAAAAAGTAATTAATCCTTTTGGGTTTTTAATGATTTGGAGCCTACTTTCCAACTCATCATGCCAATTAATTATTCTTAGATGTTCCACAAGAAAATTATTTACCATATATAATTAATAAACTATAGGCAGCTCATGAAGCATATCTATGATCATAGATGGTGAGCGAATAAAGAAGGTTTTGAGAGTATAACTTGATTAGGTGGCTTCTACTATGGTTGTGGGTTCCATTAATATAACCATTCTATTTATTTTTATGCTTTTTTTTATATTTTTTCTTTATGTATAACTTTTTTATTATTTCTCTTCTACTGTTTAATAATTTGATTTCTTATACTTTTAAAACATGAAATACAGAAAAACATGTTCATTTTATTCATGTCTTTTCTATTTTGAAATGGTACACAAACAATACAAATATCACCAAAGATTGATTTGTTTAAGAACAAAGCTAGAAAATTAAATAGAATAACGGTTAGAAAAAATCTTGGTAGTGTGGCTGCATGTGAGTTTCACCCGCAACCACACATATTACCGTTTGGTTAAGAAAAAAAAAAGTGATTTATGCTGGTAGGACCCACCAATTTTGCAGTTATGCCGCAGGTTTTGGAGAAGCAGCATTATGCTGGTAGGACCCATCAATTTTGCTGCTTCTCGTGGGGGAGAACCACTGCATAGTAAAGCATGGCTCCACTGTTCAGTGAACAGTGGAGCATGTCGCACTGTTCATTAAAGTGAAAAGTTTTTTTTTTTGAAAAACCAGTGCAGTTAATTGATTTCACTTACACTATTCACATGAACGTGAACAACATTTTTTTTGTTTGTTTTTTTAAAAAATTAGTTTAAGGTGAATTAAATTTACTCGTACTGTAATCTCAATTTTATTCCTGTTAATATTTTATCTAATTTTATTACACGCTCAAAAAATCATGGAAACTGTAGTTCTTGTCGGATGAATTTTGTATGTAATGGAATTGTAGATAGTTTAATGGAACAATAAAAAAAATTTATATAAAGTATGATTTATTTCATGATGTAATAGCAATAGTTAAATCTACAATATTTAAATTAAAAATCATAAATATTAATATATATTTTTAAATTATTTTATAACCTCAATTTCAAAAGCATGCTTAACCAAACACATTAAACTACTTTTTGTTCAACCATAATTTTAACCAAATATATATTTTTCCAACCCAATCTCAACTAAAAGTACTTTTTATAAAACAACTTTTTTCAAACCACAACCACAACAGCTACCGCAATACCAAACACAGTGAAAACTAAGGTTAGTTGGATTTAGATACGTGTTTGATAAAAATTATGGTTGAAGTTTATGTGCAGCAAAAAACATATATACTAAAATGTTTGGTAGTTATGTGGTTGCAGTTGCTTTTTAAAATGTTTTTTTACTTGAAAATGCATTAAAATAATATATTTTTATTTTTAAAAAATTATTTTTGATATCAGCGCATCAAAATGATTTAAAAACACCAAAAAAATATTAATTTGAAACAAAAAAAAATAAAAGATTATCAAATTTTTTCAAAAGCGCTTTTGAAACGTAAAAACAAACGGTATTTTACGAAACTCAGTTTAAAAAGCATGTAAAAACTGCTTCACAAAAACTGCATTTCAAACTCAATTATTTAGTAGGTCCCACAATATAAAACGCAGTTTTTACAGTTACTAAACATCTTACTGTTTTTTTTGCATCGAAAACATAAAAGCAGGTGCAAAACAAACGCAGCTTAAACCTTGTTTTCCCATTGCAAACCTTGAGAGTAATCAAACACTAGGAATTTCAAATGGACATGTTTGCTAGTTGCTAATTTTGTATGGCAATATTCCTGATGCAAAATATCCTTAATGTGCATGCAATTTAGTGGAAATTTAGCTTGAAAAATATTGGGGTATAATATAACATCATATTAATGCAAAGATTCCTCTACGAGTCCAAAAGGAAACATGGTATCTGGCTTTCTTCTACCCTACTGGTTTCTTTGTGCATTCTAAGGGAGATGAAGCCCATTGTACACCAAAATGTACTAAACGATTGATGGATCAAAGAGAGTATTCACTTTTGTCAAGGATCCCTGTAAATTGGAGGATAGTAATATTGTATTAAATTTGAGGACAATTATATGAACATTTGCCTCTTGATGTGTCAAGTTGAATTAGTAGAGATAGCATATGTATATGAACATAGAACGAGGCCATGAATGCTCGTACTAGCTAGTAGTAGTCACACTGCACTATATACGATTCCTATGTTCTATCACTTTCCAAAATTCCGACAACAATCACATTTTAATTTGTACAAATTAAGAGAGTGATGTATCCTTTTATTTTTCTTGGATAGATATGCATGAACGTGCAAAAGCACACAACAATTGTTTGTACGAAGAGATGATAACTCAAGACAAACAACATTGTGATAAGAGGTCATAATTAATGTTGGGGTTAATTTTGTGATAAACTTACTTCTTACGCCCATTGCCATAGCTTTTATCACACTTGGAAACGTCCCTCTCTACCTTCAAATTATTTGAATGCCACCTTTGGGACCGCATGGTCATGTGGATAGAGGCCACAGCTTCCTCTACAAGAAAAATCCTATCACCAAATGCAGCCGCTGTATTCATTTTTTCGTCCTCTCTAAACGATTATACATGAAAAACTACTTGTGGAACTCAATCTAAGTAAAACTTGGTGGCTTTTTAACCATTGGATAGCAACTGGGATTCTTTTAGAAGTGATATTTTTAATCCTAAATACAGAAGGCTTTCTCCTCAAATTCAGAAAAATCCCTTGAGTTTAATGAGTGTTTTCAAAATAATTTTGTGATTTATCACTGTCTAGATTGTACGTATGGTTTGTTTCTATATATATGATATCATTTTAGTCTACATAAATCGTATAAGAAACTGCCTGTATATATACTCTGTGTTTTGATGGAACACTCAAGATTAACAATTTAAGGAAAAGGGCAACCACACCATTGTGGTTCTAGCATGTGAAGTCTTTCTTAAATTGAAGACAGGCAACATTTATATTCCACAGCTAGTCAAAACCTACTAAATTAATTTCATGGTTTAATGGCTACACAATTTAGGATGATGGAGCTAGCTAGGCTTCACGGGTGAGAAGGACTTAGCTAAACTTGACGTGGAAAAGAAATCTAGCCTAACATATATACTAGTTGATAAGATTCTTTAATTTTAAAGTTTTATAGCTCTAAACTATAGAGAAAAATAATTAGGATTTTTAAATCTAAATTTACAGTCCTTAATGATAAAGAAATTGTAGAAAAAACTAGTTTAATGTATTCTAAAAGGTTTCTTTCATAAATTCTTTTTTTTTAAATAGTATATAAAACTATTTAAATACAAGAAAAAATGCTATAATTATTAAAATTAATTAAGTTGAAATCCTAATTTAAATAGAAAACAAATTAAAAAACAACAAAAAAATAAAGAAAAGTTCAACACAATATCTTCTATGTATGTCTAATTTGGATCTAGAATGAAAACAACTAGCTAGTTAACTCTATATAACATATAAGGTTTTCAAAATAATCTAATAAAATTGCAGCACTTAACAATTGAATAAAAGTTTATATCTGGTTTTATAAAACTGAATATTGAACTTATACAATAACAAATAATCTTACCTGGAATAATAAAGAAAGCACCCATGTAACTAATTAAGGAATTAACTAGCATAATTGCCTTCTGATCCTTTTTCAGCTTTTAAAATCTTAAAAATGTGTGCCCTAAAATCGAGTACTTAACCCGTTATATATGCTCTCATTCTAGGATTATTGCAGTAATTTTTATTAAAAAAAAACTATTTCATTGATGATGATAAAGGTATCTAGATCGTTTTGCTAAACCCAAATTATATCTTCAAGTACATGCAAAACCGTGAGTAAATTTTGGACCAAAAAGTCCATGAACACTATTCAAATGTCAGACTATTGTCATGTCATTAAAAGAGTAGGAACATCATCGTCAAATGTTGAGATGGCCGAGTTGGTCTAAGGCGCCAGATTAAGGTTCTGGTCCGAAAGGGCGTGGGTTCAAATCCCACTCTCAACATTTTCTTTTCTTTATTTGTTTTTCCTTGGAACACAATAATTTGAAATAAATATCAGAAAATAATTACAATATCCACTCTTTTTTCTCCCCTAAGATGCCAATTTCAGCTTTATGTCCCCCCCCCCCCTTCAATTTAAGAAAAAAACATGATTTATTTATTTGCTGTTATGAATGCTCAGGGTTTAGTTTAGTATTCCTAGTTGCATGTTTAGCATCCAAATAGGTTTAATGTTATCAACAAGCAGTTCCTAGTTCCAAACATGTTGATTCACAGTACTAAGGCAACCTTTTTCTAATTTTGGCTGAATTGTTAGTATGATTAACTTGTCTTAAGATATCGACACGATTTAATTCTATATTTGTTGTGTCAAGTAAGATTTTAGGCCACCTTAAAAGTCAATTAATAAATACTCTAATTTGGCATTATTCTGCTGCAATGCTTTAAATTATTTTAGGTATGGGCAATTGTCGGCCATGCCATGCAAAACAATGGACGATGTTTCAATCAAAATAATTAGCCGAATACCCCACCACGACTTGTTCTTCTTCTTCATGATGATGATGATGATGATATGATGAGTTCAACGGGTCTTAGACTGTATAATAATTGAGAGTTTACTATAATCCTTCCTCATTTTCTCTAAATCTTTGGCTAGTTCCGGCCAGTTTGCATATATATTAACTAATCTCACAGATTCTGAAGTTAACGATCATGTAAGCCTCTAGTAACCATTATATTAACAATCACAAGACTCGAACCTAGAATTACGGGAAAAACAAATTTCTTAATTCCAAACTTTTACCATTGAATCACCTACCAGATGGTTTCATCAAAGTTTTTTTAGATTTGGATGTAAATCATTATTTGCTTTTCTATGATAAAGCCTTTGGCTCCGTTTGTTTGTAGGAAAGTTGTTTCTTTTTGGAAAGTGAATTTCGAGGAAAGTGAATTCCTAGAAAGTGAATTATTTTCCGATGTTTGGTAGTTTTATGAAAAATGAACTAGAAAACACTTTACAGTGTTTGGTTATGTTATGGAAAATAAACTGGAAAATAATTTATTAATGAATTAATTATTTTTTCAAGTTTATCTAATATATATAAAATATTTATATTTTATCATTTACAATAAAAGAATGAAATCTAAAAAGTATAATGATGAATTTTTTTATTATATCCTATATTCATACATCGCTTATTTTAAAAAATATAACTATATATGTCATATCATATTATAGAGAAATAATCTTGTGAAATATTTCTTAAGTAAAACCTATTAATACATTTTTTGTTGTTTTAAAAGCTTAAAATAAGTTTTTTTTTCATATGAAGAAAGCCAAATTAGTTTATGGTAAGAGTTATATATTTGGGTTTTTTTTTGGTATGAAGAATTTTTTAAAAGATAAATAAATATAAAAATATTTTGATGGGTTTTTTGGATAAATATTAAATTTTTTTATACGGGTAAAGGCAATTATCCCTTTAATATATATCAAATAAACATCAAGAAATAAATATAAATATCTAACATCAAACATAGTCATGCATAAATATTAAGTTTCGATGTCATATACATACATATTAGTTCAAATTACAAATATAAACATGCTAGACCGAATTAAACAAGTAAACATACTTGTCAAATAACAAACATAGTTTGAGCCCAAATTTTGAACATAGTCAAATCATCTTAGCAAGCAGGCCAGTAGTAGTGTTGGTTCACAAAATTCTGAATCCAAATTTTCCTCAAATTAACATTTTTTGCCATAAATGCTTTTGCCAACATTTCATTTTGGACCAAGTGATCAAATGCATCCCCGAGAGTGATCTCATCAAAGCCTTCAATTTTCATCACTTTTGTATACAACGCATTAACATCAAGTTGATTTTTGCTGAGGCTTTGAATTACAAATGCTACATCTCCAATTTGTTTAGACAATTTTTCAACACCATCATCTTTATAACATGAAAGTGAAGTTTTCTGATAACAAAACCTAAAAATTTAGGGAAATAAATATTAAAAAAAAGCATATAAAATACTTCCACAATCAATACAATAAATTATGTTGAAGGAAGCTGACAATGTATAATAGTTATGGCAATGATATCTGATTCCCTAAACAAATAAGGTCTTAAAATATATTATTTAAGACCATAACATTCAATTTCTCAATGATAAAACCGTTTTGAAAGTTATATAATTCCCACCCGTTCAAGCTTTTCCTTCCCCCGTGTGGAACGTCTCTTTTTAGACATTGCGTTAATGAAATCCATATTCTTCCCTCTTCTTTTTACTCGTTTTAGTTCCGCGTTTTCCTTTTTTTATCCATATGTAACAATTATAATCAAACACTAATCATAAATTAATCAAAGTAAAATAAAACACAAATTTATGTTTTTCATTAGGTGTGGGGCTTTGGGTTTTATAATTCCGGGAGAGAGAGGGGGAAGAATAAAGAGAAAAACAAAAACATTACATTCCTCCGGTCCTGGTTTCTTTTCGGGGAAAAAGAAAGAGTAATAAACTTCCTCTCAAAACGTTTTGCTCTTTTTTTTTGAAAGCATGAAAGGCCGTTTTGGCCAAATTCGCCGTTTCATTTAAATATCTCCATTCCCTTGTTCCACATCCCATTTTCTTGTTCCATTCCATTTGTTTCCCATCCCATTCCCCATTATGTTGGCTCCCCTTTGTGGTCCTTGGTATCTAATTTCCCCAATTGGCCCTTAATTGATCAATACTTCCCATTCCTTCAATTTGGCTTTGATTTTGTTAATTATAGCCCTTCCCTCACCCTTTTCCAATTTGGTCTTTGGTTTTGGATTTCCTCAATTAATTCCCTAATTGCCCATTCCCACTTCAATATTTATTTCCCCAATTAACCCTGATTTCCCCAAATCAACTCTTAAAAATTCTAATCTGATTCCGAACTTTAATTTCCAATTAAAGCTCAAATTGACTTAAAAATCAATTTTTCTTGCAATCAAACCCTCTATAAATTCAATTAAACCTTCAATAAAGGCCAATTAAGTCCGTAAACATCCAGGATTTTGAACTTTTCTCTTCAAATTGAATTTCTTTGAGCAATGGTTGAAATTTTTAATCTTTGTATTTTATCCGATCCTATTTTTCCACCATTTACCATGCCTCTCTCTATTATTGCTTTTTAATTCCTTACGGTATATATTTATTTATGTGTGGTATGATTATTATTATTATTTTATTATTTATTATTATTATTTATTTGTTATTATTATATATTTTTTATTTTTATTTTTATTTTTATTTTTGTGTGGGGACCCAAAAATGGGTTACAACAATAATCTTTCCCCTGTTTTGCCTCTCTCTGTTCATAGAAATCTGCCCCCCTGTTTTGCCTTTTTCTGTATGCTTAGAAATTCCCCCCCTGTCTAGTTAGAAATTTGAGCTGCTGAATGTGAGTGATGAAGAAGAAAACTGTCATGGAAAAATGTGTTTTTTGTGGCTTGCTTGATGAATTTGATTAGTTTTAACTAGTCGAATGTGACAAGGTAAGATGAAGAAGAAAACTATGTTATGGAAATGTTATAGAAAAAATATGACAGGTAGCAGATTTATCAAGAATATCAAAGGATTTATGCCATAATTTTTACAGATCTAAACGAAGAAGAAGATAAAAACATAAAGAAAATAATACAGAAAAAAATACCTGAAATCAATTGGTCAGAAAAATGCTTCAATTGTTCTAGAGAAATGCTCTTCAATTGTTCCAGAGAAATGAATTGTTCAGCTTCCAATTGTTTTTGAAAAGAGAGAGAGACCATGATTTGAAAAAATAGATGTAATGAAAAAAAAAAGTGTTTTCCTTTCTTTATCAGAAAGAAAAACACTTTCCTTTGATAAAGTGGCTTTTTTATTTTAACCGGAATTAAGTTTCACTAGTTTTCCATATTGTTACCAAACATGGAAAAATAAAGAAAGTGAATTTTAAAAAATTGTTTTTCTAGAAACAAACACAGCATAAGTACTTATTAAATTCATCTAGGAGATCAACTTAGTGTAAGGATTAGGTTATAGATCATGAAAGTTAACTAATTTAGGGTTAATTTTTTTTTTAAATCAAAATGATATTGAAATTTTTTTGTCAATACAAAAACAGATGGAACTTCTCTAAATCCGAGCTTCCACGACTACTGTTTTGGAAATCTAAGGCTTATCTCGCAGAAAAATAGCTATCCAACTCATTTGTTATTAGATTACTATTTTATTTTACTTCAAAGGTATAAATATTTTCAGGTCAATTAATTATCGGCTGAAAACTTACGTATCATTTGTTTCATTGAAAAGCGAAAAAACTAAACGCCTTTTGTCCTTGAGAGGATAATTCCGTGGTTAAAATATTTTAATAATTTCATTAAAAAAAAAAAAAGTCTCAAGTAAGCTGCTAAAAAGTGGGATTATATTTAAAGAAATAAAGGACTATCTTTTTTGGTATGGCATTTTGTCCAAAGTTTGCTAGGGACAGAACTAGCCATAACCTTGGGGGAATAATCCATCTTTTATCTATTTTTTTAAACATATATATATATATATATATTTTTTTATATTTTATATATATATATTTAGTATTTTGAATAGATGGTGGTTTGGTAAATTATTAATTATAACGATTTTGGGCATTTATATTTACCAAAACCATTCTATTTCAAAAATTGACGGTATATATATATATATATATAAATTATTAATTATAACGATTTTGGGCATTTATATTTGCCAAAACCATTCTATTTAAAAAAATGAAGAAAAACCGGGTTGATCGGGTTGACTTGATTGACGGCTCAAGATATAGTTTTAAAATCCGGTTGCAACTTGTTAACTTTTATTTTTTACTAAAACATCATCGTTTTGATTTTTTAAAATAAATTGAGCCCCAAAGGTTAATAATCGGGTCAAAACCAAAACTTAAAAAGAGAAAAAAATCCCGCAGGTCCGGTTATCTTCAGTCTTTAATTGTTTCAATCGACCTCTTTTTCCCATCATAGGACAACAACGTCGTAATGCAACTTGAAATGACATCTACCTAAGACAATAATGCCATAAATCCCATAGCCTTTTTTTATTTTTTACTAAAACATCATTATTTTGATTTTTTAAAAGTAAAATAAACAGACAATTATTTCACCATCAGGACCTTCCAAACATGGATCTTAACACGTTGTTGAGAATAAACTAATCTGAACAAAAGTTTCTTTTGTTTTTTAATTCTTTGACATACGTTATTGGCAAATTTTCGACCTTTTTTCCCATCATAGGACAACAACGTCGATATATGCAACTTGAAATGACATCTACCTAAGACAATAATGCCATAAATCCATTATTTTATATCTCTATCTCTAATTCATGCTGTATCTATTCACTATTTTGGAAATTTCTTTTTAAAAAGTAAAATAAAGAGACAATTATTTCACTATCTGGGACCTGTCCAGACATTGATTTAACAAGTTGTTGAGAATTAACTTAAGAGTGAAGTGAACAAAAGATTTTCTTTTGTTTTTTTTATTGCTTTGACATATGTTATTGGCAAATTAGCTGTTGAATTATTTGTCTTGCGATAGATAAAAATGATATATCATGTTAACAAAAGTTTACTCTAAAAAGTTGTAGAAATAAATTATTTTATATCTCTATCTCTATCATGTTTGTATCTATCTTTTTTTTTTTAAATTTCTTTTTATCACAAGAAATTAACCAAACACATTCCACTTTCCTATTAAGTTTTGTAAAGAAAGAAAGAAAATAGTTTAATAAGCTTTGCTACAAATGAAAATTCCATTGGATAAAGTGTAGATGATTTTTACCGTCGGACTAACGAGTTTTTCTTAAATGCTTTTGCTATCGAACTGATGAGCTTCTTTTTAAAATCTTTTGCCATCAGAATGATGAGTTTTTCTTAAATATGTTGTTTTTAAGTGTAGTTATAGTTCTTTTTTAACGTGTTTTTTATTTAGAAATATATTAAAATAATATTTTTTTATTTTTTTAAATTATTTTTGATATCATCATATCAAAATGATTTGAAAATATAAAAAAATATTAATTTGAAACAAAGAAGAAAATAAAAAATTTTAAATTTTTTTAAAATGCAAAAACAAATAAAAATTTATAAGTTTTTTAACTGCATATTAATGGGCTTTTTCTTGAAATCTAATGTTTTATTCCATTGGACTAATGAATTTTTCTCATATGCTTTTTTCATCAAATCAATGGGCTTTTTCTTGAAATCAAATGCTTTTTACCATCAGATGATGGGCTTTTTCTCAAATGCTTTTGCCATCAGACTGATGGGCTTTTTCTTGAATGCTTTTGCCATTGGACTAACGTGCTTTCTCTAGAAAAAAAATTCCTTTTACCATGGAGTTAATGGGTTTTTCCAGCACCATCTGCAGTTTACCGACCACCATCTTTTCCAACAAGCCTCCACCAGCAACAGTTATGAAATATAATATCAGATATTAATTTCTTCTATTTACCCATTAAAAAATTTTCTAGCATAATAGGTTTATTTATCCTATATTGTATTTACAAATAAATACAATTAACATGTCAAAAATATTTTTTCATGCGGATATTTATGATAGAATTTTATATTAAAAAATTTATTATCCTTTTAATCAATTTTTCAAGATAATACCAAATGCTGATTTATTTATCCATGGTTGATCATAAATAATAAAATTCTTAACCAAAATTTCAATAATTATTTATTTAAAAGATGAGAAGAAAATGTTTTTGCCAAGTAATTTCATCATTTTTTTTGGTCATCTTTTAAGGATAAATTTCTTTGAGGGTTTTTTTTTACCCTATTTCAACCCTTGGATAATTAAACAAACTCAAAAAAATTGAGGATACATTCAAAGTAATTTTATTATCTTTTCTTGTTTAACTTCTAAAGATAAAATCATTTTGAGTTTTTTTTTTATCCAATATTAATCTATAATAATATAATCATAAACAAATATTTACGAGTTGAAATATATATTATATATTTTTTAAGCAATTTTATTATTATTTCTACATCAACTTTTAAGAAACCAACTTAATCAAAAGTAACAAATTTCACCTTTATCATTAATTGTGTTTTTTTTCTTAAAATAGTCAAATAATTCGCCTTACATTTTCAAAAAGCACAATTCAATCTCATATTTCAAACTTACAAATTTGTCCACCATTATTGAATCAAACAATCAAACTCATATACTTAAAGATTTAAAAATCTAATTACAAAATCTCAACCTAATCAATAATGCTTATTTATTATTCCAATTCTTTTTACAATATTTTTTTATAACTAATCCAAAATAAATTCAATATTTCATCATCTCAAGATCACAACCAAACAACACTAAGAATTTCCAATATAATCAACAATACTTCACATATTTTTTATTTTAAAAGTTCAACTTTAAACCTCAACTTCATTAACTCATCATAATCCAATTAAACAATGCAACATCAACCTTGCAATAATACCTCTCATCATTTATCAAGATCACCTAAGACAATCTAAACAATACTAATAATTTTCAACTTATCAATCAACTTATTTTACAAAAATCAACCACAAATCACATTTATTATATCATGTTTATTTCTTCAATATTAAAAACAAAAACAAGCTTTATTTAAATCATCAACACATACAAATCAAAGATTTTCATCTATTTCATAAACTAAAATTTTTACTAACATCTCAATGTAATCAATCTAGAAAATTTATCACCCCAAATCATACACATAAATCACCATCAAACACTATAATCAACCATACAAAGTGTCATCAATGAACTTACACAAAAATATCCAATTAAAGTACAAACTAATCATTTCCCTACTTTTTAATTTTTTTCAGGTACAATAACTTAAATGCCTCTTAAAATTAAATTTTCTTAGCTTTGCTTATAAGGTGCTTTTATCATTTCATTTGGCTTTTTTTTTAATTACCATACAAGGTCAGGAGTAATTGAGTCTTTTAATATATATAAAAATATAATTTAAATAAAAAAATAACTAACGCGTGTAGCAAGTTGGCGTTGCTCGAGCCCTTTGGGTGGCACCATTAAGACTTTAAATGCCACCTTCTAGGGCCAGGTTGTCTTTTTGCCCCTATCATGGTGGTGCGGTGTCTGCCTCCAAACAAGTGGTGGTTGAGCTCCGACGACATATTTTTTCTTCGCCCTTATTTTTTCTCTCCCTCCTCATAAAACACATTGGCATTGCAAAAAATCAAAGAAGTATCATTTGTTCATTGAATCAAATTAGGTCCTTATTTTTTTTATTGCAATATATTTGGTTTTGAATTCTTTATTGGATTTTTTTTAATTTAATCCATTGACATTTGATTTTTATATCAAGTTTGGTCTACATACCTCATAATTTGATTTCATTTTCTTTTTGTGACAAATTCGTTCTTCATTCTTTTCAAATATTTTTTCTCTTCTGATCTTTTTTCTTTATTTTATCCCTAATTATTTTGATTGGTTGAGAATTTGATGTTGTTATATTTTCAAGTTTGCCTTTTATGGTATAACCCATCATGATCTGTATCACGAGTTTTGAAGAATAGACCGGGTTGATTTTTGTCTTTTTATGTCCTTTTTTAAAATTATTTTCTTTGAATTTCATCTTTCAATATTTGGTTGGTGGAAGATTGACATTCATTAATTTTTTTAACTTTTATTTTTTTAAAGTTATCACAATCTTATGTCGTTATTAATTTGTTAGATTCATCAAGGTTGACTCAAGCCTTTTTAACTTTTTCTTTTAATTTCATCCTTGTTGGTTTGAGAATTGAGCTTCATAATTTTATTTAATTTGCTTTCCATAAAGTTATCTCGATGTCACGACTAGGTTATAGATTTGACATGCTGGCTCAGATCGACTCAAGTCAATTTCTTTCTTTTTTTAAAAAAAAAGTGTTTTCTTTTCAATTTCTTCACTTGATATTTTATTTGTTGGGATTTGAGATTTATATTTTTTTTAAAATTTTCTTTCTATGCAAGCACTCCATTTTCATTTAATTTTTACTTTTTTAACAAATAAGATCATTGAGATCTTTTAGGAATATTGTAAAAATATATTTCTATAATATTGAAAAAAGTTTCTTTAGCATTGAATCATTATTGTATATTTTTTGCTTTATTTTTTGTTGATATCTTTTTTTCTAATCATACTATTAAATTAGTCAAGCTTATTAAATCCAATTAAATTAATGAACAAAATCTCATATTTTTTTTCTTTTTTTAAGAATGTTTACATAGTCGTAATATCTTTTTTTTAACGTTGAAAGAAAAAGATCGGCTCGTGGTATAGCGTGGGTCACCTATCTAGTACAAACTATTTTTGTTAAAAACATTTAAGATTGTTAAGGGAGGAGATGACTGTGTGTTTGGTATTGTGATTCAAGATATTTTTTAAAAGTATTTTTTACTTGAAAATATATTAAAATAATTTTTTTTTAGTTTTTTTTTTAACTTTAGCACATTAAAACTACAAAAAAACATTAAAAAAATTAATTTAATTACTTTAATGTTTTTTCAAAATTAACAATCAAATACAGTTGTAAACACAAAAATAAGTAGTGTCGTAGTTCAATTTTATTATTAAGGAGGAGTGGCACAATGCCCTTAAGCAGGAGAAAGCTACATAGAAAGTAGCACTTCGGATGACAACAAAAAAGAAGCAAGTCCACTACAGCATTTGCAAAGAAAGAAACAACAATAGAGAACATCAATTTGAGCAGACCCTTTAAATGAATACTTATTCTTGGAAATGCTTAAAGTTGATTTCATACATACTTGAAAGTTAAAACATCAATTTGAGCAGACCCTTTAATTAAATGGTGAAAAGATTTTGTAATTTTGCGAAAGAAATTGAATTTAGCAACGTAGTATGAAGAATATAATGAATGCGTTACAAGAAGTTGTGTTAAAAAATAATGCAAATTTATCACTAAGAAAAAGAGGTAACGAGGCCCTAACGAGCAGGGGAAAACTACGTAGAAATTAGTACCTGAGAACCAACCACTTGAGCTTGAAACAATGCATGAATAACTACATCTAGTCTTTAGCAAGAAGAAGGAACAGCAGTGTTAGAACAGAATGGCTTGCATTGAAGAGCTCTAAATAAGCATAGAAAAGAATACTTGTGCGCTTAAATAAATGCTTAAAGCTGATCTAATTCAGACTTTGAACATCATCTTTGAGCAGACCCTTTAAACCTACGAACGATTTTACAAATTGTTCTCAAGATCAGAGTTGTCAAAGTCCAAGTGATCTGTGATAGTTTGTGGCATATGTTTCAGTCGTGGTGCTTTTCAAAACTCTGACGATATCGAATCAGCTCCTCTAGTTTCTTCTGCAAGCGCAATCTCAAGACAGGCAGTGCACGTTGAGGATCTTTATCGAATATGTCCAGAATCTCCAGACCTTGATCACCATATAAACGTTCGATACACCTCAGAAAGATTCTTCCACTCATTTTGTTCTCTTTATCTTTTACTGGGCCTCCTCCCATTTCCTCAGCATATATAACAGCTGATTTGAACCATTCCACTAACATGTCCAGCTCATATTGTTCATCTTCGCATTTGAACACGTTCCTTTCATGGTGATTTGGAAGCCTACGCCTTGGAGTGCTCCTTTTACAGCTAGAGAAATCAGGTTCTTCCCTTGATTGCTTCTGCCTCCTCCTGTCCCTTGCCTTACATCCCCTTACTTCAAGCACATTAACACTCTCACAATTCCTCCAGAAATTATAAAAATCACTCATCAAATCAGGATAGTTTCCTATCAAATTGGCAACCATTTTTACCAATTCTGCCTTTCCAATTTTTCCCTTGCTGTAATAAAAGAAAAGCTTCAAGAATGTCTTGTGACTCATTTCACAAGGTAGCCTCTTCTTAACTTTCTCGAAGAATCCAATTCCTTCTCTAATCTTTTCCGCCTCGCTGTCACTGGCTTTCACTTCAGCTTCATCTCCCGTGATAAGTTTTGCTTCCTTGTCATTCTGCCTCTTTTTCTGCGGCACATCAGCAGCCCTAGTGTTGGTGAGGTCTGTAGATAGCAAATCTGAAAGATGATAAGCCAGTGGTTTTTCTAATGCAGAAAGTGGCATAAATTTAATGAAGTCCTCTTGCAAGTCACCATGGCCTTCGGTTAGCTTAAGACCAGAATCAAAAACATCAACCAAAGTCCTAGACCCTTTCTTAAGCAATTTGAAAATCTTCAAGAATTTTTCCAAACCATCCTCACCACACTTGATCTTCAGCTTGTTTATAAAATCCATACCCTGTCGGAATGTCTTACTCTCTGTGGTTGTCTCAGTTTCCTTCTCCTCCTCGTTATCGTGGCTACCGCCTTTCACTTGAGATCCACCTGCCTTCACGAATTCTGATTCCCTGTTCTTTCCGCAAACTTCAAAACTTTCTGGACTCTCTTTCTGCAGCTCATCAACCCTACAGTTTCTGCGTTCTGAAGATTTCAAACCAGGAAGATAATAGGCCAATGGTGTTGCTTCAGTAATTGGCATAGAGTAAAGAAAGTCCAGTAGCAAATCAGGATGGCCTTCTGTTACCCTATGACCAAAATCGCAGACATCAGCCAAACTCATAGATTCTTCCTTACGCAAACGAAAATTCTTCAACAATGCTCCACAAACATCCTTACCACACTTGCCATCAAGCTTTTTCACGAAATCCATACGCTCTCCATCTCCAACTGTCTTACTCTCCATGGCTGGCTCAGTTTCCTTCTTCTCCTCAACGTCAAGGCTGATTTGAAACTCAGGCCGCAAAAAGGAGTTCAGCCCAGCGATCAAGTCATGATTACCTCCAAGAATTTCCTTCACTCTTGCTGAAAAATTTTCAAAGACGACTGTCAGCCCCCCTACCAAACCATCATGTGCAGCCGCTGTCTCCATGAACTTTTCCAAGATCCTGCCAAGGCTGCGGATTTTTTCTTCAGGCTGGTCATATTGAAACCAGGCTTTCAGTTTCTTGGAATAGTTTAGGGCAGGCTCAACTTCTTCACGAGGATATTGAGAGAGGAGGGAACGATAGTGGTCACTGTGCTCTCTCTGTCTCTTCATCTTTTGTAAACTTTCTCAGGTATGAGAGAGGAAAAATAAAAAGTAAACGGACTACAGTTTTTGGAGAAGGTGAGAGGTTTTATATATTCTGAGGAATCCGTTCTAAAGAGGATGTTAAGACAGTATATAGTTTATATATATGATTTATTCTACTTTTTCCTCAAAATTTGGATTGGAAGAGATTAATCCTCATAGAATCAGGATTTCAGAAAATATTTTGACTGCTAAGAAGATTATATCAATTGCCCATTTGAATAAAATCCAGGTAGGAGCAGGACTAAGAGAAATTACATATTGTGGAGAACTTATATTCCGAATTGAGAGAGAAGTTGCTTGCCAACTTCAGATTTTCAGACTCTCCCTAAATCCTTCGTTGAATTTTTTCCTTGGCATTAGGGCAACCGAATATCGCAACGAATCTCTCCTCTCTTTCAACCTTTATTCCCACCAGCTTGCAGACCCAACGCATCCTGCATCAACCAAGATGTGAAGACTTCATCTGAACTTGAAAAAAATTCAAGTTCAGATGACAATTTGAAAAACTGAAACTTGACCTGATCCTGATGTATAAAATTGAAGTTAAACTTGTATATAATGTTTACAGCTATGATATAAAATATGGTGTTCTGATTAGTGAAAGCTTTGATTATCATCATTTTTAATTGCTTCCTATCATTACACCATAAATTTGTCAAATAACAATAAAATTAGCGATGTAAAATTTTCTACCATTAATTAACGTGGAATTGCCGACAGAATAAAAATAATTAAAAAATTAAAAAAAATATTTGTTGATGATTCCGTTAGTAAAATGACATGTTATTGTTTTATAATGTAATTACTGAGGGAAGTATTTCATCGCTAGTTTCCATCGAAAATTTAGTCGGTAAATTTAGAAATGTTAGAACCGACGGTAGCCCCATTCTCCTTTCTTCTTCTTTTTTTTTTTTCGTTCACAGAAAAAAAAAGCAACCCCCTCCATTTTGCCACAAATTTAGGCCACATCCTCACAAATTTAGCCACCCCAATACTCAGTAGTGTCAGCATTATTGTCTTGGTTGAATGTTTTCTAAATATTCCCTACACCAAGTAAGCAAACATACCCATTTATATTTTAAGTTAATTTATTGATATTTTTATGTAATAATATTTGTAGTTTGTATTTATATTTATATATTTCAAAGTCTTTTCATTGACAATTTTGTTATATTTAAGTATGATTTATATTTTAGGTTTTGTTTAGGATTTGAGGAAAAATGAATTTGTTTGTAATTAGAAAAAATTAAGTTTGATTTTGTAATTTAGGTGTGATATACTAGATGAAATGATGAGTTATGTAATGGTTACCAATCACATTTGATCAATTTAATTGTTAAATTGAAAATTTTAGGAAAATTAATTTTTTATGGAACAGATAACAATTAAATTGTATGAATTTAGATTGAATAAGTTTTAATTGAAAAAATAATGAGTAATTAGTTAGGAACCAATTACTTATTATTAATTTGATTTATTTAGTTCACATTTTGATGCAATATTGAATTTTTATACAAATAATAATTGGTTATTAGAACAATATGATAATAATAAATAATGTAGATGATAATAATAATCATTAAAGGAGTATGGTGATGAATATAATATGAATGAATCATGGTTATTTAGGTAAAGGTTCACATGTAGATGAATGTTTTTGAAAATATTTTTAACATGATCATGGACGTTAAGGAAAAAATCAAGAACAATATAAAAGCTACAATAAATATAGTTTTATTTTATGACTATCATGATATAGTGTTGTTTAATGATGGAGTACGTGTTGGAAAGCCTAAGGCCACGTTCACCTTAGATAAAAAAAAGTATTATTTCTTATGTATGAATGACTTAAGAATCTGTGATTTTCTGATGGATATGCTTCAAATATAGCTAGATTGATGAATTTGGAGTAATGAAGATTATATGGAATTAAAAGTCATGACTGTTATGGGTTTATGCAAACACTCATTACAATTGCTTATGAGGATTTGTTTTCAAAGAGGATATGAGATGCACTCACGAAAATTAGTTATTTTTTTGAGATGTTTACTTGAACAAGTTACATTCGCAACACATTGAGCAACATTTAAATGAACATCATTGAGATAATAAATAAACATGAAATAATCTTCCCTTCATTCTTCTTCAACTCAATGGAGCATCTGCTTATACATTTAGCATATGAAGCATAAGTTTGAGGGTCTATGCAGTATAGATGGATGTATCCATTCAAAAGAGGTAAGGATTACATGCATCCTAAATATGTAATGTGTTTTTATAAGCATTTGGTTATTCAATCTATATTTACTTCTATGCATGTTCTTGTTTAAACTTAAAAAAAAGGCTAAAAATAAAGCGCATATTGAGGTTTCAATAAACAACGCTTATATTGTAAAAGAAATTTCAATATTTGTCTCGTATTATTTTGAGTCTCATATGAAAACAATAATCAATCGCATTCCAAGACATGATGATGGTAGTGGAGTGCCTTCTAGTGAAAATTTGCCAATATTTTCCTATTATAGACGACCATTATTGAAGAATATAGTTTTGAGAAGACATATGATAGACATCAAATTTAAACAAGTAGATAATTATATGTTATTTAACTATGATGAATGAGACCTTTTGTTAAGTAAAAAATTTTACAATTTTGTAGTCTTAAATCATTTTCTCTTGTATTCTAAATTAATCTAAATTCTCAATAACAACTTTATAAACAACACCATCAATTTTTGTTATTCCAAAATCCATATATTGTTGAAGCTCAAAATTTTCAATTATAAAAGGAGCAATTTTCCATGTGGTTTAAAATATAAGTAAGCATGTAATAATTTGTAACTCTAATAAAAAACATTTACTTAAATTTTTTTAGTAACTATTAATAGTTGTTATCTTTAACCAGGTGTACAACATAGGAGGCAATGCTAAAAGTTTGAAATTACTATCTTTGGATATTAAAAGAAAGGACCACTGTTATAATGAGTATTTTATCAATGGATATATCTTTGATATTAAAAAGTATGGAGAGGGTAGAAAACCAATAATAGTGATGTTTATTTTAAAGAATCAACTTCTAATGAGTTTGAAGTTGATTATTATGACAATTTAAAAGAGGTGACTGAATTACAATATCATAAGGTGTAAAATACAATCTTTTTAAATTTTATTGGTATGATATCGATAGAAGAATTAGAGTAGATCCTCATCATGGCTTAGTCAAAGTTAATAAAATATGTAGATTTAGCAACATCAATAATGTTTTCATATTTGCAAACAATGTCAACAAGTGTATTACATATACACTCCTTCTATTAGAAAGGATCAGAATAAAGTTGGTTAGTTATCCATTGTGAAAATCAAATCTAGGAGTCATGTTCAAATTGTTAAAGATAGTAACGAAGAAGTAACTAAAAGAGAAAACATATTTCAACTTGATGAGTTAGTTGATTCATATCGAGTTATTTCATCTACCAAGTTAGAAGAAAATTTGAATTTTTATGTCGCTGAGAATACCTATGTTCATATTGGTGATTACTTAAACCATATATTATGTACTAGTAGACAGATAAAAGTGGATGAAGATGAAGAAATCAAACAACTTCAGTTTAATGAAGAAGATAATGATGGACACGAAGATGATAGAAATGAAGATGAGGAGGATTTAGATTATAAAGGATTTGAATTGATTTTAAGATATTTTTTGTCACTTTATAATGCACTATATATTTTTTTTACATTTATCAAGCATTTATTGTTGTGGTTATAATTTTAATAAGTAGTTGTTGAATATATTATAAATCTGAGTTGTTATTGAATAAGTTATAAATGATGTTGTTGTTATTGTTTAGGCTAGATTTAGAATATATATTTCACCAATAAAATCACTGATATAAATTAAAAAAATTATAAATTATTAAATAACCATTAGTGAATCCATTAGTGATTTAAAAAAATAGTAAATTACCAACAGACTCACAGACAAATGTTAAAAGATCAAAGAATTACAACGAGTTTGGCAAGAAATGCATGAAATTAGAACCAGATGATAGATTGACTAACAAATTAGCATACATTGTTAAACTTTATACTCACCTATAGACTCTAAAATAGTTAGAGAATTACAGAGAGTCTGGCAGGAAATGCATGAAATTATAACTAATTGATAGATTAGCATCCATTCATAAACTTTATACTCATTGATGGAGTCATTGGTAAAATAGTCAAAGAGTCACAAAAAGTTTGGAAAAGAATTTATGAAATTGGATTAACTAACAAAAATATCGATAAAAGAAAATTCATCGAGGAATTTGGAAGTTTTCAAAAAACAAATCCTTTAAATGACCATTAGACTCACTAATAGATTTAAAAGGTTTTATTGGTGAGCCCGTCGATGATGTGCTATCATGGTTCATCACCGACAAACTAACTGATAGAAAATTTCATCGGTCAATTTAAACCTAAATATATCGGGGCAATTCTTAATTTTCCTCTTATTTCCCCTAAAATACCTTGTTATCCTCCCTCCCTCTCATCTCTCTCTTCTACCAGTGGTTGACATTCTCTCTCTTATCTAGAAGGTGATGTCTCTCTCTCCCCATCACTTAAGGTTTGATCTTGATGGTTCAATGGTTTTTTCTTAGATTCATTGGTTTTTTCATGTTTTGTTTGAGTTAGAATTCATGATTTAATGATTCGAGAGTGATAGAAGCTTGCTTATTTTGGGCCTACCATGAGGAAGCACTGAGGGGAAATGGAGAATTTGTTTAAACTTATAGTATTGTATGGTTATTAAAATTGTAGGTATGGGTAAAGTGTTCTTAAGAAAGAATTTTAATTTGTATATGTGATTTAGATGTTGTATGAGTGTTTGGGTGAAATTGGTGAATGTGATTTTATGATATAAATGCTTATGAATCAATACGGAAATCTTAGAAATGGTTTATAATTATATGTGAAAATATTAATTGGATGTGTATCACACTGTGATGTCAGTCAGGACTCTTTGTGATCGGTTAGTAAAAAAAGGATCATGAAAAATTAAGAATCACCACCTAGTAATTAAAGAAAACCAAGGATTATATTATTTGCTAAAGTTCTAGAGATTTAGGTAAAGGGTTATTTATGTATAAGGGAAGAACGACGTCACTTTTGTAAAGGCTAGAAAAAGCATTTTCAAATATATGTTTAGCTCTCCTAGTAGCAGCCTAAATAGAGGTCTCAACAGTTATAGCCTATACAGTCCAGATCAGAGGTGAAGGTAAAGAGATTGTCATTATAGAAGCCTCCACTGTTGAGGCTAGCATGCCAATCTCTATAAGGCGAAGACCCTTTCTCTCTTGAAATGGCCAGCAACACCTGTAATTATTTTAGGGAGGTTAGATCTACTTGACCCCTAACTGGGGGAGTACGATTACCCCTAGCTTTCTTTTCTACTGGAGTCTTAGCTCTCACCATTGTTACCTTAGAAAGAGAGTCCTTAGGTATAGTAAGCTAATTCATGTTCATGGGGTCATGCTTTATCCCTTCTCATTAACGGTTCCACTCACATTAAGGGATGAAGACCCCCTCCTTGATGCAAACAAGCTTTTTTTTGCAAGCCTAGCTGGAGTTTCTCCTTCTCCTCCATCTGTTAATCATGTATAAAAAAAGTCAACAATCAAATTAGATGTATAGAAAACAAGGGATAAGGAATAAGCTGCATCCTTTACAACTTGGTTTGATAATGCCCTTTGTCCATTTTTTTGACGTCATAGTCAGTTGTGGTCAAGGATAACACAACACATGTTTTCTCCTCATTCAAGCTAAGACAAGGCCTATTGCTCACCTCAAGGGAGGTACCCTTCAATAATAGGAACAATCTTAGATTTGTTTCATCTCACCTTTAGGAATGACCGGCCTAGTAATACCTCATTATCAACCACCTCTCCTTTCATTTCTTGACATGTGTAGGATTTCCATACAAAACTCCTTTCATGGCCCTTGCGGGTCTATTAGCAAAGGTAAAGAACCAATGCATGTCATTTCCATCATCGGTGTCAGTGACTAGATGGTAACAAGTCCTAAAGATGTTAATTGTAGGCTTGATTATGGTAAGCTTAAAAAACTTATCAAAGGTGAATAAGATTATCTGCTCATTACGGTGCAACTGACCTAGATCTGATTGATAATATCTAAAAACTTCCCTCATAAATTCATGGAGAGAAAGGAATACCTCAATGCATATGTGCAAAAAAGGGCTGTAATTTCAAATTGACCCTAGGCTGAGCCCAAGGTCGATTAGCTAATACGCTCATCCTTAGTAGGAATTTAAGCTATATACTCTCCTAGTTGCTGACCATTAACAAATGCCACCTCCTCTACACTTACGATGCTAGGTGTATCATCCTCAAGGGCCTTAAACATCTTTTCACTCCCTGAGGCTATCTAATAATAGCAAAAGAAGAACTTCTTCAATGTAGAGAACTATTTTTTTCCTTTACTAGAGGTGGACGCTGGGGTCTCACCCCCTCTAGTTCTAGGACCCAATTTGGTGGACCTTTATTCCTTGTTACTTCCTTTAGTTTTAGGTTAGTTACTAAACTCCTCACTAAATTTAGCGCTATCCTTATTCCTAAGGTTAGATTTGGTGTTTTTGGGGTTTATTTTTCTGTTCAAAGAGAAGAAAAAGAAGAAAGAAGCTTTTGGTGGGAAATACCTAGGATGGTGGTTTCTTCTCATATTAGAGAAAAACTGTTTTTCAAAAGTTATAGAGAGTGAAAGTAAAAGAGAAGATAGAAGCAAGAATAGCTAGGGTTATAAAGGAAACACTTTGTTGTTACCTATTTTTGGGTTCCCGCACAAAAAATGAAAAAAATACAAAAAATGCATATCAAAAAATATATATTCAGAAGGAATCCAAAAAATAATAAGAGTGGGAAAAGGATGTTGGAACGCCTATAAAATAAAAAGAAATTGGTTGAGGAGGTTCAAAAATACTAGAATTGAAATTTGACAATATATTTTTAATTGGTAAGAGCCCTGTTGACAAGGAAAATTCAATTTCAAGGAAGAAAAGTCCAAAATCAGATATTTATGGACTTAATTAAATTTTATCTAAGATTTAATTGAATTTATGAAGGGTTTCATTGCAAGAAAAATTGATTTTTAAGTCAAATTAGGCTTTTATTGGAAGAAATTAAAGTTCTGGGGTCCAATTATAATTTTGAAGAGTTGATTTAGCCAAATGAGGGGCTTAATTGCATAATTATTAAAGTTTGATGGCCAATTAGAGACTTTTAATTGAAACAGTCTGAAACCAAGGATCAAATCGGAAAAGGCGCTAAAATCAAGGGATCCAATTACAATTTTTCCAGGGGCTTGATTAAAAAATTACAAAAAATTCAATGACCAAATCAAAAGTATCCATTTGAATTTTGAAATGGTGTTGTTTCCTTAAAGCACTATTCACTGTCTCCTTCAAGAAGCTGTTTTTAGCAGTAAAAGCTGAGAAACATTTTGCAGCAAAAGCGCCAAAATTACTCCAATTATGGGGCACGTTTTATGGTTGTTATCTCTCTGCTTTCAAATTACAAGATGACCGTTACCACCGTAGGGCTTTCTCTGGCCTATAAAAGCCAAAGAAAGACAATGAACAAGGGGAGAAAAAAACAGGGAGAGGGGGAACGTAAGGAAGAGAAAACAAAGGGAGGGAGAGTGTAAGAAACAAAAAAAAGCTGCAAGAGAAGAAAGCAGAGAGAGGAGAACAGATGGGAAAAGAAAGCAAAAGAGAAAGAGAGAAAGGAGAGTGAACAAAAATAACAGAGGAACACACTAGCAAACCGAAACAAAGGAGAGAAGAAGAAGAAGCAACATTTGTTGCTACCCAATTTTTGATCCATGTTTTGATAAATTTTCAAAAACAAAAAATAAGGGTTTACATGTGGCGATAATATAGAGCATCAGGACCAATATTAAGGAAGCAATATGTCATGGAGATAATTACCGAATCATATATAATTACCGAATCATATATAATTACTGCAATATAAAATACCATAGATATATGATTTGATTCGTGCTGATTATGAAAAATAATCATTGCAATATAAAATACCATATATATAGGATTTATTAGTGCTGGTTATAGAAGACAATCTCTGTAATAATTATTGCAATATTTTCTTAAATATCATGTGTAGAGATTTTCTATATAAATGAACCTTTGGCCATATGCACCACGGGAGAAGAAAATTCACAAAGGGACTAATTTTTTTTGGAAAAGGGGAGCTAAACAAAAAAAACCCTCAAGATAAAAAACCCTAAACCCATTTTCTCTCCTGAAGCCGTTCCCCCCTCTAGTCGACCAAAGCCTTTCATTTCCCTTGGCTAAAACCTAAATGAGCCGCCTCCCATCGCCATTTTCCAACATCCCTACACACAAACCTCTCCCTCTCCAAGCCAAAGCTTTCGCCCCCCCAAAAACCATTTTACCCTCGGCCATTTCAACATCCAGAACCCCGAACATGCCTTTCCCACAAACCTATGGTTCCCCATTTCCTTTGTTTCTCTCCCAAACCAGTAGCCGTCCCCATTTCTTTTCCCCCTCAGCATTTGGCCGCCATCTCCCTGCCCGGTCATTAACACACTGCCCCTCTGCCAAAAGAGCACCAGAGAGCACAAGACAACCTTCCTTCTTCTTCCTCCAACTCTTTTCCCTTCCCTCTCCCAGTCATCCCCTTCCTGGCACACAACCTCTCGGCCACAACACCCGACTTCCCACTTCCAGCCGCCATACCAACATCCACCGATCTGTCCTTTCCTCCGCCTCAACACCGCCAACAACCTCTTCATCCCCAGCAGACCCAGCTCATCGCCTCCCACAGCGGCCCAAAAGCGGCTAACCACACAGAACCCACCGACCGAACAGTCACTCCCATCTCAAGAGCAACTTCAGCGGCCACGTGCACAACAGCAAGGCCGACCCCATAGCTACCCCAACCGCCCGATCTGACATCGGCAGAGTAAAACAAACCGGGAGGAAGACAGCAGAACACATATCTAAAAGGGGAAGAAAAGAAAAACAAAATAAAATGGATTGTTTGTGTTGTTTGCTTGGCTTTGCAGGTGACGTTTCTCACCGCCAACGAGGAAGGGAAGAGGAGAAGAAGCCAGGCCAGATTCACCCGTTTCCAAGCGTTCCCTGCGTAGGCGTGTGGAGGAGACGCGCCGCCACTGTTTTGTGGTCTAGAAGCCTTCCCAGCAGTTCCTTAGAGTTTTAGGGGCTATTATGTAATTTTATTTGTGTGATGTATTTTTTTTTTTTGAATTTTAGTGATTGGTAACATGTAAATGTGAGTGTAGGAGAAAAAAAAGATAATAAAAAAAGAATGTGTGTGTGTTTTTTTTTTTGTAAAATAGAAAAAAGAAAAAAAAGTGTTTTAATTTGTATATAGTCAAATATCTCGAGGACAAATAAAATCATGTTGTATTTTCTAAGAACATGTTTTTACATATTTTTTGGGACTTAATAACTGATTTATTAAAGCCTTAAGAATTTGACTAATATGTGGTTTGTTGATTTTAATTATGATTAAAAATGATGTTTGTATTTTTGACAAAGAAAATATAAAAAAATGTTTTTTTTTGTGTGTTGCATACGACCAATACCCTAACATGTTTTGAACGTTCTTTTTAAAAAAATATTGGAAGTTTTAAAAATGTGTTTTTGCATGGATCTCTTAAACACAACAAAAATTATTTTCTTGCATTTCTGGATTTTACAATATGTTTGTAAAACTCCAAAGGATATTGGTCAATATTCTAAAAAATACAAAAATCTTATTTTGGGGGAATTCATCTATTATTCACCTCTAATGTTTGGATAAAAAAATCCCTAAGGGACGAATATCCAAAATATTATTGGAAATAATTTGTTATTCTTCACTGTTAATATTTGGATAAAGAAACCCTAAGTGATAAATATCCAAAATAATTTTCTAGGAATAATAAGTCATCACACATTCTTGAAAGAAACCTCAATTATAATTGAGGATGTTTCAACTTTTAACTCCACGGTTTACGAGCCGTGAAAGTATGAAACACTAAGGCAAAAAGAGCCTTTGAAAGCGCTCTAAATTTCCTTAGATTTCTAAATCTTTGTCCTCCCTCCTTGCGATTTACAAGTCGCAAACTCTTGAAATACTAAGGGAAAAATAAACTTTTAAAGCACATGAAATCTGCTTGGATTTCTACCTTAATAAATTTAGTTTGAATCAAACCTAGGAAAATTGATGGGATTAGAAAACACCAACACCATAGCTATTATAAGGCAAACCAAACACCAAACAATTTATCTTAGGTTGGGCGTACTAGGGGTGCTAATACCTTCCCTTTACTCAACCAGTCCCTTGCCTTAGAATCTCTGAAAGACCAGTTAGGTTTTCTGGTGACCATAATACTAGGTGGTGACTTCTTTATCCATGAAACAAAAAAACCGAAATCAATCGAGGATCGCCGCTCTGCCGCGCTCTACCGCGGGGGTGCGACAGGATGGCGACTCCACTGTTGACATTAAAATGGTTAAGTTTACCCAATAAGATAAGGATCTCCTTACCGAGAAGGACTTTTCTTAAACCATAGACAGATCAACAACTAGAAAACACAACAAGATCTTAGATTTTATCAGACAATAAAACAATGCAGCGTATCTCAGGTAGGGTGTATTTTGGGTGCTAATAACTTCCCTTTACACAACCAGTCCCTGTACCCGATCTCTGAGACTAGTTAGGGTTCCTAGTGACCAAAATACTAGGTGGCGACTCCCATTTCATTTAATTGATAAAAAACAAGAATTCCTTGTCTCCTAATATTTGCCATATTAGATACCATTTTGAGAGTGGATTCGACCGCCACAACGCCGTACATGTGCAACACACTTTTTCATCCTCACCATTTGATGAATGACCTTATATGTCATCTCATATCTCAAGAAATCTATTCAATTACTGAATTAAATACAAGCCACCATTTTATTCTCCAAGGGACGCCTTCTTTATTACAAATACACCACCTAACAATCTCTTTCAATAAGGACTAGCCACCTGGCCATAAAAATCCCAATAGTTTTGTGCGGGGCAGATAAATCTCATGAGGAAGGTAAAAGTCTCTCAATGATGGGACAGACAACTCTCAAGTAAAAAATCTCTCATTAAAGCTGATAACCTTTCAAATTTTTTAAAAGAGCCAAAGGCAAAGTGATAACCCAACATACATAGGCTTGGCAGAATAGCAAGCCCATATTAATACGTCTGGCTTACCTACAGGCCTAACATCTTTAGATTCAGCTACGTTTTGAGCCCAAGTACACATAAGTCTAGCGAACTGCGAGATTCATCATTCTTGGGCTTAGTTATGCACTAAGCCACAATACACGTGGGTCATGCAAGCTTCTAAACCCAATATTCTTGAGCTCGGCATCATGCCAAACCCCAAATGGATATAAACTTGATGTTCTTTCTAAGCCCAATATTAAGCCACAAGACTTCGTTTGTTTATTCTTTTGACTCTTAACCTAAAATCTTAAGGTTAAGGATACCTATCCCTCTACATCCTCAGGTCTATAAAAGTCTCTTAAGGACCCATCGCATTTCCATTAACACTAATATTGATATAAGGAATACTGTATAAAGGTCTTCTAAAAATATATCACATTTTCATCAACATTAATGTTGATGTAAGGAATTATGTATATAGGTCTTTTAAGGGCTTGTCACATTTCCATCAATATTAATATTGTGTAAGAGATATTCTCATCAAATTTTCCAACAAAATAATATAAGGTTTTAGGGTTATAAATACCCCATGAATCAGTCATATAAAGGGTTCCAATTTCTATTCTTTTATTATACATTCTTAGAGCATTTATCATGCAAAAAATAAAAACAAATACTCTAGTTATTAGAATTTAAAGCTTATTTTCTCATTTATTATAATCCCTTACTAAAATGTCATTGACTTAATCATCTAAGGGTTCTAAACCCCATTGAAAGAGACTGTTTTGTTGGCAGTGGGACTTCTACCACCAGTCATGTGCTGCACTAATTCCAAAGAAGAGAATGATGACGTGAACGTATGATCCTTCACTATCCAAACACTTAAGAAATTATATTCTCGAGCATATTAGATTCTAGAATATCATCAGAATCTATTACCAAATGTTTGTCTCTAATTTATTTGTATCAGGAATAACATGATTACCTACGGAAACTGAAAAGAAAAACATGAACCGTAACTGATAAACAAACCATTTAGGGTTGGTGTTGTTCTAGCTTTTCTACACGAGGAGAATCTAAATGTTATATTGAATGAGAAGGTAACCGTTTTGCAAGTTTATTGGGGTACTGAGTGTTCACAAGAGCTTGTGCTTGAGGCTCGTCTTGCTGTAGTCAAGGTAGTTCACCATGTAAGTCTCATATATGTATTTGTTCTAATTTGTTTTGGTCCGCATGAGTACTATTCCTCTATCCTGCATAGTCATGTAGAATTTTATAATCATATATCTTATCTTAAGACACCTTGTGCGTAATGATGAATCCTGAACCGAGGCTATCAAAGATATAGTTCAACACCAGATCATATTCCCAACATGCTATACATGAAATGCTTTGTCCATAATATGATTCATATAAGCATTCAATGCAAAAGAGTTGCGTTATGCTCTTTGATTTGGTGTATTCTTTATGAACCCATGGTTTGACTTTGAGCTAGTGTCTAACACAGCCTTCCAATTTTCTTGTTGAGGTTTAACAAATTATATTTGTATTTCCATTGCAGTTTGGGGTCTTTGAAGATGCAATTACTGTCCAAGAACATGAAGCTGGAGGGCATGTAACTGGTCAGGGGTGAGAGCTTATGTATACTATTTTCATGAACTGATGGATTAAATAGCTGAGTCTTACCAGAACATTCAGCCTAGTGTGTTTCAAGAAACAGCTAACTCATTAATTGCTTAAAACTGAAACAACAGGAACAAATAGAATACCCTTGAAATGCTGAATACCCTTTACACTTGAGTCTGCTATTCTGTATATAATTTTGAGTCTGCTATTCTGTTTTTCTCCATTCTGATATATCCTCTCCTGCTGCTAAATAATCTTGAAATGTTGAATACCGTTTACACTTGACTGTTCGGGAATGTCGAATCACCTGTGAATTTCTTGTTCGTATACTTTCAGGAAGGTTTAATTTCACTATTGCCTAGGGTAATAGATATCGTGATATACCTGTAATTGCTACTGGGGGTATTGTCAATGCTTTGTATATGTTGCTGCATTGGCTCCTGGGGATGAAGGAAATAGGACTCAAGTATCCCTCTCAAGGACTGAGTATAAGCTCTAGATTAAGAGCAATTTTGAGAAGAAACAATGGTTTAAAATTAGAAGAGCACTGCAGAAAAATAAGAAAAATGTGAAGAAAGAGTGTCAAATTCAGTCCAAAAACACAGAATTAACCACACCCAAACAATTTTCTTCAGCTCCTTTTTATTGAGAATTTTAGGAACTAAAAGTTAATGAACTTTCCCCACTAACAACTTTGATTATCCATAATAAATTAAAATTAAATATGAATTTTTTCTCATTTAAATTAAGTGATTTTTTAACTCAAAAACATTGAAAGAATTCTGGAAAAACTAATCAAATTATTCCTTTTATAGACTAAACAAATCAAAAATAATTCTTCATAGATCAGACTCAAGTTAAAATTCTTTTCAACTTCTCATTTTATAAACACCAAGATTTTTTTTTTCTTTTCTATGTAAGATAAAGTTCTTTTAAAGGTTTTGCGTTTAACCAAAATATACCAACTAAGAATTCTATGAGATGAATTTCACCCATAATTTGTTTTAAACATGTTAATATTTCATGTCAAAGAATTTTTGTTGGAGATTAAATTCCAATAAAATTGTAATCCTAAAAATAAATAGACTTTACTTTCAATTTATCCTTAAATATACCAATTAATCATATTTTTAATTAAGTTTTCCAACAGGCATGCCATCACCTTTTCATAGCACATGTTGTCTGTCGAGGTGGTTCATCTCCACGTCCATGTGCTGATGTGCCCATAATCTAGCCTCAATCTGGCCATGCTCAATCTAGCAGTAATTGCTAAGCAATGAGGCAACGCAACGGTCAATTCACAAATCCAAAGCTAGCTCAATAGTGTTAAGCTAGCTGGCACTAATTGGTGCTCTCTAAGTCAACAAAGTGGGCACCAATTCGGTGCCACTTGCAGCACCAATTGGTGCTCTTGTCTTTTGCAAGACAAAGACATGGATGCTTGCCTATAAAAGACAGTGCATCCAAGCCTTAATTGCACCACAAAAGAGAAGAAGATGAAAGTAAAAAAGGGAAAGTAATCCCATAAAATTGTGTGGTATTTGTGAGAGAGTAAGGGAGGTGTTTTCTCCTAGTAATAAAGAGATTTTAGTTGTTCTCCTATTAGTAGAGAGAGGTTGTAATTCCCACATTACTTACTAAAATCCTTCTATACTTGCCATGAACGTAGTCAAAATTGGGTGAACCACGTAAATTCTTATATGTCTCATTTCTCATTTTATCATATCCCTTGCCTTTTATCTTGTCCGATTTGCATGTCAGTATCCTAACAGTAGTATCAGAGCCATCTTGGTTGGTGTTGTCAATACACAAAAGTTATTCATGTATACGGTTACTATTCACGTCTACGACATTATTCACTTATACGACACTATTCATCCATATGGTACTGTTCACATATGTTACTGTTGGCGTATGAAGAAAGTCAATGCGGTGATTAAATACAGTTTAGGAAGTTCTGTCTATGAAGATTGAGTTTTAAGTGAGACCGTTTGGGACCCCTTCAATTTTTCCTAGGAACTTACTCAGTGAAGTATTAGTCACACGATACTATTTTTGTATACATTGCAGATCAGTGAAACAGTGATAGCTGAATAGATCACGGTGAATAAAATGGTAGCAAAGTACGAGATTGAGAGGTTCAATGGGAGCAATTTCTCATTATGGAAAATGAGAATCAAGGCAATCTTAAGGAAAGACAATTGCTTGGCAACAATTGGAGATCAGTCTGCGGAGATCACTGATAATGCAAAATAGAATGAGATGGATGGCAATGCTATTGCTAACATACAGTTAGCATTAGCCGATGAGGTATTATCAAGTGTGGTGGAGAAGAAAACAACTAAGGAGATATAGGAGACTCTAACAAAGCTAAACGAGTCCAAGTTTTTGCACAATAAGATTTTCTTAAAGCGGAGACTTTATACCTTTCGAATGACAGAAACCACTGCGGTGACTAACCACATCAACACAATAAGAACTCTATTTTCACAACTCACTACGTTGGGTCAACAAATAAAGGAGAATGAACGTGCAGAGCTTCTACTTCAAAGTCTTCCTGATTCGTATGATCAGCTTATCATCAACTTAACCAATAATATCCTCTCAGACTATTTAGTCTTTGATGATGTTGCAGCCGCTATCTTGAAAAAAGAAAATAGGTGCAGAAATAAAGGAGACAGAAAAAGTTCAAACCAAGTAGAGGCATTGTTGGTGTCAAGAGGAAGATCAACGGAGCATGGCTCTAGTGGGAGTCAAAGGCATGGGAGGTCCAGATCAAGAAGTAAAAAGACTGTGAAATGCTACAACTGTGGTAGAAAAGGGCACTTAAAAAAGGATTGTTAGTTTAAAAAGGGTATAAAGAATATTGCAGAGTCATCAGAACCTCAAGGATGTGTTGCAAGCACCTTAGAAGATGGAAAGATTTTATATAGTGAAGCAGTGATAGTCTCTACAGATAGAAAAGAGCTCACTGAGGTTTGGTTAATGGATTCAGAACCAACATGGCATATGACTCCTAATCGAGATTAGTTTCATACATATGAACCCATCTCTGAAGGATCCGTGTTCATGGGTAATGATCATGCTTTAGAGATTGCCGGCATTGGCACCATCAAATTGAAGATTTATGATGGCTCAATTCGCACTATTTCAGGAGTGCAACATGTGAAAGGCTTAAAGAAGAATCTTTTGTCTGTGGGACAATTTGATAGTCTTGGCTGTAAGATTCAAACAGACAATGGAATCATGAAAATTATCAAAGGAGCGCCGGTGGTTTTAAAGGCAAGAAAGATAGTTGCAAACTTGTTTGTGTTAATGGGAGAAACACATCATGAGGCAGAGACGTCAATCGCATCAGCCAGTCCTGCAGAAGAGAAGACGATGATGTGGCATAAAAAACTAGGCCACATGTCAGAGAAAGGTTTGAAAATTCTCTCTGATAAGAAGTTACTCCCTGGGCTTACAAAGGTTACTTTACCTTTTTGTGAGCACTGTGTTACAAGTAAACAACACAAGTTGAAGTTTGGCAAATCAACAACTAAGAGCAAATGCATCTTAGATCTGATTCACTCTGATATTTGGCAAGCACCAGTTAAATCCTTGGGAGGAGCAAGATACTTTGTATCATTCATAAATGACTTCTCCAGGAGATGTTGGGTGTATCCAATTAGAAGGAAGGCAGATATGATCGCAGTCTTTAAAACCTTCAAAGCGCTGGTAGAACTTGAATCTGGAAAGAACATCAAGTGTTTGAGGACTGATAATGGAGAAGAATATACCAATGATGAATTTGATAACATCTGTCAATATGAATGTATCAAAAGGCAGTTCACAACGTCATACACTTCACAACAAAATGGAGTGGTAGAGCGGATGAACAGAACTCTATTGGAAAGAACAAGAGCAATGTTGAAGGTTGCAAGTCTAGGAAAGCCATTCTAGGCAGAAACAGTCAATACTGCCTGTTATGTAATAAATCGATCTCCATCAACTGTAATTGAGCAGTTTGAAGTTTGACAAATCAACAACTAAGAGCAAATACATCTTAGACCTGATTCACTCTAATGTTTGGCAAGCACCGGTTATATCCTTGGGAGGAGCAAGATACTTTGTATAATTCATAGATGACTTTTCCAAGAGATGTTGGGTTTATCCAATTAGAAGAAAGGCAGATGTGATCGCAGTCTTTAAAACCTTCAAAGCGCTAGTAGAACTTGAATCTGGAAAGAACATCGAGTGTTTGAGGACTGATAATGGAGGAGAATATACCAGTGATGAATTTGATAACATCTGTCAGCATGAATGTATCAAAAGGCAGTTCACAACGTCATACACTTCACAACAAAATAGAGTGGCAGAGCGGATGAACAGAACTCTATTGGAAAGAACAAGAGCAATGTTGAAGGCTGCAGGTCTAGGAAAGCCATTCTAGGCAGAAGTAGTCAATACTGCTTGTTATGTAATAAATCAATCTCCATCAATTGCAACTGAGCTGAAGACACCAATGGAGATGTGGACCGGGAAGCCAGCTAATTATTCTCGATTGCATATATTTGGAAGTCATATGTACGTGATGTACAATACTCAAAAAGTCAGCAAGCTGGATTCAAAGTCCAGAAAATGTGTATTCTTGCGATATGCTGATGGAGTAGAGGGGTATCGCTTGTGAGATCTCACTGCCCACAAGATAGTCATCAGTAGAGATGTCATATTTGCAGAAGATAAAATGCAAATGGAAGAACATAATAGCATTTTAAAAGAGACTACAATAGTCCAGATGGAAAATACTTGGAATCATACTTCTTCTGAAGCTGCACTAGAGGATAAAGAACAAGAACAAATAGAGTCTGAAACTCCTGAAGTTCGACGGTCAACTCGTGAAAAAAGACCACCGGCTTGGCAGTTAGAATATGTTCCTGAAAGCAACATTGCATACTGTCTTCTAATAGAGGATGGAGAGCAATGATCAAGTGGAGTGGTATCGTGCAAGATTGGTGGTGAAAGGATATGCTCAGAAAAAAGGAATAGACTTCAATGAAATATTTTTCCCTGTAGTACGACTTACTACAATTAGAGTAGTCTTGGCGATGTGTGCTATATTTGATCTCCACTTAGAGTAGTTAGATGTCAAAACTGAATTTCTTTATGGAGAACTTGAAGAAGAAATTCATATGCTCCAACTAGAGGGTTTTGCTGAAACAAGCAAAGAGAACTTGGTTTACAGGTTGAACAAATCTCTATACGGTCTCAAACAAGTGCCAAGGTATTGGTATAAGAGATTTGATTCCTTCATAATTAGCTTTGGGTACAACAGACTTAGTTCAGACCATTGTACGTATTATAAGAGGTTTGAAGAAGATGATGATTTCATCATTCTATTGTTGTACGTGGATGACATATTGGTAATAGGCCCCAACAAAGATCAAGTACAATAATTGAAGCCACAATTGGCTAGGGAGTTTGATATGAAGGATTTGGGACCAGCAAACAAAATTCTAGGGATGCAAACTCACCGGACAGAAGTAAAAGGAAGATTTGGCTTTCTCAGAAGAATTATTTGAAAAAAATCTTGCGACGCTTCAACATGCAAGATTGTAAGCCAATTTCCACCCCACTTCCTATTAACTTCAAATTATCCTCAAGTATATCTCCTAGCAATGCAGCATAGAGGATGGAGATGCCTTGAGTACCATATGCATCAGCAGTGGAAAGTTTAATGTTTTCCATGATATGTATATGACCAGACATTGCACAAGCAGTGGGAGCAGTTAGTCGATACATGGCAAATCTTGAGATACATCAAGGGTACCTCAGATGCCACATTATGTTATGGAGGATCAGAATTTACTGTTAGAGGTTATGTTGATTTAGATTTTGCTGGAGACCTTGAGAAAAGAAAATCCACTACAAGCTACGTGTTCATAATTGCAGAAGGAGCTATAAGCTGGGTCTCTAAAACTCAGACTGTTGTAGCTTTATCTACAACAGAAGTTGAGTATATGATAGCTACACAAGCTTGTAAAGAAGCAATATGGATGAAGAAACTTATGGAGGAGCTCAGACACAAACAAGAGAAGATTCCTTTGTATTGTGATAGTCAGAGTGCCTTACATATTGCAAGGAATCCAACATTTCATTCAAGAACAAAATATATAGATGTTCAGTATCACTTTGTTCGCGAAGTGGTGGAAGATGGAAGTGTAGATTTTCAGAAGGTTCACACAAAGTAAAACCCAGCAGATGTTTTGACCAAACTAGTCAACACTGACAAATATATATGGTGCAGATCCTCTTATGGCCTAACTGAAACGTAAGCAGCATGAAGATGGCAAGTATAAAAAGGATAGAAGAATCACAAATGATCAAGTGTGAAGATTTGATTAAATTATCAAAGTCTTCAAGTGGGAGAATGTGAAGCTAGCTGGCACCAATTGGTGCTGCCTAAGTCAACAAAGTGAGCACCAATTCAGTGCCACTTGCAGCACCAATTGGTGCTCTTGTCTTTTGCAAGACAAAGGCATGGATGCTTGCCTATAAATAGGCAGTGCATCCAAATCTTAATTGCACCACAAGAGAGAAGAAGAGGAGAGTAAGAAAGGGAAAGTAATCTCACAAAATTGTAAGGTATTTGTGAGAGAGTAAGAGAGGTGTTTTCTCCTAGTAATAGAAAGATTTCAGTTGTTTTCCTATTAGTAAAGAGAGGTTGTAATTCTCACATTACTTAGTAAAATCTTTCTATACTTGCCGTGGACGTAGCCAAAATTGGGTGAACCACGTAAATTCTTTTGTGTCTTATTTTTTATTTTTATCATATCCCTAACTTTTTATCTTGTCGGGTTTGCATGCTAATATCCTAACAAATATGATAGGTTATGCAGATAAAGAAAAGCATTGCATTCAGGCTGCTACCTAACATTTCTCGCATTTCTGAAGTGGAATGTGGAAACAAACTGTATCCTACCTTTTAAAGGTTGCAAGTTTGGCAGGACCTCTAGTGGTCTCTGAGTTCCACAGGGTCAGAATCAGCTTGCCTTGCTTATAAGAGGGAGGCAATACCCCTTTTCATGCCAAAAGCTGCCTTATCAAAAGAATACACAGATTGAGGGAGAATGGTTTCAATCAACTAGCTGAGAAACCTCATGTTGTTTGCATTCCGTTCCCAGCTCAGGGTCATATAACTCCAAGGCTAAATCTAGCAAAACTCCTACATTACAAAGACTTCCACATAACGTTGGATGGCTTACCGGAGAACAATCATAAAAGATTACTCAAATCCAGAGGGTCCAACTCCCTGGATGGCTTGCCGGACTTTCGGTTTGAAGCTATACCTGATGGCCTTCCTCGGACAGATTATTCTGATGTCACTCTAGACATCCCTTCTCTAGCTGGTTCCACCTCAAAACACTGCTTAGTCGCATTTCGCTATTTACTTTACAGGCTCAATAACAGTACTCCCTCTTCCAAAATCCCTCCAGTGACCTTAGTTGTCTCTGATGGTTCCATGTCCTTCACTCTTGAAGCTGCTGAAGAATTTGGAATTCCGAAAGTACTCTTCTGGAGTCCTTGTGCCTGTGGTCTTTTAGGCTATACACTGTACCATACTCTGGTAGAAAGAGGCTTGACACCTCCCAAAGGTGTCAAAATTAAAAATCGTTCTTGAACTTCAAAATTTAGATATGGGAAGTACACTAGTTTTCTTATGATTTGCAGATGACAGCTACCTAATCAATGGGTACCTCGAAACTATTATTGACCGGATCCCATGTTTAAACAATATTCATCTGAAGGATCTTTTAAGTTTCATTCGAACTACAGACCCAAATGATATCATGCATGGTCAGCTACTTCATAAGGCAAATATAGAGAGTTTCAAGAGCTAATGGCGTGATTTTGAACACGTTCTACCCGTTCGAACAAGATGTTTTGGATGTTCTCTCCACCATGTTTCCTCCAATTTACATTGTTGGTCCTCTTCAATTGCTTGCTGATCAGATTTCAAATGGTAATATGAAAAATATTGGCTCGTTGGAAAGAATAAAGTGTTATAATAAAGATTTAATTTATTTTTAATATTCATATAATATTAGATTAATTAATTTATAGTAAAGATAAAGTTCATGAAACAAAATATTTTGCAAAGAAAATTATAAAGTTGTTATTATTATGAAATTTATATTGTTTCAAAGTATTGTTTCTTCTGGTTAATCCTCTTTTAAATACTGGACTTTTATTAGAGCTATAGAGACTAATATATATTATGCTCTTTCATTTATAAAAGAAAGTAATAATTCTCATAAGTTGAGGTATAAGAGTTACATAGAACTAATATGTAGGTGCTTGTTATAAAACATGTACACTATACTAACCCGCATGAGAATTATATATGAAGATATCACTTGTGTCTATGAAAGACTTACGTGATAGTTATGTAAGTGATCTTTAGATTTAAGATCACTAAGTTATCTTATATAAAAAATGTTATGTTTTGATCTTATTACATGTTATCTTAATTAAAGTAATGATATGGTAGACATTGAATATAATATGAACTATATAAAAACACTTCAGTGATTAAAAGAGGATTCATCATTCTAGATAATTATTTTTAAAAAAAGTTAAAAATAAATTTATTTTGATTATTAAAAACAAAATCTATAGTTATTTCATCAGGTTTTATTAATGCCTGTGATATCACATGTAAATCTAGATTTTCAACCTTATCAAATTTTTTTTTAACTAGAAGTGGTTCAAGTTTTGCCACGGATAACTGTGGATTTAGATTTTAAAACTATGCTTCCTAATGCATAATTGAACCACGGATAGTTAATTCTTTGACTTTTTTACCTTAATAAAAATTATCAATAAAAAAAACGAATTCAATTAAAAATTAAAATATAAATAATGAATTATGATTAATAATGATAGTAACAACTTTACGACCCTTCTTTCTTTATATAAAAAAGAAAAATAAACTTAAATAATCATAAAATATATTTACTGAAAAAGATTATGGTATACAATTTTTTATGTGTTTATGTGTGTATATAATGAAGACAAAATAGACTGAAATATTGTTAAATGTATTTTAAAATGTTATGATTTTTAGAAGATTGATATCTCGATTCAAGCCAGAATTGTGGGGCGTTACTCATGAACGTCAAACATTTTAAAATAATTGATATGATGGTATATCTTTACAATTCATTTGATATCCACATTATTAAATTTATAAACGTCAATTACATACTGTCATGTTATTTAATTATTTCTTACCTTTTGTCTTCGTGTGCTGGACGTTCTAGGTATGCAACTACGTTGTTGACTGTGCTACATTGTGTATAGAATCAATTATTATTTTGTCATGTAAAAAATATTTAAATGTTGTAAAAAAAATTTTTAACGAAAGTTTTTTTAATTATATTGAAATTGACCTGATGTGACTTGATTTATTTAGCAAATCTAAAAACAATCCAAATAACAAATAAAAATATGATTTGATTAAAAAAATCAAGACAACATCTTTTTTTAAATATTGAAATGACAATATTATAGACCAACTTGAGTTACTTTGCAAAATCCACTACCTAGGTTATGAGACTATCGTAACCTTACAGAAAGAAAATCAATTAAAAAAATATTAAACTCAATTCTCAATCAACTCAATATATTGAAGGATGAAAATTAAAAATAAAATTCAACAAAAAAATAAGCCAAATCAACTCAGATTAACCTATTAAATCGGGGTTATGAGACCAGGTCAACTCTATAGAAAGCAAATTGAAACAATTTATGAAGCTCAAATCTCAATGAACCTAATGTTGAAGGTGACCAGGGTCATGAGATCAAGATAATCTTATAAAATGAAAACTAAAACAAATTATGAAGCCTAATTCCTAATCAACTCAATATTAAATGATAAAATTGAAAAAAAAATAAATTAAAAAAACGATAAAAAAACTTGAGTCAGCGGCTTAACCTACGACCTGAGTTATTAGACCATAATAACCCCATAAAAAATAAATAAAAAATAATAATTATGAAACACAATTTCCAATCAATCTAATATTAAAGGATTGAATTTAAAAAAATAATTAAAAAACAAAAAATAATTTAAATCAACCTGATTAACTTACCAAACTTGAATGAGAAGACAAGATTAACTCTAAAATACCTATAAAAAAAATTATAAATTTTAATTTATAATCAAATAATAATATAGGATGAAGTTGTGAAAATAATTAATTAAAGTAAAAAAAATATGAATTCAACAAGGGTAGCTATCAAAATTTTTTTTTAAGGATTTCGTTGGACAAATAATAAATGCACTGGACACTTAGATCCTACAATCGTGGTTGTATAGATTTATTTTTATGAATTGATCATACCGAGAATAATTCATTTTTCGAAGAATAAAATATAAAATTAAATAGCCATTGAATTAAAACCCTGGAGGCCCGGAACTCTTAATATTTTAAATAAAATAATAAAGATGTATGATCTTCGTTATCCCACGATATCTGGTCACATAGGCGGCCACCGCCGGAAAAAACCGATCACGTATATTCAATATTAAGGACAATACTTTACTCAGCCCTTTTGCTGTCCTGTTATTGGTTGATCAACTAATATATTAAAGGACAACCAATCATCACCACTTGATAATTTTGTTATTTATCTCCTTGTTTTTTTTTTTTTAATGGACTCAGATGAGTGAATAATGATATGCTCCTTGATAGCATCACCTTTATATATAAAAAAATATATAATTCTAATAGATTGATCAGGGATTTCATTTTATTTTTTAATTTTTGTAGATTCAAATTGGATTATTTAAATATATCATAAAAATACATCTTTTGAAAAAACAGATTTATAAAAAACAATTAGTTTAAAGTGACATAAATGCTGATAGAAGGATCTCCTTTTCTTATTGTAGAACTATTGACCGAAAAAAATATATTTTTACTTTTCAATATATAGCACTTTGCCATGAATATATTTTTACAATCACTAATTTACAATAAATTATTCCACATTCATCTAATTTACAATAAATATTTAATATAAAAAAACATATAGTGTGTGTATGTGTGTGTACACATAATATATATACTTAAGACTTAAACTAAAACAATGCTAAATCATTTTTGTTTTGTTGTATGCAAAGGATGTATAACACATATAAATATATAATGATAGTCTGTTAAACACACAGTTTCTATATCAACAACACATGAGACAATATATATATATATAAAAGCATAAGCCATTTCAATCAAATCTTTCAATTCAACTTAAATACAAATTTCACCATTTCCTCCTCATAATAAATCTCATTCTACTAGTCAACCCATACATTAAGATTAATATTCATAGTTACATTTAGGCTTTTAGCTATAGTACTATTGTTGGATTTCTCAAATAGCATATACGCAGTGGAAACAATAAAATAAAATTTTTTAGGATCCTGTTGGATAGATCTAGAGTTGTTGAAGGATTTATTACCTGAAGATCTTTGGCTTTGAATAGTTCTTTAAAGACTGAGTTGTCGCAAACCACAAGTCGTCCAATTATCTAGCCTCCAACTGTAATCCACATGAATCACTATTGAGAAATCTTATAAATCTCTATTTATGACAGAGAGATTGTTATGCCTAGAGTGCTAGCTCTGTATTCTGTGACTTAGGTAGTTTTTATGTCTAATACACAACCACAAAAAAAGAGGTGTAACTTACTATTTATTGGAAAATCTTAAAAACCCTATAAATTGGCAAAATATTAATTTGCACCCTAAATAATATCTATATATTAATTCATGAAAATTTTAGAAATTAACTCAATCAAGTCCTTACTTGATTTTTCTAGGTCTATAGATATAATCTATGTATTAATTATATTTTAGTCTTTAATTTCTAAAATATATTTTAATCAAGTCATACTTAATTAAATCATATCAGTTTAATTTCTGACTAATGGTTCTTATTATGTGACCCATTAGGTTCCTAATATGTTGGCCCAAATATAAATTCTAATTAAAAAATTAAACAATTTAATTTATTATCAATTCAGCAATTGATTAATTTATATTTGAAGATTAAGTCTATTGCCTAACTATGTGTCATAATCCCTTAAATATTAGAAAAGTCATTAGTGATTTAACTTAACCTTTCAATAACCGGTTTCTAAATGTAATTGATATCCTTTCATCAATAATGTTTCGAATTAACATTAAACTATGAAGTATGTCTGTTGTGTTAAATCATGTTTGTTCTCTACATAATATTCATTAGTCGTTTGAATAAGATTTAAAACTCTTTTCAAATCTCATTCCACTTTGGCTAAGGATTTCTTAGTCAATACTATTTGAGAACAGATGCAATATTTTTTCTAATTCATCTAGGGTGATGAATCCTCTTTTGATCACTTAAGTACCTTTAGATAATTCATGTTATACCCAATGTCTGCCTTTTTATTACCTTGATTAAGATAACATGTAACATGATCAAAGCATAACATTCTCTATATAAGATAACTTAGTGATACCAAATCTAAGGATTACTTACATAATTATCATATGAGTCTTTCCATAGAAATAGGTGATATCTCTATATAGAATTCTCATGCGGGTCAGTTCAGTGTACATGTCTTAGAACAAGTATCTACATATTAGTTCTAGGTATCCTTTATACTTCATTTTAAGAGAACAATTGCTTCCTTTCATAAAAGAAAGAACATAAGATGTACAAGTCTTTACAGCTATAATAAATGTACAACATTTAATAGAACATCATCCAAGAACATTTTAGGAACAGTACTTGATGCAAAAGGAATCTCATAATTATAACAACTTTATAATTTTATTTGAAAAGCATTTTTTCCTATGGACTTTATCTTTACTCTAGATTCATAAATTAAATATTAGATTCATTAATCTAATACTATATGAATATTAAAGATAAACTAAGCATTTATCAATAATAAATATGTACTTACATGAATATAATAATACCACATGTAACCAACTGATTGGTTACATAGCATATTAAACCAATAATCCCTCACTTGCATTGAAGTCAATCGCTCATATATCTAATACCATATTGCTCTATGTAGTATTAATGCTTCTGCATGAATAATGACTTAGTAAGAGGATCTTCTAGATTCTCTTTGGTGAGTACTCACTCTATTTCTTAAGTACTTGTTTGGATCATTGATGAGACCTGGATCTTTTACTTATGCAACTGCTCTATTGTTATCACAATACAAGACAATTAGATCAACAATGTTAAGAACCAACCTAGTTCATTGATGAACTTCTTGATCCAAACAACTTCTTTGTTTCCTTAAACATAAAGGTGTATTCTTATTCAGTTGTAAAATCAGTTTTGCTCTCTTATTTGGAACTTTTTCAACTCAGAGCACTACTATTTAGAGTAAAATATATATTGACTGGTATTTGCTAATTCTCCAACATTTCATTGAAAAAAATCTTAATTCAAACAATTTTGACCTTTTAGCTTATCTTTTCCATTGATGAATCCTATAGCCTAGTATAGGATACCATTTTCATCATATCTCTCTCAATTTGTGTCTTAGAATACATTTCTTTGAAGGGAGGTGTTCCATGCAAGATAGATAAGAATATAATCTTAGATTATTTCATACTAAGCTATTTTAACATCTAGTCTATATGCATGGAATGAGAAAATTTAAGCAACCTTTTAGATCTATCTCTATAGATCTATATATCCAATATATAGGTTGTTTCTCCTAATTTTCTTATGGAGAAGTTCTTGGACAACCAAAACTTTACTGACTAAAAAAAGATATGTCATTTATAAATATGTCATGCATATATAATATTAGAAAAATGACTACATTCCCACTAATCTTTTGTAAACACAAGGTTTATTCTTTTTTTTTTATGAAATCAAATCTGTTAATTATAACATTAAAATTAGATATTCTTACTCCTTAAATCTTGGATTGTACATTTGTACATTGCATTTCATGTTAGTTTTCTCTTAATGAGCCACTTAGATCCATTGAGTTTTTATCCCTTCAAGTAGATCAACCAATTTTCAAACTTGGTTAGTATATGAAGTCCATAGCTTCAAGTCATTTCTTGGAATAAATATCATATATTACTCTTAAGTAATTGGTAGGCTTCTCAATTATGAGCAACATGTCAGTCACAACATCCATGAAAAGTCTTTTTCTCATTGATGCATGACATGTCTTTCCAAATTTATAGAGATTTTATTTCTTAAGGTTTAAGCTAAACATCCAATGTTGTAGCGTTAAGAATATATTTCATGTTGTAACCTAACTTTGGCCCATTAGCTTTTATTTAAATTTTACAGGGTTTAAAATGTAAAATTAAAAGATCAAAGATTTATTTCGATGAAAAGTATGATTTGTCAGCTTACACGAAAACTAGGGATTGAAATGTGCTTTTGTCGTTCTATCTTTATCTTCAAGATAATGATAATTATCCGCTTTTGAATTTGATTCTTAATCAAATTCAAACTTCAAAGAAGAGAATGAGTTTGATTGAGACTTTGTTTCTCACGTGCGATGAGACTCTTGCACTATAAATACAGATCTCAGTGTATGCACAAATAAGGGAGACCATTACCAAAAACCTTAGAGGGAGACATTACAAGAAAGAAAAAACACATTACTAAATAAAAAAGAGAGAAACATAAAAAAAAGGAGCGGCAGACCCTAGGCTAGTCCCCGCCGGCCCCTTAGTTTTTTTTTCTCTTCTTCCTCGGCCTTAGGAACCCTCATAAGAACCACTCCCTCATCTCTCCTTTCAAAAGACCACCATTTGGTCTCTTTCTTTTAAACCAGGAGACCCCCCCAACCTTTTCACCAAAGAGACTTATCTCCAATTTCACTCACATTCTTGTCAACTTCTCCTACCTCTAAAAGTGTTTTCAAGGCCTTCTAAATACACTATCACAATTCTTGGATCTGGGTAAATGAGAAGGTTATACAAGGGTTTGATACAACCATGGTTGACAAGATGTGCATTTGAAATTGACCATGCTACCTCTTTTTTTATGACAAACTCAGTGTTTTGAAGTAGATGAACAAGTGAACCGATTGCTTCAATTACAACCTATAAAATTTCATGAACAAGTTGTTATATTAGAGATTGTCTAACAAGCTTCCTTCTTGATACTCTTTTTATAATTGTTGGCCAACAAGTTCAAAAGGCAAGGCTGCGCTTGATGATTGATGATGCCCCTCCAAGCCTTCAACATCATCAATCATCTAAGCATAGAGATTTACACCTCTAGGTTCAATACAAGGAAAAACATCCCCACCTTCAGACATAAAAAAAATAAAGGACGTGGCGTTCCATTTTCTTCTTCCTGTTGTCGTGGAAGTCCTACTGATAGCATCGCCTCCTCCTTTCATCATTAAGCTCCTCCCTCACGACCAGCCACCACATCAAAGTCTCGTGGTGTAGTTTCTTCTCCTCTAGCGGTGCAACTTTTTCTTCCATAGGCACGGTGAGCTCTGGAAAGCAATAACAACACCTCCTCCTTCTGCACTGGCGATGTCCATACCAGTAGACCAACGATGCAACTTCTTCTTCAACACAACAATCTCGTCATTGGCGCTTCTCAACAGCCCAATTGTCTTGCACCGGCTACAACCATGGAGTCATCTTCAGCCTTGACAGCCATCACTGAGTCGTAGCCCCTCAATCATTAGGAGCAAGTATTAGCCGGAGAAGTAACCCAACAGTGCGACCAGCTTCATCTCGGTCGATGCCACCCATCATCTTCATCCCCGAGCACCAGCTTCGTCCCTGCACTAGGTAAGCTCTTCTCGTCTTTATGCATGCATAAACTTAATTCACTTTGTTACTGTGTATGTGAATTTTTTATTCACTAATAATTGTTCATGTATGCAGCTCTCCTGCTGGCCAATCAGGTTTCTAGTTTAGGACAGTAACTGGGTTGAGCTATTGGATCGAGTCTAGCCCTTATGGTTGGGTTAGATCCGGCAAAAAAAATATATAAAAACATATAAAAATAAAAAATTATTTCCTAAAATAAAAAATTAAATTTTACGAATTTATTCACTGATGCTAAAGTTAAGAGCACCGCACCTTTTGGGTTACACAATATTTATTAATGTTAGAGTTAGAAATATTCGTATGTGAATATTCACTAGTGCTAGAGTCAGAAATATTCTAAGCAGACCGTCGATAGCGTGATACAACAAACTCGTAGCAATTTAAGACAAAACCAGCAATGCAGCATGTGTTAGGTAGGATGCTTAAGGGGTGATAGTATTTTTCCTTTCGCATAACGAGTCCTATGTCAAAGAATCTATGTTGACCAGTTAGGGTTCTTAGTGACCATAACATTAGGTGGCGACTCCTCGAACTAACCTTTTCCCCCAAAAAACAAGATGCTAGATATCTGTTCTCTTTCCATGAGAGATTATTTAATCGGTTGCCGCGATGTCTTGGGTTTGACATTTCATATGGTTGTAGTGTTATAAGAGGTGTAGAGAATCTTATTCTTTGTTAGATAATCCTTGAAATATTTGGTCAAATATTATTTATCTCGATCCAATTGAAGTTTCTTAATACTTAATCCAATATGAATTTCAATTTTATTACAATTTATATTAAACCTGAGTATTTTGAATTCAGGTATATACAAACCATTAATATAATTATCGGATCCATAAAAACATCACTATTACAAAAAACAACATTTGTCCTTAATATTAAATTTAAATTCATTTAATACTAAATATAATGGAAACTCTGTCTTAAATACTAGAACAAAATAACAATTATAAAGCTCTAGTATCAGCCTATTAGGCAAAATAAAATAACTAAGTCCTACAACTAATGCATAACTAGTTCCTACAACTAATTCAATAACCCTTGCTTCATTATTAAGTCGTAGGTCTCCTTTGCCTTCAACTAATCTTTTACTTTTCTTTAGTTCCTGCATGCATTTACAAATGTGAAAACAACATTCGGTATCCAATACCTAAGAACTACAATACAAAGTAGTAAGATAGTTTTCAATTATAAACATACCCAAAGTAGACGCTTCATTAAGTTTATTTTCCTTCATGGTTGTAAGGTATTCTTTTTAATTCCTTCTCCAATATCCTTCCTTGCTATAATGATGACAAATGCCCTCGTCTTTCTTGATGCCCTCAATAGGTTTGTTTGCTTTAGAGATAGGCACCCTTACTATTCTTATCCTTCTTCTTAGACATTCTAGAAGACCGAACTAGAAGAACTGAGTTGTTTTCCTTCTTAAGGGCCCCTTTGGCATTTTTAAGCATATTAGGCAATTCTGGCAATGTACTATCCAACTTGTTCATTTGATAGTTCATAATAAATTGTAAAAAGCTTTAGAGTAATGATTGTAAGAACAAATCAACACTTAAACCATGGTTTGTGACAAAACTTATTTGGCATACTTTCTCAATATAGCCAATTATTTTCAAAACATGAATGTTCATTGAAAAACCTTCTATCATCTTGCAGCAAAACAATTTCTTAGAGGTCTTATTCTTTTTAGTCATACTGGCCTCAGAAAACAATTCTTTGTGAGGCATAATCATAATATAAGCATCCATATTCTTGTGCTGCCTTTGAAGTTCAGGTGATCTACTTGCTAACATCACACATTCAACATATTCATCGTTATCAACATGACGTTGATGTTCATTCTAAACTTATTCTTAAGCATCCTGAGTAGAGGCATTTGAAATTAGATTTTCAAGAACATACAACCTCTTTTCTTGCTTCAGAATAATTCTCACATTTTGATGTCAATCCAAGAAATTTGGTCCAGTCAATTTGGTAGCATCAAGTATACTTCGCAGGGATATGTTACTACTTATTTTTATCTACCTACCAATTTATAAAAAGATAGAGAGTATTAGTTTTTAATGCCTTTCTAGTTAGTTTTCACTAACCCTTCTTCTTCATCTTAAAAACCCTCACTTTCTCACTTTAACCCAACATTTTCCTTACTTAAATTCTCTCTTAAATATGGTGTTTAGGTGTTTAAAATCCAATAACCAACTTATGTTATCCAAAAACTTAGTCTCCTCAAGGAATTTTTGGTGGAAAAACAAAAGAAAAAGAAGAATGAAACTTCTTCTTTTCTTTCATCGTCGTCGACCTCTAATTTAAAGAAAGAGTTGAAATGTTTCAAGTTATTTACAATTTTACCACTCATTTTGCCTCTTTAATATTTTCATGATTATCTCTCTATTCCTGGTATAATTTGATACTGGAAGTGATCATATTCATACATATTCTTCTACTTTTCTTTAAAAAACTTTATTTCCAATTCAATTTATTTATTTTATTTTATTTTATCAATCCTCACCGTTCAAAATAGATCTCATAGAGGTAGTACACGGTATAGTATGTTATGCCTTCTATTTTCTACACAAGTAGTACACGATATAGTACATAACACCTGAAAAACACAAAATAAAAGAGCTAACACTCAAAGGCATAACAATCTCTCTCTTAAAAGGGTTTAGGATATTTCTCACTAGAGGTACGTGTGAATTACCATTAGAGGTTGAACACTTGAACGACTTATAGTTTGTAACAACCTAACTTTTAAACAATTATTCAAAGCCAAAAAATATTTGATCTTCAGGTAATTTTTGTATAAACCCTAAACAACTCTAGATCTATCTAGCAAGACATTGAAACTCCTAAAAAATTTTAAATTTACTGTTTATATTGTGTGTATGTGTTTTAGGAAACACAATAACTATTTCATTGTCATTGGGCCAACTATCTTGTCAAAGAGGTTATTGCCTAGTGCCACAATATAAGGCACATTTCATTGCCTTTGCCTATGTTGGGTTGTTTCCCATCATTGATATTCCTACTACAACACATGGAAGGTCAAAGAAACTCTCTGAAACTGATAAGAAAATAAGATATTATCCTCTTATATATATTATATACTTGACATGCACTTCGCCGCAAATAAAATTTTTTTTTCAAATAAAAAGATTGTATATAAAATTTTTTTCAACATGTTTTTTGTATTTAAAATTTTTTTAAGTGACAATAAAAAAACCATTTTTTCAACTCATTTTAACCCAAAACACCTTTAGAACTGTTATAACCTTATCCATAGCCTTAAGAAAAACCAAAACATCTTTCTAAAAACCAAAATCAACCTGAAACCAAAAATCAAACCGAGCTCAGATATGTTTTACAATGAACTTTAAAGGTAAAAAAAAAAAAAAAAACACCTATATGAACTCTCCTCATCAAATGGAGTCATTTGACACAAACATCGACTATTTTGGTGGCATAAATCAGTGTTAACGATATTTTCTTTCTCTACCATTGGAATCCAGTGACCTCTCTTTCTCCTTTCTCAACCAGTGACTAAAATAACAAAAATAAACTTTTGTACCAAAATTGAATATGAAAAAAATGAAGCATTGTATTCGTATAATTTGTTTTATTTTAGAAGTTAGATGATCAAAGTGTATCTTTCCCAAAAATTCTAAAATGCCACCCATGTTTGACATCTTTTTCATTTCGGTCCATATTCTTTCAATTTCACCCTTGACTAAGAAATCAGAAGCAATTAACATTAATTTAGGATCAAATCATCTAAAATAAAACTTTGAGGACTAAAATAAATTGTCAAAAAATGAACAAGGTCATTCACAGTGATCTGTACGTGCATGAACAATGTTGGCATCTATAGTGAATATCCCAAGTGTTTTAATTAAGTATAAAGCTAAAAGATGTGGAGAAAATATTGTTCCCCATACACATTAGCATTGTGGATTACAATAGTAATCCATAATGTTGGTTTTTTTTTTTTTTTTTGCATTTGGACTCCCTTTCTTTCCTTTGATTATTGATTTTTTTTTAATTTAGTCCTTATATGATGTGTTTATAGGGATTTACAGTTGATAATTTATTTTAATTTGCCTTTTATATGGTTATTACAGTATCAAAAATATATCTCAGCATTAGGTTGGTATCAGAAAAATATTCCAGCATCACGGTATGACTTATTTTTTACAAAGTTTAGTTAAATAAAAGAAGATTTTTTTAAAAAAAAACTAGGTTATTAAACTTTGTGGAGTCAATGACTCGGTTTACGAGTTTGGAGAGGTAACTCTGGTTGTCCTAATTTGTGGGTTTAACGGGGTACCTTTTTTCTTTCATTTTTCTAATTGAACTTGATTATGTGATTGTCTATTTTTCTTTGTATCATATGGTTAAAAAAATAGTTTAAAAAAAACATGTTATTAAATTTTAAAAAGTCTATGAGTCTGTTGACAAATATGATGAGTTTAACTTTTCATTTTTTTCTTTTTTTAAATTCAATTTCATCCTTTGATATTGGAATGTTTGAGAATTGATTTTCATAATTTGTTTTGTTTTATTTTTTGTTAGGTTATCATAGTCTTAAAAAAAGTTCCAGTATTGATTTGACGCTGGAGTTTGCGATCATCTATTTTTGTTATCATATAGTTAAATAAAAAATATTTTAGAAAAAAACAAGTTATTAATCCTAATGAAATTCATTACCTGGTTTGCAGGTTTGACATGTTGATCTGAGTTTTTCATTTCACAAATTTATAAGGTTTACCAATTAAACTTGATATGTTTTTTTTAGTTTTTGATCCTTTAATTTTTCTAATTGTTTTTTTTATTTTACTTTTCTTCAATATTGGATTGGTTGAGAAATGGAATTCATGGCTTTTTTTTTTAATTTCTATAAGGTTATCACGATCTCAAATAAATAACTTTTTTGAGGGTTGATGCTCGATTTTAAAAGCATCTAATGTTATCATAAAATTTTTTAAAAAATAATTTATAAAAACAACAAAGCTATTAAACACATTAAAGTCCATGACCCAAGTCATAAGGTGATCGAGGTCAATCTAATCTGGCATCGTCTCAATATATATAAAAAATTATCATCTTAAAGTTTTTTTTAAAAGTTATGTAATTTTTTTATCGGTCATCCAAGTTATCTTTGGACGATTAAATTGAATAATTTAATTTGGATCAACTGTCATGCGGTTTAATTCAAAACTTGTGTTAGGTAAAGAGCTGGAGTGATAGGTTTTAAGATGGAACTGTTTGATTAGATTTAATAATATTATGAAAAAATCTTTATATTTTTAAACAATATTTTTAAGTTTAGAAAAAGAAAACTTGTAGTGTATTAGAAAATAATATAAATCATATATTAAAATCACATCTAACAATTTAAGTTTTTAGGTTAAAATAATTTTTTAATAAAAAAAAAACAGATGAATTTACTAGTACTTAGTATAATATGTTTTCTGTTATTGTTTGTTTAGTCATCGATTACATAAGCATATCGTCTTGCTTTCTTTGCCTCTAGGAACGTCTACGAACAGAATAGCTCCCTGCGGGCCTTTTAAAAACATTTTATTACCAATTACTTGGAAAGGAGATCAAGAAGATTTTGGTAAAGTAATAAACTACTCATTATTTAAAGTCACTGCCAGGATTTTGATTGCATGGCAGGCCAAGCCTGCTAATAGAATATTTATTAGATATATAGGGCAATTGTGGATTACCTGGCGGAGGAGATAAACCTAGAGCTTTGAGTAAATGCCAAGAAGTGGTGTATTTACAATACATATATTCAAAGTCTACGTTTTTAAAATAAATATTAATATCAATTCATTGATTAAACACATTTATTTTAATCCCATATATATATATATATATATATATATATATATAGCTCATGCTGGCCATAGAGTTTCTCGTATCTCTATCTTCCTTTTTTTATCTCAAAAACCAAAGAGTTACTATTGGTGTTCCAGCTGAAGTCCAAGTTCAATTCACCCTTTTTTTTTCCCTTCCCAAATTGATATATTGAATTGATATATTCAATTCAGAACCCTTGAATGGACCATGTGTCGTTGGTATGGGAAGGTTAATATACTTAATTTGATCTGAATATATATATGTATTTTGAGACAACTATGTATCCTGTCTACATTCCCCCTTTCCCAACTCTAGTAGAAATGTTGATTATTAGCACAACAATTTTTAATATTCTTATAAATAAAAAAACAATACTCGAAGACAAGGGGAGTACGAACCCTTCTTTTCTATAAAAGGCCATGTCTTTCCACCTTTGATAGCCATCCTATCTTTTTGTGTGTGATTAGGAAAACACAGAGAGATGGGTTCCTTAGCTCCGGCTGATAAACCTCATGCTGTGTGCGTCCCTTTTCCAGCTCAGGGTCACATAAACCCAATGCTCAAACTAGCAAAACTACTCCACTTCAAAGGCTTTCACGTAACCTTTGTTAATACAGAGTATAATCACAAACGCTTACTCAAGTCTAGAGGCACCAACTCCCTTGATGGCTTCCCAGACTTCCAGTTTGAGACTATCCCTGACGGTCTTCCATCATCAGATATTGCTGATGCCACTCAAGATGTCCCATCTCTTTGCAAATACACCTCCCAAACTGCTTTAGCCCCACTATGCGATCTTATTGCCAAACTCAACTCCTCAGGTGTTGTGCCCCAGGTGACATGTATTGTCGCTGATGCTTGCATGAGTTTCACTCTTGATGCAGCTGAAGAATTTGGAATTCCTGAAGCAGTGTTTTGGACACCTAGCGCCTGTGGTGTTTTGGGCTACGCGCAGTATCGTCCTCTCATCGAAAGAGGCTTAATACCTCTGAAAGGTAAACAACTTTCTTAAGACATTAATTGGTGCGTGAATTTATGATAGAAAGTTTTTGATAGTTCAGTTTAAGTTATAGTTTTTGCATAATTAATTTACCTATTTCCTATTACAATATGCCGACGAAATTATTCTTAACTTTTCAGTATAAGTTATAGTTTTTGCATACTTAATTTACCTCTTTCCTATAATTACAATACGCTGATGAAATTAATCTTAACTTGTTATTTGCAGATGCGAGGGATCTAACAAATGGCTACTTAGAAACACCAGTAGATTGGATTCCAGGAATGAAAGATATCCGTTTGAAGGATCTTCCAACTTTTATCAGAACTACAGACGTAAACGACGTCATGCTGCAATTCGTGAAAAGAGAAATTGACAGAACTTCAAGAGCTTCTGCTGTCATTCTTAACACATTCGACTCCTTCGAACAAGATGTTTTGGATGCTCTCTCCCCAATGTTTCCTCCAATTTACACTGTTGGTCCTCTTCAATTGCTTGTTGATCAGATTCCAAATGGTGATCTGAAAAATATTGGCTCCAATCTTTGGAAAGAACAGCCAGAGTGTATTGAATGGCTTGATTCCAAAGAACCAAAATCTGTGGTGTACGTAAATTTTGGTAGCATCACTGTAATAACACCCCAGCAAATGATAGAATTTGCTTGGGGACTAGCCAACAGCAACCAAACTTTCTTATGGATAATAAGACCTGATATTGTTGTAGGTGAAGCCGCAATGTTGCCACCTGAATTTTTATCTGAAACAAAGGATAGAGGCATGCTTGTAAGCTGGTGTCCCCAAGAACAAGTGTTGAAGCATCCTTCCATAGGAGGGTTTCTAAGTCACATGGGGTGGAATTCAACGTTGGACAGTATCTGTGGTGGCGTGCCAATGGTTTGTTGGCCATTTTTCGCTGAGCAACAGACCAACTGTAGGCTTGCCTGTACTGATCCATGGGGCATTGGCATGGAGATAGATAACAATGTGAAAAGAGATGAAGTGGAGAAACTTGTGAGAGAATTAATGGAGGGAGAGAAGGGAAAAGCAATGAAAAAGAAGGCAATGGAATGGAAAACCAAGGCAGAGGAGGCAGCTTTGGCCGGTAATGGTTCTCATCGGAACCTGGATCAATTGGTAAAAGCTCTTTCTAACAAAAAAATAAGTTAGAAGCCTGAATGCATGGCAAGCAATTTCAAGTATCGAGAATCCTACTAAATTAGTATTATTTTACTTTGGTTGATGCAATTTCCTTTGTATCTTTCTTTTGATTGGCGATGTACAAACCACTCGAGCTATATAATAAAAAATAGTAATTCTTGTGATAATAAATGGATTTTTATTTATAATGTTACTTTTAAAAATTTTGCTTTTAATATATTGAAAAATCATTTTAATTAAAAAATTAAACAGATATTATATTAAAGAACTATCCAAAAATTTTAAATAATAAATAAAATACTAAGAATGCAAGAAACATGATATAATAAAAAATTCCCGCTTGAAGCTTTAACATTTCTTCCATATAAAATTGTCAATTGATTGTGAATTATTCTATTCTAACATGCAAAAACAATTATTCAATCCACGTTTTGTTCCTAGCCTTCCATGCAAATTTTGTCCAAAACTTATTAATATTTTTTTTCAAGTTTATTAAAATAATAAGAAACAAATTCTTATAAATTAAAAGGTTGAATGAGAATGAAATTGAAAAAAAAAATCTAATTTCATAAATTATCTCAAATAAAAACAATCAAAATAATGGAGATCAAATCTAAAGATAAAAAAATTAAAAGATAATGAAATTAAATCAATAATAATTACAATTTCATAAATTATTTCAAATAAAATAAGTAACAATAAAAAGAATGAGGATCAAATTTGATAGATAAAAAATTCCAATTAAAAAAATAATAAGAGAAAAGCAAATAACAATCATAAAATTAAATGAGGACCAAAATTAATATAAAAATCAAATTAAATCAAAATTTAAGGGATGAAATTGAAAAAAAAAATTCAAAATAAAATATATAGCAATTAAAAGTTTGAGGACCAAATTTTTTTATAATAAGCAACTAATATGATATTTTTAAATTTTTCACAACTTCTGGAAAGTGTTTTCCGTCCAAAATAAAAGGAAAACACTTTCCTGAAAACTAAACCAAATTTTCCTTTGATTGGAAAGTGTTTTTTGTTAATCAATTTTTCTAATGACAAACAAACACAACAAAGTTTGAAAAGTGGTTTCTAGAAAACCACTTTTCGCCAAACAAATAAGGCCTTAATCCCAGTTTTCATCTTAATCGCAGTCTTATGGACCCACACCTACTAATTATGAATATTGAAAAATATAATATAAAGATGATTATGAAACAATTAAAATTAATTAAGAAGTCCCATAAAATCATTGGAGAAAATTATCAATATCAAATATATTATTATAATTTAATTTTGATTTGTTATCATAATTTTCTTTTTATTATTATTACAAATAAAAAACTAAATGGACTCAGTCTTTTACTGTGGTCCTAAACACAAAAAACTGTAGATTGAAACAGTATAAATATAATTTTGTCATTGCCAAAAAAACTAATTAAGCCTGCAATTGGGGTAGAAATGTCTTTTCCATAGGATATATTCGTCATTGCAAAATTGATTGGGGATAAAATAATCTGAACATGTTTTTTGTTAGAGTACAATGAATATTATGCCATCAAAAGCAAAAAAAAAAAATTCTTTGAGTTAAGGGCTCTTTTGTCTTTTTAAAAAACTAAACAATAAAGTTACGGTTATGCCATTGAAAGAGAAAACAAATATACATGCATAAAGGAGCTTCTCCATCTTTTCTTTTTTTTAAAAAAAAAAACAATAAAATAACATAATTAACTTTGCAATTTGAAAAAACAAAAGCTATTTGCGAGAGTGTTTTGGTCCTTTTCGACTAATTTTGTTGTTATTTTTAGGTTTTGTCAGAGCGGCTTGGTAATTTTAAGTTTTTAAATATTATTAAAAAAAATTAGTTGATGCACATTTCACACATTAGTGCTTCATGGCCTTCGCCCCATTCAAGTGGCACGTAAGGGACCATGAAGCGGTCAAAGTCTTGCTTCCACCGTGACGTTAGAAGCGACGCGTCGTCCTCTTTCAAGCGATATGGCGTGTACTCATAGAGGAGGTCTGATTAGGCTGCAATAAAGAATTTTTTTTATTTCTTTTCTCTCATTTCCTAGAAAAACGCACTTGAACTTCCAAAAAAAAATGGTGTCCTCCGGTTTGTAATTTTATCGATTTTGGTCCTCCTTTTAATTACTGTTTATTTAATTTTTGATGCCTTTTAAATTTGGATTTTTTTAATTTCATCATTGAGCATTTTATTCAATTTGATTTTTTATCCGATTTAGTCCTTCTACTTTTAAATTCTCTATTTTTGTGCTTTATACTTTTCTTAATCATTTTTTTTTCAATTTTGTCCCTTTTGATTTTACTGCATTTGTTTTTTTAATTCATTTTTTGTCCCCATTCTTTTAATTGCTATATTCTTATTCTTTTCTTGATTTATCTTTTTTTCAATTTTGTCCATCAACATTTAATTTCATTTGCTTATGTTTATCCAATTTTAGTCGTTATTCTTTCAATAATTTTTTTATACATATACTTTTCTTAGTTTTTTTTTGTTTTCCAATTTATCCCCTGATTATTTTCTTTAATTTTTTTTATATCATGTTTGATCTGCATTGTTTTGGTTTTAAATTGTTTTACAGTTGGATATTTTACTTTGTTATTTTTTCGTGGTTGCCTTTCAACAATGCAATCCTTTATTGAAAATTGATTATTATTTTCAAATTCATCATTTGATATTTGGTTATTAAACCCTTAACTTCATTTTTTTGTGCTTTTTTTTTTTGTTGAATTATCATGATCTCATATCGCAGGTAATAAGTTAGTCAAATTAACCATGATTGCCTTAGATTTTTTCCCTTGTTTTTTTATGACTTTATATTTTTTAATTTCATCATTTTACATTAAATAATTTTTCCTTGAGCTTTGTTATTTTTTCGCTTCTCTTTCTGTTTCGTTATCTCGAGAGCGGGTTGGTCAAGCTAACCCGAGTTAGCTTGCATTTTCATTCACAATGTTTTTTTTATTTAACTTGGGTCTTTTTTGTTAGGCCTTTCTTTCAGATGTCTATTTTTTATCCCGATCTCATGTCGTGTGTGGTGGGTTAGTCGAGTTAACTCGACTTGATTCGAATTTTTCCCTATATTTTTTTTTTCAATTTCATCATTATACATTAAATTATTTTTCCTTGAGCTTTGTTATTTTTTCACTTTTCTTATTGTTTGGTTATTCTAAGAGCGGATTGGTAAAGTTAACCCGGATTGGCTCAATGTTTTTTTTTTGTTTAGTTATTTAATTTTGGTTTTTTTACTCGGTCATCCTTTTGAATTTTTTTTATCCCGATCTCATATCATTAGTTGTTGGTTTATCAAGTTACCCTGAGCTGACTCGAATTTTCTTCTTCGGCGTTGTATTTTTTGAAGTTTTTTTTTTCCATCTTTGATATTAGGTTATTAGGCCTTAAACTTTACAATTTTCTTTCGTTTTTCTTTTTACGGGTTCTTTCGAGCTTATATCACAAGCTGCGTTTTAGTTAATTTAACCTGGGTTGTCTCGAATTATCGTCGCTTAAACATCTTTTTAGCATTGAAAAAAGTTTGGTAAGACTCACAGCGTAACATAGGCCACCTATCTAGTACAAAAATTAAAAAAAAAAATTAATGTTTCACCATGAAAACAATGTGACCTCCAAGAATGAACATTGTGGATTTGCACAATGTTTGTTTTTCCTATTTTTTTTCTTTGGTCATCTAGTTTTTTTCATTTTAAATTTCATCCTTTGATATTATGTTAATTGAGATTTAGAGTTGATGATTTATTTTGATTTTTCTTTTATGTGGCTAGAGTTATCTTGAAAAAACATGTTGGCATCAGGTTTGTTCTCAATTTCATGAGAAAGAACTCAATTTTGTTGTTTGCAAGAAATTGAAAGTGAGGGGACCAAAATTGAAACAAAGAAATAATGGTAGGATTATTTTAAAAAATTGGTGTCAATTTTGATCCCTTTTTTTTTCCAGCTTCGATCATTGATTTTTTTTCTTTTTAATTTGAATATTTAATGTTGGGTTGATTAGGGTTGGGTGATGATATTTTATTTTGATTTACTTTTTATGTGGTTCTTTTGATCTAAAAAATAGGACAAAATTTAGACAGTAGCCAAAATGGTCTCACCATTTTAGAAACGGCAAGGAAGTAACTAAAACGGTCCAACCTTTTAGAGAAACGGTCAGGCCGATTCTCAAACTAGTTTAGCCGTTTCTCAAAATGGCTAGTCCATTTCTAGAAATTTCCATAAACTCTTGGGGTTCTTTTAAACAATTCGACCGATTCTAAAAGGATCTGATCGATTCTCAAAACGATCAGACTGATTATAAAATAGTTAACCGGTTCTTCTAATAGCTAGAAAACAGTGTCTAATAGCTAGTTTCTTTTCTAAACCTATAAATAGCCTTTTACTTGCCCAAAACAATTGTAAAACTCCTAAGACAAAAATCTAAGCATACTCTCTCTAAAAACAACTTATAACACTCTTGTTTCACTTGTAATCACCTAAAAAACAAAGTTAGGAGTGAATTGACAAAATCCTCCTATAAAACTTAATTGTTATTCTGATCAACTCTACTAAGAGAGTATATTGTGGAAAGTAAAAGTGACACTCTAAACACTTGGAGAAATCTCATAAAGACAAAATTATGAGTGGTTTAATACTTGTTATTCAACAAGTATTGGTGAAAGGTTTTCTAGTCTTTAGCCCATAAAAAGATTAGGGATAATAGCTTGATTTTAAGCCCGTGAAAGAATTGGGTTTGATCTTGCACTCGCAAAAAGATCGTCTAACAGTTTGGTCTCACCTGCTAAGAAGATCAGTGTGTAATTTTTGAACTTCTATAAATCTTAGTGCAATCTCTCTAAACTCTCAATCTTTAATTGTCATATTTATACTGTTTATTGCTTCCGTATTTAGTTGAGTGTTTATAATTGCATGCTATTTGGTAAAAAGTTTTTAATTTATAATTTTACCTTGTATACCTAATTCACCCCTCCTCTTACGTGTCCGTGTTGCTTTAATCCTAGAAAAATAGTGTATAGGAAGGACGTATCACCTTTAATACATCTTACCTAAGATAATTTGCAATACTATTTGTCTGAAATAAACTAAGGTACTATTGTGTTTTTCTAATTGTTGGTTTTTCTATTGTTTAAAAACCAGTCCACCCATTAGAGTGGACCATGGTTTTATGAGTCAAACCTAGTTATTCTATAGTAAAAAAAAATATCTTTTTTAATATCAGAAATATACCTTATGTATGAGTTCATAATCTCAAATATTTAAAAGACACAAAATAATTTTTTGTATTTGTAGAATGTAGGCCAAGTTTTCAAGGTTTTAATAAATTAGTTATTAAATCAAATATTCATAAAAAAACAATTTTTTGATGATTTTTTAGTGTGCTAAATTATGCACTATGATTTATTTTTAAGAAACTTGGCCATATTTAAATCAAAATATTAAAATGTATTTTTTGAAAAAAAAAGAAGATTTTTTTTTTGTTTTTGAATAATAAAAAAACATTTTATTTAATAATGGAAAAAATCTTAAATATTAAATATAAGAATGTAAAAATGTGAAGGACCAAAAAAAGTTGCGAGATGGTCCCTTAAAGAAAATCAGAAATTAAATAGAAAAAATAAGGTAGTTGGCCAAGCAAATCAGCCGGGCTACGAAGGAACAAAGGCCTCGAAACTGTCAAGAAAAGCATGCTGCCCATGTTCAGGATAAATGGCTTTGCCCTTCTTGTTTCTAAAAGATCAGACAACACATTTAAAAAGAACTGCACCCGGTAACGTGATGCTGCAGTATAAGAAGAGTGATCAATGCCAGATGTAGCTTGAAATGAAAATACGCCGTGATACAAGGCTCCCACTCTCTCTCAAACAAAGGAAAACTGCCACATCCTAGATCGAAACCCCTGGAAACGTAACAATTTTCATTCATCCAGCAAACAATAGAAACCATCGATCTTTTTTGAAAAGAGAAACATTGCACTCCATTACAAAGAAAAGAAAAGGAAAAAAAAACAAACTATATATGAACTACTGTCCTTTTATCAAGCAAGGAGTGTAGGATATTGTAGTGCGATTTTAAGCCAAAAAAAACAACGAAAGACGAGAATTGCATGCTTCACGGTATCAACACCGAAATAGCAAAAACATTGTTGACTAAAAGACAGTGAAGTGAAAAAGAAATCCTTACCTGTGGTGATGATGAAGATGGATGAACTTGTTAGGAAATGTTACTGTCAAGCTGCAACGTGGAGCCGTTGAAGCTGCCTTTGAACCGAGAAAGCAATAATCTATGGAGCTGCACTGGTCTGGAACCTTGAGGGCTGATGCTCATGGGCGTGGAAGATTTCGCTGCTGCTCAGGAAGAAAGACTTCGCTGCTATTGAACCCTCAATTGAATCTGATTTTTTTGAAGCATTTCAATTTTATCCCTAGAATGTTTCAATCAGATCCTCCGGTACTAGGGCCTTGTTCACCTTGATCTTTGATTTTAGAATTTTTCAATTTAGTTCTTAATTAACCTTCATGCTTTAGATTTCTTTTAAATTGAACCTTTCATTTAATCAATTCTAGCATTTGAATACATGTGAATTTTTCACCTTGATCCTTAGTTTTAGAATTCTTCAATTTAACCCTCATTCAACATTAAATCTTTAAATTTCTTTCAATAAAACCCCTGATTATACTAATTTAGCCTTTTAAAGTTTTTTTTTTTGTGAACCTAATCTTCGTGAATTGATTTGAATTAGCCCTTCAAATTTGATTTTTCTTTAATTAAATTCTTGATTGAATCCATAAACCCCATTAGAAGTTTAATTAAGTCTTTAAAGTTAATTAATTGTTCTTTTTTTTTTTCTAGATCTTCCAAACTTTTGCGAATTGATTTGAATTAGATATTCAAATTTGATTTTTCTTCAATAAAATCCTTGATTGAATCCATAAAACTCATTAGAAGTTTAATTAAATCTCTAAACTTAATTAATTCTTCCAATTTTTTCTAGTTGATTTTCAAACTTATTTTTTCTTAAATAAGTCAATTAAACCTATTAAAAGTTTAAAAATCCTTAAACTTAATTAATTCTTTTAATTTGAGTAATGTTTGGATTTTAACCTCACTTTTCTTTCTATTAAGTCTTTCTTCATCTTTTTTTTGTTAAAATATCCTAGTATGGTTGTTCTTCTAGCATTTTGGTTTGTTGCAGCTCGGGGTCTTATCTCCTAGTATCCCAAAAATATTTTTTTAGATTTTAAATTTTTATTTTAAAAATAAAAAATATAAAAAATTAATTTACCTTGAAATGAAATACCTATTCATTTTAGTGTGATTGCACAACACTCTAATGATGGGATAAACACAACAACTCTTTTTGGAAGTGATGGATTTGAAACCTTCCTAGTGCGATAACACAACTCTCCTTGGAAGGGATGGATTTGAAGCCTTCATAGTGCAATTGCACAACTCTCTATGGTCCATCCCCTACGCCCCTTAGAAATGTTTTCTAAATTGAGGCGTAAACATGGGTCCGTTTCACTCGCTTCTTATAAATTTTTCTAAGTATAGATGTCGATATGGGTTTGTCATATCCACCCCTTATCAATGTTTATGAGCATAGACGAAGACATGTATTCTCCCCAACTACTTAGAATTTTTCTAAGTATAAGACTTATCCTTTTCAGGTTCCTCTTAACCTCTAAGAAAATTTTCTAAGTATAGCCTCACTCTTTTTGGGTTTCAACTCTGCCTTTTAGAATTTTTTCTAAGTATAAGAGCGACATAGGTATATCCCCTCTACCCCTAAAATTTTTTTATAAGTATGGGCTCCTCCTCCATGAGTTTCTTCATCTATTAGAAAAATTTTCTTAATATGGGTTTTTCTATAGTTCCCCTCTATATGCTTAGAAAATATTTTTCAACCATGGTATATGCCTTTACACACGGACTCTCTAGTATATTACCTGGGTTTGCACTCCTCTTTTCATACGAATAAAATTCAACAAACTTGTTGTACTGAGTATTTTTGCAAAGTCTTTATGTATAAATATCACAAAAACTTGAGGGTTATTGATAAACCTAAATTTAATGAGCCTAAAAAACTCATTAAAGGCCCAAAAACCGACAGTATCAGGCAATGTGCCTGGACCTAGTCTCATTGGGCTTAACCTTAGAGAAGAGCCTATTCTCCATAGGTTTAGCTTTGAAAAGAGTTCAATATCCAAAGGATCAACTTAGAAAAAGAGTTCAACTCCAATAGGTTATGTAACAATCCCAACTATTTGATTCTATCAACGCTAAAAGATTCCGACATATGCTTTTAATGTGAGGGTAATTTCTTTTTATTTGTACAGAATTCTTCTAAAATTTTGGTAGAGTTTTCTTTGTATATAGAACGTTCCAATTTATTGACTATTTCCAATTTACCCATTCAATCCATCACAACATGGTCTAATAGTTCTGAACTTTATTTCCATCATCAATACTCAACACCTCATACAATCCACACACACACACACACACACACACATATAGACACACACACGAATCAGATTAATATAAACATAGCCCATATATCATATTATAAAGTCTAAAAGGAAAAGGGATACTAACATGTAACGAGAGAAATTAAAACATAACATAAGTATTCTTAGAAGTTTCAAAAAGACTTTATTTATATTGAACATAACATTATTGTAATTGCATTCATCATGAAGATTTTAAATTGCATAAGTGTAAAGGAAAGGGAAACCACGCACCTACTCTATTTGTCTCGTGACTTCCTCCAACAGAAGATCCAATCCTGGTCGCTCCTCCTGAATCACAAAAAAGTCTTTAGTCATGATTTATTCAAGCCAAATGTTATAGGCAATCCATATTCATTCATTATACATATGATACTTTCTATGCATGTTTATTCCCTCATCATAACATACATATTCATATCAAGTATATTTTTAGAGTTATTATATCAACGTGAAAGTGTTCGCACGATTCAGTTTTACATCAACGAGATTTCAATAACTATGACTTGGTTTTGTGTCAACAAAATTTCAGCATCTATTTCCATCTAGACTCTTTTATATGTTTCTTTTGAATGTTGACATATGCATCTCCCGTGATTTGGAAAAAAATAATTTCAACATGAATCATTAGCATACCTAAAATCACTAATCTTTTGCACATATGTAAATCTGTCCATCAATTCACAATATGACCAGTCTGTAGTTTTTAATCCCTAAATGGAATTCTAGAGCTTTAATTCAAATGAGGCCAAATCCTATTGAAATTTAACATATTTAAGTACAACTTTTATGTATAAGGTTGCCCAAACTTCTGTTATTCATCTATTCTAAAACTAGTTAGAAGTTAGGTAGTAAAATATATCGTGTTACAAACAGCTTGTCCACTCAATGATATTTTGCCTATATCTGGAGTTCTATAACTCCAATTGAGAAAAGACCAGTGCTAAATGTTAGCTAGCTCATTCCTCTACAACCTTTATATGAAAAGTTACAGAACTATGTATCATCTTCTATGTCTAATAATAGTTTTAATTTTGATTACCAAAGTATCTTATTATGAAAAACTTGACCTTTTAACGGTATTTTGCCCATATCTAGAGTTCTATAACTCCAATTGAGGCAAGGCCTATGTAAAAGGTTAGGGAACACATTCCTCTACAACTTTTATATGAAAAGTTACAGCAATGTCTATCATCTTCTATGTCTAACAATAGTTTTAATTCTAATTACCAAACTGTCCTATTATGAACAACTTGACCTCTTAACGACATTTTACCCATATCTAGAGTTTTATAATTCCAATTGAGGCAATGCCAATGCAAAATGTTAGCTAACTCATTCCTCTACAACTTTTATATGAAAAGTTACAACAATGTTTATCATCTTTTATATCTAATAATAGTTTTAGTTCTGATCACCAAACTGTCATGTTACGAACAACTTGACCTCTTAATGGTATTTTGCTCATATCTAGAGTTCTATAACTCCAATTGAGGCAAGGATAGTGCAAAATGTTAGCTAACGTATTCTTCTACAACTTTTATATGAAAAGTTACAGCAATTTTTATCATCTTCCATGTCAAATTATAGTTGGAATTCCCATTACCAAAACTGTCCAGACTTGAATTCATGGATTTAGACACTATATCAAACATTTCCTATGCATCCTTTTAACATCTTAGGACTCCATTACGTATAAGAATCTATTATGGACCAGCAATTGAAGTTCATTCCTTATCAAGACATCAAATCTTTTTTTTTTAGCTCACACATTAATCTTAGAGCACTTGTTCAAGACCACAAATTGCCTAATAACTTGTAGTCAATCATTTTGGTTCTAAAAATTAATAATATAAAAACCCTAGATTGTCTCATTTAAGTTTTTCTTTTCTTGATCTCAAATCAAATCAAGGTAATAATAGAAGAGCAAGGTTTTGCTTACCACACTAATTTATCCAAGACTTGAGGGTGTTCTTTGATGATTTTTCTTCTTCTTCTTTGCTTTTCTTTCCCTTTTTGCTAATGTTCCAACCACTCTTTAAGACCCTTTAACACCATAATTTTATGGTTCTACATTATCCAAATCACTCTTCTCTCTTGTAAGTGTTTAATGTATGTAACATGCAAGTTTTTGGTTGAGAAATGCGTACAAGAGAGGGAGGCCAATTCTTTTTCTTTCTTTTATTGTGCTGGCCGAATGTGAGGGAGGAGAAAAAACTTATGTTTTTTCTCAATGTATTTATACCCCTCATAAATGAGGGTAGGTCATGTTTGGTTAATGTCAAAAAAATTCCTAGTATCTCCACTTTTCTTTTATATACTTTGGTCCTTCATCACACAATTGATTAGTATCTCCCCCTTATTCCCACTTTTCTAGAATACATGCTAGTTTCTCATTTCCACCCTTTAAATGGGTAAATGGACTTTTATAAACTAATTTTTTATTTATTCTAGTCTTGTTTATAAGTTTTAAACAATTTTGTTTTTCAAATAAATTTCAACTAAGGGTTTACAGGTTATGCCTTAGGAATAATCTCTCCCCCTATGTTCAGACTTAAGGAAGAGCTTAAATCCTAGGGCTCAGCCTAAAGGAAGAGACCAACATCATAGGCTAAGCTTAAGGAAAGAGCCCAACCCTTATGAACTCAGCCTTGGGAATAACCCAACTCTCAATGGGCTCAACCTAGAGGAAGAGCCCAACCCTCATGGATTCAGCTACATTTTGAATTTTACTCTCTTTACACCCTTAAATGTATAAAGTCCTCTAAAGGTCAACTATATTTCCATCAATATTAATATTGTGTAAGGGATAATATATAAAAGTTTTTTATGGGCCTACCATATTTCTATCAACACTAATATTGTGTAAATAATAGTGTATAAAAAATAAAAAATCTCACAATGACTTACCATATTTCCATCGAATTAATGTTTGTATAAGAAATATTTATCCCTTATTAATGCATATGTCATGGATATTTTCTCTCATTAATGCTTGTGTAAGAGATATTTATCTTTCATTAATATAATCAGGGTAAAATTACACTGTGGTCTCTACTCTTCACAAAAAAATAAAACTCATAAGTTATAAATACTTCATGAATCCTTCAAACTCCAGGTTCACAATCTCTGTTCTCTGTTACACACACACACACATAGAGATATATATTCCAAAGCATTTCTCTCTAAAATATCATTGGTGTCGCTCTCTAAAAAAATACTTACTTGAACATAGTCCCCAAATCTACCAAAGGAAACGTTTCGCAGGTATCAGCCTCTAGGTATCTTGACTTACCAAACACCAGCTACATTGACTAAAAAAAATGAATCAGATTGTTAGAACTAAGGGATTAATTAATTATTCAACATATAAATTTTATTTCTAAATTACTTAGATTTTTTAGGATATCATCATATTATGGAGTTTCAATTTTGTCAAATAAGCTCGTACCAAAATTTTCAATTGGATTAATCAAATACAGAATTGGAAAAAAGATAATTAATGTGGTTGTACGCAAAGGTAATGTTAAAGCTATGTGATGTGTAGTTATGAGAGGCTGGTTTACGCATATCTCGATTAATTTTTTGAGGTCTTGAAGTTAATAATTATATAAGCTTTCAGTAGCCCTGACGTTTATAATATTCAAACTGATAATCTCTAAAAAACAAACTCAAGATTTTACTAGTTATGCTACACCAGATATTTAGTTTTGCAATTTTGAGCATAGCGGTTATATGACTTGAGCAGGATATGGGATGCACACCGCGTATTTCTCTTACTCTCGTGCACTTTCTGTGAGTTGAGAAGAATGAATTAGTCTCCAACTATATAGCATGAGTCCGAGTATGAAAATGAATTAGTTTCCAACTACATCTATACTTCTTTAGTGTCAATTTAGTGAGCTATCTTAACTTTTATTTTATTTTATTTCTAATAAAGAAGATAGTTGGGGGCTCGAGAACTCTTAATAAGAGGGGGTTATTAATTTCAATTCAGCTATAGTTTATCGACGCTATTTTATCTTTTTAAAAGTTACTAGTAAGTGCACTTCCTCTTGTCTCTTAATTGTGACACCCTCGATCTTTGGCAAGACCAAATGGAGTATTGAATTTTTTTTTAGGGGATTTTAATACAATTAAATTTGACCCAACCCAAGTCAATTTGTACAAATAGAATAGGTTCAAAACAAGCCCAATTTAGTTTTAATCCTCCGATTCCATACGACCCAGCTATGTAATCAATCCTTCAAGCTTTTCAATCTAATTATTATATTGAGATTATCTTATTTTTTAAAATGTTATTTTATTTAGAAATATATTAAAATAATATTTTTATTATTAAAATTTATTTTTGACATCAATATAATAATTTAAAATCATAAAAAAATAATTTAAAACAAAAATAATTTTTTGTTTTCAAAAATTCAATTTAAACACAAACAAATACACTTTAAAGTGATATTAGTAAGACTAACAGGTAGTTTATGTTGATGTGCTATTTCATTTCAAACTTCCCAGTTAAATTATATACTGCCATTAAATAGAGCATTAGACTACAAACAAACATACGAAGATCGTTTTGTCTCGTTACCATTAATATACCAAGATTAATTGCTTATTGGGTTTGTTTCAAGTGGAAGACTTTTATGGTTTTGTAATATTGAAATGGATTCCTTGCACCGGACACAGTAATCGTATTATCATTTAAATTGCAGATTTGATGAGTTAATTTAGTTGATTTTAATTTTTTTTAATTGATTTTTTTTCAATTTTATTTTTTAATATTATATTTATTAGGAATTAAGTATCGCAATTTATTTCAGTCTACTTTCTATGAAGTTATTATCATCTCATAACCCGGGTCACTAGCTTGACGAGTTGTTTTTCGTGTTTTTTTTTTTTTCAATTTCATCATTCAACATCGATTTGATTAAGAATATGATTTCATAATTTTTTTTATTTTTTTTATTGAGTTATCTTGGTCTTGTGAACTGGGTTACGAGTTTGGCAAGTTAAACCCATGTTGACTCGGGTTATTTTTTATTTACTTTTTAATTTTGTGTTTTTATTAACTTGTTTTTTTTTTCAGTTTCATCCTTCAATATTGAGTTTACTAAAATTTGAGCTTCATAATTTGTTTTGATTTGCTTTCTATAGGGTTATCATGATCTCATGACTAACATGTGAATTTATAGGTTAATCCGGGTTGACTAGAATCGATCTAATATGTTGTTGTCTCAATATTTATTAAGGAAATCTTATCTTAAATATTTATTTTGAGTCAAACTATATTTTTAATAATGACACTAAAAAATCCACTCCACCTTTTTCTCTCATTTTGAATAAACTTATGGACCATTTTCCCCCTAAAAAGCTGATATTTTTAGTTTAATTGTACCCAAACCTCCACCTAACCCAGCATTATGGTCCTAATACCTATAATTACCCCTCTAGCAAAACTTATCACCATATTTTTCCCTTATAAACTGAAATTCCGTTATTGTCCAAAACATTCCTCATGTCCCATGGACACATCTTCAAAATCAACATCACTCATATCCGCATTATCACCTACAAACTAATCTATATTAGTATCAACTTGCCTAACAACCCTCCTAACATTAAATTCTCTTTCCTCAGGCCTAATTTGAATCCTACAATGATCATTAATATATTGCCTCTCCAACCTATCTCAAAATTCATTGGACATCCAATTCATCCGCTAATTCATAGTGCGTAACTGAGTTACAATTTCATTGTCTCCTATTTGTGGTGCCATGTTGTTACTTGTCTCTGACATCTTTGAATCTGAAAATTGGTTATGTAACACCCTTAATATAATTTATGTCATATTCGTTGAAAAACAAGTGATTTTTTTTAAACATCATTATCCCTAACTATCGTAATAACACTTTAACCTTATTATTATTATTATTATTATTATAGCTATCAAAAATTCAACGGAGTCTCCTCTGTAAATTGATCTTTCTAAGTGCTGACATCAACCAAAAACATAATTGAACATACATATTTATGATCCAACCATCTTGAACCTTCTTCACCATAATTCAATTACTCATTTTCCAGGGATTTCCTTTCTCCCCTCCTATTAAAATTTTGTGAACAAAATTTAAATTTTTTACCTATTTCAGCGAATAAGTTTGGATATTTCCTTTTTATTTCTAACTTTTTTTCCCAGGTTTCTTCTTCCATCTGTGAATTCCTTCATAAAATTTTGACCAAGGCAACTTTCTTATTTTTTAGCTCTTTTTCACTTCTATCAAGTATCTTTATTGGTTTTACTTCTAAGGTCAAATCCTCCCTGACTTCTATTGGAATCTATGGAAAAAGATTGTTCAGCAGTAGCAGTAGAGATTATGATTTGTCGTGCCGAAGATGTTAGAAATTCCTGTTCCATAGCTTGATCAAGAAAAGACAACAAATTATCATAAAAACTATTAACATTTAACAAACCTATAGGTTTATGGTGAATGTGTAGTTGGGCCCAAGAGGTAATATGAAAGATATCTTTCAATGTGCCCAGACCACCTGGTAAGGTAATGAAGGCGTCAGCATGGTTAAACATTGTATTCATTCGATCAAACATTGTGGAGACCTGTAGTTTCTCTCCAATTATTTTTCTAATGATGTCCCCTTTTGCTAAAGCCTTGGGGACGACCCCCAAAACTTGACTTCCTCCTAAAAATGCAGCTATTGACACATCCCCTATTAACCCAAAGTTGTCTCCTCCATACACTAAATGAATCTTTCTCTCAGCTAATACCTGACCAAGATGATTTGCTGATTCTAAAAACTTCTTTTCTTTCCCAGGACTTGATCCACCGAAAACACAAATATTTTTGATGTGATTACTTAAAGAACCTGCCATTTCTACACACTTCAATATTTGTTGAATGTATGGATTGAGTAGAAATGAAGGGAAGGAAGAGAAGATTTTATAGATGAGAAATTGAAGATGCAATCATACCACCTATATATAGGCCAGCTAGAGTCTCACACACTCTCTCTCTCTTTATTTATTTATTTATTTTGAAAAAGCATATGTATCTACAAGTAGTTGTGATTGTGGTTCACATCTTCCCTTGGTTTTACATCCAAGAACGGCTTAAACACCCTCTATGGGTCGAGGATAGGCTTCCCATCCAATTTTCTTAAAAACTGGTAAACAGGGTCTTTTATAGTCAGATTCCCAAGACTAAGTCGATCATGTTTTTTATGGAATTGTGGCCATTAATCATGAATAGCATGATGCACATCTCCACTAAGATGCGTCTCAAGGGTCAATAGAAGATTATCTAAAGACCCCTTACTCAGGGCATCCTTAATGAATTGTATTTTATCTTCACGGTTTATAGATACCATTCCTAAAGAACGACATGTTGCATTACAAGTCCATCTGGCACATCTGTGACAGACTTTCAGTCATTTTGCACGACGTTTCTTTGCAAAAGTGCTTTTCCCTGTTCCAAGCATGTATGAGATGAAAGAATTGGAGGACTCACTTGATAATCAGACCTTTGCTTCAATCAGCCAACCTCAATCTTGCACACCTAACACGGTAAATTTTTGTAATCGCATTCTGAGGCAGAGCGGGAAAGTACTTTTTCAATTTTTCAAGAGTGGTGTCCATTTTCAAATGAGAAATGGAGAAGAGATTCAAAGAAGGGAGAAAGAGCAAAGAATTGCACAAATATATACAGATATCAATTATTATGGGAAACTGAAAGAACCGACTGAAGTCACGGAGTACCGTTATCCGCCATTTGACCGGGGTGAGAGAGACTAGCAAAACAAAATTCACACCAAAACGAAACACAAAACAATGTGAGAAAAAGAATCAAGCTTTATATACAGGATCACTTAATTCAATAGAGTCATTTTCAACTGAAAAATTGTCAAAGTAAACTTTCAAACGATGTCCATTTACCTTGAAAACATTGCCATTCTTTGGATTCTCAATATCACAGGCCCCATATGGATACACATGTTTCACAATAAAAGGACCGCTCCATCTTGATCTTATCTTTCCAGGAAATAAATGGAGTCGAGAATTATAGAGCAAAACATTTTGACCAACATCAAATGTTTTTCTCATGATTCTCTTGTCATGAAATTCTTTGATTCTTGCTTTATGAATTTTTGAATTCTCATATGCATCATTTCTTATTTCCTCAAGCTCATTTATTTGTAACTTACGCAGCTGACTAGCATCATCAAGGTTTGAATTGAAAGCTTTAATAACCCAATAAGCTTTATGTTCAAGTTCCACAGGCAAGTGACAAGGTTTTCCATAGATTAGTCTATAAGGTGACATACCTAATGATGTTTTATAAGCAGTTCGATAAGCCCAAAATGCATCATTAAGTCTTAAAGACCAGTCTTTCCTATTAGGGTTCACTGTTTTTTCCAAGATTTGTTTGATCTCCCTATTAGCAAGCTCCACTTGTCCACTTGTTTGAGGGTGATAATGGGTGACAACTTTGTGTGTGATTCTATATTTCTTCATTAAAGACTCAAATGACTTGTTGCAGAAATGTGTTCCACCATCACTTATCATGGCTCGAGGGATTCCAAATCGACTCAAAATATTTTCTTTCAAGAACTTTATTACTATTTTGTGGTCATTATTTTGACTTGGAATTGCCTCTATCCATTTTGAAACATAATCTACTGCGACTAATATGTACAAGAAACCAAATGAGGGAGGAAATGGACCCATGAAATCTATACCCCAACAGTCAAAGATCTCAATGACAAGAATAGGATTTAAGGGCATCATGTGACGTTTTGAAATAGATCCCAACTTTTGACAATTTTCACAAGTCTTGCAGAATGCATGTGAGTCCTTGAACATGGTGGCCAGTAAAATCCACTTTGTAAGATTTTTGCAGTGGTCTTTCTTGATGAGAAATGACCCCTACATGCCTCAGAATGAAAAAATTTAATGACACTACTTACCTCATTGTTAGGAATGCATCTTCGAAATATTTCATCAGGACAATATTTGAATAAATAAGGGTCATCCCAATAAAAGTTCTTTACTTTGTTTAAGAACTTTCTTTTGTCTTAGGTACTCCAATAAGCCAGCAATTGTCCTGAAACAAGAAAATTAACAATATTAGCATACCAAGGCATTATAGAGACAAAAAATAAAGATTCGTCAGGAAAGTAGTCATCGATTAGTGTGATGTTAGATCTCAAATCTGTTGTCAATCTTGACAAGTGATCTACGACAACATTTTCGGTGCCTTTCTTGTCTTTGATTATGATATCAAATTCTTGAAGTAACAAAATCCACCGAACCAATCCAGCCTTAAAATCTTTCTTAGAAAGAAGATATTTCAATGCTGCATGATCACTAAAAACAACAACAGGTGAGCCAACAAGATAAGACCTGAATTTTTCACATGCAAATACTACTGCAAGTAATTCTTTTTCAGTGGTGGTTTAATTCATTTGAGCACTATTCAAAGTTTTACTTGCATAGTAAATCACATAGGGTTTCTTATCTTTTCTTTGTCCCAAGACAGCACCCACGGCATAATCACTAGCGTCAAACATTATTTAAAAAGGTAATGACCAATCAGGAGGTTGAATGACAGGAGCGGAAGTAAGCAGGTTTTTAAGTTTAACAAAGGCTTCTTCACAATGTTTAGTCCATTCAAAAATATTATCCTTTGTTAGAAGGTTACTCAAGGGCTTAGATATCACACTAAAATCTTTGATGAACCTTCTATAAAAACCAGCTTGTCCTAAGAATGATTTAACATCTTTAACAGATTTTGGTGTTGGCAAGTTAGCAATTAACTCGATTTTAGATTTGTCAACCGCAATTCCTTTGGATGAAATAATGTGACCAAGTACAATGCCATTTGTTACCATAAAGTGACATTTTTTCCAATTCAATACAAGATTCTTCTCTTCACACCTGCTCAAAACCTTTTCTAAGTTAGTCAAACAATCATCAAATGAATCGCCAAAAACAGAAAAATCATCCATAAAAATTTAAAGAAAACGTTCAACCATATCACTAAATATACTGAGCATACATCTTTGAAACGTGGCTGGTGCATTACATAATCCAAAAGGCATCCTTCGATATGTAAAAGTACCAAATGGACATGTGAAAGTAGTCTTCTCTTGATCTTCCAATGCAATTTCAATTTGGTCATAACCTGAATAGCCATCTAGGAAATAATAAAATTTATGACCTGCAACTCTTTCTAGAATTTGATCCATGAAAGGTAAAGGAAAATGATCTTTTCTAGTCATTCAATTAAGTTTCCTATAATCAATGCACATACGCCAACCAGTAATAGTCCTAGTTGGAATTAACTCATTTTTTTCATTTGTTATCACAGTGACTCCAGACTTCTTGGGCACCACTTGGGTAGCACTTACCCATTTGCTGTCAGAAATAGGATAAATGATTTCATTATCTAGAAGCTTAATGACTTCATTTTTTACTACTTCTTTCATATTAAGATTAAGTGTTCATTGCATTTCTCTAGAGGGTTTAGCATTTTCCTCTAAATAAATCCTGTGAGTGCAAATCAAAGGACTAATTCCTTTTATGTCAGCTATGGTCCATCCTAATGCATTTTTGTGCATTTTCAGAGTTTGTAATAATTTACCTTCTTGCTGTGCATTAATTTTGGAAGAGATTATTACCGGAAAAGTTTCATTTTCTCTCAAAAATGAGTATTTGAGATTGAGGGGTTGCGACTTCAAATCCAGTTTTGGTGGTTGAACACTTGAAGGTACGGACTCAATTGATCGTGGTGGCAATTCCTCAATTTTCAGTCTCCAACTATTTACCTTTGATTCTTCCTGAAAATAAACCATTTGCAAATCATCAGATTCATCAATCTCAATTTCACTAAAAGTGGTTTGAAATTGGTCATGAACTAATTTTTCAGTAAAGTTCACTTCCTATAAATCATTATCATCTCCAAGTTGCTTGCAAATATTGAAAATATTCATCTCCAATGTCATGTTTCCAAAAGATAGCTTCATCAGTCCATTCCTACAATTAATCAATGCATTAGAAGTTGCAAGAAACGGACGTCCTAAAATAACAGGAAATGAATTACATGCTTCAACAGGTTGTGTATCCAAGACAATAAAATCCACAGGGTAAATGAATTTATCGACTTGTACTAACACATCTTCAATTATTTCTCTAGGCACTTTTACAGATCTATCGGCGAGTAAAAGAGTCACAGAAGTTGGTTTTAACTCACCTAGATTGAGACTTTGAAAAACTGAATATGGAAGTAAATTCACACTAGCTCCAAGATCAAGTAAAGCTCTTTCAATTTTATGTTCTCCAATAAAATATGAAATTGTAGGACAACCAGGGTCTTTATATTTTAAAGCATTATTGTTCTGAAGAATGACACTTACTTGTTCAACTAAAAAGGCTTTCTTTTTCACATTTAGTTTTCTCTTCACAGTGCACAGATCTTTCAAAAACTTAGCATAAGAAGGAACCTGTTTAATAACATCCAACAAAGGTATATTGATCCTTACCTGTTTGAAAGTTTCAAAGATTTCAGAGTTGTGATTGACTTTTCTTTGTTTGGTCATGGCATGAGGAAATGGAAGTGATGGCGAAGAATCAGTCTTATCTTTACAATGTTCAGATTCAACCTCTTCTTTACCCTCAGAGATTGACTCATCATCTTTCTCACAAGGTTCAAGAATAGGTTTTTCAATAACCTTACCACTGCGAAGAGTGATGACTGATTTGGCTTGATCCATGTGTTGGCTTTCAGAACTACTTGTATTCGCATTGTATTGCCCCTTGGGATTTTGTTGTGGTTGAGATGGAAACTTACCTTTCTCTTGGAAACTAAGAGCAGATGTCAATTTTGCAAGAGTATCTTTAAAATCTGTCATGCTTTGAGCAAGTTGAGTATTGATTGTCTCTTGCTTTTCAATGAATGCATGCAATGTTTCCTCAAGATTTCTTCTAGGAGGTGGAGCATAAGGAGGTGCATATCCATGAGAATTTTGAAAATTATGGTGTGCTTGAAACGGTGGCTGTGAAGTTTGTGCATTATTGTTATCACTCTTCCAATTGAAATTTGGGTGATTTCTCCAACCAGGGTTGTATATTTGCGAGTATGGGTTATGATTGGGCCTTTGGAAACTGTTTAAAGCATGGGCTTGTTCATGCAGACATTCCTTAAAAGAAAGCAAAGTTGGACAGTCATTGGTTGAATATTCATTGGTTTCACAGATTTGACACACAATATCTTGAACCGATTTTAGTTGACCACTCTTTTTTAATTCTAGTGTCTCGACTTTTCTAGCTAAAGATGCAAACTTGGCTTGGAGGTCATGATCTTCCCTAAGGTTATGCATACCTCCACTAGATGTATGAGGTTGGGTTTTACTTGGTGCCTTATAAGTTCCTGTAGTGTCTCAATTTTGCGTATTTTCAGCTAGCAAATCTAGGTACTCCATTACTTCATTAGGGTCTTTATCCTCAAAGGTTCCATGGCACATCAATTCAACTATTTGCCTATTTCTAGGAGTTAACCCTTCATAAAAATGTGACACTAATCTCCATGTTTCAAAACCATGATGAGGGCAAGTATTAAGCAAGTCTCGATACCTGTCCCAACATTGGTAAAATGTTTCTCCTGGTTTTTGAGTGAAAGTGATTATTTGTCTTTTGAAAGAGTTTGTTCTATGAGATGAAAAAAAATTCTTTAAAAATTGTTGTTGTATTTCATCCCAAGCACGAATAGATCCAGGTCTCAAATTTTGTAGCCATGTTTTAGCTTTATCTTTTAATGAAAAAGGAAAAAGCTTTAACCTAATGGTGTTCATGCTACATTTGAGTCATTATAGGTGTTACAGACCTCCTCAAATTCCCTTAAATGCAAGTATGGATTTTCTAAATCTAAGTCATGAAAAGATGGTAAAAGTTGAATAATGTCTGGCTTAAAATTAAAATGAGATGCATCAGGTGGAAAAACTATGCATGAGGGTACACTTGTTCTTGTGGGATTCATGTGGTCTCTAAGTGTTCTAACCTGAATATTCTCATTATGAAGCGATTGGTTATCTTCTTCGGTCATATTTTCTGAAAATGATGAGGATACCCTACAAAGTCTACCACTTAATGTACGTGACCACACTCTTATGCACGTGTAGGAAAAGAATAAAAGAAAGAAGTAAAAGAAAAAGAAACAAAACAAAAGAAACAAAGTTAGATACACGAACAATGAAAAGAGAAAATAAATAAATACTATAATTTGTACAAGAATTTACCTCCCTGGCAACGGCGCCAAAAACTTGACACGACCAAAAGATTGATGTCTTCTCCCAAGTGCAGGAGTGTCGAAGTAATAAATAACCCGACAAGACCGGGGTCGAACCACATGGAGGTTAATTGTATAAATTATAAATAACAGTAACACAATAACAACAACAATAATAGTAATAATAATAGTACTAATAATAATAATAATAATAATAATAATAATAAAGTAGAAGAAGAAGAAGAAGAAGAAGAAGAAGTTGATGAGAACTTGAGATGGAAGATTAACGTGTAAGGATTAAACAATGATAACAACAAATATCAAGGTTAGAGGATCCACTAATAGTATTTCAAACAAGTATAGTATAAACTCTTATTATTCAATTGGAAACCACACACAAAGGAGGTTCCAATCAGATTACAAATTGTTAACATGATTACTTTAGTTATCTTATTCGAATAATGCTAATACTTGTAAATGTTGTCAGGCATCCATGATTATAACTTATGTCAACAACAAATCAAGTTCCTTTTCATAGCTCAGGTGTCGGTTATACCAAACAGTATGGGCTATGAAAGTGCCAAGTATTTGTTGTACCAAGTGTTATACAACATAAATCTAGATTAACCATTTAACAAGCAAAGTATTAAAAGTGAACAAGATAACAAATATAAAGCATGTTAGTATCAACATTAAGGTCCATGTTAAGTTTATATTATACTTATTCTTACACCATTAGTGTACCCTTTTCACCTTGACATAATTAACCTAGCTAGACATAATGAAAGAGAGAAACATAAATAAACAAGGAAAAGAAATGAAAAGCATAAGCAAGAGATTAATATAAGCAAAACTTAAGCATTACAAAATCTAAAGAGAGAGCAATAGCATGATCTTGATCTGAACACTAAGATGCCTAAATACATGGCAAATGCCTCCTTTTATAGGCCAAAATTCAGAACTATTGATTTGTTGACTAATTGATGAATGGGTGGCCACGTCTCGACTTAATGACAATTCTTATCTTCTTGTCTGCCAAAAAGATCATTGATAATGTCATAATTTGAACAGACTTCAATCATGAAAGTTCTAGGAAATTGTCTCATCTTTCTAGGGTAAAAATTTGAGATCATTTGGACTTTTAGAACTTGAGATATGGGCTGAACACTGAACAGTGTCTGGGCTGCAGGATAGATTCGGACTTCTTTGTTGGTGCTACAATTTGGACTTGAAAACGGCTTTGTTAAATCTTAGGCTCCTATGACAGTTGTAGGCCTATGTCTTACCTTTCCATCCATATAAAGTGTACCTGAATCTGAGATCTACAGCTCCAGATATGACCCGATTACCAAACATTGTTCCAGTTTGGACTGCACCACCAACGTCTCTTTTCTAAGTTTGGTCATCTCTTTGTCCTTTCAATTTCAGTACTTCAACTCATCAATCAATTCTTTCATTTATGTGATAGGCCTACATTTAAGATGAACATTTACCATAAATTAAAGGTATCTTATATTATTAGATATGTTATTATAAAACATGTTTTAGTTAAGGAGTTATTGATACTTCAAGTGCAAAATGATGATATAAAACCTTGATAAAAATGCACTTTTAAGTACTAATCAGAAGCCTTCTAAAAATCTCCTGTAATACCCAGCCAGCTCTAGAAAACTTCAAATCTCAGTCATATTGATGGGTCTCTCCCATTTTAATATAGCTTTATTTTTCCTATGATCTACATATATGGCTTATACTGAAAATACATGTCCCAAGAAAATTACCTTGTCTAACCAGAAGTCACATTTGTTTGTTCTGGCATACATCTGGTTTTCTCATAACACTTGCAAAACATTTCTTAAATGTTGCTTATGATCCATTGAAGATTTGGAATATACTAAGATATCATCAACAAACACCACTACATACTTATCTAAATAGGATTTAAACACCTGATTCCTAAAATCCATGAACATTGCAGGGGCATTAGTCAACCTAAAAGGCATTATTAAAAATTTATAATGCCCATATCGAGTTCTAAAAGTAGTCTTCAGTACATCATACTCCTTGATTCTTAGTTGATGGTATCCTGATCTCAAATCCATCTTAGAAAATACTTGCGCCTGTTTAAGTTGATCAAATAAATTATCTATCCAAGAAAGCGAATACTTATTCTCTATTGTCACCTTATTCAACTGTCTATAGTCTATGCAATGAGTGAAGGTACCATCCTTGTTTTTGACAAACAATACAGGGGCTCCCCAAGAGAAATTACTTGTCCTAATGAATCCTTTATCTAGTAACTCCTGTAATTGCACCTTTAATTCAGCTGACTCTATTAGTGTCATTCTATAAGGAGCTTGAGATATGGGCATAGTACCAGGTAATACCTTTATAAAAAATTGTATTTCTCGTCTTGGAGGTAATCCTAGCAACTCCTAAGGGAACACATCCGAGTATTCTCTTATTATAGGAATGTCCCTTAACTCATTGCCCTGCTTCTCACTATCTATTATATAAGCTAAATAAGTTTGACACCCCTTTCTTAACAATGTTCTAACGGTCATTATAGAAATAATACAACCTGAAATTACCCTTTTTTCTCCTTTATATTCTATTTTTTTTCCCTTTTGCTACATTAAAAGTCACAATCTTATTGTAGCAGTCCATGTTTGCATGGTGTTTATCCAATCAATCCATCCTCAAAATTATATCAAAATCTTGGATAGTTAAAGGAACTAGATCTACTTGTAAATTTTAACCTTTAATTTGTACATTGCACCCCTATATATTTCATTTATGTCTACCATTTCCCCTAAATGACTACCAATCATTAACCCTTTTTCTAACCTACATTTTGACATATTTAACTTATGTATAATTTTTTTTGCCACAAAAAAATAAATCGCACTTGGATCTAGCAATGCATAAACTTGTTGAGCAAACTTGTTGAGCATTCAAGGTAATCATACCTACTGCCACATTTGAGGCAACTCATATAGCCTCCTGGTTCATATGATATACCTTTCCTTAGGTTTTGTTCCTTGTGCTCCTACCCCTACCTCTGTTTGCACTGACCCCCAATTGTGTAGGTCATATTGATTCCCTTTCAGGTCTATCCACAATTATTGATTATTGCTGACTTTAAGCTTGTCTCTTATTTGGGCAGTTTCGATAATAATACCCCTTTTCCCCATATAAGAGACACATTTTAGTAACATATATGCACTTCTTCCAGCGATGCACCTCTTATCTAAAAACAAAACAATGCCCTGGGGTCACCCTACATTCTCTTAAGTGGAATCGATCACACACTTCACAATGGGGATAGTTTGAAGTTTCTTGCCTCATAGTTCTTGCCGAACTTCCCCTTCTAACTAGCCCCTGCCGAGCTCTACCACTCAATTTCCTACTCCTTTCAACTTGAAAGAATCTGCTAGCATTTCCTCTAATAATATGATTTCTGGATAATCCCCCCCTACACCCACCTTGATTTGAAAGAGGTGGCCTAGAAAACTGAGTAGCAGTCTTTTCTCTTTCCTGCTGCTATCTGCCCTTGTCCAATCATGTCTTGTTGGTTCACTTTCAACACCGCCTCTAAAGCTTGAGTGATCTCTACCAATTCCCTTAGAGTCTTTGATTGATAAGTGATCAACCCTTTCTTTAATTCCTGGGTTAATCCCTTTTTAAATCTTCTAATTTTATGATGTTTACTGGGAATCAACACAAAGGCAAATGTAGAAATATTCTGGAAAAATATTTCATACTCCATAACTATCATGTCTAGCTGTTTTAAACTCAAAAACTCTTGCTTCTTATTCCATCAATACTGTGACAAGTAGTATCTAATCTGAAACTCATGTTTAAAATCCTACATGTTTATTTTTTAATAAATATATAGGATTTGATATATATATATATATACACACACGCATTTATATCATAATAAATTGAAAACAATAAGATATTTAGATGAAGATTGGAGACTGAAATTAAAAAAAAAATTAACTATCTAAAAACTCAATAAACCTTTCGCGGGATAAAAAGAAAAGAAAAGAAAGAAAATAGATTGCTGGGCAAGCACCAAGATTCGAATTTTCATGTCAATTTTAACTCGTCAACAAATAGTTTCCATATTTTTTAATCCAAACCTACCTTACGATCATTAATCCCTTACCCCGTGTACCAAAAGGTCTAGATAGATGCTAGTATGCTATTTATTTTAGATTTTTAATTTAATTGTAAAGAAATATATTTGGAACAACTTTCTTATTTATCGATCAAAATTAAATTAAACTATTTAATTAAATTATATATGCACCGGAAAGAAATATATCTATCATACTTAATTAATACAGTAAAAAAATAAAGACTTGTACAAATGATTATCATCTCAATAACCAGTATTCTTTTTTGTTAATATAATCAATGCCTCTTACATAAGATCCTGGGATGTTTTATATTTTTTGAGTTGCTCGTGGATGGCATGAAATGTTTTGAAAACATATAATTGCTTGTCTCAATTTTGCTAATAAACGTATGCATGCCACTCTTAACATCATAGACCCTTTTTTATCCCTTGAAAAGTATACTAAAACCTTCTCAAGGAAGAAAAAGCTCAGAAAAACTATTCATGGTTAGTAGACCCTATCACGTATCTAATCTAAGACTAAACCTAGATTAATGAATTATCGAATCAATTGTGAATAACTGGATTAACCTGATAAATTATTTTTTTATTAAAATTAAAATTACTTTATTTTTGCTAAAAAAATCTCACGATACTAACCCGATCTAGTTTAATAAGGTTATTCTATGGAGTTAACTAAATTTAATTAGATGAATATATATTTTTATTCAAATTAAAATCCAATTTATTCAAGCACGGAATCACATGTGTTTAATTACCAAAACTTTAAGAAATTAATTGAATATCCACTTAACTTAATTAGAACATCAGTACTTCAAAATATTATTATATTGACTAAGGATAACATTAGCATACTTTTGCTCAATTTCTAGCTAATTGATAAAAAAGATAGGAGTATAGGTACAATTGGATAAAACTTGCAAATTTTATAAAACTAAACTGTAATTAAACAAAAAGAATCAGGCAATTTTATTAGACCTTTTGGATATTATCCTATTACCCTTACCTTATTATCCTATTATCAATCAAGTCCCAAACATTTTGATATTATCAATTTTATCTCAACATTGGACAAGATTATTTCTCTATTCATGCGTTGTTGCTGGCAATTTGAAAGATTCCATCTCTCACGCATACCTAATTTTCATTTTGTTAACTAGAAGAATTAAAAGTGTGGGCAATTGTTAATTATTTCCAATAAAATTAATGTTATTTTAAAACTAATCTCCTCGAGATTGGCTAGCTAATTTTTAAATTAGTTAAAATTCGAATTAAAAAACCTTGGTCAGCATTCAACGGTCGTCTTATCAACACCTTTTTAGCAACGGCACTCAAAACCAATACATACAAACAAATAGAAAACATAAATATAAAAAATATCATAGCAAAATCAAAGCTAATCTCTACTCCCTAGTCTTCAATACAATGCTTTCGTTGCGCCTCCGCTCCTCAGTTTGCAAGACCCTTCCTCCTCAAAAATTCTTTCAATTCTTTAGCCATCAAAAGACCAGTGATGACCAAACACACGGCTTTCCTCCACTTCCCGCAACGAAAACGAACTCCGGTCTCAAAGAAGAGGAGAAAGGAGGAATAGAGCAAGCTATGCAGTTGCCGGAGGGATTACGCAGAGAGTCCATGCCCCGGCATGTTGCTGTAATCATGGACGGAAATTCCAGGTGGGCTCGGCAACGAGGGATGCTCACACCTTCTGGTCATGAAGCTGGCGTGAGGTCATTGAAAGAGTTTATAAAGCTTTGCCTTCAATGGGGTATTAAAGTTGTCACCGTTTTTGCATTTTCTATGGATAATTGGACGAGGCCTAAGGAGGAGGTTGATATCGTCATGACTATGATTGAGAATCTGTTAAAGTCTGGTTTGGATGATTTTATCAGGGAAGGTACTCGAGTCTCTATAATAGGTGATACCTCAAGGGTCCCAAAGTCTTTGCAGAGAACGATATGTGACATAGAAGAGATGACAAGAGAGAACTCAAAATTCCATTTCATCATGGCTATCAGCTATAGCGGGACATATGATGTTGTACAAGCATGCAAAAGTGTTGCTCAAAAGGTAAAGGATGGTGCTATTCAAGTGGAGGACATCAATGAAAGTGTAGTTCAGCAGGAATTAGAAACCAAGTGTTGCGAGTTTCCTTGTCCTGATTTGTTAATAAGAACAAGTGGTGAACTTAGAATTAGCAATTTTTTGCTGTGGCAGTCAGCCTATAGTGAGCTTTTCTTTGCAAAAGCACTATGGCCTGATTTTGGAAAGGCTGATTTTGTAGAGGCCTTAACTTCATATCAGCATAGGCAGAGACGTTATGGTGGTCGATATTCATAATTACACTATATATCCCTTTAAAATTTCTATTTCTATACTTGTTAGGAAGAAGTTCTTCGATCATGATTAGTTTAAGAACAATGATTTTGTACCTGTGTTTTGATGATCTGTTATCTGTGTTTAATTATCCTTTAATAAACATATTATGCTTTTAAAATCTGTGTAAGAAGAGCAATGAGCCTTGTACCTCTCCCTCTTTGTAAAAATAAAATGAAATAGAAGGTCCAGACATCAGAAAAGACTTGGCCATCAGAAAATTCAGGCACGAGAGGAGAGGAAGAAAGTGGACTGGAGAAAAACAAAGCCACAAAGGCAGCAAAAGGGGTTGATGTTTTTTTATATTTTTCTCGTGGCTTTTTTATTATAACCAAGGTGACATAGAGCCAATTTCATCATTTAATATATATATATATATATATATATATATATATATATAGATATTAATAAATAAAAAGAGATTGATGTTTGCAAAGCATACTTCAACACATGGGAAGTTCCCGTGCCATTTGGGCACTGCTTGTGGCAACCGAACCTGTGGTTTGACGGGGATAATTTTTTTTCTTTTATTTTTTTTTTATTTTTGATTTTTGTGTTTGACCCTCTAAAATTTCAAACAATATTTCAATTTGTTTTTCATTCAAATTTAGTTTATATAATTGGAATTTTTTTCTCAATTGCATCCTCCTTTAATTATTTTTTTCATTTATCAGATTTGGTCCTCATTCTCTTAATTGTTATTTGTTTTATTTAAGAAGGTTTTTAAAATTGAATTTTGCTTATGATTTCATCTTCCTTTAATTTTTTTCTATCAGATTTGATCTTTATACTTTTGGTTGATTTTTTTTTTCTAATTTCATTCGTTAACATTAAATTAGTTAGGAATTGAGCTTTTTAATTAAGTCTTGATCTAGGATTTCATGGGCTGTGAGTTTGGGGGATTAATCATGGTTTAGGATATTCACTTAGGTTTGCTTCTTTTTTTTTTGTTTTTTTTAAACTCATATTTTTTTTTGTTTCATTATTTAACATTTATTTAATTGGTTTTGAAAATGACTCAGGTTATCTCAATTTTATTTATTTATTTTTCTTTGTTAAATTTAGTCTTTTTTAAAGAATTTATTTTGTTTATTACATTAAGTTAATTAAATAAATATAATCATGAGATGCTCACTTCATGATATTTTATTTGGTTTATTTTCTGTGTCGTTGTTCTGACAGTGCATGTGGCTTCTTTCGATATTGTCATACAGCCTTTCATGGTGATTTTAATATTGTTTTGGTGAGCTCTTTCTAGTGATGAGGTGGTGTCTACGATGTACTGACGATGAGTCTGCAATTATCTTTTTTTCTCTCATCCCGAGTATTATATTGACAACTCATCTTTTATAGTTAATTTTTGAAAAAAAAAATGATCTCTTTGTTTACTATAAATATCTTTTTATTATTATATTATTAAATTAATCGAACTTATTAAACTCAATCAAGTCAATAATTTGGGTTTTTGGTTTTCTTTCTTCTTTAAAAAACAATGACATCGCCTAAACATTTTTTTTCATTGTCAATTTGTTTTTCAATTTATTTATTATCATTATATTTTTTTTTATTATTTAAATTAGTCGAACTTAGCTTATTAAATATAGTTGAGATAATTATTCAAATCTTCATTATTTTTGTTATTTTAGGAATGTTTACATTACCTTAACATCTTTTTTTGTTAAAAAAAATTAAGTTGGTCGGCGGTATAGCGCAGGCCACTCATCTAGTGAGCTACTAATTGTTTTTTATTTATTTTTTTGTTTCAAAGCTTTGCTTATTAAATGACATAACATATATTATAAAGAAAGAACTCCAAAACATATAATATAGATATTATCATATTTAATGTAAAATTATTATAAAATTAATTAAGTGATTGATAAAACATAAATTACACAATCTCATATCACTCAACAAAGAATTTTAATAAAAAAAAAATAGTTTCGTCAATTCTTCAATTCAATGCCATTTCAACAACAATCTCTTCTGTCAAAATTCCATGTAATAATTAGGATTTCACATAATATTTGAAGCATGACGTTTGGCTCATATCTAGTACTCTTTACTTGGAAAAGTCCTACTGTTTGAAATATTTGTCTCCATACGTTGAATCGAAGGATCGAAATCTGAATGCATTCAACTTTTCTTTTCTATAAACCAATAGGAAAAGGCTGCTTTGAACATGTTTTGGACGCCTGTATGATGCCTTTTTTTTCTGACAGTGCTCCTGACGGAATGGAATATATAGTGGTTAAAAGAAAGGGATGAGAATTTAAACCAAATTTGATGTATACCGATCAGTTAATTTTTTTATATAATCATCTACGTCACCATGCTGTTATATATTTTTAGACAAAGTATATATCTTGTGGGCGAAACAAAACGATTAATATATATAAATGAAATATTTTTGTCGGTATATACCAACCGTTTCGCTGACGATTATAGGCCGTCGGTATGTACCGATAAATTTTTTAACAGAATTATATCCGTCAGTAATTTCATTAGTTTTCTTCAGTTTTCTAGTAGCGGATGTTTCATATTGTAATTGACATGTTAAAAAGTTGAATTATACTTGATTATTACACGATTCAAATTTACAGACAGCATATTGGTTCAAGAAACCATGACTTGGTTCTGTATATTAAAGAGATTTGTGCATGCATGGGATGGTGATCATAGATACTGGAGTACTTAAATAGTTAAATAGGTTGTCAGTCTTCCTATTAAAGTCCAATCATATCTTTTTACTGCAAAAAAATGTTAGCACAAACACGCAAGGTGTGTCAAAGCTTGATCCAAAAACATCAATTAGCTATATAAGCTACTAAGTTCAACGCTCGAGTCTTCATAGTTTCAAGAAATTATTATGAAGAATGAAAAAAGACAGTGAGCAAGAGGTAGGTGCAAGACACATCTAAAAGAAATGTCTCATATATCATAACTGCTTTTTTGTAATCAATGATCATAACATGGGTACCCTACCCCATAATACACCCTTGTCATCAATGATAAAAACTGAAAAATTGACACCAAAATCTCTTCATGACTAACATCTTCAACTATGTAGAGGCAGAACCAAGAGGCATGCAGGAGAAAAATAGGTCGAGAAAATAGAACAAACCTTCAAAAGAAAGAGGAAAAACAGCAAAATAACGCAGTCAAGGCTATTAACAAACTTAAACAATGAACTTCATAACCTGTCTTCTAAACATATGTTTTGTTAGATCGTCTAAGCATATTACAAGGCAAGGCTTCTCAACAGTGGATTGTCATTGAAAAAGGTGAGTCTGTAGTTCTTAAATGCAAAACAAACAATATTTAATTTAACTACATTCCATTAACTAATTTCATCAGACAAGACTACGTTGAAGTGTGTCCTTGAGCAACAAATTAATATTTTACATCGCAAAAAAAGCAAAAGAAAAGAAAACGCAAGATGGCAGCGAAGCATAGATGCAATAGGTGGTACATACCACTCATAAAATCAGATGATTTCCACTCGATGCTAATAATACCATATGACCATTTTGCTATGTTGTTGTTGTTGTTGTAATGATATCTTTCTCCTAAATCTAACACCATAAACATTCAGAGAATACAAAAAAAAAAAAAAAAAGCTTACAAAAGTTGGAATGGAAGAAAACACATAAGCGACAAGCTAAAAACTAAGAAAAAGACATTAGAATGTATTTAACAAATATATCTCGGCCTAGACTGGGCTAGTTAGGCCAGAGATCCAAGCTCAATGTAGTGAAGTTGGTTGACCAAAAACCCAACAATTTTCTTGTTTTAATGGAACTTGACCTAGCCCAGCTATTCGGGCTAGGTTTAATCCAGCATACACAACTTGAATTATTTGCAAGTTTGTGCGGGAGTAACTAAAAGGAAGGGGAGAGAAGGCAGCTTACCTGGCCAGTAGGGGGGTGTTGCTTTTATTTGTCAGGGTTATTATTTTTAATTTGGTTTGATTTTTATGAAAAAAAAATTATTTGGTTTTTTTAAAAAGAAATACTGAAACCAGTTCAAACTAACCGGTTTCAGTTCGGTTTGGTTTGATTATTTTAGAACAAAAATTATTTTTTCGGTTTGGTTCAGTTTTTCCAGTTTGGCTTGGTTTTTTGCTCGGTTTTTTCGGTTTGGGTTCGGTTCGGTTCGGTTTTTTTGGTTTCAGGCTTATAAAACCGAAACCGAACCCAACCGATTGGTTTTTTAAAAATTTTAATCAGTTTAATCATTTTTTTTTCATGAATCAATTTTTTCAGTTATTTTTTACTGATTTTTTGGTTTTTTGCTCACCCTAAATTGTTGATAGAGGAGATTGAAGTTGGTTGAGCTGTCAAGTGGTGTTGTCATTCATGGTGGCGTGATGCTTCCGTGAGGAGAGAAGGTCGCTGCTAAAAATGTAAATTGCTATGAATTTGTGCATCGTGGCAGGGCTGAGAGAAGAGGTCATCGTGCTGGAGGAGTTTTCTGTTGGGAGGAGGGGCTTCTGTTTGTGGTGTTCTTGGTTTGGAGTTCAGCTCACAGTGAGGAGGAGAAGAGGAGTTGAAGTTTGTTAAAAAGCTATCGTGGGTCACGGTGGGGTGCAACTGCTGGAATAATGTTTGTTGTTGCTGGGGTTCTTTGGTTTTTTGGCAAAACAAAATTGGAAGGGGGGTTTTCTTCATTATTTTTTTTTTTTTATGGGAGATGAGGGAGGTGTAGTGGCTCCCATTTGGAGCCCAATCTTTCCATTGAACCCTAGTTATTGTTAAAATGCTAACAAATTGTACCTCCATACCAAGTTGTTAAAGGGTAGTTTGGTCCATGACTTTGAGGGTATTTAGTTTGAAAGTGTGGTGGATTTTTTTTAAAGATACAACCCTTTTAAAGCACAAATCACACCTCCAAAAGCTAAAAATACATGTTTTTTATACCAGTATGCCAGCGGTTTTAGGGATGACAAACCAGCTATTATTAGGTTGGACACAAAGGATAATGTCAAGTGGTGAAAAATGTGTGTTTTTTTGTCTTATTTGATAGAGAAAGCAGGCATTAAATAACTCTTCAAAGTAGGGTCATGGCCAGCCATTTCACTGAAAAAATAAAGAAAAAAGTGAACAATGGTGCCAAAACAGCACCATTTTGTTCTTTCTTTGAAATGGTCATGTTCTTCTAATTTTGTTGAATCCGGTCATTTTGGATTGATTTTTCTTGATTTTCTTTTGATTAAGTCCATGGTCACATTAATTTTGACCCTCAACAATCAATACCTTTCGCAAAATGATCCTTGTTCTTGAATATCTTCAATTTCATCTATAATTATCTTTTAAATTTTTAAATTCTTCAATTTACCCCACTTTCAGTCAATTTAAGCCCCTGAATATGTGTGCGTCTTTCAACTTGATCCTTGATTTTGAAATTCTTTGATTTTGCCCTTAATTGACCCAAAACTTTATTTTTCTTGCAATTTTGTCCATGTTTTTACCCAATTGACTTTGTAGAAATTAAATTTAGTCCTCTAAAAATCCAATCTTCTCAATTAAGCCCAAATTAAGCTTCCAAACTTATTTACTCACCAATAAAGTCTCTAATAAAATTAATTTGACTGATTAAAAGTCCAATTAAATCATTGCACTTAAGTAAATCTTTTAATTTGACCCAAATTAATTCTTAAATTTAATTAAACATTTAATTGGGCCCATGATTAAATCATATTGGCCTATTAATCGTCTAATCAAGTCCCCAGACTTAATTTTATGTAAATTCATCCAATAATTATTTAATTTGAACTTGAAGCTACCTTGTCTTTCGATATTGGGTACAATAGGATAAAATTGGACTTCCAATTCTGTCAAAAATACCAATTTAGTTCTTTCATATGTTTGTAACCCTTCTCAACTTGCTCTTGCCAAGTTGTTAGTCCTTTTCTATTTTTTTTAATTTTAAAAGAAAAGGTGATTTTATAAAATAATTACTTTATTTTTCAACTAATGTCTTAAATTTCTTAAAACAATTAAATACATTAGACTTTTGTTTTAAGAAGTATAACCATGTTTTTTTACTATAATCATCAATAAAATATAGAAAATACAATTTTTTACCAAATGAGCATGGTTGAATAGGATCATACATATTTGTGTGTGTTTCTTGTAGGGGTTAACTTGCTCTGGTTGTAGACTCCTTTAAAAAGCTTTTGTGGAACTTTTTGCCCATTAACCATCCTTTACATAATTGATTTGGATATTTGATGGATGGTAGACCCTTCAACATCTTCTTTTACGTCATCATTTTCAAGCTCTCATAGTTTACATGTCCAAGTCTTGTATGTCAAAGCCAAATCTCATATGCCAAAACCAAGTCTCATCTTTCACACATGTTTTTAGGCATTTAGGCACATTTGTCTCTATATTTAGCAAAAAAATCTCGTTCTTCGTAATGGTTACCCTTGTAATCATAGCTCCATAAGTATCAAGTAATGTTAAAGTATGATCTTTCATCTTGATTTCATAACCCTTCTCCAATAATTGTCACAAACTCAATATATTACTTTTTATATTTGGAATATAATAAACATCACCAATAAATTGATGACTACTATTTTTAATTTGAATCAGAATCGTACCTTTCCCTTTACGAAAAACCTTTGAATGATCCACAAATGTGACATTACCTTTAATTAATTCATCAAGCTCTATGAACTTGTCTTTATCTCCACACATGTGATTGTTGGCTTCATTGCCAATATATCATATGTTTTCTTTGGTTTTCATTCATTCATCATAGACTCGAAATAAGGTGGCTTCTTGCTCCTTTTATACTACTAGATTGATATTCTTTTTAACTCTTTCGGTTGGATTCCATAAATATCTAGCATAATGACCTATTCTTTGACAATTATAACATTTAATTTTTTATTTGTCAAACCTAGGTCTCAGATTGTTGTTGTCTGTGGAATCAGTTGACCGGTTAGTTTCAATTATGTAATAGTCCAACTGTACAACTCGATCAATGTTAAAAGATTCCAAAATATCCTCTTTATTTAAGGGTAAATTTTTTGTAAGATCATGTTTAGAATACCTTATCTGGTACAAATTAAGATTTTGATCTTCAACCAGTTGAAGATTTTCAACTCCCTCATTTCTTTTCTTCTTATTCAATTTCCCTCTTATCTTTTCTTCTTGTTCAATTTCTTGGTAATCCTTTGCTCTCAAGTGTTTATCCCATCTTTAAGCTCTTAATCTTGGATGGGTTCTTTAAATTTTAGTGTTTCTCTCTTGATTTCTTGAGAATGGGTATAAAACTCCCTATTTTCTCTCCTTATGATTCCTACAGATTTTTTTGGTGAGGAGAGAGTATTTATACTCTATATTTTCCCTTATTTGCATTTAGACCCCCCTTTTCCTTTAAGTGTATTATTCTCTTCAATTAAATCCAACCCTCAACAGTACCGGGTTTATTATAATGTCTCGAATTATTTTGCCCGGAAATTTATATTCAAAAATTTCTGAATTTCAGTTTTTATTTAATCATATGCATGAATTTCTTCACTTTTATTTATTTATTATTTTTCCCGGGGTTTACATTCTCCCCTCCTAATAGAAATTTCATCCTCGAAATTTAAATGATGTTCCTGAGTTTATAAACAAGTCGAGGAATTTTCATCTCATTTCTGATTCTCTCTCCCATGTTTCTTCCTCGATTTGTGAGCTTCGCCATAAGACTCTAATGATGGGAACTTTCTTATTACGAAGTTCTTTCTCGCCCCAATCGAGTATCTTTATCGGTCTTACCTCAAGCGTTAAGTCTTCTTTTACCTCCACTGGCACTTGAGGTAACAATCTCGAAGGGTCTACATCGGCTTTTCGCAGCAAAGAAACATGGAATACATTGTGAACCTTGGCCAACTGTGAGGGAAAGTTTATTTCATAAGCTACAGGTCCGATACGTTTTCAGAGCTAACTTCCCCTTCATGTCGAATCTCAGCATGTGCTTCCATAGGGCTACCTTCAGAAATACTTTATCTTTAGGACAAAATTCAAGTGGTCTTATTCGAATATCTGCATACTTCTTCTGTTTATCCTGAGCCACTTTCATTTGATCCTTAACGATCCTCACTTTTTAGTAGTGATTTGTATTAATTCTGCCCCATACAGCTTTCTATCCCCAAATGTCTTCCCAACACAAGGGTGTCCCACACTTTCTGCCATAAACAGCTTCAAATGGGGTCATTCCAATTGTTGTATGATAACTGTTGTTATACGTGAATTCTACTAGTGATAGGTGCTCCTCCCAGTTTCCACCAAATTCCAAAGCACATGCCCTAAGTAAATCTTCTAAGATCTGAATAACTATCTCAGATTGGCCATCAGTTTACGGATGAGAGGCAGTATTGATACTCAAATTTTTCCCCAAGGCACGTTATATGCTCGGCCAGAGACGTGAAGTAAATCTTGGGTCTCGGTCTGAAACAATTGATATTGGGACTCCATGAAGCCCTTAAACAAAAGTTACTACGAGAAGCTCATGAGTCTAAGTTCACTGTACATCCAGGTAGTACTAAGATGTACTAGGATATGAAGCAGTACTACTAGTGGCCAAATATGAGAAAAGAAGTGGCTGGTTAAGTGGCAAAGTGTAGTATTTGCCAACAAGTAAAAGTAAAACACCGAAAACCGGCAGGGCTGTTACAACTATTACCAATCCCTGAGTGGAAGTGGAAAATGATCACAATGGACTTTGTGTCGAGACTACTCAGAGGAAAGAGGGGAAATGATGCAATTTGGGTCATTGTGGATCGACTAACTAAGTCTGCCCTTTTCCTACCAGTAAAGATGACAGATCCAGTTGACAAGTTGGCTAAGATCTCAGTTTTGCCTCGTGTCTTAACTTTCCAACGAGATCAATCTCAGTTAAAATGGAGTTTTAGAACTTTAGATATAGTTAAAAATCTGATGAGTGTTCAGATAGTAACAATTGGAAATTGGACAGTAACAATTCAAAGTCAAACAGTAACGGTTGGAAAAGTCAAACAATAACAGTTCAAAGTCAGACAGTAACGGTTAGAAAAGTCAAACAGTAACAGTTCAAAGTCAGACAGTAACGGTTGGAAAAGTCAAACAGTAACACTTCAAAGTCAAACAGATATGATTCAAAAGTCGGACAATACGAGTTGGAAATTGGACAAGAATAGTTCAAAGTTAGACAAGAATGATTGGAAATTGGACGAAGAATGTTCAAAGTTAGACAGTAACAGTAGACTTTCACGTGAATACTATAAATAAGAATATAAAAGAATTGAGTTATACGAACACTTGTATATTGAGATATTAACTCTGAAAATATACATAATATATGTATGTATGTATGTTATTATGAGGAAATGAACATGCATAGAAAGTAACATATGAGTAAATGATGAATATGATTCTCTATAATATCGGCTTGAAAGAATCATAACAAAAAAAAAAACTTCCTTGTGATTCAGGAGGAGCAACCATGATTGGATCTTCAGTTAGGGGAGGTCGCGAGAGAGGCGAAACAGGTGAGTGATTTTCCCTCCTATTTACACTTATACAATTTAAAATCCTTCAGGTGAATGCAATTATAATAAATATCATGTTTAATGTAAATAAAGCCTAGTGTATTTACAAGATTAGCTTCGGCTAATGGTATCCGTGATAAGATTGTCGGGATATGATTTACACGATTAGCTCCGCCTAATGGCATCCGTGATAGGATTGCCGGGATAAGCTCCGGCTAATGGCATCCATGATAGGATTGCCGGGATATGATTTACACGATTAGGTCCGGAATTAAGGGACCTTGTTATGATGGGTTGATTGAGTAAACTAATAGTAGTCGATAACTTGGGATGTCTTAAATGCAAACGAAACTCTGCCGATTTTTGAAAAAAAAAATTACCCTCGAATAAAGAGGATATGTTGGAATCTTTTAACATTGATTGAGTCATACAATCGGACTATTACAAATTGATTGACCAATTAACCTATTAAAGTTGTCTCGACCTTCTTTTTTAAATATACCTCTTCCTCCTCTTCATCTACTGTGTCCACGTTCTCTACCTCATTGGGTATATCTAGAGCCATCTTGTTTTTCTTTTGTAGAGAATTTTGAGAAGAGTGTTTATGTACCCACATCTTCTTGAATTTTGTTGACTCTTTCTTCATGAGTTTATAGTTTTCTTATAAGACCTTAAATTGTTAAAAAAAAATACATATTTTGCAATTCCTTTATAGCATTTTGCCACCAATCTCGCCTTGTACCTCTCCACTTCTCCTTTGCCAATTTTCTTTTCTTTATAGATCCACTTGACACCTATTGACCTTTTCTTTTTAGTTTAAAAACCAATTTCTATATGTCATTCTTCTCAATTGATGCAATCTCCTCATCCATAGCAATTCTCTATTTTTCATCCTTTATTACTTCTTGAAACACTATAGGTTCACATATGGCAAGATGATAATATAGTGTTGGATCAATCATCAATTGGACTAGTTATCTCATACAAGTCATCAACATTCCTCATCTGTCTTGGTGGACTTGGTGGGTTGTCATTACTTGAACTTCTAGTAGAAAAAGATGATAATGATGAAATTGAGTTTATTGGTGATTGTGGAGGTGTAACTAGCTCTTGATGATCTTTATATCTCCTTCTTTTCATCAAGAACGAGTAGAAAGTCATACTTCTCACCATTATCTACCTTCCAATCTCATTCTCCTTCTTCACTAAATTTAGCATCCCTACTAATCACCATATTTCCTTCATTAGGGTTGTAAAGCTTGTATCCTTTGGACTTTTGTTCATAACCCATAAATATCATTATTTGGCTCTTATTTGATCATTCATATACACATAGCCAATGGTCCCAAACACCCTCAAATGAGTAGCACTTGGCTTTCTTTCATTCCATACCTCTTGTGGAGTCATGTCATTCAAGCCTCTCATAGGATGTCTATTTGACAAGTAAACAACACAATCTACTATTTCAGCCCAAAACTCCTTTGACATCTTCTTGGTTTTGAGCATGTTTATCGTCATGTTAAGGATGTTTTTATTCTTTATATCCACCACTCCATTTTGTTATGGGGTTCTTGGTACTGTTAAGAGTTTTTTTACACCTTGATCTTCACAAAACACATTAGAACAAAATTCATCCTCCCTATCTGTCCTAAGTGATTTTATAAAATAATTAATTTTTTTTTCAACTAATACCTTAAACTTCTTAAAACAATTAAATACATTAGACTTTTCTTTTAAGAAGTATAACCATATTTTTCTACTATAATCATCAATAAAAAGTAGAAAACATATTTGTTTACCAAATGAGCATGGTTGAATAAGACCATATACATCCATGTGTATCTCTTGTAGGGGTTAACTTGCTCTAATTGTAGACTTATTTGAAAAGTTCTTGTGGAACTTTTTGCCCACTAACCATCCTTTACATAATTGATTTGGATGTTTGATGGATGGTAGACCCTTCAACATCTTCTTTTGCGTTATCATTTTCAAACTATCAAAGTTTACATACCCAAGTCTCATATGTCAAAACCAAGTCTCATCTTTCACATATGCCTTTAGGCATTTAGACACATTTGTCTCTATGTTTAGCAAAAAAATCTCGTTCTTTGTAATAGTTACCCTTGCAATTATAGTTCCATGAGTATCACGTAATGTTAAAGTATGATCTTTCATCTTGATTTCATAACCCTTCTCCAATAATTGTCTCAAACTTAATATATTACATTTAATAGTTGAGACATAATAAACATCACCAATAAATTGATGACTACCATTTTTAATTTGAATCAGAATCGTACATTTCCCTTTAATGAAAACCTTTGAATGATCTACAAATGTGACATTACCTTTAATTAATTCATCAAGCTCCATGAACTTATCGTCTCCACATATGTGATTGTTGGCTTCATTACCAAGATACCACATGTTTCTTTGGTTTTTATTTGTTCATCATAGACTCGTAATAAAGTGGCTTCCTGCTTTTCTTCTACTACTAGATTGACATTCTTTTTAACCCTTATGGTTAGATTCCTGAAATCTTAGGCATAATGACCTATTCTTTAACAATTATAACATTTAATTTTTGTTTTGTCAAACATGGATCTCCTATTATTGTTGTATGTGGAATCAGTTGACCGATTGACCTATTAAAGCTGCCTCAACCTCCTCTCCAAATATGTCTTTTCCTCTTCTTCATCTACCTTGTCAACGTCCTCTGCCTCATTAGGTATATTCAGAGTCATCTTGTTTTTTTTTTTTAGAGAATTTTGAGAAGAGTGCTTGTATATCGATGTCTTCTTGAATTTTGTTGACTCTTTCTTCATGAGTTTATAGTTTTCTCATGAGACCTTAAATTGTTAAAAAAAAAAATACATAATGGAATTTCTTGTGCAATAAGCATAGGATCTTTTCTACCACACATGTTTCTTCAATCTTCTCCCCATATCTTTTAATCTGATTGTATATGGCCAATACTCTAGTAAAGTAATCTGAAATACTCTCTGATTCAAGCATATGTAACCTTTCAAAGTCACTTCGCAACTTTTATAGGCGCACCTTTTTTACATTATCAACTCTTTGATCTGATTGTTGCAAAACCTTTCTTGCTTACTTGGCGGTGGTTGCGTTAGCCACTATATCAAAAGTGGTATCATCTAGATATTGGTGGATAATTGTGAGTGCTTGTTAATCATTTATTTGTGTTTTTTGCACAACCTCCGTTTGGGTTGAAGTCAACATCACTCCTTCTTCAGGCTCTTCAAAGCTTTTTTCAACCATTTTCCACACATCTTAGGAACCTAGCCGAGCTTTTACATAGATACATCAAATTTCATAGCAATCCTTTGTAAAACAAGGATATTAAAGTGGGAAGTTTGGATTTACTATGTCAAATAATTAAAATAAGCTCTAATACCACTTGTTGAAAGAAAATTAGTATAGTAGCTAATTATGGATAGTGATGCTTAATTGCAAAGCTAAATAACAAGAGAGAATTTGAGAGGAAGGTATGTTTTATTAAGTATTTTTCTTTTCTGTACAACTTTTCTCTCTTCTACACTGATGTTTATGATTTTTATTACAAGTTTATTTATAGGTCTAAAGTCCTAAACAAAGAAAAATCTAATCTAATCAGGACAAGTAATTCTACCGATTTATCCGGTTGAACAATTCTCAACTGGTAGACCAGTCCATCTATTCTTCAGAAAAACCAAAAATCTAGTTTGTTTTAGTTTATTTTAAATATAATAGTTACTTCATCCTTGGAAAGGAAACATACAAAAAAGCTGACTTTCAGATATACCAAGCAGCTACAACTATATTTTCAAGCAAGACCGGAGGTTGGAGTCAAGAGCACGGTCCAGTTTTGACAAGAGTTCAAACTTTGGTTCGCTGTATCAGTGGTCAGTCAAAGCCACAAATCACTAAAGCTTAAAATATAAGGGGAATACACAGAGACTGTTACTCTGCTTGTATACTGTGTTCTGGCAACCATGCCATTCATTTACAGGAAATCCATAGTAATTTGTTTTAGTTTGCAGTTCTTGTTTTTCCTATTTGTTCATGGACTGCCAGGCTCAATCGTCGAGACTCTGCCAGGATTCGAAGGTGTTCTGCCATTCAAACTTGAAACTGGGTGAGCTATTATTCGCAGTGATATAGCAGCATTGAGACTCCATTCTAGTTACCTATTGTGGTTGGTTGATGGTTGAGGTTTCTTTGTTCAGATATGTAAGTGTGAATGAATCCGAACTGTTCTATTTATTCGTTGAATCGCAAGGGAAGCCTCTAGAAGACCCTCTTTTAGTCTATTTGGTTGGAGGCCCTGGCTGCTCGGCATTGACCGGATTTTTCTTCCAAGTTGGTAAAGTCTTTCCTCTCTTTCCATCATACATGAAAGCACAGGAATGTCTCCAAATGATAGCTTGTTGATGCTTTATCCTTTTCATTGTCTTTCCAAACAATAGAACTACTGAGTCATGTCTTGGTTAATGACCCTGCTATGAAACATAAGACATAGGTTTACCAAATCATTGTGTTCGTAGTTCTTCTTAATCTAATTTGTTATGTTTCTGCACAGGTCCACTAATTTTTAATACAACTGATTATCTTGGGGGCTTGCCAGAGCTGTTGTATAACCCTTATTCATGGACAAAGGTGCAAGATTCTCTGCATTAGTTCTACTGAAAGACCATTCAATTTGATGAATTGATGCTAAGAGTTTTTCATGTTATGATTGAATGGTGCCGATTAATGTTTTTTTTTGTAGACAGCTAGCATAATATTTATAGATTATCCTGTTGGCGCCGGTTACTCCTACGCAACAAGATCAGGAGGTTACCATATGACAGACACAGCATCAGCAAAACTAGGGCACCAATTTTTGAGAAAGGTGAGTGAAACAGTGGGTATAATGGTTTTTTTTTTTTCATTAATGTACCTGAAGAAGTTCTAAGCCAAACAAAAAAAGGACAATGGCAATGAGTGTTTTTCAAATCCTAAAGCAGTGGTTGATTGATCATCCTGAATTCACCAAAATTCCATTCTTCGTCGCGAGTGATACGTATGCTGGTATAATCACGCCAATTGTCGCGAAGGAAATATTCGATGGTAATTTCTTTTCTAATACTCTGTGCCCAATATTTCTGTTACTGCAAGAAGGCAGTGACATATTTGAAAGAAATTAGTGAACTATAATTGATCCATCCCCTGAACAATGTTGAGCTAATGAAAGAGCTATAATTCATGAGCTTGCAGGTAATGAAGCTGGACTACAGCCACATATAAATCTAAAAGTAATATATAGCTTTCTGAATTCTTTATTCATGGATCTTTTGCTTTCCTTTTTCTTAATTATGGTAAGGTCATAGTGGCTATAGTTTATAACGTTGAGTAAATGTTCTTGGAAATAATCGCAGGGATTCGTGAGTGGATCACCGCATACTGATACTGCCCTAGAGCATAACTCTAGAGTACCTCTTGCTTATCGTCTGGCACTAATATCACGGAGTCTTTATGAGGTGATTCCATTTTTCTCTCACTACTAAAACAAACGAGTTTGCAAAATGAGAAGTGAAAGAAAGCTTTGTTGTTCAATTAACAAGTGCTTTCAAATTTGGAGGTTGTGTTCGACTTTATCATTTCTGAATTCTGCTCTCTAATAATGGTTGTCTTTTGTTCTTGGCCATTAAGGGCATGCATGTTCCATGTAAGAATTTCTTACATTTCTGCTTGCTTTTGCAGTCAGCCAAAAACAGTTGCAAGGGGAACTACGTTGATGTAGATCCCTCTAATGCACCATGTTTAGAGGATCTAGAAAAAATAAACCAGGTTTTTGAAATTTCAAATTATACATGCAAACAAATGCATATGTCAAATACTTGCATGATTCCTTCTGAGAATTTCTTGTTGATTTCAGATTTCTTCAGTTAACACATTTCAGATTCTTGGATTTGCAGTGCATTACACAAATTAACAAAGAAAACATTTTATATCCCAAATGTGCCCGATTATCCCCAAATTCGAACAATGAGGAACAAAGTAGAAGATTTCTCAAGGCAAATTCTCAGCGTTTCCCTGCTCTATCTTCTAAAATTCAAGACTATTGGTGCCAGGTCTCGTCCTTTCCGTGCTTCCTTTTGCTTTGTTTAAGGATTTCATATCCGTTACCAAGTTGTTAACCAACTTTGTTTTCTTTAATACTCTGCAGAATTTTGAGTACGTACTTGTTGATGTATGGGCCAATGATGAAAGAGTTAGAGATGCTCTTCATGTTAGAAGGGTATTCATCATTTACATTTTAGGGCAACACCATATAAGATTCTTCAAAACCCGAAGCTTATAGAAATATCTTATGCTTTATGCAGGGAACAGTCACAACATGGTACATATGCAATTCTTTCTTGCAGGATGTCTTATACACATATAATGTTTTCACTGCTGTTGATTATTATCAAAACCTGACAAGAAAAGGCTTACAAATTCTGATTTACAGGTTACATCTCAATTCGTACTTGTGATATTATTTCCGTCAGAATCTTCTTAACCCCAAGTTTAGAATGTTCTTGCTATTCAATTCATATATTTTTCTCATTCTGCAGTGGTGATCATGACATGGTTGTTCCATATATATCTACTGAAAAATGGATAAATTCTCTTAATATAACAGTAGACAGAGATTGGCGACCATGGTTCGTCGAAGGCCAAGTTGCAGGGTACTTCAATTCCTCTTTGGTTTATATCTTTTGTTTCAAAATGAAAATTGGTGTTAGAAAAAGTTCATTCTAGCCATAATTTAGCACAAAATATATCATGTAGGTATACGGTCAAGTACACAGATTATGGATTTCGTCTGACATTCGCGACTCTAAAGGTAACAGAACCTTCTGCTCACTGCATTATTCTTGTGCCATTACTAGGAAGGGGCAAAGTGGAAGCTAATGACATAATTTATTTTTGCACATACAGGGGGCCGGTCACTCTCCTACTCAGTACACGCCTAGATGGTGTTATAACATGTTTGAAAGGTGGATCCATTATTATCCATTGTAAGTGGCAAGTAAGCAAGGTGGCTGACAGTAATTCTGAATTGACGAAGAACTGTATGTCTTTAGTGTTGCTGTTTAAACTTTGTAATTGAATCAACTTTTGCTCTATAAGGCAATTGAATAAAAACTTTGTTCCAATTAAGGGTTTCCAAAATAATGTAAGAAGAAGTGATTTGAATCATGGCTATGACTCGGACTTGTTCTGAAAAATTCAAGGCATTTCGAATTATTTTTTGACACCGATAAAGTTGAGAAAACATCTGAAAAAGTTCCAATATTGAACCTTATACATAGGAATAGTTGCGAATCGAATCTCATTTCAAGTGCTCTTCTTCATGCAAAACTGCCCCAGCTTGGTGAAAACCATTCTGGGGCAACCTGAAAAGGCCTAATAAGTAGAGTAGGCTGTTTGAATGTTGATTAAATGCACAAATAAACCCTTGTTTATGAGAACCAGTTGAAGTTTTGATTTGATTTAGCATTCGGTGAATCCAAGGGCTAAGGAAGGAGCATGTGGTGTCATGCAGCAGAGGCTTTGAGACTCCTGTAACCAGTTGTAGGTTTTAATAATAATGCTTTCTCTTAAACCGCAGACATCATGGGGTGGTGGCGCAGTTGGCTAGCGCGTAGGTCTCATAGCTTCTGAGTTATCCTGAGGTCGAGAGTTCGAGCCTCTCTCACCCCATTTTGTAATTTTTAATTAATCCAATTCATGATGGAATATAAATGACTTAAAAACTTCACTAACGTAATTATCAATATTTCAATTTCATACGATTTTTGGGGACTCGGTTTCTATGAATATTCACTTTCCACGAGAAGACTGTGGACCACGGTTTTACTTGGATTGCACTGTAGCTACAATGTAATTCTGATTTTACCTATCACACACAAAAAATGTATTGATCATGAGTGGTAAGATGGTCTTTTTTTATAGGACACATTTGTTATTATTTTATTAATTGAGGGTAAATAGTTATTATAATATTTTTATGTATAATTAAATATTCTTAAAAGTAATGTTTTTAAAGCTGAGGTCCAGGGATCTTTTGGTCTTTTTACTTTTTTTTTTTGCACGGTAAAATGATTTCATTGCTTTTAAAAGTGAAAAAATAAATGTTATAAAGGGGTATTTTCATTGTGTTTTTTTTATATATAATTAATTTGAATAAGGGGTCCATCAATCTATTAAAAAAAAAAAACATGGCGAGTGAATGTTGCTTGTGTCATTAGAGTGGCGCGTGCGATGTTGTACAACGGATAAAAACACTCAATCATCGTGTCTTCCAAAATACTCAATGACGCGAAGCGAATGGGGTTGCTTATGTGGTTAGGTTTGTAGTGGTGCAATTTTTTTACTCCTCTTTTTATTTTCTCTCTCATCTCACTGGGATTCGTGTTGGTCCAGCTAAAATTCAAGTTGTCCTTCTATTTATTTTTATTTCAATTGTAGTTCTTATTTTTTTTATTGATCTTTATTTATTTTGAATTATTGTTTATATTTTTATATTAAATATGGTCCTTATTCTTTTGATTACTATTTCTTTCATTTTTATATCATTTTCTTAATTAAATTTATTTTTTAATTTCATCCCCCGTCATTTCATTTTTATGTTAGATTTGGTCCTAATGTTTTTAATTTATTTTTGCTTTGGATCCTTTTTTTAAATTGATTTTATTTTTATTTTATACTTCATCTTTGGATTAATTGATTATTAGATTTTGTGATTTTTTTAGTGCAGTGATCTCAGTTTCATGACCCGGGTCATGATATTAAATGCAAGCTCGAGTTGAAATTGATCCTTTTTTTACACCAATTTTTTTTCCAACTTCATTCTTGAATGTTAAGTTTATTAAAGATTGAGTTTTTTTTTTTTTCAATGAGGATAACCCGACCGTATAATCAGGATCGTGAATTTGACTAGCTAACTTTGATTGGCTCGGCCTTTTACATCATTGTATTTCATTTTATTTTTGTATCATAATTAATCCTTACTCTTTAAACTTTTTTTTTTTACTTTTGATTTTTTTTTAAATTATTTTTTTATATATTATCTTTTAACATTTAATTGTTAAGAATTGAGTTTTATATTTGTTTTTATTTAAATTTTTTTATATACTTTAAAATATATTTTTACCATTACTTTTAAAAATTTTAAAAGAAAATCAGTCCAGCCTGCACCGACCATCTGCAGTCTAGTAGGCTCCTAATTAAAGTCTAAATCCATTCAAAATTAGGATTAAAACTACTTGTGTATCTATTTTTTTCTCTAGATCGTGCGATAAGATCTTTCTCTTCTTTCCCTTGTCTAGCAAATCACAGGCGTTTTTACAACCTTTTCAAGATGAAAAAGATTCAACTTGAAAGCCTTCGATCTCTAGCAGCGAAGCTAAAGTCGAAGAAGCAGAAGGCTGGTTACGAGAAGCAGACACTTTCAGTGTATGCTGGTGATCAAGAACTTCATGGAAATTAAGATGAAACGTTACGATGTCCCAGTTGCATTCACATCTTCCATAATTCTTCAAGCTTTGATACGACAGTTCGAGCATATCCTACTGTTAAATCACATTATCTTGCTCAAAACAGGTGTTTGAATCGGTGCTCTAACTTTCTCCTGACGGGTTAAGAATGTCAGAGGTTCATGATTCTTGAAGAAGATGACAGATTGTCTGTATTCAAATTCGCTTTAAAGTTTTTTTTTCCCCCTCCTAACAACTTCCAACGGAAAAATTCACACTTCATAAGTAATCTCTTGTTTATTTCTGAAAAAATAACTTCTTAATATTAAAAACTCTGGCCGTACATACAATCCCATGAAACTGAAACAAGAGATCTATGACATGAAGACACAGATGATGACCATATGCTGCCGGAGCCTGGAGTGCCTTCTGAAGGTCCCCTCTCAATATTTTTGTTCAGAATGAAGTATAGGCTATTCATGATTTCTACTTTCTGCTACCTCAACCAACATCTTCGCCTGTTTTGAAACTTTTTCTTAAAATTTCCTTTGAACTTTCCGCATGATGAGAGAGATGCTTAATTACATCAACCAAAAAAAAGTTCCAAAATTAGATTAAAATTTAATTGAATCCCAAGAAATTAGTTTGTTTATTTCAATTGAGTTCAATCTTATAGATGTTATTTTCAGTCAGATTTTTCTGTAGTGTTAGGGCACAAAAATGCAAATTAGACAAAAAAAAATGTGAATATTAATTAACGTTTTCATCATTGTTTTTAATCAAAGACGTTTTAGTACATAAACTTTGCACATAAGACTTCCACTATTGAAAGAAATTGACAAAAGATGAAAATTGAGAAAAGTATAATCTTTTGGAGCCTAATTGATAAATTTTATAGATCTTGGACTAAATTTGAAGTTTTGAAAGCAAAATATAGTGATAGGCTGCTTCCTGGTTTCTATCTTTTTCCTTCGTTTTTCTAAACAGAGGTAGCGTCATCACTCTCAGCTCCGCCACCACCAAAATGGCTACAACAGCCACCCGCACCACCACCAAACCACCGCAACCTCTCCCACCAAACTTCCTCCCTTACATAGACATGACAACCCTTTCCCAGTCAGAACTCCACAAACTCTCCCTCACCTTCTCCACCCCACCTTCCACCACTAATAACACCATAACCCCTACCATTGACCGCACAAACTTCAATGAAAGCGCTGGCTCTCGTCGCCAAACCTTCGCCCGCCCTTCCCACCACCACCACCGCCACCGCCTCGCCGCCACTCCCTTCACCAAAACCCACCCTGACCCACCTAACAATCCCATCCCTAATGACCCTAACCGCCTCGAAAACCCCACCATAATTAAATTCCTCAAGAACCTCTTATCTTCACACCCTGAGTTTCAAGAACCTGATTTCTCAGTGGAATTCGATACTTTCAATCATTTTAATCATCCAATCACTATCATTTCTAACTCATTAAAACCCCGACAAGTTTTAGATTTTGATATGCTGCCGGGGGTACGGAAGAGAAAAAGAGGTAGAAAACCCAAAGTGAAAGCTTTGAGTATTGTGCAGAGGGAAATGGGGTTAGAGATTGTAAATAGAAAAGGGTTGGTTGTAGATTTAGTGGGGTTGGCAAGTTTAGATGATCCTTACAAAGATGAGTTGAAGAGAAGGACTGAAGGGATGGAGAAGGAAGAAGAGTTATTGGGGTTTTTTAGAGACTTGGGTGGACAATGGTGTAGTAGGAGAAAGAAGAGGAAGATTGTTGATGCGGGTGAGTTTGGAGATTTCTTGCCTGTTGGCTGGAAGCTTATTCTTGGACTTAAAAGGAAAGAGGGGCGCGCTTGGGTTTATTGCCGCAGATATCTAAGGTGGCCTGCTTCTATTTTATTTGTTTTGTGTCTGTTTTTTCCATGGGGTTTGTGTGTGTGTGTGTTTTTTTTTTTTTTTTGATTTGTAGGAAATGAAGAAAAAGAGAAAATGAGTATGAAACTGAAATTAGATTCTGCTCTGTTATTTTGTTGAGAGGAAATGCTTTCTGTATCTTGGGGTGGGAGATGATGAAAGGTTTGAGATTTTGAATGTTTTTTCTGTTCGGTTTTGTTTGGAGGTGTTGCATGTGTAATCTTTGAGATTTGATGAAAGTTTGAATTTGAAATGATCATACAAAATAATGGCTGATAATGTGAATTGCCTGATGAATTTCGTACAGTGACTTGCTTGATTAGGCATTGCTCTAACTCCAGTTCCTGGTTATACATTTCTCTGAACGGGCATTGCATGCTTTATTGTTTCATTTTTCCAGCCCTTCTGGACAACAATTTATATCCTGCAAGGATGTATCTGCGTATTTGCAATCTTTAGTTGGACCTTATGATGCACAGCAAGCCAAGGATCATACTGCTCATAGTGTTCAGCAGGACCATGGAGGGGCTCCTGTAAGTGTAAGTTATAAATAGTTGCATAATAATCTGCTCTATTTTAACTTGTTCAAAAAGGTTGACTATGTATGCAACAGCATGCAGGTGCAATTGAAAGGTTGGAAGATCAGAGACAGTCCATTGAGCATCAGAAGGAAGTTTCCTTACTGGAAACTGACAATTTGGCAGAGGTTCAAATACGTGATCTTTTTGAATGCCATAAATGCAGAATGACATTTGATGAGAAGGGCACATATTTGGAACATCTTTTGTCATTTCACCAAAGAACTACACGGAGGTATAGACTCGGTTCTTCTGTTGGGGATGGTGTGATAGTTAAAGACGGAAAATTTGAATGCCAGTTCTGCCATAAGGTGTTTCATGAAAGGCGCAGGTACAATGGTCATGTAGGAATCCACGTGAGGAATTATGTGAGGGGGATTGAAGATTCACCTGGTGTGAAGAACTATATGAGGGGGATTGAAGAATCACCTGCTGTCCAGTTGGCTCTGCAAAAGAGTGATCCTCCAACCCCTGATGACTTGCCTACAAGAATCTCCAAAATGGATGCGTTGATTGAAATAGCTCAGAACTCCATTCGAGAAACATCGTCTTCTGGAGCTAATGATGAACAGAATGTGGTTTCTGATTCAAAACTTCCTGCTTCAGTTTCTGAACATGAACTGAATTCTGATTCTCCTCCCAGTGAACCACAAATGGAAGATAGCGTACCTGGCAAGTCTCTGGAACTCAATTTACACCAACAGAAAGTTGATTTTATGGTGATTGATGAAAAGATGGAGAAGGTTGAAGATGCTAGTGATGTTCAAGATTTTAAAACAGTTTCATCTGCTGATGCTCAACATCATAATACATTTGAAAGTCTTAGTAGAAATGATGGTTTGGCACCTGGCACCAATGAAATTGGCAGGTCTGGAATTAAAGGGGAAACAGTTTCTGAAAGCCATTCACTTGCTCCAGTGAATACTCAGAAAATATTTGGTGCTGAGAGTAGTATGACTTTTTGTTGGTTTTGACAGACCACACCAACATAAGCCTGATGAAGTGGATAAAAGCGTGAATGTTGAGATGAAAATTGGTTTTGGAAGCAATAACAGTATAGCAGATGGTAATGCTATTCAAGACACCGGAGGACATTCTTTCAAAGAAAATGTGCTTAAGTGTGGAGTTCCTGAGCAACAGTTGCAACTGCCCCATGACTTTTCAACACCAGAGGCAATCGTGGACAAGGTATCATGCTTTATTCTTGTAGATTATTCTGAGGAGCAAATACTAGTGTGCTCACACCTATCTGAAACTTGTCTCAAATATAGTCGTGAGAACAGTTATTGTCACTCATGGCATTATCCATGCATCTTCTCTACAAAGAGTTGTTCTCCCTTCTCCGTTAGGTGCTTTAAATCTTAAATGTATAAGGAAAATGAAAGGCCTATTTCTTATGAGGACCTTTTTAATAAATACGAAGAGTAGACATGGCCTGGCATCTCTTTTAGTTGCAACCCTTCACTCTTGGGAAAGTTGCATTCGCAACAATCTGCAGTGATGTAGTGGCTGCAAAGCCACTGTTCTCTTTGTTTCACAAAATGTCTACTATTTGGTTATGCATAATGTATAAGAAATGCAGTTAGATATGACCATTTAGAAATAGTTTGCCTTAATTACCGTGCTTTACTCAATTGTGAAATGGATTGTGTTGTCTTTAGGAGTTACATAAATCCTTTTGACTAAGGAGATTGGACAGATCACACAGACAGATGAAATGCTTTATTTGGGGCTGAGGAGCTGCTGTTTATTGAGATAGATAGAGTATCGTGCCTTCTTTTATAGTAAAAGAAATTGTTAGTTTAAAGGTTGTGGAGGATCATATCCGAAATCTAAAAGAATTATGTTTTATAGATACAAAAATACAAAAAGAATTCACATCTGACATTTTAATTTTGTAAGTCTAGATCTGTGAACTTGTAATTGATACTGGGTTTGTCTTAAGAACACTAGTTTGCATTCTTGATTGCATGTTTGGTAGGGTGGTTGAGCAGGTTGTGTAAATTGGATTAGATACCACTAGTGTAGATCATGGTTATTATGGTTCTCACATAATCACACCTATTGATGAGGTGAAATTTAATAATTTACTTGTCCCTAATTCTCTGATACAGTGTGGGGGATGGGTGCATCCTGTTCTCTTTTCAGCTACCCAGATTTTCATGATAGTATTGTTGGTTGAGCATAATTTCCGTGGTAAATTAGTTTGATGTTTTCTATGCTTTTTTCACAGGGAGAAAATGAATTTGGTACAGCTGACCAAATACATGCCAAAGTTACAGGATTTGACGAGCTGAAGCTGGATGAAATAGAGCACCTAAAATTTAGTTTGGGGACAGGGCGAGAGCCTATGTCTCTGCATGAGGTTCCATTAGGTTTGGGAAATATTACTGAGATGGAAGCAGCATATGATGCCTCACTCCAGTTTGAATCAGATGTCATTGTAGACACAGCTGACAGACAACTAACAACTGTGTGTGTATGGTGTGGAGCTGAGTTCAGCCACGAGGCTTTTGATACAGAAATGCAGTCAGGTTCTGTTGGCTACATGTGTCCGGACTGCAAGGCCAAAATCTCAGGGCAGCTCAATATTTAAGATCTTGGTTTAAGATGCATGATCTTGCTCGTGGTTCTAACCTGTTTAGGGGGTAATATGAACTTCTCCAAAACAATCTTTTGCTAGTTATCGTTTAAGATGCATGATCATTCTCATGAACAATCTTTTGCTGATTTAGGATAGGTCTTAATATTAATGCCACTGGATTGAACCAGGAAAGTATTTGAGATCATGGTTCATGATGCATGATCTCCTAGAATACATGATGAGAAGCATTGCTAGCATCTTTGAACATTATAAACTCAACCTTTTTGAAACATGACCTACTCTATCGATGAGGTGTTTGGTACATTCTGTATTTCAAAATCAGCTTCCTTCTATGTTTCTGTCTTCTACATTTCTTCTCTGGCCTCGAAAGTTGGCTTGTATTAGATGCATAATATTTCCTATCTTTATGTGACAGCAGATGCTGGCTGGAGAATCTCTGTTGAGGAAAAGGTTTGCGGTGAGGAATAGGTGTGATCCCTGTCTGTATGCATTGTTTGTACTTGCTAGTTGCTGTAAGATATACCTTGTAGTCACTGTATTTTATATGTTATCCTCAAGAGACTGTAAATGATGGCCATTTGAATATACCTAGTTCGCCTGCCTTAACAATGTCAACATTTTTACATCATATCGTGACATCTAAAAAATCTTTAGCTATAAAAACTCTGGCTTGGCAGGTTAAACCAGTGAATTGCCATTCTAGAGCCTGATCAGGCTAGGCTGTACTTTGAATCATTTTTTTTTTTTTTTTATCAAAACATTATCTTTTTTGGGTTGATTTGCTGACCCACATATTAGATGAATATTAAAGCCCAAACTAGTTCTAGACCTTTGGGTACAGCTGCTTTAAGCCCAATGCAAGAAAACTAGGATAGTGTTATTATCCATTTGAACCAATTTACTATTATTTTAGATTTGAAATATTTTTGTTTAAGAAAAAACCCTCTTACAAAATCGAAAGATATACTTTGGGACCTTCTTAAATTTTATAAAACAAGATTTAGGCTTCATGAGGTGTAATTTTTTTATTTTATTTTTTGTAATTTTAGACCATGCGTGTTTCTTATCTTTAGGAAAAATAACATGGTAAAAAAGAAAAGTAAAGAAGAAATTTAGGTATGAATTCGTTTAAATCAATGCAAACTACTTCAAAGTTGAGCTGATATTAGCTGTTGTTTGAAGATCAATTTAATAACAATAGGTATTCATGGGTTGAGGTTTTTTTATATTTATACTCTATCAATTATTTATTGGGTAAGATTATTATATATAATTATATAAATATTTAGATTCATTGGATTTAAATTAAATTATCATCCGTATCAACCAGTGAAAATAGAAAGAACTTTTTGGTATAAATAACATAGCTTTAGAATTTATAAATAAAATACCCTGATGAGAAGAGTACTAGAAAGTTTCAAAACATTTATCTTCTAAAAAAGTATGATATTGTCTATAGATCAAATATATCATAATTATTAACAAACAAAAAAATAAAAAGAGAAGGAGATTTTATTGCATCCCTACTCACAAAACATTATTTACTAGAATATATATATATATATATATATATATATATATATATATATATATATATATTTTTTTTTCTTTTTATAGTGGAGATTTTATTGTATCTCTCCTTACAAAACACTATTTACTAGAATATTTTTTTTTCTTTTTATAGTTTTTTTTCCAATCTATGTTTTTTTTTAATTTCAATTTTATATTTTAATATTATATTTATCGAGGATTGGGTTTTATAATTATTTTTCAATTTACTTTTTATAAGGTAATTACTGTCTCATGACCCGGATCATGAGTTTGTTGAGTTGTTTTCTCCTTTTTCATTTGACTTTTCAAAAATTAGGTTTCAAGATTTGTTTTTGTTTACTTTCTATAAGATTATCCCTCGTCTCATAACTTGAGTCACGAATTTAACTTTAGTACTTTTTTGTATTTTTTATTAAATTGATTTTTTTTTTAATTTCATCTCGTGACATATAGTTGATTGAGAATTCGACTTCATAGTTTGTTTCAATTTATTTTCTATTGAATTATCCTGATTTTATGAACTAGATCACAAGTTTAGTAAATTAACCAGAGCTGACCTGAGTTATTTTTTGGGTCCTTTTTATTAATTGATTTTTTTAATTTATCTTTCAATATTAAGTTTATTGAAAACTAGATTTCATAATTTGTTTTTATTTGCTTTCTAAAGGGTTATCATAGTTTCATAACCTGGTATGCAGATTGACAAGTTAACCTGGAATTACCTGAAATTGATCTAATATTTTGTCGTCTCAATATTTATATAAAAAATATTATATTGAATATTTATTTTTAATCGAATTATGATTTTACTGTTATTTGGGTTATTTTTGGATCTGTCAAGTCAATTAGATCACATCAAGGTAATCCCCCATGTAATTTATGTTTTTATCTTTTTTAAAAAAACAATATCAAAACCTATAATTTTTTTATGTTAAAATCTTTTATCCGATCCATGATATATCATATCATGAGCAAATAATCTAGTTAAGTGGATAATTGTTTTATGAAAATAGATATTGTATATATAATTTAAGTGGATACCAATCATGGTGATTTAGGTCAATATAGACTAAAGCATATTTCAAGCCCTAATCATGCCATTTTTTTTTTCTTTTGTTTTATTTAATTAGTTACTTATTAGAAACTAATCATGCTCTGCTCTTCAATCAATACTTGCTTCCACTATTTTCTGTCGTCCAAATACATTTGTTGATTTTATTTTCATATATTATATGAATTATTTCTTCTCCCAGCAAATGTGCTGATTGAATATGGCTGGTAGAGTAGGCATCCAATCAACTAAAGTAGTTCTCCCCACCTTTCAAAGTGATTGGAGTGAGAGCCAGATATGTCAATGTTCACACACGCTCGCGTAAAATGAATATATATATTCATTTTACTATTAATTAAAGGTGCATTTTTAGTTTGATTTTGTGAAAAAGTAATTTTAGCTTTTTCATTTCTTTTACTTATGAATATGTTGATTAAATATATCTTTTAACTAACATAAAATAGTTATTTTAAAATTTGAGTCAAAAGTTTTCTTGATTAGTTGATTTTATTACTTTTTTTTTTTGTTATTTTAGAATGTTTACGTAAAAGAAGTATCTTGGTATAAATAACTAAAATCAATATTATGGATGAAAATAATTCAATTCACTAAAAAAATAATTAAATTATCTTTAATTCAATTATGACTTAATATTATTATAAAAACAATAATGTCATTAAATTTCTTATCAATTTTTTTAATGGATTTATTTTGTTTTATTAGCAAGTGATAATAATATGAATTTTTATTTTTTTCAATTAATTAAACAATATATTTATTCAAATTATGTGTTAAATAATCAAATTTCATAACTCAAGTAACTCTACATCATTTGTATATATTAAAGGAGCATAAAGTATTTTAACAAGAAATATTAACATAATTAAAACAAATTTTGAATGAATGATAAATTAATCTCAAATAACTCTTAGTTGACATGTTTTGTGAAACCTAAAATCTTTTATCTTACATCGAAAGAATACAAGATTTTCTTATAACTTATATGGTAGAAAGTTGAAAAAAAATAAGATTAGGATTGTAAGGCACCAAAGCTTTTAGATAAAAGAGGCTCTAAGGCCCCGTTTGTTTGCTGGAAAGTAATTTTTTTTTTCAAAGTGAATTCCGGGAAAGTAAATTATTTTCCGATATTTGGTAGTGTAATGGAAAATAAGTTGGAAAACACTTTCCAGTGTTTGTTATGTCATGGAAAATAAGCTGGAAAATAACTTATTAATTTTTTATCTTTTTCAAGTTTATTAAAATAATGAGGAACAAATCTTACAAATTAAAAAGTTGAATTGGAATGAAATTGAAAAAATATACAATTTCATAAATTATCTCTAATAAATTAAATAATGATCAAAATAATAGAGATCAAATCTAAAAAATAAAAAAAATTTAAAAGATGAAGAAATTAAAATAATAATAATAAACATTTCATAAATTATTTCAAATAAAATAGGTAACAATCAAAAGAATGAGGACCAAATTTGATAGATAAAAAATTTCAATTAAAAAATGATAAGGGAAAAACAAAATAAAAATGAGAACCAAAGTTAATATAAAAATTAAATTCTAAGAGATGAAATTGAAAAATAAATTTTTAAAATAAAATATATATATAGCAATCAAAAGTTTGAGAACCAAATTTGATATAATCAACAAATAATATCACATTTCTAAATTTTTCACAACTTCGGGAAAGTGTTTTCCGCCCAAAATAAAAGGAAAACACTTTCCTGGAAACCAAGCCAAATTTTTCTTTGACTGGAAAGTGTTTTCTATTGACCGAAAAGTGTTTTCTGTTGATCAACTTTTCTAATGGCAAACAAACACAGGAAAGTTTGGATAGTGGTTTTCCGGAAACTACTTTCTAGAAAACAAACGCACCAAGTGAAGTGGACTTATACTTCAGTCACATAGATGCTCTTGCTCACCTCAGGCCTCGTGTCCTAGGCTTTGGATTGAATTTATTATAACATAATTTTCAAGTCCATAAAGATTATATTTTGTCCACCCTATAAATAAACAAACAGTCTAAAAAATTATTCGGGTTTCTTCTTTAACCCGAATAATTTTTTATTTAAGCAAAAACATTACATTTTAAAACCAAAAACTGTCAAGTTCATTTTTTTTACGAGTAATTAAGGTTGATAAATGGTAAAAAATAATTCTTGTAATTAATTCTATATCAGTTTTGATCCCAAAATATACAATAAAAATGGAACTAAAGGAAGAATGTTTCATGTAAATTTTTGTACTCTTCTTCACCTTAGTTTTTTCCATATTAATTTTCTTAAGTATATGCTCTAGTTTTTCCTCGTTTTTTTTTCCTTCTACTCTATAGCTTAGGCTCTATTATATTACAGAGAGATTTTCATTCATATTTCATAAATTTCATGGACCTGGTTTAGTATTACAATTAATTAAGGTGGTGGTGTGAAATTCTAGAAGTAGAATTGTAGTAATTTTCTTTATATCATGAGATGAGAAAACAAATAATAAATCTTTGACAATAACATTTTTTTTTTAATCAAAATTAGATTCTAAGTACTTCAACAAGTACGTCTTCATAACAATCTAGTTTAAATATTGTTTATGTAATTTTATTTATGGAACTATTGATAAATATAAAAGCAATACTTGTTGTTAAAGGTCAATTTTAATAGAGATTAGTCGTACTAAATATGTTCGGAGATAATACATTAACTTCTTTACCACAAAAATTAATGTTAGACATGTCTTCTCTATAAGAGAATGATATAGTTCGACCCCATTTAATGTCCTACTAAGATGGTAGAGAACACTTTCATTGTCTTCATCATTTTTTAGGTTTTTGGCATTTGATTTCTTGTTTGTAGAAAAACCAACGGTGCAAGTGTTGCTGCATTTTCTCATTGAATGTAGAGGATCTTATTGATGTTACTGGAATCAGTTTGCTGATCATAGTCTTAATCTTTTTTATTTTACTCTAAATTTAGTAATATAGGCGTTGCTTAAAAGGTATTTGTAGGACATTTGGATTAAACAAGTACTTTTTAATTTTATTGAAGGCATTAATACAAGATTTGTCCCAATAAAAAGATGTATCATTTTTCATTAAGTGAGTGAATAGCTGATATTGACCAACTAAGTTAGAAATGAATCTTCGTATATAGGTTAACTTTTTCTAGTGACTCTTCAACTCGTGAATATTTCTTGGCCTAGAATTTTTAAGATGGCATCAATCTTAGGATGATCAATCTCAATTCCTTTATGTTGAGCTACCCGATAAGCAGATTGGAGGGTTAACCCGGGTATATCCAAATTGATCTAATATATTTATTTTATTGGTTAAAATTTTGAGTACCTGAAATTAAACAAGCACATGTACAAATATTTAATTTTACTAAGATATATAACTGCATACAATCTCTATTTAAAATATTCTTACAAAAGATTAAAACAATCATCTGATTCTTTTATTGGATTCAATATGTGGTGACTTGATTTATTTGTAAAATCAAGCCAAGATTTGTGCTTTATAAGAACATAAATTTGACATATAATGCGAAGAAAGATTTGATGATTTGATGTTTTGAAGAATACATTTGATTTTTCTTCAAAATATTATTGAAGAACTCTTATGGGGTATATTTTTGTTTTCTGTAGACTTCAAGCATAGAGAAAAAAGCTTGAGAGCTTTTAAAAAAGCTTATTTGCTTGAAATGTTTGTCTTAAAAAAAAAACTTTGTATCTACAAGAATCCTTTATTTTGTAGTCTAGGATGAGACACTCTAAATTAAAGCAGAGATTTGTAATAATTTGTTAAGTGCCTTAGTAAGGGCAGCTCCTCTGCCATTTATATAAGTAAGGCATTGTACATATGTTATGGTGTAACCTATTACGCATGATAAAACTATACAAGAGAAAACATAATATTTTCTATTTTACAACACATCCCATAACACAACCCCTCAAGCTGAGGGTGGGTTATCTACGTGAAGCTTGGAACATAGAGAAGTAAAAGCAAAGGAAGCAAGTGGCTTTATAAGAACATCGGCTAATTGATCTTTGGAGGAGATGACGCGAATTTGAATCTCCTTATTAGTCACTCGATCACGAACAAAGTGGTAATCGACCTCGACATGCCTCGTACAAGCATGAAAGATTGGATTAACAGAAAAATAAGTAGCACCCAAATTATCACACCAAATAGTGGTAGCAAAACTAAGAGAGAAACATAAATCTGACAAAAGATAGCGAAGTCAAAGAACCTCAGTAGTACCATCAGCTAAGGCCTTATACTCTGCTTCAGTGGAGGATCAAGCAATAGTGCGTTGCTTGCTAGATTTCCTCGAAATGGGAGTGGTGCCAAGAAATGCAATGTATCCACTCGTGGATTTTCGATCGTCAATATTGCTGACCTAATCAGCATCAATAAAACCATGGAGAGATAAAGCAAAGTCACGAGTAAGGTGGGGACCAAAAGAGGATGTACCTTTTAAGTATCGCAGGATACGCTTAACAGCAACCTAATGGCCTTTGGTAGGAGCATGCATAAACTGGCATACCTTATTCACAACATAACAGATATCAGGTCGAGTAAATGTGAGATACTGAAGAGCACCAATAATTTGGTGGAAGCGAGTGGGATCTGAAAACAACTCAGTAGACTGCAGATCAAGTTTGGAAACAGACGCTGATGTATCAACAGGTTTACACCATGACATACCCGCACGATTCAGAATATCAAGAACATACTTGTGTTTGACTAAGCACAAGACCCATACTGGTGGGAACAACTTCAATCCCCAAAACATAATGTGCATGACCCAAATCACAAAGTTTAAACTCTAAACTCAGAAAGGTAATGAGGCGATGAATCAATTCAGAGTTATTACTGGTAATTAAGATGTCATCCACATAGACAAGTAAGTAATAGAGATCGTGATTTCCATTCAGAGTAAATAAGGAGGTATCAACATTTGAAGCTCGAAAACTAATAGTCAGGAGGAAATCACGTAGTCGCATGTACCAGGCCTGCGATGCTTGTTTTAAGCCATAGAGAGATTTGTGGAGGTGACAAACATGAGTAGGCAAAGCAAAGTTGACAAAGCCTTAGGGTTACTGCATGTAAACAACCTCACGAAGTGAGCCATTGAGGAAGGTATTGTGAACATCAAGTTGCCAAATATACCATCCTTTTGAGACTGCAATCGTGAGAACTAACCGAACAGTAGTCGGTTTAACAACAGGACTGAAAGTTTTTGAATAATCTATACTTTATTGTTGGGTGAACCCTCGCAGAACCAAGTGAGCCTTGTACCGGTCAATGGCCCATCGGCTCGGCACTTGATTTTATACACCCATCGGTCGCCAACAATGTTCATAGATGGATCAAACGACACCAATGACCAAGTGGCATTGGCATGTAAGGCTGCAATTTCATCCTTCATGGCAATATGCCAACATAAGTACTAGTCAGCTTCGTTAAAACTCAAAGGCTCAAGAGTAGAGGGGGACATTACCCGTAAAGCTGAAACTGACAGAGAGGAAGCAGAAACAGAGTTGATGTTGGCAATCTTCTGTTGTCGAGAACGTAGCATCATGGGATGTTGCCGAATGGGTGGCGGAGCAGAAGGCTGGTCAGTGGAGGCCTGCTGTGGTAGAGAGTATGTGGAGAGATCCACACATAAGTCCAGACCGGGTAGGGACTGAGCAGAGTGCCCAGATGGAGAAGACAATGCTGATGACGAGGCTGGAGAGGCTGCAGTAGAGGGTGAACCCGAGAAAGATAAAGCTGGCACCACAGAACCTGAACCTGCAAGATGATCAAGAGACATAGATGAATATGATGATGAGGGGACCGACAGGTTAGTGGGAAAGAAAGTTGGGGCTGAGACTTGTTGAGATGGAAAAATGGTGAAGGGGTAGGCTAGAAATAGTGGTAGGCGGAGAGGAAGGATAGAGAAGGGAGGACAGACTCAACGAATGGGAGAACTTGTTCATGAAATCGTACGTGACGGGAAATGTAGATGCGGTCAGACGACAAATCAAGCAATGATAGCCTAGATTAGACGAATTATAGCCTAAGAACACACATGAAGTGGAGCGATAGTCTAGCTTATGAGCATTGTAAGGGTAAAGGAAAGGAAAGGAAAGCAGAGACATCCAAAAGTACATAAAAAGGCATAATCAGGTGTCTGATGAAACAAACATTCGAAGGGAGATTTGTTGCATAAAACCGAGGTTAGCATATGATTAATAAGATAAACCGAGATTTCAAATGCATAATTCAAAAATTTTAGAGGTGCCTTACATTGGCCTAGAAGAGTAAAACTGGTTTCAACAATATGGCGATGACGACGCTCAACAGTACCATTATGTTCATGAGTATGTCGACATATAAAACGATGGTGAATACTGATGGTTTTGAAAAATAAATTTAATTTATGATATTCACTACCCTAGTTAGTTTGAATAGTTTTGATTTTACGAGAGAACTGACGTTCAACAAGTACTTGAAATGATTGAAACACATTGAATACATCTGATTTGACAGCAATAGGATACAACCAAATAAATTTTGTATACGCATCCATAAATATGACAAAATAATGAAAACCATCAGATAGCATAGGGGCAAAAACCCAAACATCACTAAAGATAAGTTCAAAAGGAGTAGATGTTTTATGGCTCGTAAGTCCTAATAACAAACGAGAGGATTTTCCTAACAGACAAGCTTGACATTGAAAATTAAGATGATGAGAGGTACATACAACCTTTTTATTGGAAGCTAAAAGACTCTGAATATGGGAACTGGGGTGACCGAGGCGACGATGCCAAATATTGGAAGAAGTGGCCATGCTAGTGGAAAAAAATATCTGCGACAGAGATGTGGAAAAAGACTCAGAAATGACATGAAGGCCGTCTTTACTTTGGCCGGAAAGAAGAACTTCCTTGGTGATGAGATCCTTGATATAGAAAACAGAAGAGTAAAACTCAAAAAAGACATAATTTTCACGACAAAATTGTTGAACAGATAGTATTATTTTTTTAATGTGAGGAACATGTAATATGTTGGACAAGGTGAAGACTCGTTTTAGTGTATGCAAGAGAATATGTGCAGTATTAGATATAACAAGTCTCTTACCTTTACCAACATGTAATTGATCATTTCCAAGATAAGGTTCTACATGTGTCATACCAGTAATGTTCGGAGTAACGTGATGATTTACACTTGTGTCAGGAAACCAAGAGGCAGAATCCTCGACTGATGTAGTACTAAAAGAGAGATTGGTCGAGGCGTGATGTCCATGGTGAACAAGCTAAGAACACTGATGTGCGAAATGGCCATAGATGTGGTAGAGCTGGCATTTTATTTGCTGTCATGGCCACTGATTTGTTGCTGCACCACGGTGTGGATGGTGTTGCCACTGTTCACTGTGACTGCGGGGTTGCTGTCAAGGAGAACCACCACCAGCACCACCAAAGAAATGACCACTAGGCTGAGGAAAGTTGTTACGAGGATGCCACCAGCCACACCTTCGTCCTCTGCCCCGATAAGCTGTGAAACCACTACTATTAGACCTAGAAAAACCACGCTGGACAAAATATACTGAGGGAGGCTACGCAGGGGTGGGGAGTAGGGGTGCAGTAGGCAGACTGGAGGGGACCGAGCTACGATGTATGAACTCATGAGTAGACAAGTGACTATGGAGCTTAGAGTATGAAAGAGGGTCAGCTTTGGTTGATAGACTTGTAACCAAATCACAAAATTCACCGCGAAGTCCCTGAAACACATATAAGTTGAAATCGGTGAGAGAAATAAGTCTACCAGCTATAGCCAATTCATCAAATAAACCTTTTGAATGTTGCAAGTAGAGAGTAACAATATCATCACCTTGTCGAAGATCTTGAAAAGAGCCATGTAATTGCATGATCCGAGAGTTGGATGGGGAGACAAGAGCAAGTTCAGGGTGCTCCAAACACTAGTAGAAGTCAGGCAATCAACCACGAGATGAAGAACTTCAACCGATAAAAAGGACAGCAGAGCACTAAGGATGAGCTGGTCTTGCTGCTTCCAAGTAAAAAAACGCTTGGCAGGGTCCATAGTTGAAGGTAGTAGAGACGATAGAAGCCGTACTGGATAGATCGTGCGAAAAAGGGCATGTAGTGGAGCCATCAACAAACGAGAAAACTCTTTGACCAATCAGATATGACTTCATTTGCATATGCCAAAACAAATAATCGATGTTGGTTAGTTTGAGATAAATAACCTGCTGGGTGTTGGAGAGGGTAATAAGTACTGATGTCGCAGCAGATGGAGTCATGGCTGTGTCAGATGCTGTTGTGAGTCCAAGGACCGAGGAGGAAGAATTTGAAGAAGATGAGCTAACATTAATGCCAGCAGTAGTAGTAACTGTGTGATCCATAGGAATGACGATGACAAAGAAGAGAGGTAATTATGTGTAGTAGAGATAGCAACCGAGTGACAAAAGACCTGCGAAGCCTTGATGGAACTGCCGTTGACAAAGTTGATGGATACCGCTTGTGACAGAGAGGAGAAGGCATAACAATACAGCAAACAAAATTTGACAGCAGAGAAATAACAAATCTGCAGTAGAAAAAACATAAAAGTAAAAATGCAGCAGAAGAGATTCTGCAACATAAAATAGAGGAGCAAGGATGGCAGTAGGGAGAAGAATCCGTAGCAGAAAGTAGAAGAACCTATTTAAGGTAAATCAGCTCTGATACCAAGTTAAAATAGAGATTTGTAATAATTTGATGAGTGCTTTAGTAAGGGCGGCTCCTCTACTATTTATATAAGTAGGGCATTGTATATATGTTATGGTGTAACATATTACACATGATAAAACTATACAAGAGGAAACATAATATTACCTATTTTACAACACATCCCATAATACTCTATTTATAGAAATTTATAAAGGTTCTGAAGTTTTTTCTCAATATTACATAACATTATTTTATTGGTTGAAAATTATTTATGAGATTTTGTGTATATATATATATGATAAGAGATATTAACCTTTCACTTTCTAAGAAATATATAAAGTTTTATTTATTTTTTAGATAATTTATTTTATTTTTATAAATAAAAATAAAATTAAAATAATATATGATGAAATTTGATTGGTGTATTGTTTTTTAATACACTCTTTCCCACCACAAATGAGAGGTTACAATACAATTATCGAGCATGGCCCAAAAACCAAGCAAGGTGACATAGTGATGAATTGTTTTTTTGGTTTTTTTTATAATTAATATGGATATTTAAGTTAATTTTATAAATTCTAAAATTAACAGCTATATCTTATATACCTAGAATTTTTATTTTTTTGTCATATGTAACATATGGCAGAGACGTCAGCGATTACCATCATTAATTTGTTGCCTCAGTGAATGGCGAGAAGACAACACCACATGATTATTTATATACAAGTACAAGACAGCTTTGAGGAAAAATCTTACGTGCTGCCGTCAATGGCAAGAAGACAAAACCACATCTTTATATATAAGAACACCAATAATTTATCTTATTATTAGTAGTAGTGATCTAAGATCTGATACATTTTGAGACAGCGGGAATGAACAAGAAATTCAAGAGGACTAATATTTTAAGAAATAAAAAACTTTCAGCGTGCAACCAATTTTGTTGCTAAAAGTCAAGATTGTGTGCGCATTTGGAACATTATTTGAAAAATACTGAAAAGTAATACTTATTTATGGTCACAAGATAAATTTTTTCAGCTTAATGCAGTGCATTGCCAATGCAGAAACGATAAGAAAGAAGATCTGCCACTAGGATTCTAACATGTCTGCTTGCATGCAAGAACTTTCACCAACGCTTCCAAGTTCCCAAAGGAGGAACCACCAGGCCTAGTGACTTCCTCCGCTTTGGTTTTCCATTCCATTGCCTTCCTCTTCATATCCTTTCCCTTCTCTCCCTCCATTAACTCCCTCACAAGTTTCTCCACTTCGTCTCTTTTCACGTTGTTATCAATCTGCAGGCCAATACCCCATTCAGTGCAAGCAAACATACAGTTGGTCTGTTGATCAGCAAAAAACGGCCAACAAATAAGTGGCACACCAGCACAGATAGAATCCATTGTAGAATTCCACCCCATGTGACATAAAAACCCTCCAATGGAAGGATGCTTCAAGACTAGTTCTTGAGGACACCAGTTTGCTAACATGCCTCGCTTCTTCGTTTCAGATACAAATTCAGATGGCAACATCGCAGATTCGCCTTCAACTAGGTCAGGCCTTATAATCCATAAAAAAGGTTTATTGCTGTTGGCTAGCCCCCAAGCAAATTCCATCATTTGCTGTGGTGTTATTACAGTGATGCTACCAAAATTTACATAAACCACTGAGTTGGGTTCTTTTGAATCAAGCCACTCAATGCACCCAGGCTCTTCTTTCCAAAGATTTGAACCAAAATTTTTCAGATTACCGTTTGGAAACTGATCAACAAGCAATTGAAGAGGACCGAGAGTGTAAATTGGAGGAAACATTGTGGAGAGAGCATCCAAAACATCTCGTTCGAAGGATTCAAATGTGTTAAAAATGACAGCAGAAGCTCTTGAAGTTCTTTCTATTAGTGTTATAATCAAATTGATTTCGTCCACGTCTGCAGTTGTAACTAAACTTGGAAGATCCCTCAAACGGATATTTTCCTTTCCTGGAATCCATTCTATAGCTGTTTCTAAGAATTCATTTGTTAGATAACTCACATCTGCAAACAAAAAACATGCAGTATAAGTTGAAGTAAATACCATGCATTTTACTAAGATTCACAAGACAATCTTTCGAGTTTCGTTTAAACAGATACCTTTAACAGGTATTAAGCCTCTTTCAAAAAGTGAACGACATTTTGAGTAGCCCAAAACACCACAGGCGCTAGGAGTCCAAAACAGTGCATCAGGAATTCCAAATTCTTCAGCTGCATCAAGAGTGAAATTCATTACAGCGTCAGAGACAATACATGTTACCTGGGGTATAACACTGGAAGAGTTGAGTTTGGCAATAAGATCACGAAATGGGGCTAAGCAAGTCTTGGAGGTGGAGTAACAAAGAGTCAAGATGTCTTGAGTGGAATCAGCATCTGATGGTGGAAGACCATCAGGGATAGTTTCGAATTGAAAGTCTGGCAAGCCATCAAGAGAGCTGGCGCCTCTAGACCTGAGTAAGCGTCTGTGGTTATATTCAGTATTAACAAAGGTGATGTGAAAGCCATTGAAGTGGAGGATTTTTGCTAGTTTGAGCATTGGGTTTATGTGGCCTTGGGCTGGAAAAGGGACGCACACAGCATGAGGTTTATCAGCCATCTCTCTCTCTCTCTCTCTCTCTCTCTCTCTCTCTCTCTCTCTCAACAGATATGGTGAATGATAGGAATGAAGACGCTGCCACCGAACAAAATGAGTAGATCTCATGAGGTTAGCCGCATAGTTAAAGAGGTATGTTATTCTTTTTTATATTTTGGTTACCTAACATTAAGTTTTTCTGAAGGCACAAGACGAAATGGAAACTGAGCTTTCAAAATTCTTCACGAAGATATTTAGTTTTGGTTTTGGTTGACACCTAAAATCTGTTTTTAATCCCTTTTATATATATATATAAAACAATATGAAAACACAAAAAAATAAATTTGAAATAAAGAAAAAAATAAATATTTTTAAAAACAAATACAGGATCTATATAAATTTGATATCGAACTTGTAATAAAAACTATACAGGGTAAGGAGCCAGTAAATAGTCGGATTGGATTGCTTTATATGCTCATTGCAAGTGTGTTTTGCATGCCCTCTCTCACGTCGGTAACAATACTCGGCCGTGGCCATGTCTCTTGTAAACCAACAAAGCAATTAATTAATGAATATGCCGATAGAAATTATCAGAATTATGATTAGTGATTGTTTGCTGTATCTAGACCACGGCTTGTGTCATCATTCATTCCTACATGTACATTCTTATGTCTTCCTTGGTGGTAAGAAATCCCACGATTTATTATGTGTATATAAAATTACAAACTCATTTTCTCTGCACGAGATAAGATCAGTGCCAATAATTGGAGCACGGGACCCATTTAATTTAACACTGACAGGTGGACCCAAGTTTCAGTATTGGGGTGGACCCACCCATGTCATAACTACGAGCATGAATACAGGCAGGCAAATAAGACAGCTATGATATCACTTTCACCCAGCTAACGTCAAATTACATTAATCAAGTACGGGCTCAAAACCAAGCAAGGTGACAAAGTTGTCAATCACTTTTCTTACCAAGTAGAGATATGGCAGAGATGCGGATTAAAAAAATAAAAATCATGAGTTATATTTTTACGAAATAAATCATGAGTTTAGCTGAATTTTTTTTATTTAACTTTTTTTAATAAATATTTTTCATTTTTTATTTTATCCTTTAAAACTTACACTACTCTCATGACCCAATTAAGTCAAAGCAGGTCGTGGAGGTAGAGTAACAAAGAGTCATGCATGTTGTCTTGAGTGGAATCAGCATCTGATGGTGGAAGACAATCATGGATAGTTTCGAAGTGTAAAAGCCTGTTTGTTTCTGTGTTTTAAAAGTGCTTCTGATAAAATTTAAATTTTTTTTATTTTTTATTAACTTTAAATTAATGTTTTTAGTGTTTTTAAATCATTTTGATGTGCTGATGTCAAAAATAATTTTTAAAAAAAAAAACATCATGACGATTTTAGTATGAAAAGCCTTGTTTTCAAACACACTCTAAGTCTGTCAAGCTATCAAGAGAGCTGGTGCCTCTAGACATGAGTAAGCGTGTGGTTATTTTCAGTATAGCCATTGAAGAGTAGGATTTTTGCTAGTTTGAGCATTGGATTTTTGTGGCCTTGGTATGGAAAAGGTACGTACACTGCATGAGGTTTATCAGCCATCTCTCTCTCTCAGCAGGTATGGTGAATGATAGGAATGAAGACTTTGTGTGTGCTCATGCCTGCGATATCAGGTTATTCTCAACAGTGAGTGTGTTATAAATTGATAAGGAAATGTTTAAGATAGATTATATAAATATTCTATCAGATATATTTATCAACGGATGGAATATATTTAAGTCAAATATGATATTTAGTCATGCTAAATCAGAATTAATAACAACTCAAAAAATTTATAATTTTTAATTTGATTGTTGGATGATATTCAATTTTTTATAAGAATTCCTAAAGGTTATTTTTTTTTTCTAAAATAGCCACCGTGTAGCTACTTGGACCATTGCATTTTTAGATATAAAAAAATCTTGTCAAGGCTTCTGGTTTTGATAATTTTTATGATTTTTCTTGTTATTTTTTGATTTTATGATATTTTTAAATTTCATGTTTCTTTCTTTTATAATTATTATTTTTTTAAAAAAACCTTTGAATTTTCATGTTTCTTTCTTTTATAATTATTATTTCATGGTTTAATAAAATGGATGTATTGCCTTGCTGGGATGTGTCTGTTTCATGGATTGTTTTTCCAATCCATCCAAGGTAGAGGCTCAGACCAAATATTTAATTTGGAGAAAGGGACGTGTAGGTACTGATAGAGCTAGAAATCATAGACATTTCCATGTTTTAAACGGAGAATCTTTTCACCATAAATCGGTCCCCTCGGTAGATACACTACTATTGTTGGATTAGGTATTGCTAGCGTCGTGCTCACGCATCGCTGGAGGATCAATTTTTTTTTTTTTTTTTTGTTCATTAGGAAAATAAATATATTATTATACTATATATTAAAAAACATGGTAAAAACACTATGTATTTAACATAGAGTGTTTGTACTATGGATAACACTTTAGTGCAATAGAGGCGTTGTCTTTGCTATTTTTTTATTCAAAAAATACTGTTGGGAGCATTGTCTTTTCTGTTTTCTGTGTCAAAAGTTGTTGGGTCTGAGTTTCAGTCAAACCCAGATATTTTCAATTTTATTTTTTTGCCTCTTTAGATTTTTTTTCTTTTCTATTTTTTTATATTTTTCATATGGTAAAGAGAAAATAAATTGATAAGACTTTTTTTATATTGTATAAAAGTTGGGTGATGATAATTTTTTTTTTTATTTGAGGTTGGGTTGGTTGAATTTTTTTTCTCCCAATAGAGTTGGGTCAGTTTTAGGCCTTGCTGCCCAGCATAACCCAATAATGTTGGGCCTTGCTGCCAGTAGAACCCAATTCATGACATTTCCATTAAATGCATTTATTTACAAAAGTTATGGATTTGTTTATACGGTAGAAGTTTAATTTGTTTCCCGGCCTATTCGCATAAGAATTAGGATTGGGTCCTTCTATTGTTTATACGATAGAAGTTTAATTTAGCTTGCATATTATGAGTGGATAGTTAGGGACATTGCTATGCTGAATGCCCAAAACTATAACAGAGCTGACATTTTATTTTTCACGGATTAGACCACTGACTAGAACCCTCAAAACAACTGTTTTGTTGCCTAAAATTTTTTTCAGCAAACTATCCAGAACCAAAACCATTACTATTAATATTCTAACCAGAGTTATATCAGTTATTTCCGTGATTGAGATAGCCACGATTATGCTTTTACCATCCTCCATGAAAAGGACCATTACGACCAAAATTTTGTTTATAATTGTTAACTGAAGACCATGACTGATGCTGTGAGAGGAAGGCTGAGAGAGGCTGAGATGGTGTTGGCAACAGTGGAGTTGTCACAATGGGTTGAAGAGAAGCCTTGTGCAGAAACTCATCTATGAGAAGATGGCTGTAAAGATCAGTGTATGAAATAGGTTCTGCTCTAGTGGAGAAGATGGTTACTAGATCCTGAAATTCTCCTCTCAATCCACGGAATATATAGAGGTTAAAGTCTTCCATGGATAGTGGCTTACCAGTAACAGCAAGCTCATCAAATAACATATTGGCTTGCTGCAAATAAGCACTAACAGTGCTATCATTCTGCCTCGGGTCTTGGAATGATCCATGGAGTTGTATGATTTGTGAGTTAGAGGGTGAAACAAGAGAAGTTTTAAGAGTTGTCCACAGACCATGGGATGTATAGCAATCAACGACAAAATACAACACTTTAGTAGACAGAGATGACAGAATAGCACTCATAATCAATTTATCTTGCTGACATAAGGGGCATGGGAAAGAGCCATCAACATAGGAGTACACACCTTGGTCTAACAAGTAAGGTTTCATCTGCATCCTCCAGTATAAAAAATTTATGATTGATAATTTTAAAGAAATTAATTGTTGAGTGTTTGATAGAGGAACAATCTTGTTATAGGGTCTGGCTACTGCTGTGAAATCAGAGGAAGGAACCATTGTAACAGAGTAGACGTGTGGGAAGGCAATAATCGAGTGTTTTGATGGCTGCAGCAGAAGAATGAATGTCAAAGGAGAGTGATTCATTACCAGAAGAAAAAATAGCAGCAGCAGCCGATACACCACCAGAGGGAAGGATTGTTGCAGTAGAAGAGAGAATTGATGCAGCCATGTGAGAGTCCATATTTTGGGTGCTTGCAGAGTCCATGATGAAGAGGAATATCAAGTCTGCTCTAATATCAAGTTAGAGAATAGAAGAACAATATACATGTATGAAATAATAATGGTTGCGTGTGTGAGAAAACACTTCACATGATAATTACATTATGCATATGATAAGTTCTTCGTAATAATCACAACTTATAACATGTTTGGGATAATTTATTAAATCCAAATCTTGATTCTAATTGAGCTCAATCCATGAAAAATAGCAATATAAGCTTAACTCGTAGATAACTATGATATCCATAAAAGATTTAGATTAACTCAATATATTTAACTCACTTAGATAAAATTTTTTGAATGAATCGGGTATAAAATTCGTAAAATATTAGATATTGAACAGAATATAATTATGAGCCCAAACTTCTTCCAACTATATCCATAAACACTCGTAAGATCTTATATAGTTGCCAACTTTGTTCTTCAATGTTATTCAGTTGATTAATATAAATATTTAATGATTCATACTTTGGTTTGGATAGGATTCGTAATCAAAATTGCTACAATAACAACTGCATGCTCAGTTATCAATTCAATCCAATCATAGAGTTACAACTAATGGTCCAAGAATTTCATTACATCATATCCCAATTTGGGTTTAACAATTATTCCTTCTCGAACATTAGGTGTCAACTCAAGTTATAATAAATATAGTTATTAAATTTAATTTGAGATTGATTTGATATATAATCTTGATTATAGATTGGATGGATTCCAAACAACATTAATTTGAAGAAAAAAAAAGTCAAATAGAGTTTTAATTGCATCACAAATTCATCCATTACATGAACCAAGTCAATTCTATACTAATTTTTTTTCATACAAAATTAAAAGAAGAATCGGTCGGGTCTTGAGTTCACTTTGGCAGCCAGACCAGATTTAATATTAGAGGTTACAGATCAACAAAGAATCGAGCTTCAGATTTAATATTAGCTGTGGAGCCAAAATCCGTAGTGTGAACAGGTAGAGTTCAGATTTTGTTTAGAATAGCTAGTCTGGCCAGTCAAACAAAGAATAGAGCTTTGGCTAAACTTGCTTGTATTTTGCTTTTCTTTTATAGAACTGGCCCAGCTACTTAAACATAGATGTGGCAGGCTTTCTCATGAATTGGATGGACGAAATGTTTTTATAGGGTCAACTATGGACTGGTTTGGTATCATTGTTATTTTTTGTTTTTACAAACTTTTTTTGTCAAGTATTTTCATTAATTATCCTATTTTTCATCTTTTCTTTTAGGTATTTCTACCACTATTCCTTATTTTATGTTTTTAAAATCTGTTTGCTAAATTCTAAACTCAACTATAATATTCAATTTACTTCTATTTTTCAATTTTGTCAACTATTTTTTTCCTTCACAAAATTACACATAGTTTAACAATTGTAAACTAATAAGGTGTTTTCTAAAGAAGAAGAAGAAGAAGAAGAAGAATTGGTGATAGAATTTTCCTTGATGGAGAAGTCTTCAATATTCCTCAAAGTACATTCACTCCTTGATGATTACATTTAAGAAACAAATATCAGTAATTTCTACTCCAATATCATCCTCAGCCTATTGAAACAGTATGTGACAGCTTCCTTTTATTTTCTTCTTACAAGGGAAGGGACATGCTCAGAACTAGCCATGTCAATCACACCAGGACTTGATCAACCAAGATCCACCATGTTTTTTCGAATAGAGATTCCTCAACTGATAGCCCACAAGAACTAGAAAAACATAAGCTATCCAAAAATAGGACTTGAATTCAGAGCTCCCTTAATCCTTGGCCAAGCCTTCACCATTTTTGCAAAGTATAATAGGTTCCTGTTTTAAGCAAATGCTCATCCTTCATTCTTGTCGTGGATGAAATCTGTCAAGGATCCTGGAGATGGAGATGGAGATGGAGATGCGGCTGAATCAATGAGGAATGATTTTAAGTGCTTAGCAAATTCCTTGGCTTTCTCTAAATTAACTGCATGTCCTGCATTCTTAATGATCACTAACTGAGAACTTTCTCCCACATGCCTGTAAAAGAGCAGTACAAGAATTTAAACTGTTAGGAAATAGTTGATTACAGGAAAAAAAGACTCAAATTTTCAGAAATTAAAATGCCAAAATCATGGAAGAGTTTTGTTTTAACCTTTTCAATCTGTGCCCCAATTCCACAGGGAAGATTTGATCTTTCTCTCCCCATATTATTAATGTTGGCTGCTTTGCAGGAAAAAGAAAAGAAAAAGAAACTGTTTTAAAGATTCATTAACAAATCCTTTTGCACCATTGCCTCCTTTGTCGTCAAGTGTCAGAGGCTATAAATTGGCACAAAATCAAGGACTTGAACTAGATAGGTCAAGAATGGTAAGGAACCTGTGTGATCTTTGGTAGAACAGAAAGGTTTCGACCATGAAGTATGGCTTGGATCAATTCCCTCTTCTCCTTAACATAATCTGTACACATGACCTGTCAGAGAAGAAACATCGCAGACTGTAAACCGAAAGATTATCATCAATGTATCGAAGGGTAATTTTTTTGCGTATTGGGCCTAACCTCCGAAAAAAATCCATTAAATTTAATAATTCACAGAAGGTTAGAAGGACTTGCATCAATAAAATCTGTGAGAAAGAAAGACGGTATGCCCATGGCTGGTTTGACAAACGAAAACCGCATCAACTCCCTCAATTTCTCTGCTGTCTGTGGCAACAAAATGCTGGCTGCTTCATCCAAATTTGGAACAGCAAACAAACCATTGTCCATATCCTTTTCTTCCAAGCAAACCCCAGCACAACATAACACAACTTTTTCTATTTTCTCTTGAAACTGTGCAGCCATGCTATACCCCACAAATCCTCCATAACTGATCCCAACAAGATTCATTCTATGCACCCCATGTGCCTCCATTAGCCTCATAACGCATTGAGCCTGGAAAGACTCGGTTCTTTCAGGCCTGGATGTGTAGGACTCACCGAAGAAAAGAAGGTCCGGAACATAGACATTGAAACGTGATGTGAAGATATGGAGATGCTGACCATATTGCCACATTGCATTGGCTCCAAAGCCATGGAGAAGCAGAAGACTGGGTTTCGATGATTTGATGATTCTTGGTACCCAACAATGCATAATGGTGCCATCTCCAAGATTAGCGGAGTGGGCACGAAGACCGGCCTTGGCGAATGAGTAGCGGTAGAACCAATCCCGGGATGCTGTAAAGCTGAAACATTTTGACATCATGTTTCTTGATATATGTATGAAAATCAGAATATATAATTATGTATGATTCTTGAATTCTTGGCTTTACGTCCTAGCAATCTACAAAGACAAAAAATTCCGAGATTGTACCTAACGATTTTTTTTTTTTGCACTAACAGGATCGAAAACTTGAAATCCTTTGTCTTTTGTTTCAATGGTCAAGTGACCATAGAAAAGTTAGTAAACAGATATAATTGGAAAAGACTCTTCCCAACAATTCGGAATAAAATAAAAATGCACTAATTTTAATGCTACTCACAAAAAATTTAAAAACAAATTATATATTAACCAATTGGATTAGTGATATATTAGATCATTGGTCAGCAGGTGATCAATTTTTTTAACATAAAAAATATATTTAAGTATTACTAACTTGTTTTCTAATAATTTTTTAATCATTAACTTAAATTATAAAGCATATTTGATGATATTTTTTTAATATTAATATGAAGATTTATTAGATGATATTGTTTTTGAAATATTGAGACAACAAGAATCAATTCAAGTTAATCAGTTAAATTTGTAACTCGGATCATGAGATTGTGATAATCTTATAAAAAGTAAATTAAAATAATTTATGAAAGTCATTATTAATCATCCAATATTAAAGGATGAAATTAAAAAAAAATAAAAATAAAAAAGCGAACAAAAAACAATTAACCAAATCAACTAAAGTTAACTTGTTAAATTCACAATATGGATAATGAGATTAGGATAACCATATAGTAAGCAAGTTAAAAAAAAATAATACTCAATTTTCAACCAATTTAATGTTGAAGGACTAGGATAACTTTATAAAAATAAAATAAAAAAGACTACGAAACTCTATTTCCAATAGATTTAATGTTAAAAGTTAAAATTGAAAAAAAAAATTAAATACATGAGACCGAAATAACTCCACAAAAATCAAATAAAATAATTATGAAGCCCAATTAAAAAAATATTAAACTGAAAAAGGACAAAAAAAAGTCAACATGCAAACCCGTGATTCAGGTCATAAAATTAGGATGACCCTATAGAAAGAAAAAATATATATATGAAGATCAAATTCCCAACCAACTTAATGTTGAAGGTTGAAATAAAAAAAAATCATTTAAAAAAAATTGCCTAAAAAAATTATTTAAGTCAACTTAAGTTAACTTATTAAACTCGCAATCTACGTCATCAAAGTGAGGTAAATTTGTAGAAACAAATAAAAAAAATTATAAAGCCCTACTTCAAACTGATTTAATATTGAAGGATGAAATAAAAAAATATTAAATCTTTGAGACTAATATATAGTCCAATAGAAAGAAAATAGAAAAAAACTACGAAATATAATTCCCAAAACTACTTAATATTGAAGCAAAAAAATGCAAAAAAAAAAAATTGAGTTGTTGAAAGGTAAAATTAAAAATTAAAAAAACAAAATATTATTCTAATGAATAATATTTTGTGGTTGTTGCTATGATAATTTAGCCATATCTTTTAATATTTTATTAATTATGAAGCATAATTTCTAAAATAATTTAAAGTAAAAATTGAAAAATAAATAAATAAAAGGTAGATTGTTGAAGGGTGAAGGGAGAATTGAAAAAAAAAAAAACAAAATAAAGTACTAGTGTGTCTACAATAATTTAGCTATATCCTTAAATATTTTGTTAATAATTCCTTGAATTGTTTCTAATGTGGTCCTTCCACTAATTTTATTATCCCTTACTGCATCATTAGTTAAGAATGTGATTGATACCTTGGATGATGACAATGTTTATTTTTACTTTTTATTTTATAATGTAATGAAGTATAGCCGAAAATGATGAAAAAATAATAATTGTTGCTCATGAAGGAAAATTATTTTAAAAACATTATGGAGAACGACACACCGAATGAATTTTTTAAAATGATAATGATGATGATACAAAGTTAACCCAGTAAAAATAATTCATCTTTATTTGACCAATATTTTTTTTTTTTTTTTTTTTTGTACCGGTGAACTCTTTTGGCTTGAAGATTTGACCAATTTTTACACCAAAACAAACACACACAACTGTTTCTTTTGATTAGGTTCTAGCTGGTGAAGACTTGAATGGTTGCAGTTTGAGGTGGATGGTAAGAACAGATGTGTGAGGTTTTATGATAGGCTAGCTGTTGAATGATGGAAAAAGCAATGGATCCATGCGAGTTCATATTGGAGCTTAACCTGGTGAATTACATCATCAGCCCTGGGAATGGGCTTGCTTGTGTGTTGGGGAAGCGCAAGAACCTGGAGAAGATTCATTTGGACATGTATGTTGGAGTCAGAGGTTGAGATACTATAGGCTTGGCGAAAAACACAAGTAATCTTCGCGCAATTTATCTCCGAGTTCCTTCAGATTTCTCTCTGCCACTTCTGATGAACAGTTCACTAAGATTAAACAGATGAGAGTTCTGGCTCAGAACTGTTCAGTGCTTGAATCTGTCTGGTCCCTTATCTTCATTTACACAAAATGGAATCCTCAATTTAATTCAGATGTGCCCAATTCAGGAACTCGCTTGAGACCATGTGTATTCCTTCAATGGCGTTGGGATGGAAGTTCATTTTTCAGCTCAAAATCTTGGAACCCGAGAGCTTGTCAGATGTCAAGAAATTAGATTAGCGATGCCCACTACAGCTTGGGAGCCAGTTTCCTCGTTTGCGTATTATGATTAAAAAAAATATTAGGGAGTTACTGGTGATGAATTGGGCCCTCTTATTAGGAGATACAAATTGGAATTCTTAGCTGTTGGAGATTGCCCTCAAATTTCTGAAAGGGGCGTTCAAGGAGCTGCAAGATATGAGTCATTCCGGCAAGACTTGTCCTGGATGTATTGAACTTGTATTGGACTCAAAAAGAAAAGGAGTACGCATGAAATTTATGCAATCTTCAATGCATTTTGTAAGTGATTATCATTTACAATTAGATCAAAATCCTGTTTTCAGGATCTGTTGTTGTATGATTGTTACTTCTAGCAGTTGGATTATTTGGCTGTGATTGTAAAATATGTAATCCCGTAATGGACCACCAATTTGTGGAATAGTAGCATGATCCTTGTGGATTTATTATGAAATAACATTTTGAAACTTCGATTTACTTTCATTTTGAGATTTTTATCACTTGAAAGTTTGAGAACCTTTACTATCTATAAGGCATAGATGTTTTGGAATTGATAGAACTTGTTTGCAGAACTGGTCGGAAGGGCATTCCTAAACAAATGAAATGTCTGACAAACTTTTTTCTATATATGCACATCCATAATGCAGGGCATCTGTCTCCATTGTTATTCAAGGACCTGCAGTTTCAAAAACATAAGTGGTTTCCGGTTTCACTTAATTTGTTTTCCTCAGCAGTGTTGAAGGATCTGGACATGAACTCAGTGAGCGAGGATGTTGTCAACACCAGGCTTTGAACACAAAGAAGATACTATCAAACACTCAAACAAACAATAATCAGAATTCAATGAAATACAAGTGGATAAGACTGGATTACAAACTAGGAACAAGAGAAAAAAATGGGGAGATAAAGAAGGAAGGCAGAAAAGAAATATTACGAACTAAAACAAATTTGCGATTCTGTGCAATATGAAGTAGCGATGAAGAAAATCATTGTTTTTGTAGCTTCATTCTGCCATCTCAGCAGCTCTTTCTACCAGTTTTTTCTCCCTATGTAGGCATTTTACTGATTGGCTCTGCTAGTATCTAGAGGCCGCTTATCCAGAAACGGGCAGTCAACAACTCGGACATCCTTCACTGATGGTAGTGGCAGGGCATTCCAATAGAAGCTTTTTAGATTTGGCAAGGATAATAATTCGACAGCTTTGAGTTTTGCAAATGGGTTTAGATTTTCCACCAACTCAGGAACCTCAGGCAGTTTCTCCACACTTGCTAACTCTACCAGTTTAGGGCAGTTTGATACCCTAAGAAATGTAAGGTTTTGAGCAAGTATAAGCCATGTCAAGTTACTCAATTTCAAGCAATTTTCTACATATACACTGGAGAGGCTGCGGAAGGGTCTCTCGGTTGTGACCACTTGGGCAAGGTTGTTGATAGCTTGCATCTTTTGTAGTTCCCCTTCCCAGTCAATCTGCAACTCTTCCAAACTCCCACAATGACAAATGTGCAGAGTATCCAGATTTTTCATATTTGCTAATGATGAAAAATTAACTAGCTTTGAATCATGGAAAAGCTCGAGGTATAGAACTCGAGTAGAACTCTGCATCCCTTGGAAGCTTGACAATCGCTCAAGAGCAGCAGCACTTCTTATGGTGACAGTCAGCATATTCAGTTTTCCCAGGCACTGCAGTTCTTCTACCAAGGATTCATCTCTTGAAAGAATACAGTCTTCAGCTGCCTGTTCAGAAGAACCACAACGGAACATTCTTAATATACGCATCATCGGGAAGCCAGATATCACTCCGTGTGGTAGTAGATAGAGCGAATGCGTATACTCCAGGTTCAAATATCTCAACTTTACCAATTCATTCAACTCTGTTGGCAACTCCTTTATGCCTGTCCGTGAAAGATTCAGATACTGTAAGGAAACCAACTTCCAAACATCCCTAGGCAATCCGACTAAGGAAATGTTATTTGACAAGTCTAGAACTGTTAGTTTAGGCATAAATTGGAAGAAACCTCTGGAGATTTTTTTCAAATGAATACTACCAAGAAACAAAGTTTGAAGATTGGAGCAGTTTGGTGTTTCTGAAAGATGTTCTATATGATTTGCCATAAACGAAACCTTTCTGCCACCTTCCCATTTTCCAACCTCCGGAGCCTTACTTGATTGAGCTCCAGTTTGCACGAAAAAATTTTGTTGATCCCTTTCAATATCAGATGCTATCCACAAAGCCATATCGCGAATCACATCATGCATTCTCACACAATCATCTTTATCTTCCAATAAACATGCATGGAGAAGACAACCGATAACGTGATACCCCCAATTCTCTACCACTTCCCTGCCATCACTTCCATCTAAAATTCCCTCACCAATCCAATAATCTATCAGATCATTTTTATTTATCAGAAAGTCCTCTGGAAAGAGACTACAGTACAGAAAACAATTTCTTATTTTTTGTTTGGATAGATTATCATAGCTAAACTTCAACAGAGGGAATACCTCATCTCCCATGCCTGAAAATTCTGAAGCTGATTTACTTAAGACCTGGATAGCATGACGCCATTCTTGAGGTGTTTTCTTGCAAGCCATAGCCCGACCAATAGTGATGAGCGCAAGGGGCAAACCTCCACATTCACTGGCAACATTTCTTGCGAGTTCAGGAATATCAGGATGAACACAAAGAGTTTGATCTCCTACTTTTTTCCGAAACAAATCCCAAGCATCGTCCCCTTCCAAGCAATTTACCTTCACAGTTTTGTGAGCATCCATCAGGCCGCAAATTTCTTCGGAACGAGTTGTGAAAACTACCTTGGAACCGTTTTTCATATCAGGAACAGGAACTCCAAGTTTTTTTAAATCAACCCTCTCCCAGATATCATCCAACAACATCACAAACCTTTTATGGCGTAAGGCATTAAATATGTCCACAGCTTTTTCGTCAAGGCTTTTATTCTTCCACAAATCATCAGAACAGCCTATATTTCTCCCTATGCTTTCTTGAACAGTGTTAAGTTTCAAATCTTTTGACACCACTACCCATATCACAATATCAAAATAATCGAGTGTCTTGAGAGACTCGTTGTTGATTTGAGTCAAGAGGGTAGTTTTTCCGACACCCCCCATTCCATATAACCCTACAATTCCCACCTGTTTTTCTTCTCTCAGGCAGGTCCACACCTGATTGAATGTTGACTCCAACCCCACTGTTGGTTCACTGGGCCTTGCAACTCCTGAAGCTGCAGGAACCTTCTCAGCCACCACTTTGAAATCTCCGTTGGCCTTTAAATCAGCCACATCCCGTAGCCTCTTATCCACTTCTTTGGCAAACCTGTAGCTTGACTTGTAGTTCTTGGAACAGTAACCTCTAAGACACAGTCTTTCAATTTCTTGAGAATCTTCTCTTAGCAATTCATTAGCTCTATCAATAGCAGCTTCTGCCCTTGAAATCCACCTTTGTACTTGGTCTAGCCTCTTCAATTGTTGCTCCTCGTCAACTTTCACTCTTCTCGTCACATCATTATGTAGATCTGTTAGCCCTTCCACTGCAATCTTCAAACCATCGACATTTTCTTTAAGCTTGGATATGTAGACAGCTTTTCTGAAAGTGAAATCCAAGCAACCAGAGAGTAATTGATCGCATGATATGGAGATCGTGCAAAAGTTTCCCATATATTCTTTTTCAAGATTTCAGTAAAGTGAGAAATCTGTCAGGGAAAAAACATCAAAAGAGGAGGTTTCAGAAGGACACAAGCCTAGTTAAGCCCTTTGTTTGGAAACAAAAATCTTATCAGATCATTGTGGCCATTGACTTGAGTTTTTCATTGACTTACAGAATAATGCTAAAGATCATTAGTGATAAGGTTTGAGAAAACCCTACGAACTATGAAGGTTCCATATGGGGTCCACAAGGTTGATTAATTAGAATTGTTTGGATATAATTGTTAACAGCTTCATAAACTTTCCTTTTAGCTCATTTCCAACTTGTACCAAAACCAAAAATAACAAATTAATAACATGTCGATGGGGTCTGTTTTATCCCGTGAGCTTGAACGCCTCGGGATAAAATCATTAATTTTGTTTGACCCATCTATTTATGAAATAAGCATAGGTAAATTATCATCGTTATTGTAAAATATTTGTAAAAAATCTTTATTTATTTATTTAGAGACATTTTAATAATTAAATTAGAATCAATTTATAAAAAATCAACTATCCTTTTAATAAAGGTTTTTTTATTAAAATAAAATTATCATTGTAAAAGCAAAGAGAAAAATTTAAAATTGATAAAAAAAATTTTATTTTTTTATTTTATAGCTCTTAATAACTTCTCTTTCTCGTAGAAGAAAGGTTAGCATGTCTCATCAAGATAAAATATATATGATTTATAATCTTATCAGGACAAAATATTTCTAATCTATACTCCCATTATAATAAAATATCTCTGATTTAAGGGCTCAGCCCAGCCAAAAAAAAAAAAGAGAAAGACAAAGGCTAGGTTTATTAAGCTGCCCGTCATCCCATCCCAACCGAGCTAGGTTCAGCCCAACCTAATAAATTTAATAATAATATGAAAAAAATTCAAATTTTCCAAAGAGCATTTTAAAATATTTATGGGCCCCTCGCATTTTTTTCAAACTATTTTGCATAATATCAGGCTATAAACTTACACTGTAAGATATAGACTCGATATTAAAAATTGCATCTTTTCATGTTTTAAAATGTAAAATGAATATTGTAATCAGTTTATGATTATTCATTAGGGTTTAGCCAAAAAAAAACCATAACAATTATCATGTTTGGAACGTTAGGAATTAGTTATATTTAAGTATTTTTGATCCATCAGAGGGCGTTTAGGCTCAGCACTTGGCTATACTCAGGGATGATGGGTTTGGCAACTCGTTAGACCCACAGGCATCTGGGCTCAGCGCCTGGTTGAGCTCATGAATGATGGGTCTGATAACTTGTCAAACTTACAAGCATCTAAGCTCAGCGTTTGGTTGAGCCTAAGGATGATGGGTCTTAACTTTCTCATGGTCAACTCTTTGAAGAGCAGTTTCAAACAAACAAACAAAAAGCAATAAATGTTGATCCATTAATAGCCCTCAATTATTTGTGTATTATACGCAAAGAATTTGAAAAGCCTATACTCGTAATAGGTGAGACCTTTTTTGTCTTTCCCATAAGATTTTTTCGCGTCCTTCCTGGTACCGTTGGGATTCTCAAGTCCAGGTGGCTTCTTGCCCTTGGTAGAAGGTTCATTTTGGGGAACAAAATGATATCTAGCACTCAATATAGAGCTTGAGTAGACTTCTTAAGACATGTGAGATATAAAAAATTTTCATTTGACAGCGACGATGTAAGGGTTTTTTCTTTATAACCCTAGTTACTCTTACTTTTTTTTCCTTTCCTTTACTTTTACTTCATCTAATCTGTAAAAAAGAGAGAGAAAATAACTCTCATAGAAGATATTCCAATCCATGTCTTTCTTTAATCGAGAAAAACATGTACGAATCATCCTAAAAAAACCTTTTAAATGATCTTTCTTTTCTACTAGAATTAATAGAGCCTAAAAGCAATAGGCCTCGTTTAAGAAAGAGAAGTGCTCCAACTCTTGACAAGGAGTTCAAGTTTCGCTCAGAACATGAAAAAAATGATAGGAGACAGGGGTCCTTCATATTAGGCCTCAAGGTTCAAAGGGATGCTATATTGGCGTTGTCTTATGGTAGAGAGGAAAGAAGATCCTCTCATAAGGGCCTATCTGCTTCTCCTACTAGAGGTGCTCAAAAGATAGAGGTCTCGTAAGATTCCCTCACATGTCCCAACCATAGACCCTTAGGAGAGAAGGAGGTTTCCTCAAACCCCTAACGATGACGTCCCCAACATCATATGTATTGTGGACGTGAAAGTCATGGCTTACTAATAAGCTGGAAAGTATGTTGCTCAGATGTCTCTCCCTGATAAACATATTAGTAAACTGACCCTAGGAACCCCCTAAGGTTTTTTTTAAATTACTACCCCTCTCTATATGTACAAGATGAGGTATTCCTTCCCTCTTCAGGGATTTGTGAGGGATAAATTTAGCTACTACCAGTTAGGTCTGAGTCGGCTGCATCCCAATGGGTGGACATTCATGTCCTTTTTTGAAAATTTTTATAGAATGGTTGGACTCAAGCCTATTGTAAATGTCTTAAGGAGTTGCTACTAATTGGTCGTCAGCATCGATGACAGCAACGACATGCGTTAGTTCTTCACCTTTACTAATAGGAGCAACAATGTCATGGAGAACACGATGACCGAGAAACCCAACTCTACCAAGAACCTGATGGGAAAGTGGTTAATCATAAGATATATTGAAATTATCGATCGCCAGTAAGGACTGTAGCAAATCTGGGGGTGCTCCTTTTATTGAAAAACTCCTCCCCGCGAGGTAAACATCAAGCCTCATTTGAGCTCAGATAAAGAGAAAAGAAATGTGCAATTTTGGATTCAACCAAAACCGATTATGAAGTTGACAAAATGGTCAAGGGATATTACTATGATGTTTTGCAAGGTATAAAGTCATCCTATCATGTTTTTTTTTTTTTTTGCTCGTTTTAAAATCTAACATTCTTTTATCTCTATAGGGTTGATAGTTGAAGGAAAAGGATAGGTGTCATGGATAGAGGTGAGGAAAGAAGGGAAAACACCATTGGAGAGCATAACCCATGTGGAAGATGAGGGTCATGATCTTCTCTTATCCCGAGAAGAAAAAAGCCTAACCCTCTCTGTAGTGATCGTAAATGCTGCCACTCACTTCAAGAGAAGAAGAGTTTATACTTCATTGACCAACCATCCCCAAGCCCCGCCGATAGAGGCACCTGATGCGATCTTTCCTTTGCCTCAACTTCCTGCCTTATCATCCAGGAAAAGGGCATCTATGACATCCACAAAGTCTGGTACCATAGAGTTCCAGGACATCTTTGTTGATCTAGCCCTGGGCTATAATTCATTCAATTTTTCAACTCTAACAGGAGAGAAAGGGAAATTGATAGAGGCTATGGTTGAAGGGAGAACATGCCTTAGGAATGATAGCCTTGAGGTTGTGACAAATCTGGAAAGGGCCTTTACAATCCCATTAAACATCTCTACAATGTCTGACGAAAACTTTCATCGCTATTTGGTGTTAACTATCCAAATAGCTTTCAATGTAGGGATAAAACGTCTTATTTTTTAGTTTTGGTTAAGTGATTTCTTCTCTTTAACATTGTCTCTTGGTAGGTTTTTATGATGTGTGCCCATTCCCGGAGGCATCGAGCAACAAAAAAGAGTTATGTGAGAAGGGTCATGACTGTAAATAGGGAAAATCAAGCAACCTTTGACTACCTTTAGGAGAAAAAAAATGTTGTAGAGGCTAAACTACAAAGCATTAAGGTGGCTTATTCCAGACTAAAGGACCAAATGTATGGTCTTTCCCTCAAATTGAGATCTCAGGAGAAAGCATTTGAGGCCTCCTACAACAAGGTGATTCTCTTGAAAAGGGAGCTTCTTCAAGTTAGGGACTCCAAAGTTAATATGCAAACTGAGATTGCTACCACACGAGCTGAGTTATTTGTACCAAGAAAGAGAACCAGCATCTTCAAGCAAAGCTTGAGTTTTTAAAGGATTCCTTCAAGTGAAGTTGGAGTCTTTGAGAGATTCTTATAAGAAATTTCAAGAGTTTTTCAAGGGCTCGATAGCTTTGACTAAGACGGTGGAAGATAGATATTCTTGGTCATATCCAACCTATATTTCTTCAACCTCTTCAAAGGGATGCAAGTGGATTTTAATGCAGCCTTCCATCTAGTGTTAGTCTCGAACATCTTAGATGTCTTCCTAGTGAGGGCTACTTCGACTCTATAAAGGGAGTATATGACTAAGAAGCCTAAGCTAGATCTTTAGACCCCCTACGTATATATGTGTACTCTCGTTTTGTACATATCATATTTTTCTAATTCTTTTGTTGATTTGCACAAGTTTTAGTCCTTGTATAAAGTTCCTTTTTAGGTCTAATTCCAACACTTAACAAAAAAATTTTGGATCTATTATCCATACTTAATAAAGCATTTATAGGTCCAACGCCCATACTTAATGAAGCGTTTCTAGGTCTAACTATTATACTTAATGAGACATTTCTGGATCCATTACCCACATTTAATAAAGCATTTCTAGGTCAGATGCCCATACTTAATAAAACATTTCTAGGTCGAACAACAATACTTAATAAAGCATTTCTAGTTACAGGCGATAGATGAGCTAGCCTTAGCTAGATTCATAAGAGCTTTATCTTTTTAGAACAATGAGAGATGTCATTTAGTTTAGGTGTATTTATTGTGGAACATTAAGAAGCCTCTTGGTAGGGAGTGGTGTTAAATGGCTTTAATTTTGGTCTACATAAGGCCTTATGGACATTAATCCTATAATAACAAAAAAACTTTTCAACTAGGCAGAGTCCATCATGTTTTTAAAGGAAGGTGCGATTGCCCTATGAAGAACATATCAATCTCTTCCAAGGTAAATTGTTATGTAGCACTAGGAAGAGGAATCTTCTTTAATAAACAAAGGTCCTTCAATTATTATAAAAATATGACTGGAGAAAAGATAACGTAACCTCTTTATTTATGGATCATCTACCTATGAGGTCCATGAGCTTGATAGAAGTTATTAGTTACCAATAGCTTTTGAAGTTGCATGGATTAAACCAACACTCTGTTGGTAGCCATTGAAGGCTTTCTAAAACCTCAAAATTCCAATTCCGATAGTAATTAAGGATGATAATGGAAATTAAGCTACCGGTTTGCAATAACTCTTGAACTTACATGGTTTGAACTGACATCTTGTTGGCACCTGATGACAATCTTTCAAAACTTAACGGCCCCAAATCCAATGGTAATTAGGAATGATAATGGCCTAGCTCCTAGAGGAGCGATCGGTGGCTCTTTTATAATTTTCCTACAAACAGCACCAATGATGAGGTTCTATTTTATCTCATAAGGTTAAAGGTCGAGCCTAGGCCTAGGATAAAGTCATTAATCTCCTAGTTCTAGCAATCTGACCTACCCTTCCATGGTGAAAGCATAGGTAAATCATCATTGTTACTTGTAAAAGGTCATCTTTTATCTATTTGGGTATCTCGATGATTAAATTAGAATCAGTTCAGTAAAAATCAATTATACCTTTGAGTAAGAGTTTTTCTATTATGATATAATTGTCATTGTTAAAACAGAGAGAAAAAATTGAACCTAACACTATCATCTTTGTTTCCTCATTTTATAGCCCTAAGGTGCTTCTTTTCCTAGTAGGGGAAATGTTGGTATGTCCTATCAAGATAAAAAAATTCCCTGATCTATGATTCTATCATAATAAAATATCTTTGATCCATCAGGCAATTTTAGGGCTCCGCGTTTGGCTGAGCCTAAAAATGATGGATCTAGTAACTTATCAGACCCATAAGTGTTTAGGCTTAATGATTAGTTGAGCTTAGAAATGATAGGTCTAGCAGCTCACTAAACTCACTGGTGACTAGGCCTAACACTTGGCTGAGCCAATAAATAATAGGTTTGACAACTCGTCAAACTCATAAGCATCTGGACCCGACACTTGGCTGAGCTCAAAGATGATGGGTCTTAATCTTCTCATGGTCAACCCTTTAGAGAGCAGTTTCAAACAAACAAACATAAAAAAAAAAAAAACAATAATTATTGATCCATCACATGTTAAATTAGTTTCTTTGCTTTATTGAGTTTTCTAAGCTAGTATTTTGATTGTGTTAACATGGTGGTGAGTTAGTAAACTTCATAAAAGACTTGGATACAAAGGAAGTTACCTAGATATAGCTAGTAAAATTATTTTAAAGAAGTATGTTGTTATCAGGTCCGCTGACTATACCTTATTGCCTCACATGTTCAATAAATAACAAGTTACAAAACTTGTAATAAACAAGTAGGCATAAAGGAATACATAATTATTAAACTCAACCAGTAGATCGACTCGATAAATTTGTGATTCGAAACTTAACTCCAACTAGGTTTTAACATTGATAAGGTCAAACATAGGTAACTTAATAGGTTCACATTGCGATTCAATTGACCTAGCCAAACCCTGTCTAAACCAAAACCAAAGATTTTTTTAAAATAAAAAAGATAGAAATGACATATTTTGATATAAAAAAATATTGATAAGAGTTGATCCAGTAATCTAATAACTTAGATTCTTTATCAAGTTAGATTTCAAGTCAAGTTTAATAACTATGGAGGATTGAATAGATGTGTAGATTTCTGAACTCATTCTTTTATTTTTTTTGGTTTTATGGTAAGGGACATCTTTGGTCTATTTTCATGCACTAAAATTAAGTGCCTGTTTGGGGTTACGGTTCAACTTGTTTTTCATTAAAATTTGAATTTTTTTGGCTTTAAATTAATTTTTTTAGTGTTTTTGGATTGTTTTGATATTGATGTTAAAAATAAAAAAAAATTATTTTGATGCATTTCCAAACAAAAAGCACTTTGAAAAGCAATTGTTACCGCACTTTCAAACACCCTCTAAATATATCAATCAAGTGAAAGATATGTTATCTATATCAGGATTAAATGATTTAATATAAGATTTTTGCTTTTACAACCAAACTCAGGTTTGATAATTAAAATGAAAATATGTTTTCTTAATCATCAAATCATCCTTCTCGTCAGCTTTTTTTATGCTTATTATTTTTAGTGCAAAGAAACTGCATCTCATCCATTGAGTTAAAAACATAATTGAATTTTTGCCCTGCCCCATGGATTCGCAATGCTTACCTTATTAATAATTTGCTAGTACATAAATTCTGCAATTTGTGTTGGATGGTATGCTAGCGACATAAGTGTACGAGGAAATAATAGCTAGTTAACTGATGATGTCCTACAAAATCCAAGTAGCCTAAGAATAGGGCTCTCAGATTAGATAATCGGTTAATCATTTGGTCCTAGCAATCTCATCCATTTTCCCTAGCCAAGGTGATTGGTAACTTATACTTGGTGCTTGGTAATCCAAGGTGTCTTGTGGCTAGTACCTGTAAAAGGTCTCTTTTGGTGGAGGTGAAGACTCTCTGATGGTAACGTTAGTAACTTTGTAAAGAGAAAAAATGCAATGATATTTTAGAGAGATAGACTTTAAAAATATATATGCTAAAAATGTTGAGAATGAAGAGATTGTGAACACTTGTTCATAAGGTCTCATTGTGTATTTATAGCTCATGAGTCTCGTCTTTTGTGAATAGAAGGGTCTAGAGTGTAATTTTACCCTTGCGATATTTTGAGTTGTACTCTACTCAAAATAATACGTATTGAATCAATATAAAATACTGAGAGACTTGCATGGGGTCTAGAAAAAAATCATTAGGGAATGTTAGGCTCTGTGAATATGCCCGAGCCTATGAGAGGTGAAAGTGGATTTGAGCGCGCAACCTGGACCACACGTTTGACTAGGGCGTGATAGCCCGAGTCCATGAGGGGTGAAAGTGGGTTCGAACGCACTACTTGAACCCAAACACGCTGGGCTCAAGTGTGACAGTTCGAGCCTACGAGGAGTGAAAGTGGATCCCGGTGTGCTACTTGAACCCAAACATGCTGGGATCGGGTTGACAACCGGAGCCCACAAGGAGTGAAAGTGGATCCGGGTGCGCTGCTTAAACCCAAACATGCTGGGATCGGGTTGACAACCCAAGCCAACAAGGAGTGAAAGTGGGTCTGGGTGCACTGTCTAAACCCAAGCATGTTGGGTTTAAGGAGCACTCCCAAACCCAAGCATGTTGGGCTCGAGCATAGAAGCTGGAGTCCATGAGGGGGCTAGGGTACACACCCACCACCAAAAGTGTGAGGCATGTCACGTCCACATTAGGCATACGCCCTGCATGGGCTCGAGCTTCTTGCCCGAGTCTATTCCCTCTAGGAAGATGGGCTCGGGATATCAAGCCTAAGCTCAAGCAGTATTCTTGTTGGATCTATTTTGAAGGAATTTTTTTAATTTGTTTCAGAGGGTTTTTTTGTCCATTTTATTTGTATCTATCATTAACAAATTCTTAGCATAATTTGCTCATTAAATTGTTAATATTCTACTCTCATGGAATTTTAATAGAAGTGCATGTACACCAAAACTTTGCTGGAAAAAAAATGGAGGCACCTCCGTAAAATTGTGTGTGAAAGTTGTACAAAATGCTCATGTTAATTAACTTGCCAAAGTGGGCTTATGCAGGCCTATACAGGGACTGGACCTATGTAACGAAGTGTCATCTGTCCTCCTTGGGTTATTAAAAACCTAATTGTGTTCACTATCTCAAACTCGTTGTTGTCATATTTTCAAGTCACTAAGTTATCCGGTTCATCTTAATAAACCGTTTTTATTAGGATAATATTACCTCGAGCATGTGTCTATATATATAATTCTTGGTGTTTATACAATTAAGTCATTAAATTTGGATTGAGTTTGTTCAGATAAATCAATTAATATAAACTCAAATTGAATTAAAATTCAAGTTTTAGATTGTCTAAGCTAAACTGTTCATGAGTCATATTAGATTTAACAACTATACTCAAAACATTCGTAGTATAAGAGTCTAATTAATCACCCATAATCAAAGCTCTTATAATTTGGAAAGACACCCAGTAATATGAAATTGAAGAAAAATCATCACAAGAGTAGGGATTCTGCATGATTTTACCTTCAATCTGTAACTAAAAATCAGCAAACTTGGTTAGGTAATATTAAAATTAAAATGGTAAGCTTTGATATGAAATTATAAATTTTTCTTCAAGTGCCACTAAAACATCACTTAATGACGCCTTAATCATGTTACCAAAGAACTCTTGATACCGAAAATTAAATCATTTCCTTGTTAACTAATCAGCATAAAAATTCGATGATCCCTACTCTCTCTGTATATAAACACAAACCCTAGTATCCTAACGTCTCACACAAGCTATAGCTAAAGTACATTTTCTGTTTGCTTCTAGACTGAAAAATGGCCTTGATCATCTTCCTAGCGTTCGCTCTTCTCCTTCATGGAGCTCTCGGTAAATCCATCCTTCACCTTCTCGTTTTATATATGAACTTTTTTTTTTCTGATGTCCGTTAGACCCCTGGATTTGAACAAAATAGTGAGATGGATCCTTAAATATAGCAATGTTGTATACTAGTACTAAATTCTTTCTTATTTATTAGGTGAGCTTATATGTGAGCAGTTGCCGGTGGATCTTTGCGCATACTCAATCGCAACCTCTGGTCAGAGATGCTTGTTAGAGAATTATGAAGAAAAAGATGGAACTGTTAAGTACCAATGCAAGACAACAGAGATTTTTGTAGATACCGTGAATGAATGGATTGAGAGCGATGAATGTGTTAGTTCATGTGGCCTCCATAGAGAAACTGTTGGTGTTTCATCAGACACTCTCCTTCAGCCTCAGTTTTTGGCTAAACTTTGCTCAGATGAATGCTATCAAGCTTGCCCTAACATTGTTGATCTATACTCCAATATGGCCTTGGGAGAAGGTACCCATTTACACTTCTTTATCTGCCACCAATGAATCGAATAGCCATATTTCTTTGTAATTTCTCACATGCAGTTCTTAACATTTTTCATACAATAAAACAATGTCTCCAGGAACTTATCTGCCAACATTGTGCGCCGATCCTTGCCTTGCCAAACACCAGGCTAGAAGTAATGGCGACGCAGCCCTTGCCCCTGCCTCCAGTACTGTAGCCCAGGCACCTGAAGCAGCCGTTTTCGGGCGGTGCTGATGTTGCTTGTGGTCTATCTTTTATTTGATTCTGTATTGAATTTGCTTGGAGCATTTCACTCTTTAGTACACGCGTCTTATTCGAGTTGTCTATTGAAGCTATGCAATGGAAAACATATTTGTGCTAGTCTTTTTAATGATTTGGGCATGATTGTTAACCTTTGACTGCTCTCATTCCTTGTTGGTTGGCCAAGCATCTGAACCTGTGAATTTTTTCATCATTCAATTTTTTTCCTTTACATTGTGAAGAGTTTATAATTAGTGGCTGACATAACATACTAATCTATGACATCATTCTTGTCGCAATGAAATCCTGTCCAAGATTAATGAAAGCTTTTTACTTCCAACTGACTAGAATGTCAATATCCTGAACATGATTTGTTACTGACAAAAAAAGATATCATATATACAATCAGGCCAAATAGATAAATTATGTGCAAATCGGAAATGAAATGGAGACTAAATATACGTTGGAGACATTCATGCACTAAAACTTTTAGTTATTAAACCCGCAACTCAGTACTTCATTCGAGCTGGATTTTAATTTGAATATAAAAAGATATTATCGGGTTCTTCGTTAAACTCAGTCTAAACCTCACTACTAGGCCAACAAGAAAGAATTAAAAAAAAAAAAAAACGACTATAATCATAAACTGGTGACAGAAATGATTTTTATTGATATTTGATAGTATGAGATCAATTGCCTGATGGTTGAGCAGAGCTGGGAGCTCCGTTTATTATTTTGTTCTCTATTAGTTTGCCATTACCTTTGAGAATATATTCTAGTGCAAATAACAAGTCATGAAAAATGGAGGGACATTTGAGGTTTCCTATAACAAAGGATGGATCTGCACCTCCTTCAACGGTTACAGCTGCAATCAGGGCAGCGACCGCTAGAAGGGTATTTCGTGCATCGCTTGGAGCATCTCTACCAATCTTAAACCGAAAGTATTCGTTAAAATTCTTTGATGAATTTTATTGTATGGGAGGCTGATCAGTAGCCATTTTGTGTAACTGTGTAATATACTTGAAGAATAAACATTCTTGCCCCGTCAACTAAACAGAGAGTGGAAACTGTCCTTCATCTTGAAAATGGAAGGCTAATGCATCCGTGGCCACAAAACATGCAGCTCAAAACAAGAAGAAGAGGAGGAGAATGGAAGAACATTGTCTTTATCTCCATCAGTCTCTCTCTCCCTCTCTCCCTCTCTTCTGTGTTCTGTGGTGGCATAGGCGACCAACCGCAGCATGTGCTGGACAGAACGAAGAACGATAACTTGTTCAGGTGCCGAGAAATAAATCGATTGAGGACCTGAATCACCCCTTTTTGGGCCCATATGAGCAAAAACCATTAACTTGGTTTATCAGAAATGGGCTATCAAGGCCAGGAGAAATCTAGCAATTTATCAGCTCAATATATGGAAACCCCTACAATTTTGCATTTTTCTAGCTTAGATATTTTTAAGATATTCTTTTCCTTGAAATTTCTTTGTGTATTAATTTTTTAATTATTCATAAATCCAATAAATAAATTGTCATCGGGCATTGTCCTGAAATATTGATGAGTGAGTAATAAAATTGTTTAGTACATGATTTTATTATATTTAAAATATTTCTGTGATATCATATTTTCCTCTGAATTTTATTGCATATTAATTATTTTTATTATTCATTAATCAACATAGCATAAATGAACAGCCGCTGAGCCTTGTCCTACATGGAAGTGATTAATATGCGACTTGTTATTTTTCAAATTATAAATATAAATATTTGTTATTTTTTTAATTATCTATAAGTACTCAATTGTTATTTGAATTTGAATTTGTTATGTTCATGTTGACGTGTATGTGGATTTATTCTTGTTTTTTTTTTATTTTTTAGGTTACCCTTCTTTGTTGTTGCATGTAAACCCCGGGTTAAGATTTTAAAAACAATATGAAAGTAGAATATATTAAAAAAAAAATTAGTAGTGTTGGACCCTTGAAATTAAGAATAAAATTAAGTACAAATTTTCAGTTCTGATGGAGTTTTTGAATGGAAAAAATAGTAATAAAAAAAAAGCTAAAATCAATAAAATTACAAATTAGAATATACAATTATGTTTTTGAAAGGCCCGGCGTAAATTTCAAAGGCATGAGAGAGAAAAGAAAACATTTCACCGCAGCCTAACTAGACCTTCTATATTAGCACGCGTCACACCGCTAGAAAAAGGACAACTTGCTACTCTCAATGCCGTCGTGGATGGAGGATTTTGGTAACTAAACAACCATATACACACCACTTGAATGGTGTGGAGCCATCATGCGTTGATGCATGAATTAAATGCATTAACAACTTTTTTAATGATATTTAATTACTTAAAATTATCAAATAACACCTAACCAAATTTAAAAATAATAAAAAAAATAGAATAAGAAGACAAACACTCTTGAAATCAACCTTAAATTTATAAGATTTTAAAGGATAATTTTATCATTTAATTATTAATAAAGAACTTCAGATGCATTTTAGTTTTTTTTTTAATGTTTACTAAGAAAACAGTAAAAAATATTGGTACATAAATGTCATGTCAAAACATAGCCACTTCTTCTCCTAGCTACGGATGGGATAGGAATCAAAAGAGATCAAGCCAAAAGAAAAGGAAACAGAAGTTGCGTCCATTGGAAGCATTTTGACAAATTATTCCATCGTAAAACAACGAGTCATGAGAAATTTCTCCATTTGCTGCTACCATGGATGGACTTTATGTGTAGGGATAAAAAAAAAAAAAAAACATAAATCTCCTACTTCTGGCCTGGACTGTTGATACCAATGGTTTAAAATACTAAATACCCTGTATATTTGGACATCCCTTAGCCCTGATAACTACTGCCTTCACGGTTTCTCCCCGTACTCTTAAAAAAAAAAATCAATTTAACAAAAGAAAAAAAATTAAAAAAATAAGAATTAAAATTAACATAAAAAATAAATAATATATATAATTAAAGGATAGAATTAAAAAAAATAATTATTTTTCTAAAAAAGCCGAGAAAAAATTAGAAATTAAATTGTTTGATGAAATTAAAAACAAATAATATTATAATAATAACATTGTGAAAATAACAAAAATTCATCTTTACAATGACAATAATTCTACAATTTACCTTTCCCTTCATCCTTCCTTAAACTTACTATTCCTATGGAAGGGTTAATTAAGTCAAACGCAATTCTACTGTTGGGTTTTGATTGGTCAGATCCCTTAACTAGTGGAGTCACTGTACTATATTTATTTTATTAAAATCCAAGTCCCTTAATTTAAGTGATAAGTTAAAACCTAATTAGAGAGGGATACGAAGCATAATTAACCCTAAAAGAGAGCAAAACCGTGGAAGAACATTCAAAAGTGGCTCCATGAATTGACTCAAAAGAAAACACGCATAAAAAAATGCAGTGGTCTTTGTGCACTTTACACTTTTCCACGAGCCATGAAACTAGCAAATTTAGAGATCACTTGGACAAACATAAACACTGCCAAATACAAAAATCATAAAGATATCATCATGGCACACTTTCTTTGTCTTGATTCTTCTTGGGATTTCGCACTCCCAGGCTCTCTCTTCTCCAAACGCCAAGTTAAATTGTCCATTTCTCTCTTCGCAAAGAGAGAAGTTTGAGTCCCAAGAACTAAAACACACAAGCATTCGCGTGCTTCACTAAGCTTTTCTTGGGAATACATTCTCCCTCTTTCTCTATATCCCTTGTAGAGTCTGTTTTTAGTCACTCAGACCGACATTCTTTTTTGTTCCTGGTGAATGTTTCTTCAAATACCGTAGTAACATGTAAAGAATAGGTCATGTTAATATTTAACTTGCTCTATTATATATATTGAAATATATATATGTGCCCTAAATAAAGCCAAGCGAGCAATATATCGGCCAATGCAGCAATATTATATATATAGTCGTGATTGTGTGCAAGAGAGAGTTCTGTTTGATGCTTTTTTGCATGGGAGTAATTAGTATTAAACAAAGCACGAGAATAGAAGATTGACTTCAAGATTTGGAGAAATCTATTTGATATATGGAACGAGCCACTTGTTATTTCCTGTGTAAACCGATGTTGTGTCCGTGTTCTCTGTTTGCGGCAGCTCCTTTTGTACCTTTTTTGCGTGAAGATGAGCGTGGAAAACCAAGTCCCTTGTTTGTGTTAAATCACTATTCACGTGCTGGCTGGCTGGGATGCATGGCATTGTGTTCATTCGATTCCAATTTGGTTTCTTTCCAAATTAACTTGGGATTTTACATATATATTAGCATCGGATTTAGGTAAAGTTTACAGTGGGTTTGAAATATTTATTTCCTATCCAATATTCAATGGATAAAATAATTATTTAAAATATTAAAGAATCAATTCAACTCAATAACTAAAACTGTTATGTGAGGTTTCAATATATGATTTATATTATTTTCTAACACATCCTCTCAAGTGAAGGTCATTTGAGCTTGAAACTTGTATAGATATTTTTATCAAATAAATAGGAATGACTAGATTTGAACTCATGACCGCTTGGTCATCAAAACTCTAATACCATGTCAAAGAACCAATTCAACCCGATAACTTAAGCTGTTAAATAAAGTCCCAAGATATGATTTATATTATTCTCTAATATAAAATATTCATCTATTTATATCTGTCCGAGTTGATATCTATCATGTTTAGGTTAAATTTCAATACTTGAAATCAAAGTTCACGGTTATTTTCAGAGAAGTATAAAATGGGGCTTGATCACAAATGAATGCTTGAACTAAAAAATAAAGAATTATGATCTTCCATCCTTGAAGATGTGTAGCTAGAAAATCTAATGAATTACATGAGTGTAATGAACCAGAGACCGGCAAGTACATATTTTGCCATCATAAAAGCCATAAGAACGTTAAAATCACAACTATCTGATGAAAAAATAGCTTTCGATCTAAGATATAAATGAGATTAATAAGGAAAAATGGAAAAGGAAAAGGCATTCCCTCTCTTCATGTTGTGTGATTCTTTTCCCTGGAGGAGCAAGAGGTTGTGTTTTTTGTAGCTAGCAAAATATCGATCCAATCACTGCAAGCTCATTGCTTCTTCTCTGTTTTATTTTTTTTCCCCTTCTCAATTATTGTTGGGTTGGGGATGCACAACTACATACCCTACTGCACAATTAAACCTGATTAGGTAATGTTTGATAAACGGGGGATCAAATTGAAAATTGAAGGGCAAAATTTATACTTATCCTACCCTATAAACTAATATTGGTATATATAATTAATTAACCTTCTAGAATTAGGAAGAGAAGGAAATGACTGGAAGTGGAAACTAAAAACATGTATATAATATTGATGAGGTTGGGAAATCTAATATGATGAGATTTTATATATATAATAATCTAATATGATGAGATGACTCTTTATATGGCTTAATTAAAGTGATTGATAGTGAAGAACAATGGTTATGCTTATTATAACAATGGTTTTGTTTATTATAACACCGGTAAAACAAGTATCTTATTACTGCATTTTTATTAGAGGTAGGGTAATATTTAACTTTTTTATTTAAANTNANTNTTTNATTTTTATATCGTTTTAATATATTAATATTAAAAAAAATTAAAAAATATATATTATTTTGATATATTTCAAGTAAAAAACACTTTAAAAAATAATTGCTACAATATTCTCAAACACCAATAACCTTTCTCCATGACTAAATAAGTAAAAAGAGTCTAATATGACAATAGATATTACAATAAAGCTAAATTATGTAGAAAAAATATTATTCATCAAGACTCATTGCACTATGTAAATTGGAGTAATGTTAGCAAAGGTCTTATTCATCAAAGTTTCATAAGGAATAATCATGGTAAGAAAATATTCTCGAACTACAAAAAAAGATTGGACCAAGAAACTTCCAATGTGTTATAAATAAAATAAAACAAATCATACCACAATAATTTATACACTTCTTCAAAATAAAAAGAATCACCATCATCATTATGCATTATAACAATTAAAAATGAAAATAGGTACAATTATAATAGGGCAAGGGGTTTGAGTCTTGCGTAGGAATCAATTCTCATGGGTTTCGTATCAGGATTCAATTCTCTTGGATCTAATCTCAGACCCAATTCATTTGGGTTCATTGTGAGGATCCAAGGTAATGGGTCATGTGTTAGGATCCAATTATCTTGGATCTGGTATTAGGACTCAAGGTTCTAGGGTTTTATGTTTTTAAATATTATTATTATTTGTACTATAAATATTTTTATTTTTATTATGATTAAAAGTATTATTAGAAAAAATATTATTATTTGTGTTGTAAATATTATTATTAAAAATATTTAAATATTTTATTTTATGAAAATAAAAGGTTAACATATGATGAAGCGCGGCCAGCTAACCAGAGAAAACAATGTCGGTAAAAAGGAGGAGGAATAAAACGCATAGGTTCATGGCTGTTTATATATTGTGGAGAGCCCTCGGCAAACAGAAGAGCAATGATGTGAAGTCCTTTGCCACCTATATTACAGGGTAACTGTATAGAATTGATGGGTTACAGTATAGTGTGAATACTGATGTCATAGGTATTCTTCACTGTACAAACATTTAATGCAGCTACGACTTGTCGGTGTGGTTGCTGGATTGATTGAAGAATGTAGGAGAGTCTGCAGCAATTCTAATTTAAAATGTTTTCTATTTAAAAATATATTACAATAATATTTAAAATATCCTTTAATAGTTCATAAAAATATTCACGGTTCATAAATAGTTTTTTTATTTCTTAATTTTACCTCAATTTAAAACCCTATTTTCGTAACTTTCAATTTTTTTTTCTCAATTACATTAATTTACATGTTGTGGCTGTAAATATGGTGTTTTTAAATCAAAATAATAATTAAATATTGCAGTTCGGAGCCATAACATCCAAAATAATACTATTTTATCAAAACTTTTTGCTCGTGTTAATTTGTCGTTTATTTTTATTTTGTATCATAGTTATTCAATTTGTCCTTCTTTTCTCCCCTCTCTGCTTCTCCGTACAGGCGTGCTTGAATTTCCACATGTGCAAACACATTGAAGACGTATTTTTTGCAATGAATCACCATCTTTTCACTGCAGCTCATATTAAAAGAGACATTAATCACCGAAATCCTTCTGTGGATTGAGTGAAAGGTTAAACCTATTTTTTCTAGCTTCTATTGCAGAGTTATTTTTCTTTCATGTCTTCTTCCCAGTACTGTTGTTTCACACCTTTTTACCATGCTTGAATCCTTGCCTCAAGCGTTCTTCCAGTTTCTTTACGTTTTACAAGTACTGTTAGTAATTCCCTCCAGCAAAAACATTGAAAATTACCTTCGATCTGCTCTCTAAGACCACTCACACTTTCGCTGTCGCTGCTCTAAATTACTTTTGTAAATCTACACACTGGACTTTCTTTTGGCTGCTAAAAAAGTCACCTTTGATCTGTATTTACTTCCTTAACAATTAATTTTCTAAGCTCAGGCATGCATTTTGCAGTGAATTGTGTTTATATTGTACATCTACTCTACTCCTCTTTCTTTTTTTTCTTTCTTGTTTTTTTATTAATGTTATGTTTGGCCAGCTTGTACATGTCTCGACTAATTCTACGAGTTCATATCTTGACTAATTGTACATACCCTAAAATTAATGACCAATAAAACAATCCTTTGAAAAACAAAAGTAAAACCTGACTACTTCATCTACATATCTCATATTTGTTAAAATAGTTGAGATCAAATACAAAAAGAATGTTAGAATTCTGTATAATCTGTATATTATGAATGCATAGACTTAACCTAAATACAAATAAAGTATATATAGGTTAAACTGAAAGTATTATTCTACCCTTAATAAATAAGACTACATAAATATTATTTAACATCTCCCATCAAACTCACGATGCGGCAGCTACAAGCATCGAGAGTTTGCCAACCAGAAAACAAAAACGAGAGATGGAATGCGTCTTGGTAAAGAAATCTGTAAGGAAGAAGGAATAAAAGGCAAAGTAATGGTGCCATGTTTGAGATGATGACGAGTAAAATGACAATCGATCTCAATGTGCTTAGTGCGCTCATGAAAAACCGAGTTATGAGCAATCTGAATAGAACTCTGATTGTCACAATAAATAGGAGTAGGATGAGAAAAGGAAATTCCCATATCAACAAGTAACCAACGTAACCAAACAATCTCTTTGGTAGTAGATGCCATGGCACGATATTCTGCTTCGGTGGATGATTGAGAAACAATAGATTGTTTCTTGCTCTTCCAAGAAATAAGAGAATCACCTAAAAAAATACAGAACCCGGTAATAGACTTGCGATCTGTAGGATCACTACCATGATCAGCATCAGAGTATGCACGCAACTCCAAGGAAGAGGTGGATGAAAGTAAAAGACTCTGAAAAACTGTACCCCGAAGATATCGCAAAATACGAAGAACAGCTGCCCAATGAACAGTAGTAAGAGAAGCAACAAACTGACTAACAACATGAACAGCATATGCAATATCTGGACGAGTAATGGTGAGATATACCAAACTCCCAACAATAGTGTGGTATAAAGTAGGATCTATCAATGGTAAATCATCAGAAGAAGAGTACCTTGCATTAACCTCAATAGGAGTATCTACAGTCTTATTATCAGTAAGTCTAGCCCGCTCAAGAATATCTGTAACATATTTCGACTAAGAAAGAAGGTAACCTCTAGGTGAGTATGCTACCTCAATACCTAGGAAATATCGAAGATAACCCAAATCCTTCATTTCAAATCGTCTAGCCAACTCTGTTTTCAAAACTGAAATACCTTCAATATCATCACCAGTAATAATCATGTCATCAACATATAACGACAGAATGATACGACCTGCATCAGTGCACTTAATAAAAAGAGCAGAATCATGACTGCTAGAAACAAAGCCAAGAGACGAGATCACAATAGAGAATTTGTCAAACCAAGCATGAGGTGCTTGTTTGAGACCATATAATGCTTTCTTAAGCTTACAAACATATCCAGAGTCATGTGAAATACCAAGAGGGGGTGCCATATAAACTTTTTCTTTAAGATCTTCATTCAAGAAGGCATTTTTAACATCAAACTGAGAAATATGCCACTGACGAATCGAAGCTACGACAATAAGAGTATGAATAGTAGTCATTTTTGCAACCGGGGCAAATGTCTCCTCATAGTCCATACCATACTGTTGAGAGTATCTTTTTGCAACCAGCCTAGCTTTGTATCGCTCAATAGACCCATCAGAATTAGTCTTGATCTTATACATCCAACGACAACCAACAACACTCTTACCAGGAGGTAGAGGAACCAAATCCCAAGTATTTATCTTATGCAAAGCAGAAAGTTCCTCATCCATAGTTTGCTGCCAAAACGGATCAAGAATTGTCTCTTTATAGGAAAAGGGCTCAAAGAGACAATGAATAGAAGCTAAAAAGGAAGTAAATGATGAAGAATAACAAGAATAAGCAAAATCTGGTAGTTTTGTGGACTTACGAATGCGACTGGACTGACCTGGAGGTGGATCCACAATCTCAGATAAAGCTTGAGGGGCTGTAGATGAGAATAGAGCTTCAAGTGTGCCAGAGAGTAAAGTACCAGTACCTGCAGAGTTATGAGTACAAATTGATCGAACATGGGGAGAGGTATCATTACCAGAATCCTCAGAAAAGGGATCTATACGAATAAGATCAGATTTTGTCAGGCTATGAGTATTGGATGGAATAGAAAAGAAATGTATATGCTCAAGGAAGACAACATGACGAGACACATAAAGTTTCTGAGTTATTGGATCAAAACTACGATACCCCTTTTTACCTTCACTACAACCCAAAAAGACACAAAGAGCGGATCAAGAGGATAGCTTACTGCGTTCTACATGAGGACGAAGAACGAAACAAGTACAACCATAGACTCTAAATGAGGAATAATTAGGGACATACCCATATAACTTTTCAAAAGGAGATAAACCCGAATTATGAGAAGATGGAATTGTATTAATCAAACTTACAGCAGTAAGAACAGCTTCTCCCCAAAACTCATTAGGAACAAAAGCAGACAACAAGAAAGAACGAGCAGTTTCGACAATGTGCCTATGTTTTCTTTCAGCAACACCATTTTGCTCAGGAGTGTCTGTACATGAAGTTTGGTGGATGGTTTCATCTAAGGCAAACATTTGACAAAATTTATTAGAGGTGTATTCCCCACCCAAATCACACCTAAAGCATTTGATCACAGCAAAATGTTGAGTTTTGATAAGAGCTCGGAAAGCTGTATATATCTCAAAGAATTCAGAACGATGTTTCATTAAATAAACCCAACAATAACGAGTATAATCATCAATAAAAGAGATATAATATCGAGACCCTCTTTTTTGGCAACAGGAGAAGGTCCCCATACATCAGAATGAATCAAATTAAATGGTGAAGATGAAACAGAAATACTTCGATTAAAAGGTAAAGCAAAAAATTTTGCCAGTTTACATCCACTACAATCTGAAATGTCACAAGTTTTCAAATTTCCTAAAGCTCCTGTGGATGCCAAAAATCTCAAACGAGAAGACGAAACATGACCTAGACGGGAATGCCATAAATAAAAACCAGAAGATGAAAGACTCAAACGAAAGGAAGACAAATCAACAGTAGTAGCAGTGGCGGCAGCAGTAGCAACTGGCACTTTTAACTCATCCAAAATATATAGTCCATTCTCCCTACAGCCTATCCCAATCAGCTTCTGAGACTGCAGATCCTATACACAACAAAAGGAACCTGAAAACATTACTAAATAATCACCAGGATCACATATTTGACCAACAGACGCAAGATTTAATTTGAGTTGTGGAATAAGATAAACATTAGAGAGAGACAAGTGAGATGTGACAACAGAACCAACACCTGCTAAGGGCATAGGAGTGCCATCGCGAGCCAATGCGAAATGGAAGACAAAGGGGACACAGAGGTAAAAGATGAGGAATCTGGAGACATATGATGGGAAGCACCAGAATCCAAGACCCATTCAGAGTGTGACATACTTGAAGAACTATGAGGCAACTGACCTATTGAAGAAGCAGACATTGCTTGTGGCTGCAAGGAGAAAAACTTCTGAAATTGCTCAGTCAAAGTACTAGGATCAGTAATAGAGCCTGGGGAAGCTACTACTGCAGTATTGTGGTGTATTCGTTTATAACCCTGAGGTGGTCGATGAGCATTAAATTGTGGATCGATCGCCGGACTTCCAAGCTTGATTCTCGTTGTCTCAACTTAGGACACCGAAGCATTCCAATGACCTTTACGCATAGAATCGCGACTCATCAAAGCCAACCCTTGTGTAAGGCTTGTTCTGATGATTAGAGAATGGCTTAGAAGGTACTGCTAGTACAAAAGGATTTGAAGCAGAAAGAATTCTCTTTTCAAAATAAGACTGAAGACGTATTTCTTCAGCCAATAACTCACTGACAACAGAGTCAACAAAAGGCAGTGGAGAACGATGCAAAATTAAACCTCTAAGTCCTTCGAAATCACTGCGAAGTTCTGTTAAAAATTGTATCAATCGTTGCTGCTCTCTACGTTCAATATAAGCAGCACATGCTTTTAATTTTGCCGATTTTGTAAGAGCCAATTGATCCCAAAGATCTGTCATGACAGAATAGAACTCCTGAATACTCATATTCTTCTGGTGAAGAGCTCGTATGTCATTCTCTAACTGATACTGTTTTGCAAAATTTGATTGCGTGAATAACCTTTACAGATGATCCCAAACCTCTTTTGTTATCTCATACTTTGCCAACTGCGTACCTATCGAATGCTCAACAGAATTGTTGATCCAAGTAATGATCTTTGCATTATTTGCTTCCCATGTATCTATCAAAGCAGCATCCCCCTCCTCAATATTCTTAGGTAACATATAAGCTCCACTAATATACCCCCGCATCTTCTTACCCTTAAGAAAATTTCTCATTACATAGCTCCAAACGAATAGTTCTTCCCATCCAACCTCACACTCACAGACTAAAGCGAATCATCTCTTTCGGCAGCCATAATCAACAATCACAGAGAACCAGAATACAAAAGCAACGGAAAACAAAATACCGAATTGCAGAAACTTAACAGAAATTGCAGAAACTAAACAAATATCTTCTCAAACTTATATGACTACTTCAAAACACAAAACAAATTTGCAAAAACTGAACGCAAATACCAAATTGCAAAAGCTGAAGGGAAGACGAAATACCAAAATAATTACAGAAATTGACAAAATACCAAATTTTGCAGAAGTGGAAGACAAAATCTCACTCCAAAAAATTTGGATCCGCGAAGCTGTGTTCGGGATTAACTTTCGTTCCATAAAACCAGCTCTGATACCATGTTAAAATAGTTGAGATCAAATACAAAAAGGAGGCTAGAATTCTGAATAATCTGTATATTATGAATGCATAGACTTAACCTAAATACAAATAAAGTATATATAGGTTAAACTGAAAGTACTATTCTACCCTTAATAAATAAGACTACATAAATATTATTTAACAATAGTTACTCTACTCCTCTTTCTTTAACAATGATATATATTTATCCCAGTACTCCTATGATCATGATCTTATAAGCTAAAATTCTACTTTTGCTGACTTTGCCTCTGTTTTTTTATGTATTTCTTGCTAAAAAAAACAAGTTTTGTTATGCTTATATTATTATTATTATTAGTAGTAGTAGTAGTAGTACCTCCAAAGACACTGAACACACACGACATTTTGAAACCCCGTGGGTCAGAAAGGCGTGCGGCAAAGAAGCTAGTTCTGTATTATCCAATTAAAAAATATTATAATCATATCACACCATTATTTTATCTGAAAGGATCTTTACCGTATAATGTTAAAGTAAAAATTAATTTTTTTTAATAATAACTACAATTATGTGTAAAGACATAAATATTTTAATAATTAAAATCTATAATAGATAAAAAGAAGGCTTTGTGTTTTATTTCAGTCCCATTTTAGTGATCTACTAGTATACATATTTCTTTCTGGCCAAATCATTTTTTTAATATAATAAAAAACATTTAGGTGGTATTATTATTAAAGCCAATCCAACAAGCAATTTTAGATCTAACTCTTTACTTTCTTTGGATTTAAAATTAAATTGTTAGAGAATTGTTTCAATGTTAACTAGTCCAAAAACAACCTGATCAATGAGTGAAAAAATCAAGGATAAAATTGAAAAAAAAGTAATAAAATTAACAAGACAACCTTTCAACTCAACTGCTATCTAACTCAAATTTAAAATTAAATTATGTGGGAGTTTCTTTGATATGAGCTAAATAATTTGGCTTTTCAAAAACAATCCGACTAACCAGTAATAAGAGTTTGAGAATAAAATTAATATAAAAAAAAAAATTTAGACTCGAATCCTATTTCTGTCTAGGTTTAATTATAAATTATATACAGGAGTTGACTTATGCTTTAGTTAATTTTATTGATTTAAATGCATACTAGATGAAGATTAAAAAAATAAAAATAAAAAATAAATAATCATAAAGTAATAAAGTGATCAGAGTATTGATTGCTAAGATTTACATTAACCATCATTGTCTAACCCTGGAGATCTTCCCATTTTGAAGAAGATCTTCCAAACCCTCCATTGAATTTCTTTTGCACGACCCCAAGAGATTACAGTCTAATCAAGATATTTTCCCCACCCAAAAACAAAAAATCAAAGCAAAATTTGAGAACCTCTAATGGAATCCACCTAGAAGAAGTAGTGATTGACATGATCAAGACCATTCGTATGTCATCATACGCCAATGAACCACTCCCATGACTAAATCGTACAGGAAATCCTCTTTTCTTCCTGGTTTTTTACGTGCTCTCTTCTTGGTTACTTTGGTGTCCTTTGGCTCCACAACCAAGCAATTAGGTTTGTGGATTTTGCGTCAATCTTGTGTGTGTGTGTGTGTGTCTATGGGAAAACTAAAGCACTAATTGGAGTCAAACAATCTTGTCTTTGACGACAACGTGACGCTAAAAAAAGATTTACGTAATCCAACGGCTATTAATGAATACACCCTACCTAGCTACCTCGATACTATGCATCCACCACGTCCCTTGATACCACCCATCAAATCATCAGGTTCTGTGCAAACCTGTACTGTTTTTTCTTCTACTTACGATTATGTCCTCCCCCTCTTTTTCTTTCACAATTTGTAGAATTCGGTGTAACAAGTAGGGGTGAGAAAAAAATTGATAAACTTATTAGATTGAAAAAAATTAAATCATGAAAAAACTGATTCATTAATTAGAATATTTAAAAAATATTTAATACGATATGATGTTGATTTTATAAGTTTAAAATTGAAAAATTCAACCGAACATAACCGGTTTAGTTAAAAATAAATCAAATTAAAAAAACCTAACCGAAACCAATCCCATTAAAAAGTTCAAAAAACAATATAGCTTTTTATTTTTAATATAAAATAACCAAACCGAACCAAAACCGGTCGGTTTAAATTGATTTTGATTTTATTTTTTATATTTTATAAATTTTTGATTTGGTTGTTTTTATAAATAAAAACCGAATCAAATAAAAAATGATCGCACTTATTCAAAAGAAATCATCATGTATTTTTTTTAGTTTAAAGGGAATTAAAATTGATGATTTTCTAAATATATTTTATATAATATATAGTTTTGATATACTATATCAATATTATGCTCAAATATATTATATTAATAAATACTTTCAAATACAATATTAAACTAGCATAAATGCATAGTTATAGCTGAAAGCAGCAAAATATCGTATAATATTTATACCATAGATATAAAACATGGTTTAGCTTTACAGAACAATTTGATGGCTCATTAATTCGAAAGTTAATTATATTTAAGTTTTATTTTGAATTGAGATTTTTATTAAAATAATATTGTTTTATTTTTTTAAAAATAAAAATATCTCATTTTAATAAAAAATAATTAAGTTAAATTATTGATAAGTAACCTCCCCACCCGAATCTTACCGTGTCTTAATTTTATAACTATGATTTACCCCCGCAAATGTATCTATAAAACAGAGACCTCCCAACAAACTATAGGGTTATTTCTGACATTTGAAATGACTCAAATGAGGATATCCCTCCTGCCAAGGAAGGGCAAGCCTGTAACTATGACGGATTACGGTCCATCAAATTTGACAAGCGTATCTCTTTAAATCCTTAAATAAATAAATAAACAATAGTTAATAATTTAATAATTTTATTTTTTTAATATGCGATCTCTTCAATAAATAATTATTTTATTTTTGCCTCGTTTATATAAACCCCTCCCAGGCTCCTTCGCCGTAAGGCTTGTTTTACTCCACCATGAATAACCAAAAATTACTCCCCATCCCGTTCTTCCCTAAACCCGAAACATATCATTTATCGGAAATGTTTAGGCTCTCAACTGAAAATTCATCATTTTGTGGATCTCTTTTACAACCCCAAAATTCATTTTCATCACCATTTACCTCTAATCACTACGACCCCACAGCTTACTTTCCTGTTTCGACTGATATTTCGGCTATTGTTTCCCTCCCCGGTATTATCAAGAAACCACCCGAAACACCACCTGTTCTTGATGGAATTGGTGCTGTTGTTGGCCAAGAAGTCCTTTTTGGGACGACCAATACCAAGAATTCAGAAACATCGGATTTTGCTTCGATTTCTAAGCGTACCGGGTCAAAAGAAAGAAAACACGAAAGGGGGGCTAAGAGAAACTGTGTTAATAATGGGGTTCCAGTGCAAAGGACCTATAGAGGGGTTAGAAAGAGGCCATGGGGGAGGTGGTCAGCTGAGATAAGAGACCGTATAGGGCGGTGCCGCCACTGGCTTGGAACATTCGACACCGCGGAGGAGGCAGCGCGTGCATATGACGCTGCTGCTAGAAGACTTAGAGGTGCAAAAGCAAGAACTAACTTTGAAATTCCTCCTGTCTTGCCTCCCATATCTTCTTCTCCTTCTCCCCCAAATGCATGCTCAAGTTCAAGTTTAAACAATGCAGAAGTGAAGAGGAGAGCTAATAATTCTAACAACAAATTGATTGGTAATGGTGGTAGAAAGTGTGCAGTTGTTACTTCCGTGGCACATTTGTTTAGTAATTTTGAGGGGAAAGGAACTAGTGGCAGCGGCAATGTGGAGCTGGATTTGAAGTTGGCGACAGGGTTTGGTGGTCATCATGGTGGCAACAAGAGTGCTGCTAGTGCTCCTCCATCTATGGTGGTTTAGTGTTTTTCAGTACTTAATTAGTGGTATCAAGTATGATATTTCTTTTTGGTGTATATTATGGTGCGTATTTATATTATTTTGGATTACCGTTGTATCTAGGTAGTTTCTCGTTCATGAGCTGATGTTGTTGCGTGTGCAAGAAGGGCTGGTAATAGCTATAGCTGGCTAGTTAAAGCACTTTCTTAGAAGATGATTGTTGCCCATGAGTGTCAAGAAGACGATGAATATAGAAACTGACAGTGCTATTTAGTAAATCATGTCCCCCATCTCTCTCTCTCTCTGTAATGGCTTGATGTTTTTTGAGTCTTCCAATGCTTGCATGGTGGATTACTGTGCAAAACTTGCAATTTTTTCGCTTGTAGATGAGGGAAAATATTACAAAATTCACTGGTTTAAGACGTAGTGTGCGGTACGTGTTCAAAAGATTCAAGTTAAGTTTTCAATTTCCATAGCTTGCCTTGAAGTAAACGGAGAAGTATAAGCCATTAATTGATCAAGTAGAGTCTAATAGACCTTGCATCTAGTACAGCTAGTCTCTATATATTAGGTTATTTTTCGATACTATTTTTTTAATTAACATGTTTTTATTATAATTTTAAAAGTAACTGGTTAATTAATTAATATTATATTTTTGTATGAGTTTCACTTAAAAAGTTTTTTTTTAAATATTTAATTATAAAAAAATAAAAATTTATAATTTTGTTAAAATCTATTTTTTCGAACCTAGTCAAATGTTATCACAATTTTAACACATTAAGGTTGTGATTTGAAATGTGTTTTTTTTTTCTTATCAAATATTTGATTTTTTGGTTAAATCTCTATATTCTACTAAAAATTTTGGGTTTTTTTAATTAAATTAGCATAAACTAAAAAAAATAGAGGGAATAAAACAAGATTTGGCGCAAAATATTATAGTTTAATTTTGTTACACTTTTCTTTGCTGTTACCGTTTTACCACTTCAACCTTTGTTTTTTAACCAAGGTAAATATAATATATTGCTATTAATTATTTTTATTTGGTTTGGTGAAGTTGAAGTTAATTATGAATTAATTATTTTAATTAATTATATATTGTGTTTAATTTATATTAAGTTGTCAAATTAGTTTAATTTATATTAAGTTGTCAAATTAAAAATGATATATTGTTAGAATTGATTAATAATATAGTTAAATACGCATATGTATTCTTGCAATAGAGCATAAATGCGGCTGAATTATCACGAATTATATGTTTAATTGAATTGTTGATAAGTTGATGAATATAGTATTTTCTTTGAATTATATTAATGTGTTTGATTTAATGTAATTGAGCATGAAAATATCAATTGATAATATATCATGAATTATATTTAATTTTTTGTTAAGTTTGCTTTAACATTAAATTTTAAAAATTTGATTGAATTTTGCCATTTAAAATTGAGGTAATGCATTTTAGGCAAAATTACATTGAATTCACTAGAATCTTTTTTTTTTAATATCCAATAACATATTTATGTTATGTTATGTTATTACAGTGACATTATTGTTTTAGAAGTGAACAATTGCATCACATACAATAATAGGAGTAGTTTGTTGTTAACTGGTAATTTAAACATGTTATATGTAGAAATAAAAGAAACTATTTGGAATGAACTTGAGTGGAATTATATTGATATTGATATTGAAATAACTTGTAGATATCAAATTGATAAACAACAATCTTATCCTGTACCGATTACGTATGATGATAGTTTTAAGAAAATGATTGATTCTTTTATTCAAATTGATTTGAACATAATAATATTGTATGTGAGTAGTTAATCAAAATCTGTGTATCTCTCAACTTTTATTGGTCCTTCAAATTTAGTTTGTAGGGGTAGAAATAGTTTTGGATGATTTGCTACAAAAGATAAATAATATTATGTTTGACTCCAAGAAAGGATAGGGTGGTGGTATTTGGGTGGGGGAGATCATAAAACATCATATTTATTTGAGATAGCAAAGTTAAAAGGGTCATACACATGTGTTTCGATTTTTGTCCAAAAAAATCACCATTAACTTGATGCAAATTTTATTACTAGTGTTATATCAATCCTTGTAATGAATAATATTTCAATAACAGTTGCAAGTATATGGGATGAAATAAATTGCATTATAAGTATAAAATATCATATGCAAAGTATAGATTGTAAACCAGAAGGTGATTAAATATCTTTTTAGTTCACATGGGGAATCTTTTGAAAAATTGCCTAGATTGTTGGTGGCAATAAAGGAATCAAATTTTGAAATAGTTGTTGATTGGACTCACAAAGAAAATCTTAATAGTATAGTGGTTTTTTGGTCATTTAGACCTTGTATTGAAAATTTCAAATATTATAGACCATTTATCAGTGTTGATAAAACACATTTATATAAGTGATATAATGAGAATTTATTGATTATAATTGCTTTTGATGCAAATAATAGGATATTTTTGTTAGCTTTTGCAATTTTTGATGAAGAAAAAATAACAATTGAAGATGACTTTTTCTTTGCTTACAAAAATACATTACTAGTGGTAAAACTTATGTATATATAATATTAGATAGACATGCAGGTATCAAAGATGGTTTATGCGAGCAATCATTTGAATTAGCACCCCTTAATTTTGAATTAAAAGAAGGGTATATGTCTTAAGTAGATTGAGGACATATTTTTGACAGCACCAAATGATGGTGACGAGGAGGTCTTACGAAGATATAAAATCAATTATGATTGAAATGTATTGATTATTTGTTATGATTGCGTTAATTATTATGATGATCTTAATTTGTTTGTAAATATGCTAGAGCATAAATACTTCATCAATTTGGCAATTTATTATTCATTGATCTTATAAGGAGATATGTTCCTTTACTTTATCTTACGCTCCTAGAAAATTTTGATATTATCCTCACATATTTTTGGGGATCTACTGTATTGACATCCTTGTACAGATATCTATATCTTATACGCGTGAAAAAAACTAAACTGGTCAGGGGATGTTTGCTACTTCAACAAGTATGGATTAAAAAAAAAATCTAAATAACTATTTAGATTTGAATGTTTAATGCACAACAAAATTAACAAAACATTTTTATTTAGTAAAAATTATGGTTGTAGGAACATCTCCATGTGGGTAGGCCCCGATACTGAGATTGCCGAATATGACAATCCAAACTATAAGGGTTACATTTCATCTTCCACTAGGATGCAAGTATTGCGATGTTATTTTTGCAATTATGTACATTTAGATTGTGTTCTTGAAAGTTTGAAAAATGCAATTAAACTGCTATGTTTTTAATGTTAGGTGGTGTGCTGGACAAGTTCTTAAAAATAATTCAGCATGTGTGCTTGTATTTTATCGGAGCGAGCTTGATAAGCAACATGCTATTTTTAAAACTATTTGTTAAATAAAATAATTAACTACACCGTATTATTGTTGTTTGATATTTATTTAACTTATAATCTACAAGTCATGTGGACGCCTTACTCGGAAGAAAGATTAATTGTTGCTCCAACTGGCTACATTAGCGGGATGATTATATGAACAATAGTGGTCTTGCTAATATGTTTTGAGATAGTCGAATTACATTGTCCGGATCAGATAATGTGACAATTCAGTTACAGATATTAATATTTGTGATGCTTTGCATGTCATTACCCATAGGGGTAAGAATAATGATTACGACTGGTTAGGTTAGCAAAATACTTATGCATCATAGTGAGATGCATGGAGGAATGAGATATTTACTGAGATGCATCCTGTGATTACTGACGAGTAGTATATTTTTTTCATACATGAGTATAAACGCAGATGGTCATTACTTCGGATCACAAGCAGGTTTCTCCACCTGGATATATGTAATACGAGCAACATGCCCAACAGATTTAACATCACATAAGTAATAAAGTTTTTTTATGATTAATATATGTTAACTGTTGAGTTTTATGTATTTATCTTTAATTTAACATTAATATTTTATTAATGTTAGGTTGACTTCTTGTTACGGGAGGGTCGAAAGGCCACATCTTATCTTTGTAGTAATCTTGTGAAGAAAGCAAAGTTCACACCGTAGCGTCTCAATGGTTAAATGTTTGTCGCACTAGACTTAAAACCTTTGAAGAGATGCTAACTCTTGATGATGTCGTGCCACTGATATGCTCGGATCATCCAGTAGAGAATGTAGATGTAATAGATAGATAAATGAGTTATCTTTATATATTTTGGAATTACTTGAATATTGTATTATTGAATTATTTTTTATTCATTTTTAATGTATATGTTTTTTTTTTTTTTGCATTCCTAAGACTCCTTGTGATTATGAATACAGGAATATGTTGAGTTTAGTTATACTTGATTGATTAGGGTTATTATGGTTTTTTGTAGGTTTTTTTTAACTGAGACAAAACTTTAGGTGTAGTTTCTATATAGAGGAAACTTTGTTCAAATTTTGATAAAACTATAAAAAAAATTAACTCTGTAAAATCATAAAGCATATAAAATTTCATATTAACAAAAACTATGATTTATAAACTTTTTTATGCTTAAAAATTTAAAATAACCTAAAACTAGATGATAGCCAAAATGGTCTGACTGTTTTTGCTATTATCCAACCATTTTATCAAATGTCTAGTTATTTATTAAAATGGTTTCCTTGAGGATATCACGGTTTAGAACCACGACATCTAATCAAAAGTTGCGACTTTTAAATGCAAAATTTAATCAAATATCATGGTTCTAAACCGAGACATTATTGAAATATTGTGTTTCTGAATTGCAATATCCTTAAAATATGTTATTCCATCAAAAACAAATTATGTAATTGCCTAATTTATCCATAAAATTTCTTCTATTTTTTTTCAAATAACAACAGCAACAAAAGCTACTTTAAAGCCAAACAAGGAAGATGCAAATTTAAAATATTAAAGTAATAATTTCAAGTAGTGCATGTTCCTGCTTGGTCTATCATGTTTTGCTCATGTGTAGACTAGAGATATTTGCTTCAAGTTTCGCAAGTGTGGTGAATAGATAAGTAGCAGTAGTATCAATTAATGTACAAGTAAAATGTCAAAGTCTAAACTAAATAGCGCACAGCAGCTCATCTGGTAGCTAGCTAGTGTAGAAAGGGGACCTCTAAGCCGCCCATGGAAGGTGGGGGAAGCTAGAGGGGGAGATAAGCTCACATACAGTTAGGTACCAGCTGGGAAAGTAATGATGGCAATTCATTAGGATTAGACACTGAGAGTCATGAAGATATCTTTCTTGCTCTGTGTCTATCTGGCACTACTTCATTGACAGAACACAAACAGTATTGCAGATATACAGTGAGTGAGTGCAAGTGTTGAAAGATTGAAGGGAAAGGAAAAGAAACTGATGTCCTTCTGATTTGTTCTCAAATCAGACGTGTTGAACCTTCCCCTCTAGTTGCTTAAGACTTTTTTTTTATTTACTCCGAGCATAGCTGGAACTCATTACTGACGACGACGACGACGACGACGACGACGATGATGATTATTATGGGAACTCGGATATTAATTCGAAGCTCATTGCATGCCGACATTCTATATGGAACCCACGTCTCCTAAAACACAAGGTTCCGGCGAATTAACTACTCTCAAACATGATTATTAAAGTGGTTCGGCAGGTAATTCTCGGACATTCTTAGATGACTGGCCAAGTTAGACAAAAAAAAAATTGTAACATAAGAAAAAATGTTCTCTGTGGGGAAATTTCTTTTGACATTTTCATTATCAAACTAAAAACTTTTAAGTCGACTTTTTATTTAGTCTAGATTTCAACATTAAAATTACCAATGTGATAGAATTAACTTAAGAGATTTAGAAAATAATAATAATCAAAATAAAAGTCCAAGCTCGTATAACCAAAAATAATTTAAATAATTAATAAAATTATGATTTAATTTTAAATAAATATCTCAAAATAAGTTTTTTAAACACTTAGAAAGGAATATATTAGATTGATTCAGGTCAACATGTTAAACATGTAACCTCGATCATGAACTCCACAGAATTTAATAATATTTTTTTTTATTTTAATTATATCATAATAAAATATAAAAACTAATTCAAAATCAATTAAATATTAAATATTAAAATTAAAAAAAAACAATAAAAACCTAACAAAATAATGAAACTAAAAAATCAAAAATAAAAAAAAAACAATAATGAGATCAAGCCAAGCACATGAGCCTTGTGGCCTAATATGTCTGAGCTAAAAAAAAAAAAAAAACTTAGCCACATTGACTAGAGGCAAGCCCGCACACCAAGGTAATACTATTTTTTTTTGTTTACTTTTATAAGGGGCAGACAACCATTTTTTTTGGAAAAAAAAAGAAAAAAAAGATGATGCATTACTTGCTAACTCAAAATTTAACTATCACTGTGATGACAAAAACTAGATGAGAGGTTTTCTAGGTTAAAAAATTAGGTTTTCAACCCATTTTCACCCCCCAAAACCTATTAAATACCACAAAAACTAACCTAAATCACCTAATAAACTAAGTACCATATTTTCAGATAAAATAAATATTCAAAATTACCATCATCAAACCCTATCATTGAACGAAACTAACCAGCAACTTTTTTTTTCATTATTTTCTAGTAAGTTTTTCTTTCTTTTCTATAATACAGTTATGGAACAAAAAAAATTTAATATCAAAATGAAAGTTATCATGAGTTTAAGATTAACTATGCCTTTTCTTTATATTTTCTATCTTAGTTTTTCGTAATTTACTTTAATATATTTAATTTAATCAAGCCATAAAAGGATTAGATTAAAAGAAAAAAAAGTTTAAAAACGAAAAAAAAAGTTAAGATGCTTTTTATATTAACAATGAATGAAAATCGTAATCTTTTACTATATTGTATAATTGGAAACACAGATTCTTTTCTCCAAAACGGTACCTTTTTTGTTTACAAAATATCAATTAATATTCTCTAGCAAGCGTTGCTGGGGGCATTTGTTGGATAGATAAACCCATAAAAAAATTCCAACTTTTTCTCTAACATATATATATATATATATATATATATATATATATATATAAAGGAAAATGATATTTAATTAAAGGTAACGTCTTGGAATAAAAAAGATATAAACAGCTAGTTCGAAGAAGACGAGATAGAACATGAAACAAATATGAAGTTATGTTTAATAGTTGAATACAAAACATAGATAAGAAACATGCAATATTTGGAACAATAAAAGATATATCCATGTTTTCTGTTTGGTTGATAAGAAACTCATATACATGGAAAATATTATACTAATATTTTATATAATCTACATGTTTTTATAAATATTTTGTAAATATTCAAGAAATTTATATTAAAATTAAATTTTATAACTTAGATTTTTATGATATACTTTATAAAAACAGCTAAGATATTTATCTTAAAAAGTTTATATATACATAGCTTTATTTCTCTAGATAAAAGGTCTATCAAAACTTATCTCTCTAGACTTTATATTTCTTGACAATATATGTTTAAAAAACATAAGTATGATACAAGATTTAAACAAGGCTTAAAGAATAATTGAAGCCTAGAGAATATTTATTCTCCTCGTCACCTAAACAAACACTATGCTAACTTGACATTTGGAGTGTTTTTCTTGCACATGTTGTTAGGTCTCCTAAGTCTTCCAGATCTAGTTTTATCATCCAATGGAAAGCACCCCTAATCTTTCTACTGATAATTTTTCTAATCTTATCAATTTTTATCAAGCCCGCTAAATCCTTCGAGTCTAGTTTTATCAGCCTATGAAAAGCGCCTCAATTTATCTACTGATGATTTTTTTCAGCCTGATTAATTACCATGATCTGTATCAATTAAGTAAAAAACCAGTTCATTCTAGTTTTTCAAAATCTTTTTTTATGATTGACGAAACCCCAAAACAATTATAACTATGCTAGCGATTATGTCTAAGGCTATACCAGCGACATGCCAGCGGCTAACGTAGCAGTTATGCCTAGGCCATGCTCTATATGGCTACATTAGAGGTTTTTCATGTATATATTTAGCAGCGTATGAAAAACACTCCTAATCTTTTTAGTGAGAATTTTTCAGCCTCATCAGAAACAATATTAACAAATTACATAAAATTATGTTTTATCCTTATATATATTATCACCGAACATGCAACATTTGGAACAATAAACAAAGATGATTATTTTCACTTTAGTTTATATGTGGAGTATTATTTCTTAAAACTAACTTAAAATGATAATTTCTTTGCTTATCGAAATCATGTTAGAAAAGAATTTGTTATCACGATAAAAAGATAATTTATTGCAAAAAAGATAATATAAATAAATTATGATTGACTAAGTCATTAAATCAAATATGTTTAATAATAAAAAATAGTTAAATCAATTATATATAAAATAAAATATTTCTATCAATACTTCCAAATGTTTATTTCCAACATGTTATGTTTTTTTTTATTTCATCCATTTATAATCATTATCTATTTTTCTATAGTTTAATTAAAATAAAACCAACTTATTAGATCCAGTTAGAACTATAACTCAAGTCGTTTATTTTTTTTATTATTTCTTTGAAATGTGTTTTCAGCATCTTGTTAGATAAGCTAGAAATAAATAATGTATTTACATGTATCACTAGCTAATAAAAAAAATAATACGGGTGAAAGAGGTGGTTTTTTAATTGTGTATCATCTCATAAAATATTATTCATTTCAAGAGTTTTGGATTTTACGGGTTAACTTGGTTTTTTTTCTTTTCTAAATATATGTTTCTTTCTCGAATTTCATACTTCAATATTTGATTTATTAGAAATTAAGTTTTAAGATTTATTTTGACTTACTTTATAAGTAGTTAGCTTTGTTACATGACCCGAGTTTAAGGTTGGGTAGGTTAACCCAGTTGACTCATTGGTTTGCTTTCTATAAGATTATCTTGGTCTTATGACTGAGGTTACTTGTTTTGCAGGTTAACTCGGGTAGGACTTAAGTCATTTTATCGTGTATTTTTTTGGATTGATTTTTTTCTCAATTTTATCCTTCAATAATGAGTTTATTAGAAATTAGATTTTATTGTTTATTTTGATTTAATTTTTATAGAATTATTATAGTTTTATGACTGGGATTGCATGTTTAATAGATAAACTCGGAACTTGAGTTATTTTTTTATTTATTTTTTTATAAGATTATTCATGGTTGGGCACTATTGTAGGTATATAGTATCAGGGTAATTAGATAGCACTCGGTTCATTAAAAACTTGAAGTCCATGCAACACGTTAATTAAATTTTTTTAAGGATGATATGATAAGGTATATGAAGAGAAAAAACACCATTGTTTTGAACTACTTAGAGATTATTAGGTACTAGAGTAGCTTCCATATTTTTTCAAGTTTAAAGAAAAAATTGTTCGATAAGTTAAATAATTTATGTTTTTTTAATGATACTTATATATTAAAACCTTGGTTTTGTAGAAATTAAAATAATTTTATTTATTTATTTTGTATATAAAAATTCACCTCACAACAGTTTTAATCAAATATATATGTTTTTTTATTTTTTAAAAAAAATTATAACTAAAAATATTTTTTTTAAAATTATTTTTCAATCATAATTATAAAAATTATCACACTTACGAACATAAATGTCACAAGTGTTGTTTCAATATTTTTCCACTTGCTTTTAAGTGAATAGATAACATTAAATAAATTATATTACAATTGTAATTATAGTGTGTTGTATTAGGGTTTTTTTTTTATGAAAAAGGTAACAAGATTTGAATCCTAACCTAAACAAATTCTCTTTGTTATTTGTTTTTTTTAAATTGTTTTAATCAAATTTGATTGAATCAATTTATTAATTAAATCTTGAATTATTAACATTTTTAAATTATCTCATTAATTTGAACCGAAGTTAACATCATTGTTTAAGGGTACAATGAGTTTTACATTTACAATTTTTCCCTTCCATTCTTTTTTCCCCTTAATTCACAATAGGGCACTTATCAAAATTGGTTTATATATATATATATTGTGCATCGATTAGGTTTTGAGACCAAAAGGTTCATACTAAAATGAAGGTGGCATTCAGCCATATCAGCGGCACAATCTTGAGGAAAGGACAGATGGGTTTTACTAATTTGTATGCTTTAAAGACCCACATGTGAGCAGAGCAGCTGCCGGAGGGCAAAGCATGGAGTGCAGAATCAGTGAAAACTGGATTGCAGAATGGCTTTATTTTCTTGTTTTTCAGCTTTTTAGCTGTTGCATAGATACCACTGCACTGCACTGTTTGGCAGACTGGCACCATTTTACAACCTAGTTTAAGCTCGAAATTCAGAGGGAGTCAGCCACCTAGAAGTTCCTCCAAGTCTAACGAACACATACGTGTCAAGTATTTAATTACAACTTAATTCCAGTTTTTATTAAAATTAATCGATTAATCCACGTAATATAAGAAATAATTATTTTTAATCCAATGGAGATCTTTCTCAATTTAATAATTTTTCTTTTCAAAAAACTGCTTTTCTTTTTTACTTACATCTCTTTTTCTCTAGGAGAAAAATCTAAAAACAATTGTCGAGATCTAAATTATAAATGGATTTATAAATATTTAGCTTGCGAAAACATAAATACTAATTAATGAATTTGCTAAACTACAAGGATTGAATTATTTTCTTCCACTTCCTCTTTGTTCTTCGATTTTTTATTTTTTGTTCAATGTCGATGTGAAAATATTTTATGGTGTGCTTGGTTGTTGCATCAAATCCCTTGTTATCCCAAGGAGACAGGTTGACGATTAAGATTTTTATTAAAAAAGTATTAAATTCAAATCCTAAAATCCACTCAAAGAAAAACCCACCTTCCGAATCCCATACACTCAGCTGATTTCATGATCTTTAATTTTGTGATTTCCTTTACAAAACTGGCTAAACTGCTTTGAAAAAAAGGGATAAAAGATTAATTAAAAAAGAGAGGGGAGGAGGAGAGCTTAATGATGAAGCTTTGTCATGAATTATTGAATGTTTACGGGGGCATAAAGTTTTTATTGTTTTTGATCAAGAATATATCTACTTAATTTGCTGACCTAATTAAAAAAAAATATTTATGATAAATTAAAAAATTCATAAAAATTAAAAATAGTTTGAATTCTACTAAATAATTTTTTTAAAAAAATCTCATGTGCATCATTAGACACCCCTAAATTTCCAACTTTTAACTTATTATTATTATTATTATTATTATTATTACTGCCGCTGCTGGTAAGTTCTACTTAATTTTTTAATTTAATTTGAATAAAAATAATTACAACTGTCAGTATGATGCAATATAATCTCCAACACTTAAATCACATTAAGTAAAAAAAAAAAGTGGGGGCCCAATCTCTGGTAACTAAGAGGGCCATCTTCTTAAATTTGTAATATGAAGTTCTGCAAAGTTTTTTAGCCCTTTCCTTCCTTCCGTCCATTGCCACTGCACTGGCGCACACGCCCTGTGGTTCCAGAGAAACACCTAATGCACCTCATGAGAAGTTAAAGTAGCCCATTCTCATGACACCTAACATGCGAATAGAGCCAGCCTTGACAACTCATGACACCCGTGAGCCCGTCTATATAATATGAAACTGACTCCACAAATCAAGAATTAGAAAACTCCAACGCAGACTAGTTACAAGGCTATAGAGATTGTGTGTGTAAGAGAAACTAGTTAGAGAAGATGGACAGCAAGAAAAAGAATGATGCTAATTGCTTTCAAATGCCCCTTCACTACCCCAAATACTCCATGAAAGATTACCAAACCATGCCTGAATGGCAGCTTGACAGGCTCCTTGCTGATTATGGGCTACCTGTACACAACGACTTGGCTTACAAAAGAGAGTTTGCAATGGGAGCATTTCTGTGGCCTAACTTTCAGCAAGAGCAGAAGCCTTCTCCTTGACGTAGCTCTTTGCGCTTCTCTTCTTGCAAGGAAAAAACAACAGTTATGAATTGTCATGTTGAGTAATAGGCTTTTGTTATGCCCTTGTTATCTTTCTGGCTAGCTGCTTCCCTTATATTTGATATCTTCATAATAAGAAAGTGAGCTTGGTGTTATGAATTTGGTTCCTCATGTGTGTGTGTGTTCCTTTTTATTTTTTACTTCTGCCGTTTTTTCTTTTTATATTTCGGTGATAGGATTAACTAGGACTTGTGAGTCGGCCTCCATTGCTGCCGGGTTCACACCGCTGCTGCAACTTGTCTGCCGAAGAGGTGAGGAGGACCATCTTTTTCGACCTTCTTTTCATTTTGCTAGGAGTAGGTGCTTGCCCTTAGTTGATTGGGGTTGTTACTAACAGACGTGAATATCGGTTCAAATGGTTTGGTTCGGATAAAAAAATTACTTTTCAAATTTCTAAACTGTATCAAATTCAAATAACCAAAGTGATCGGTTTGGTTTTAACTTTTGTTACAACCGAAGAAGTCTAAATAGGTAAAAATAAAAAAAAGTTGGGGCTATTTTTATCAAAATTTTGATTTTCTTAGACAAAAAAGAGTTTGCTTGGTTTAATTTGATTTCTTGGTTTTCTAGTTTGATTTCTCCATTCGTTTTTTTTTTCTTTTTAATTTCTAAAATCAAAAATCAAAAATCAAAATGGAAACCAAACCAAACAAAAACCAATAATAAAATTAAATATGTTTAAACTAAAATAAGAACGGTATTTATTTTGTTAAAACTCTTTAAAATAATTAATATTTTATTATTGTCAAAGATGAATTCTTTATCTTTAAAGTTTTTATTGCTCCTCACTTGTGCAGTCAAGATTTTTATAGTGTGGCTTTAAGATTCTAACAGCATTATCTTGGTTTAGATGCGCTTTTAAATTAAGGGTTTTGAACTAAAATAAAAGGACTCAATTATTTCTCAACAAAGTGATCAACCAAAGTTTTAGATTTTTAGAAGGAAAATCAAAATATAAAAAGAAAAAGAAAAACATTACAAATAAGGTGAGAAAAAACGTCTAAAAATCTGAAAAACATTCAAGTTAAAAACTCTTCTTTCACCTACTTGTTTTTATATAAATTTTAGAAAATAAAAGATTGAAGAACCAATAATAATTAATTCTCAGAGTCATCAATCTTTGATTAGTCATCATAAATCAATAATTAAATCTAAAAAATATTAAGATTTATTTGGGTAGAAAAATAAAAAAAATAAATTAATTTTTTATTTATCTATAATTTATTTAAAACATATTAATTAAATAAATTTCTAACACAAAGACTCTTAATTGCTACAGCTCCAAATTTTCCGGGCAAAAGCCAAAGCATGAGATACGTTCACTCTTCGATTTGGTTGTAGGAAAAAAAAAAAAAAAAGAGCATATTGCAGCCCCATTTCCAACACGTTGAATCCAAAATGCCAATATTCCACTTCTTAAAAGCAGAAAGAATGTCGAGATAGAGAAAATTAAAAAAAAAAAAAAAAACTTTCCGTTGAACTGGAAAAATTTTGCCGATAAGAAAAAAAAGAGGAAACAAATTGGACATAAAACGTGATATAAAGCAAAGCATTGTATTTCCTATTTAAAACTATGGTTACTACATATATTTCCATAATAGTTATTTCCAATTTAAAAACTAGGGTTACTGCTTGTATTTCCATAATTGTCTCTGTATATGTCGGTTTTATTTCCCGTTTAGCATTCCTGATGCTAGAAGGAAACATTCCTCTTTAAAATACAGGCTGCAATCAATACTAGGATCTCTCTTCTTGTGGAATCAAGGGTATTTTTTGGATGCTGGCTAATAAAAAACATGGGGCGCGGGCGCTACGTCTCTGGTCTTACTCTTCTTTTTCCTGAAGGAACCCACAAGGAAAACTGTGGCTGCCACAAAGTGCAAGAGGAGAATAGAAAAACAAGGAACCCAGTACCAGTACTCGTAGTTTGCTCCCAAAGATGATTAGAGAGGACACCGGTAGCAGCTTTCAGATGCCACTCCACTACCCAAAATACACCAAGGAGGATTATGAAGACATGCCTGAATCGAAGATTGACCTTCTCCTGGCTTCCTATGGCTTATCTACTCATGGTAACTTGAACTACAAGAGAAAGTTTGTAATGCAAGCCTTTCTGTGGCCTGATTCTTCCACCAAAGGAAAACAAAGTTCTTGAGCCGTTTATTAGGGCTCGCTTAGAAAACCACTTCTTTAATATAACTAGGTTTGTTCTACAAGCTACGATGTTGCATTTGGTTAATTAGTTTTTAACCAAAAGTTTTGAAATGATGCGAAGTAAAATTCATTTTGCATCACGTACATGTACTAAGAATTAAGTGGCATTATCATATGATATGAAGTTTTGGTGGGTTTTATCTATCTTAATTGAAATCTTAGGAGAAAAAAAATGTGATTATGATTAAAAAAAAAAAATTTCATAAAACGTTTACTTCTCGAACCTTGATTTGTAGTTTGAATTCTACAAATTAGACACCACTAGATTTCCAACTTTAACATGCTTGTAGTAGTGGCCAAATCTCTGGTAACTAAGAGGGTCATCATCTTAAATTCGTAATATAAAGTTTTGCAAATTTTGTTTGCCCTCTCCTTCCTTCTGCCCCATGTCACTGCACTGGCGCACACCCTATAGCTCTAGAGAAACAACTATAATGCACCTCATGAGAAGTTAAACCAACCGATTCGCATGACACCTGATGACATGCAAATGGAGCGCCAGCCATAACAATCGACACCCATGAGTCCGTCTATATAATAAGAAACTATCTCCCACGAATCAAGAATTAGAAAACTCCAACCTAAACTAGTTATAAAGTTAAGGATATTGTGTAATAGAAATTAGTTAGAGAAGATGGATAAGAAGAAAAGGAATGGTGCTAATTTCTTTCAAATGCTTCTTATCACTACCCCAAATACACCATGAAAGATTACCATACCATGCCTGAATGGCAGCTTGACAGGCCTGTACACAATGACTTGGCTTACAAACCAGAGTTTGTAATGGGAGCATTTCTGTGGCCTAACTTGCAGTAAGAACAGAAGCCTTCTCCTTGACATGGCCCTTTGCGCCTGTCTTCTTGCAAGGAAAAAAAAAAAAAAAGGTTAAGATGGTTGAACTGTGAGTGTCATTACCCAATTCTGGGTTATTTTTTAAAATTCATTTTTTTTCAAAAAAAATCAAAAAAATAAAATAAAGGCTGGCAACTTGGAGAAAGTAGGCCGGGAAATCAAGCTGTAATTTCTAAAGGAAATTCAAGGTCTAATTGTATCCCATTATGCCAAAAAATAGAGAAAAAATGCAAATTCAAGGTCAAATTAAATGATTATTGGACGAATTTGCATAAAAACTAAGTCTGGTGACATAATTAAATTTTTAATAGGCCAATTTGATTTAATCATGGGCCAAATTAAATTTTAATTATGTTTAACAATTAATCTGGGTCCAATTGAAGGATTTAATTAAGTGCAAGGACTTAATTATACTTTAAATGGGTCAAATTAATTTTAATTGGGGCATAATTGGTGAAAAATTAAGTTTGGGTGCCTAATTTTGGCTTAATTGAGGAGATTGAAATTTTAAGAAACCAAATTTAATTTTCTCCAAGTTAATTGGTTGAAATTAGGGGTCAAATTGCAAGAAAATTAAAAGTTTGATGGTCGATTAGAGGTTAAATTGACAAAATCCGAGACCAAGGACCATATTGCAATAGGCGTGTAACTTTGAGGTTTCAATTGAAGTTTATCAGGGGCTTAATTGCATTAAATCCAAAGTTTAGGGTCAATTAGGGGTTCAGTTGAAAGAAATTAAAAGCTGGAGGACTAAATTGAAAATCAGTTTAAATCCCTAATTCAACCTAAAACGGCATCGTTTTGAGTAAAAAAAAAAAGGAGGACCAGACGTCGTCTAGTCACTATTCATTGTCTTCCCCGTTTTACTCGAAAGAAAACGCGTGGGAGCCTTATTTGCAGGTGCATTTAATGCTTGATTTCTCCATAAAATCGAACAAAACTTGCACGAAACGAATCCCCTACAGTTCATCTACAGGCCCCTGTGAACGTTTCAGGATGAATGAAAAGACGACGGCGACCAAGAAGCGGCATGAAGAGGTCAACTCAGGCAGCCTTTTCCTGCAGATTTGAAAACTCACAGAGGCTACTTTGAACCAACGGTTGGGATCCTTCCCAACCAAGGGCTGAAATTTTACCCCAGTGTAGACGAGATTACCCTCTTCCACCGCCTATAAATAGAGGCTCCATTGATGACCTAAGAGAAAAGAAAATCAGGTCTAAAAATCGCAAAAAACTAGGCTTCTCCCTAGTTTTTTTTCTGCAACGAGTCTTCTCTCTTCGTCGTGGCCTTCAGCCACCACCACCCTCATAACCGGTCTTCCCAACATCAGCTACACCACAGGAAGCCACCTACCGACCACCAAGAGCCATCATAAACCTTTCTCTCTCCTCTCTACAGCTCCTCACATTTTCTTCTTCTTATCTGCTTCCTCTGCCACCGGCCACCATCACCTCAACCGAAGCCTCCTGAGCCACCGACCAGAGATCCCCAGCACGACCAAAGACCCTCACCATCTCAGGTGGTTGTCCTCCCTACATTGCCTCCTTCTTCTTCGTCGAGGCTGCTGCATGCCGAATCCATTTCTACATGCAGCGGCAGAATAATTATCATGCCTTTAGGCCGGGCCAGTTTTTGGCCCAGCTCAAATGGCTGGGCTGATCCGGCCGGGCCCTTTTTTAAAAAAATAAAAACAAAAATAAAAAAAAATTCCAAAAAATTTCAAAAATCTTTCGAAATTTTTTTTTGATTTTTCTCGCATATTTTTCTACCACTTTTGTATCATATCGGATTGTATATTTACACCGTAAAATACAAATTCGGTATTAAAATACCCAGTTTTCTCCAAAAAGTTTCAAAAAAAATTTTCAAAACATTTTCAAAAAGAAAAAAAATATTTTGTTGCATACGGCCAAATCCTAAAATTTTTCCAAGCATATTTTTTATATAAAAAAAACTGCATCTTTTTCATGTTTAAAAAAATCCAAAAATAGATATCATAATCAATTTATGATCATCTATTAGAGTTTGACCAAAATATAAAAAACCTTTTTTCCAATTTTTTAGGGTCCAAATGTAGACTTTAATATTTGTGGGTGTAAAATTACACGATAAAATACACCCTCAGGTGTTAAAGATACAAAGTGCAAATAGATGCGATGCTAAAATTCAGACTTTAGAACGGTTAGGATTTAACCCGATAAGGTAGAAACTCTCTCATGAATAGAGATCTGCTTTGAGCCTTAGAAAAAACTAACGAATAGAAACCCGACTTAGAAAAAAAAACAATCAAACAACAATGCAGAGTACCTTAGGTAGGGTGTACTGGGGGTGATGTGCCTTCCCCTTGCACAACTAGTCCTTTACTCAAACTCTCGCAGACCATCGGTTCCTAGTGACCATAATACTAGGTGGCGACTCCTGAACCCTAATCTTAATTTTATGATTAAATTCAAAAAAACATTTCCAACACACCACACCTCACACAGGAGGCACGACAAGAGCCTCAGCCGTCGCCAGACGACTTCGCGCTGAGCTCGCGCACCCCGCGACATTGAGTAATAGGCTTTTGATATGCATAAGTACATATTTACAATGGTCTAAGTCAGGTAATAATCTAACATCCTTGGGTTTAACTATACGCTACGTCCAAATATATATGGGTTTGATGAGATGTCAGCTACATACTGAGTCCAAGTACATGTGATTTTAGCAAGAAGCTAAACCCAATATTCTTGGGTTCAATGATGCATTAAGCCTAAATACACGGGGGTTTGATAAGATATCAAACCCAACACTCTTAGGTTTAGCTACGTGTTAAACTCAAGTACATATAAGTCTGTTGAAATGTCAAATCCAATATCATTGGGTTCAACTACATGTTGAGCCCAAACATATGTGGGTCTGAAGTGATGTCAAGCCCAACATTCTTGTGTTTAGTTACACGCTGAGCCCAAATACATGTAGGTTTGATAAGATGTCAGACCCGACACCTTTGGGTTCAACTACGCGCTAGAACCAAATAAATATGAGTTTGGCAAGATGTCAAACCTAACATCTTTAGGTTCAACTACGCATTGAACCCAAGTGCATATAGGTCTAGAGAGGTGCTAGATCCAATATACTTGGAGGGTTTAGCTATGCGCTAAGCTTAAATACATATGATTCTAGAGAGATCCCAAATTCAACATTTATGGGTTCATCTACGCGCGGAGTCTAAGTACATATATGTTTGGCAAGTTTCCAAACCTATCACCTTTGGGTTTGGAATCAATGCATGTACAAATACATATGGAATTGATCATCTTTGTAGGCCTCATAGTAGGTCATGAGGATTTGTTTATTTATTTTTATATCTTTTAACATAAAATATTATAAGTCAATAATAATCATTTACCTACATCCTAGGTGTATAAAAGTCTCCTAAGAGCCTACTATATTTCCATTAACATTAATATTGTGTAAGGAATATATATCCCTTATTAATATTGTATAAAAGATATTCATCCTCCATCAATACCATCAGGTATAAATGGTATTGCAACCCCTTCATTCAAGCAACATGATAAAATTTAGAGGTCATGTATACCCTTTGAACTATTCGGTGAAATTTTCACAATTTTTCTTATTCTCCAAGTATTCATACTCTTATTTTATTATACATAAGTAAGAACAAACATTCTGGTTCTTAGAATTTAAAGCTTATTCTTTTATTTATTAATTTTTTTTATTAAAAGTCAATGACTTTATCATAAGAGAGTCTTTAAATCCCACAAAAAAGGATTGTTTTGCAGATGTTGGGTCTTTTATCCCCAATCATCAACATCGTGAACCTTGAAGAAGGGAATATTGACTTTAATGTATGATCACCCTCTATCAAACAATTAAAAACCTTTATTCCTGAGCATATTGGATTTTGAGACATCATCAATTAGAGTCATCTGTGGGACCTGATAAAAAAAAAAGTCAACAACTGTTCTTCCTGAACTAGTTTTTAATATCCCTAACTGCAATTAATGATAAACAATCAAGAAACCTATAGGATGGGACATGTCATGAACCTCCATACAATTGTTGGCATGTCTACTCCATCAAAATTTAAACAACTCATCAATCAGGCGCAAGCCCTAACCTAAGCCGTGTTGACATCCTAGAGGCAATATCTGGCCTTGCCACCTTATTAAGTCCTAGCACATAAAGTGACTCCTTCAGTCTCAACCACAAGTAGTCCTCTCTACCAAGAGACAATTGTATTATCCGGAGAAGGCTAGCAAATCTTCTTAGTCCCTTTTAAAGATCTTTCCGGCCACCACAAGATTGAAGTTAGTAGTCAAACCTACCATTCTAAACCGGAATTATCCAAGTCCTGAGCTTATTTGATAACGATTGAGAAGAAGTATGTATGGTAAACATACCTAAGATGAAGTCTATTGTCCTTTTGAGATAAATTAATCGTTTTTATCTAAGCGAGTCTTGCACACCCTCATTAATAAGAAGTAAATCTCCACAAAGATGATTTTGAACAACTATGATGGTCTCGTGGATCCATAAAAAAAAATCCAAAGCATGTGTAGCAATCTTGAATTGGTCATCCAAGACAGTGATGTTATGTGTAAGATCCTCCTCACGACGTTAAAGGATCAGCACGAGCCTGATATAACAACCTAGAGTCAGGCTGTATCATGGGTTTTAATAACCTATATGCTAAACTTGTGTCATGGTTCATCACCAGTATAGCCACAAAAAAGAGCTCAACATAACTCTTTGATGTTACTCAATCAGAAGGGAATCCACCAAGATGTATTTGAAGATGTTCAACAAAGAAATTAAATGCTCAAGATAGAGGAATTGATTGAGCCAATAGCCTCAAAGGCTTTGATAAATAGAGTGAGGGAACATCCATTATGGAAAGATTTGTATGCTTTATATGACATAAGTTTATTGAAGGTAAAGCAAGTCATGAAGAATCAAATAGGGGTGGAAGAAGCTGGTATGTTGAGGCACGACCCTTCTTATTTCTACCAGAAGGTTGAGGATGAGGAACCTTTCAAACAGAATTGCTCTCCCAATATAGATAATGAATCTAATAAAGGTTAGTAAAGGATTGCATACAATACCCCGAAACGAGACATACGACTCCCTTGAATGCCACCCTTATAAAAGTGTTTGCAGTCATCAAAAGAAAAGACTTTGTTCAAAATCCATCTTCTATGGTGTCGCCTCTACACACACGCACCCCAAGAAGTGTTTTTTATTCCAAGGGATAAAGGGCGTGATATAAAAGGTTGCTTCACACTGAAGAAAGAGATTAAGAGGTAGATAGTCAAGGGTTATCTACAACAATTTGTCAAGCCACATTCCTATATGGAATGTGATAGAAAAAAGCCCATCCAACTTGCCCAAGACCTACCTAAAATCATTGGTGGACTCTACAGTTGGCTTTGAGTTCCTAAGTTATTTGGATGCTGATTCAGGATACTATTAATTCTATTACATCAAGAAGATGAGGATAAGACTTGTTTTATAACTGAAGAAGTAACTTCTTGCTACAAGATAATGCCTTTTATCCTGAAAAATGCAAGGGCTACTTATGAATGCATGGTTAAAAAGGTGTTTAAGCACCAGTTTGGGAGGATCATTGAAGCTTATATGGATGACATGGTGGTGAAAAACATAACTTTTAAACATCTAAAAGATTTGAAAAAGTTTTTTTTTGTCTTGTGTAAGTGTTAGATTAAGCTAAATCCTTCCAAATATGTGTTCATTATCAGATGAGGAAAATTTTTGGGTTTTCTTATAAACAGCAAGGGAATAGAGCCCAATCCTAAAACGATTCAGGCAATATTGGATATAAGTCTTCGTTAAAAGGTTAAAGATGTTCAATGTCTCACTCAGAGATTAGCCCCTTCAACAATTTTATACTTAGGCTTGGGGGATACAACCTACCATTCTTTAAGATTTTGATGAATATCACAAAATTTAAATGGACACCAGAGTGCTAGAAAGCTTTTGAAGAGCTTAAAGTTTATCTCTCATCTCCTAAGATCTTGTCACAGCCAACAGAAAATAAGAGTTTATTCCTCTATCTTAGGGTTTCAGACCAGACAATCAGTGTTGTGTTGGTAAGGGAAGAAGAAGGCATATAACAACTAGTTTACCATTCCAATCAAAAACTTCATGATGCTGAAACAAGATATTTAAAAGTGGACAATATACCCCTAGCTTTGGTAAGCAACTCTAGGAAACAAAAACCATACTTCTAGGATCACCAAGTTATGGTACTAAAAGACTAGTTCCTATAACAAATCCTCTATAAGCCAGACATGTGTAGATAGCTAGTGAGGTTAACGATCGAATTAGGAGAACATGGACTCCTATATCATCCAAGACCAACTATTAAAGGGCAAGTCATGACAGGTTTATAGCAATATGTTATTTTAAGAATGATTTCTAAGATAAACCTATTCCAATATCTGAATAGCCAATCCCCTTAATAGAATTTGAAATGCCCCCAAAGTCCATACACCTACCTTAAGAATTATATGTTGATGGATCTTCTAATTTTGAAGGAAGTGGTACTGGGGTGGTACTTATGAGCCTTTATTGGTAGGTCTTTGAGTATGGGATTCGTTTTGAATTTTCATCAACCAACAATGTGTTAAAGTATAAAGCTTTCCTAACAAGATTGGGCCTGGTAGAATTCTTAGAGGCTTTGCTTCTACATATCCAGAGTGACTCCCAATTTACCTGATTGAATAGTGGTAAATCTTTTTTTATTACCACCAAAGGTTCTTGCCAAGTTGTCATCGATACAAAAACAACATAAATGACTTCTTAAAAGGTAAAATTGAAAGGGATGTTGCATTGTCAGTACTGTCTGGTGAAGACTAATGTTATTCGTTATAATTTGAATGTCATGTATATCAAGAAGAATGTGTTTGACAATATTTTTAACATGGTCATGGAAATGATAGAGAAAACTAAGGACACTAATAGATCTAGTTTTGTATTGTGATTGTCATAATAATATAGAGTTGCTTAATGATAAGTTACGTGTTGCAAAGCTAAAAGTCACCTTCATATTAGACAATAATACATATCTTCTTGTCCATGTATAGCTTAATAGTCTGTGATTTCCTGATGAATATGCTTCAAACATAGTTATATTATTGAATTTAGAGGAATGCAAATTATATGGAATGAAGAGTCATAATTGTCATCTGTTTATATAAACATTTATTCCAATTACTTGTAAAGATTTTTTTCCAAAAGAGATATAGGATGCACTAACTGAGATTATAAATTAGTTACTTTTTTAGAGATATTTATTGGAGCAAGTTACATGCCCACCACATGAAGCAACTTCAAATAAGCATTATTAAGACAATCTATAAACTTGAAATAATCTTTCCTATATCCCTCTTCAATTTAACAGAGTATATGTCTATATATTTAGTGTATAAGGTAAAAGTTGGAGAGCTTGTGCAGTATACATGGATGTATCTATTAAAGAGGTTAGGGATTACATGTATCATAAGTGACTGTCATTTATATTTTTGTAAATATAATGTAGTTATTCATATGTACTTACTTTCTTGTAAATACATGATCAAAGTTAAAAAAGGTAAAAAAAAAAAAAACAAAGTGCATGGTGAGGCTTATATTGTTAAAGAGATTTTTGTATTTACCTTGTATTATTTTAAGTCTCATTTGAGAACAATGATCAACCACGTTCCAAGACATTATGATGATGGTAAACTATCTTCAAGTGGGAATTTGTCAATATCTTATCATCTTGGGTGACCATTATCAAAGAATGTCATGAGAAAAAGATATTTCATAGACATCGAATTTAGACAAGCAAATAATTATATACTATTCAACTGCAATAAATTGAGATATTTTGTTTAGTAAGTCAAGTTTACAGTTATATAGTTTTAAACCATTTTCCCTTATATTCTCATATAGACTCAATTCATTAATTTTTTTTAGACAACATCATTAATTATTATTATCCTAAAATCCAAATGCAACTGAAGCTCAAATTATTTAATTACAAGATTAATAATTTGCTACGTGGTTTAAAACATATGTGAGTATTTAATAAATTCATAACTCTTAAGAAAAGATTTGTTTATGTTTTGACCTGGACCGTTAACGGTCGTTAATTAACTTTAACTAGGTTTTCAACATAGAAGATAATGTTGGTAGACAAAAGTTTCTATCTTTGAGTCCTAAAAGAAAGATCCAGTGTTATAATAGGTATTTCATCAATGAATATGTCTTCCATACCAAAGACTATGTTGCGGGTAGAAAGATATATAATTGTGACGGTTTGTGTAAAGAGTTCAACTACCAATGAGTTTAAAGTTGATTATTATGGCAAGTTACTAAAGGTTATTGAATTGCAATATCATAGCGAGCAAGATACATTGGTTTTATTCAAATATTATTGGTATGGTACCGATAGAGAAATTAGAGTAAATTTTCATCATGGTATAGTCAAAGTAAATAAAATAGGTCAACTTCACAACGTCAATGATGTTTGTTTTTGCTAAATAATGTCAACAAGTGTATTATATATACACTACTTTTTTTAGAAAGAATCATGATAGAGTTGATTGGTTATCCATTAAGAACACCAAACATAGGAGTTATATCAAAGTTAAAGTTGTTGAAGATGATAATAATAAAGTATTTAGGTGAGATGATGTATTCCAAATGGATAAGTTAGTTGATCCATGTTGAATTGCTCCATCTACTGAGTTAGAAAATACAAATTTTTTAGTCACCGAGAATACTTATATGGATGTTGATTTGATGTTGACGAAGTTAAATGATATATTGAGTACCAATGGATTTACTAGAGTAAATAAAGATGAAGAAATCGACCAACTTGAATTTGATGAAGAAAATGATGAAAATGAAGTTGAAGATTTTAATTAAAGGGTATTGCATTGATTTAGATGTAAAACAATCATTATGTAAAACTCACACACGCACACTAACTTTGTAATGCATTATATTTTTTATATTTGTTGTGTTTGTGGGATTAAAGTTACCAATTGTTGGTTTAAAAGTGTTCGGTGTTATTTTTGTTATGTATTTAAGTTGGCTAGGGGATCATATCAAGCTAAAAATATTATCACAAATAGCAATGGAATAATCGATGGAAGTGCATTTTCATTAGATACTTTCAGAAGGTTTGAGAAATGGTGACAGACACACCAATGGATGTGCATTTTCCTTGGAATATTCCAGTAGGTATGAGAAATGGTGATGGGATCACCGATGAACTAGATGCCATCGGCAAAGTCCAATAGGTTTCAGAAATATGACGGAATTTTTGAAAAAATAAAAAAAATTAAAAACTAATTAAATATCCATTGGTGATTCGACAAAGATATGTTGACATGTTAATATACTGATGGAATTTCTTATGGAATTTTTGTCGATGATTTTATATTATAACCTGATCCCCTTTTTCTTTTCTTTTAATCTTTGTTGCAAGCTTAAAAAGAAACTCTCCCCCCCCTCTCTCTGTCACCCCCCCTTTTCTTTCTTTCACCATCCTCAGTCACTCAATGTTATATATATATATATCTCGATCCTAGGCCCGCTCATTCGCCAAACCCCTCTCTCTTAATCTTTTTAAGGTAAGTCTCCTCTAAAGTCTTTATAGTTGCCAAAAAAATATTATTATTGTGTGATTATGATTTTAATTTTGTGTTGTGCATTACATTATTTGTAATTGTTGTTGTTATTGTTATTGTTGTTGTGTGCATTTTTCCAACAAATTTTTAAATGTATTATTGTTGTTGACAATTGTGTTGTGCATAAACATTTAAATAAAATGTAGACTCACTTTATGTGAATATGTTTTGCAAGTTTATAAATGTTGAAACTGCATGTTTTATTGCAAGTGTGATGAAATCATCTTTCAAAAAATCATTGTTTCCATGGAGTCAGCTTTAAGATCGTTTTGAATGGATGACTACGGTAGATGCTTGATGGGGATGGTTTAAGGTAAGATAATATATTTATTTTTTAAGTTGGTATTTCTTTTTAGCATTTTTAACATATTTATGTCATGTATGAAATTAATTAGAAAATTATGATATTGTTATGGAATTGTTATAATTTTTTTAAGATTGTGTTGTATAATCATTGTGTGGATAAAAAAAAATGATTGGTGGTACACTTGAGGCTACCTATTTTGTGATGAATGGTGGTGTTGATTACATGTAGAAAGTTAGCAGGATAAAATTTTAGATAGGGCCCCGTATATGAGAAACTTTACAAAACTTTCGTTAATATTATATAAACTCATCTATGTTGAATTTCACATTTATATTTATGAATTTATTTATGAAAAGAATTGTGTGTGTTATGATGTAAGTGGAAAATGTCATAATAACAATGTACGAATTGACAATACAGATAAACTTTTATTGAGGAAGGAAAAACAAGAGTGTGGCTAGAAGAGTGTGGGAAAACCACAGCACAATTAGGTAAGTATCAAACATTTAACAATTTTATATTTAAAAATTTTAATCTAAAATTTTCAAAATCTCATGTGTATTTAACAAATGTTTTTGTACTAGGTTATGTGATTTATGGTATGATGCCCACAAATAAAAAAAAAATAAGATAGCTCTCATGATGTCAAGGTATGGAAGAAGTATAGACCGAAGTCATATCATAGAGGATAATTAGGAGAAGTTTCAAGAGTTTGTGGCATTAAAAGAACTTAAAAGACGACTGTGGTCGGTGTCGTAGAACTGAAACTAAAAAACACATGGTTTGATAAGTATGTACATCAATGGATCGCTCCCATTTGTCAACTATGCAAAAGCCTGGTAAAATTTTGAGACTATTTTGTCTTATTTTTAAGATGAAGTTTATTTTTTAATTTTTTTTTACAATGTATTTATTTTGCGGGAATAACAACTTAGGTGTAAGCCTTCACTGATGGAGTTATATGAGGAAACTCATATAAGAAATGTGGATAGGGGAAAAGGGGTGATGAAGTTTGTACATAGCAGAACTGAGATGTTCGTTGTAAGTTTTTTTATAATTCTTTTAATTATAATTTACTTTTTTTATTTTATTTTTTGGGAAACATATAATGTCGTAATGTTTAAAAATATAGAGAAAATGCTTTCACCCATCCTCCTTATGATCCTCAGTTATGGTTGGAAGCTAGAGCAGCTGATGGACCCAATATAAATTGGGTTTATAGGATGCTTATGGCATTGGTAAATAAATGAATTTGGGTTGTCTTGCTTTAACTCTAGGAACACAACAGTCTAGCCCAAGCCAATCAATTATGGAATTTGAGTTGAAGATCCTAGAACAAGTTGAGTACGGAGTGGTCAAATTAGAAGAATAAATGAAATCAATATTAGAAGAAGAAATTAGATAGAATTGGGAGAAAATAATGGAATATATGTTTATACATTATCCTCCTCATTATGGTACTTTTGGCTTAGGATTTTCCCACCTCCACCTCCACCTCCACCTCCACATTCATATGTTTAGCGATGTATTTATTGTTGTAAGATTAATAGTATTAATGAATATTGAATTAATAAAATTTTAATTTTCAATAAGTTGATAGTTTTTTGTTTGGTTTTATTGTGATTTTTTGTTGTTTTTTTATTTAATACCTATAGAAATAAAAAAATACAAAGTTTTTTATGGAATCATCGCAGGACAAAAAAATATTTGTCGGTGATTTCATAAAAAAAAGGATGTTATTTAATTGAAAAGTTATAAAATAGTTAAGTTTTAGACTCTCTAATGGATTTAGTGATGGAGTTAGTGATGACAAATTCGTTTGCCAATTTGGTTGCCCAATCCATTGATAATTTACTAACAAAGATAGCAATGAAATTACTGCAGAATCTTTTTAGTGCATTTTATTTATTTGGTGTCAATATTATGTTAGCGATTATATCGATAATTTGAAACACTGATAGAATCATTGATGGATAACAATTCCCTTACAAAACTTTGATCGACAATGTGTGTCTATCGATGAACGCCGACTATTTACATCACTAACATAATTGTGTTTACTTGCTAATTGAAAATCCCATCGATGCTTTTCAATTTTTCCGATGGTGGATATTAATACCTATACCCGATCCATACAGACCAAACCAATCATTTTAAAATGGCTCATTACCTAAACCCATTTTGATCTACTTAAACCCTCTTGTTGTAGTTGTAGAGTCATATTTTTTTTTTGCTCTAAAGGTACATGTTATACAATATATTAAAAGAATAAGTGTTCTATATGGTACTTTATTGTTTATATGAAAAGTGAAGCATCTCAATTTTATTTTTTTTAGCTTTTTTCTTTCAATCGCATCCTCTTATGGCCTAAGAAAATAACATTTTTAGATTGTGTTTCATTGTTCATATAAATATTGAAGCACCTCAACTTTTTACTTTATTTTTGAACTTTTTTTCTTTCAATTACATTCTTTTATGGTGTAATTAGATAAAATTAGGTTTAAAACCAGGTTTAAAATTAAGGTAAACAAACCAAATTAAAAGATGGAGGATTGAAACATAAAACATGAAAAAACAATATACCTAGTCCTAAATTCTCGACAATTTTCAATTTGATCTAAAAATTTATTTTCTTCTTTTTTAATCTTTTGTTTTGAGAGATGAGAGATAAAGTTGCCTGAAAATGATAAGAAAAGAAAAACCAATGGTTAGATAACATTTCGACAAAGAAACACATTGTTCTTAATGTCAAAGAGTTTCATTTAACAATAAGATTTTTATGGTGGTGATGTTTTTCTTCAACTCTTGATGTTTATAGATTTTTCATTGGGTTAATTTTTTTTGGGTGATTTTACGATATTTTAGGGTTCTTAGGTGATTTAGAAATGTTTTATGGTGTTCTTAGATGAAATGAAATTTAAAAATAGATTTCCAACTCAAAAAATTATTCCCTAGTTTTTTCTAGTCACTATAGTGGTGGCCAAAATCTAGATTGTAACCTAATAGATGATGTGTCATTTACCACAGTAGGCAACACATCATCTTGTACTTTTGAAAAAAAATGATAAGGGGCGGACAAGTCATCCCCTAGTTTACTTTAAAAAAAAATCACTTCACTCGCAATGTAGCATTGTCGGTTATTTAGTTTCCTTCTATAATGTTTGGAGGCTCAACATGCTATCATTTAATTTTTGAATCCTAGAAAAACTTAAAAGATATTTCTAGTGAATACCTAGTTGATAGGTGGATGTTATGCTTAGAATCTTACCAGAGAGGGACGAGTTTTAATAAGTCATGAAAGGTTATTTGAGAATACCTTTCTAATTAAAAAAAACACTTATAAAAAAACAAAAATATTGAGTATTGAGCGGAAAGTCATCAAATAAAAAAGAAACAAATTTAAAATTAAAAACCTTCCATTTAAAAGGAAGAATCTTGCCGGAAAAAAAAATAGACATAAGACGTGATATCAAGCAAAGAATTATATTTCCCATTTAAGAATTAGGTTCCTAAATATATTCCCATTTCAAAGGATGAATTTTAAGGATATGGAATATCAGGTTGATAATAGTACGGTGGTTCTAAAATTTTCAAGAACTCTTTTAGCTAATTTTAGTGGTTTTTGTACAACTATTAATAGTGTGGAAGATTGTTGATCTCTTGTACCAGTGCAATATTAGTGGTTGTGAAAAATGAGAATCAGACATTGTTTTAGACTTAGAAATGGCTAGAAGGTTCTGCTCTCATTCTTAGATCTCCTAGTCTTTATGTAGTTTGAGAAAATTCAAATGCTAAGATTTTAGAGATAAGAACCTGGAATGACAACAGGTGGAAAAGGCTGAAATGCTAATATTAGTGGTTGTGAAAAATGAGAATCACACATTATTTTAGACTTAGAAATGGCTAGGAAATTCTGCTCTCGTGCTTAGATCTCCTAGTCTTTACGTAGTTTAAGGAAATTCAAATGCTAAGATTTTAGAGATAAGAACCTGGAATGACAACAGTTGGAAAAGGCTGGAATGCTAATATTAGTGGTTGTGAAAAATGAGAATCACACATTGTTTTAGACCTAGAAATGGCTAGGAGATTCTGCTCTCATGCTTAGATCTCCTAGTCTTTACGTAGTTTGAGGAAATTCAAATGCTAAGATTTTAGAGATAAGAACCTGGAATGGCAACAATTGAAAAAGGCCGGAATGCTAATATTAATGGTTGTGAAAAATGAGAATCACACATTGTTTTAGACCTAGAAATGGCTAGGAGATTCTGCTCTCATGCTTAGATCTCCTAATCTTTTACGTAGTTTGAGGAAATTCAAATGCTAAGATTTTAGAGATAAGAACCTGGAATGGCATCAATTGAAAAAGGCCGGAATGCTAATATTAGTGGTTGTGAAAAATGAGAATCACACCTTATATGGAATGGCTCTTATCATGGAGGAGAAGATTTTGGGAGTGGAAAAGGGTAAAGGAAGAGGAATTGTTATCACAGGCCTCTTTAAGCCAAAATGTTGTTGATATGAAGATATGGAGATCAAGCCTGAAGGGGTTTTTTTTCAGTAAAGAAATGTACGGTTTTTTAGTCGATTTTTTCCAAGGAAAAAGTCATATTAGGTAGATATATGGTACTATTGTGCTCCACCAAAGGTACAGTTTCATTTATAGCTTACTATCTTGAATAAATTGACTATAAAAGAATTTATACATCGAAGAGGTTTGTTATAAGGTAATGATTTAATCTGTTTATTTTTAAAAATGAAGACCGAAACTATGAATCATATTCTATTGTTTAAAATGAAGACTAATAAGATTTAAATTATTCTGCTAATGCGATCTTTCCTGATACAGAAAGGAAACTGCAAGTTTTCTTTATTTCCCGTTAAGCATTCCTGACACTGGAAGGAAAATTTCCTCTTCAAAATACAGGCTGCAATCAAGATTTATTTTGGATGTCTCTGAACTTCTTGTGGAATCTAAGGGTTTTTGGGTATTGGCTAATCAAAAACGCGGGGCGCTGGCGCTGCGTCTCTGGTCTCACTATTCTTTTTCCTAAAGGAACCCACAGAAAATTGTGGCTGCCACAAGAAAATGCAAGAGGAAATACAAGAGGAGAACAACAAGAACAAAGAAACCTGTACCAGCACTAGTAGTTTGCTCCCAATGGTGATTAGAGAAGAGGACACCGGTAGCGGCTTTCAGATGCCACTTCACTACCCAAATTACACCAAGGAGGATTATGAAGACATATGCCTGAATCGAAGCTTGACCTTCTCCTGGCTTCTCATGGGTAATCTAATCTTTGGGAATTGATTAGGGTTTGGTAGATCTAATTTTGCACACACTTGGTTGTATTCTTTATATACCCTTGCTAGCCAAACTCAATCCTTAGCTATAATAGCAGATGGAAGTGAAAAAAACCAGAGCATTGTTGCTCTCTACTTAGCTAGCTATTCTAGTTTCATGAATAGTACTCGCTACATGTAGCGAGCACTGTTCAACTCCTCAAATGAAGGTGTGAGGTAGCGGGAAAATAAACAGAGGACGCGGGGGAAAGGAAAAGGCATAAATCATAGGGGTGGGTTGTAAAAATAATCGATCAAGGGCTAACCCACGCCAGTGGATCCTCCTGAGCCAAGCGTCGTGGATGGTTCACTATTGAGGTTTCTGTTTGTCGGTGTTGATGGGATCTGGTCATAGCAGAAGGGAGAAGAAAATAAGAGAGGGCGAGTCAGAGATGGAGAAGAGAATCTTGGGAAAGCTGAAGGCGACTTGGGTAAAGATAATTTCTCAAGAAACAACTCATGAGTTTCTCGTTGTTTCTCAAAAAAGCGAAAAAATTTCATGTTTTCCCTTTCGAGAAGGGAGGATCATCATGCCCCTTATACCTTTGCGACATTCGTGCTACAATGGCCAGGACAAAAAGTCATGATCCCACAAGGATAAGCTAACTCCAAAAACTCGTTTTTAGTTTGGATTACAGGTTGCAACTCGCCTACGTGAAGCTAAAATCACTGGTAATTGATCGTCAGCCATACGGCGGTGAATTCATTCATGGGACTTGTACACATTGCCTGCCACACTATGGGAGCTGGCCATGACTGAAGTCATTACCTTAACTACGAAGAGGGATGCCAAAGGTAGGGCTAGTGACTGGAGTGAAGTTGTAACAGTGTCCCTGACTCACCTCTTATGGACAAACCTTGCGGAGAAACCCTCGCACCCCTTAGGTTTTCGAGGCATTAGATTCTCACCGATATTTGCATTACTCAAGCTAACATTACGGCTTGGAGGGAGATCTTTTGTATCTTTCGAGTTTTACCCAACAAAATTATTGTAAAAAAAAACTAAATAAATGATTTTATTAGTTCTTATAAAAAGAAATTTGATTCTTAAGAATCCCTTGCATGCTCATGTCACATCAAGATATTATAGTTGAAAAAATTATAAAATTCGTTTCAATTTATCATAATCAATTACTTAACATTTGATTAACCGTATTCTAAAACACGAAAAAATTTATTAGTTTATCAAATTTTCTATCAAGCCATGAAAAAGATTTCAGTAAAAAATCGAAAGTTAAATAATTAGTATAAATAGTTTAGATTTTTATTATTTCTTAAAGTATATGTATTTTTTTATTTTTACTATTATAAAAAAAAAGTTATTTTTAAAAGTACATTCATTAACATAATTTGAAGCAATCAACAGCATAAAATAGCAAAATGTTCATCTTAATTTAAGTAATAAAAAGATATTAATAATTTTTTATTTTAAAGAACATGAATATGATTAATGACTTTCTATGTTCATCTCACATATAATTTTAAAGAGCATCCACATCCATGTTGCTAAACCAAATTAACAATAAACTAAAATTGTTCAGTGTTTCATTATGCAAGTTCACAGTAAAACGTTGAGCTATCTTTGTTTTTGTTTTTTTTTCGTTTTCTATGCCTTTATGGGTTTTTTGCTTTTTTGCTTTTTTCTTTGTGTTTTTTTATTTTAATGAATTTTTTTGGTTTAATTCAGTTTGTTAATGTTAATTTTTTTATTTAGTTATCAGATTTTCATGACATGGATCCCGGGTTTGATGGGTTAACCTGGTTTGACGAGTTAACCCGAAATTTTTTTTTTACTTTTTTTCTTTTTAATTAATTAACAATAAACTAAAATTGATCAGTGTTGTTTAATATTTCACAGTGCAAGTCCACAGTGAAACGTTAAACTGGTTTTTGTTTTGTTTTTATTTTTTTATTTTTTTTGCTTTTTATGCCTTTATGGGTGTTTTTTTCTCTTTTTTCTGTGTTTTTATTCTTTTAATGAATTTTTTTTGTTTAATTTAGTTTGTTAATGTTAATTTATTTTTTTAGTTATCAGACTTTCATGAGACGGATCCTAGGTTTGACGGGTTAATCTGGTTTGACGAGTTAACCTAGAATTTTTTTTTTTTTGCTTTTTTAAAAGTTTGACGAGTTAACTCAGAATTTGTTTTTTGCTTTTTTTTCTTTTTAATTAATTTTTTTTCATTTAGTTTAGTTTTTTAATGTTAAATTTTTTTTTATTTAATTATCGGACTTTCATGACACGTATCTCGGGCTTGACGGGTTAACTGTCAATTTTTTTCTATTTAGTTATCAAACTTTTATGGCGTGAATCCCAGTTTTGACGGGTTAACCTGATTTGAAAGGTCAACCCAGTTAATTCAGATTTTTTTTCTTTTTCTTCATTAGTTTTTTTCTTAATTTTTTTAATTAATATATTTAATTATCATACTTTTATGACACGAACTTACAGCCAGACCCACATTCAAGGCTCTTGGGTCCGGTGTTGCAGCCAGACTTCCTTAAACTTGAGTCATGTAAGTTTAATATTATTATTAATATTATAAATATTACTCTTGGGTCAAGCGTTGCAGCTAAACCAAAGGCTCTTGGGCATATCTTTGCAGAAAGACCAAACACTCTTAGATCTTATCCTTTTTTGATATTTTTTATGCAAGAAAAAAAATTTAACCCATGGTGTGTGCCTTTGTTTTTTTTTTCTCTTTTCCTTTTTAAGCCTTTTACTGTTGATTGCACAGTACAATCCACAGTGAAAAAACTAATGCCTTTAGTTTTTTTTTTAATTAATTTTTTTAAAATTTAGTTTCTTAATAATAAATTTTTTCTATTTAATTATCAGACTTTCATGACATGGATCCCAGGTTTGTGGGTTAACTGGTTTATTCAGATTGTTTTTCTTTTTCTTCATTAGTTTTTTTCTTCCTATAGGTTTTTTTTCTCTTTGCTTTTTCCTTTTTAATTTATTTCATTAATAATAAATCTTTTTTCTATCTAGTTATCACACTTTCATGACACGAATTCCAGGTTTGATGGGTTAACCCGGTTGATTCAGATTTTTTTTCTTTTTCCTCATTAGTTTTGTTCTTCTGATTTCATCTTTTAATATTGTATGCAGTTCACGGTGAAAAAGGTGAAGCCTTTAGTTTTTTTTTTTTTTGCTTTTTTTATGTCTTTCACTGTGGACTGCACAGTGCAATCCACGATGAAAAGGCCGGTGCCTTCTTCTTCTTTTTTTAATTTTTTTATTTAGTTTATTGATATTAAATTTTTTTTCTATTTAGTTATTAGACTTTCATGACATGGATCTCAGGTTTGACGAGTTAACTCAGTTAATTTAGATTTTTTTCTTTTTCTTCATTAGTTTTTTTCTTCTTATAAGTTTTTTTTTCTTTTATTGTTTCTTTTTATATAATATTTTTTTATTTAATTTAGTTCATCAACATTAAATTTTTTTCTATTTAGTTATCGACTGATGCCTTTAGTTTTTCTTTTTTTTCTTTTTTTTTTGTTATTTTTATGCCTTTGACTGTAGACTGCACACTAGAGTCCACAGTGAAAAGACTGATGCCTTTTTATTTGTTTTTTTAATTAATTTTTTTTGTTTAATTTAGTTTGTTAATGTTCAATTTTTTTCTATTTAGTTATCAAACTTTCATGACACGAATCCCGAATTTGTGAGTTAACCTGGTTTGACGGGTTAACCCAGTTAACTTTGTGTTAACCCGTCAATTTTTTTTTCTATTTAATTATCAAACTTTCACGACACGAATCCAAGGTTTGACGGGTTAACTTGGTTTGAAGGGTTAACAAGGGTTAACCCGGTTAATTCAAATTTTTTTTCTTTTTCGTCATTAATTTTTTTCTTCCTTTTAGTTTTTTTTCTTTTTAATTAATCTATTTAACTATCACACTTTTATGACACGACCTTGCAGCTAGACCCACATCCAAGACTATTGGGTTTAGTATTGCAGTCAGACCCACTTAAACTTGGATCATGCAAGTTTAATGTTATTATTAATATTATAAATATTATTCTTAGGTCAGGCGTTGCAGTCACACTCAATACTCTTGAATATAGCTTTGCAAAAAGAGCTAATACTTTTAAATCTTAATTTTTTTTATATTTTTATATAAAAACCATTAACCCGCGGTGCACGTTCACGTATATAACAGCTAGCGGGAGCTAAAAAAAAAAATCTACTTGGCTAGCTTTTATGGCAAAATAAACAGTGCTGGCTACATACAGCGAGTACTGTAGCACTCCTCCGTTGTTGATGGCTGTTGGCGCGTGAGAGAAGATTGGGCAGCGTTGTTTGCGGGAAAAAGAAGGCAGAGGAAGTATTGTGGTGCCTAGTACACACCAAATGGGGTGGAGAAGGTAAAGAGGGAGAAGATGTCCGGGTTTTAGCTTTGATTCCTTTCTTTGTCTCTTCAATCTCTCAAAACAACCCTTTTTTCCTCCCTTTCTTCTCGTTTGATTCCTGGGTTTTAACTATAACATCAGCACAAGAGGTATGGCATCTTAAAGTTTGTTGCTTTCTTTTGGTTTTTTAGATCTTTGCTTTTTGCTCCTTTTTTTTTTTTTTTGGCATTGTTTGGTGTTTTGCTTTCTTTCATCAGAAATGGACTTCGTTGGTTCTAGAGGTTTAATGGTTTCCTAAAGTTTGATAATTTAGAGGTTTAGAGAAAAAACTGATGGGGTTCTCTGGAAGTCAAGTGGGTTTTATTTTTTCTGGGTAAAGACAATTCGATAAATCTTAAACTCTATAACTCTTGTAATAAAAAGCTTTTTCGTTCATCCCAATGTTGATTCCAATTCCTTGTTCATCAATTGATTGTCTTGGTTGATGCACTGTGCATATGCAAAATGTTTGTCGTTGTTCTTGCTTGATTTCCATTACTTTATGATTCAGTATTTTCTGAGAAATCTTCTGATTTCCTTGTGCAGTTGTGGTGGATTGTTGAGAGTCATGATTCAACTTTGGGCTGAGTTTGTGCTCATTCTTCCAATTCCAGCACGAGCTGATAGCTTTCAATTTATGTCTCATCTGAATATATTTCTAAACTCGGCAGTTTGAGGCTCCTATGTAACAAGTTCTTTACGTCTAATCCCATGTTCTTTGGTTCAACAAAACCTATGATTAACAAGAAGATTACCAGCAGTTTTAGGCTCCTAGCTAGAATGGATGTTTACCTATTTTAACTAAAATTTAGCTAAAATATAGAGAGCATACTCTTATACTAGGTACCAGCAAGTTAAAAAAGCCAACGCCTCAATTACTGCAAACTTATCCATGTGCTTGCGTCCCTCTCATGAGCAGCGATAATTTTTGAATTGACCACCGCATTTCTTGCCACAGTCCAAGGAAGAATAATTCTAACTTTTCATGCAAGTCTTAACAAGGCATTACACTTGTGTCGACTATACCATCCCACACTTTTGGTTCTTTAACCTCTATCACTCTCTTTCTCCCACACTAAAGGTACTTGCCACGTGCAAATACATGATTAAAAAATAAAAGGAAAAGACACATCTCGTGACCTCGGCCAACCATCCGACCAATAACTCGAGCCTTATCTCAATCAGGTCTTACAATCATGTTTTAAAGATTATTGTTTTGTGTAAATAAGCATTTAACTATTATAAAGGATAGAAAACTACTGGAACATTCGCTGTAGAAAACAGAATTTAAACCCAAATTCAAAGCAGCAAATGCATGGAACCGATATTCAAAAGCAGAGTGCAAGCTCCAAAAATAAGTAGATGGCAATTTTATGACAGGCAAAATACAGGGATAATAAACAACAAGGAGAAGAAAATCTAATTAGATCAGTTCAATTCCGAGTAGAAAAACATTCGACTACCTGGTACTTATAATTACACCTTATCTGTTGCTATTTCCTAGAATGGAAGGAATGAGGTTTTCCCCAAAGAATTTGGAAGAGTGTAGAAATCTGTTCAAAGAAAGAATGTAAACTGAAACTAAAGATTAGGATCTCTACACTAACCCCAGTACCTTCACGTATAAAAACAAGTATCCACATACAGATCAAGAAGCAGTGAAGGTAATTGGTTTAGTACTTGCATCAACTCAACATGCGATGCTGTTAGGAGGTGATGCTGTTAGGAGGTGCCGAAACATGTATTATTTGAAAAGGAAAAAAACCAGTATAGAACTGATTCTTCTCAGCCCAAAATGCCAGAGCCTGAATCACCATCAACAGGTAGATTTAGGTCTGGTAGCGTAAAGGAAGGCTTCCTGCCTTCATCCTCCTGTAACTGGAAAGAAACATTGTGTGGCAACACTAAATATGTGGAATCACAGGCTACTTTTGTTTCCTGAGGCTTGATTGAAATAACATCTTCTGATTTAACAGAAGCTGTGAATATCTCTGGTCTATGCTGTGATAGCAAATCAAACTGCAAGAAAAAAACAGAATCACCGTCACACTCTTCATGGTGTGTTACCTATTTACATCTTTGCAAACCTCAGTTCATGCTGTAAACTTGTCAGAAAAGGGGGGGAGAGGGGAAGAAAAGGACAAAAACTAACAAAATTAAACATATCAAAGGAATTTCAATTATAAGTGATATCTGTCTTATTTCTCACTCAGTTTATACTATAATGCACTTGTATAATTGCACGCATAGCAAACAAATATTACAGCATGCACCTCAACACTAAGAAATTGAGCAAACAGGTTATGTTGTGGGGGGGAAAATTACACATACTGTAGCTGGACAGCTAAACGAATAAAAACAAAAAAGCAATCATGTATAAGCCCTGCCAGAGGCCTTGGACAGGAACAACCAGACAAACCATCAAACATGGATAACCAGGGGATGCAGAAAGTACGAAAAAATTAAGGTTAATTAACACAGAATCACATGTTAAGTTTATATTGTAAGCTTGTTAATTTGAGTAAGATTTATTTGCAAAGTTCAGTAATTCTTGTAATAATTCATTTACATACAACTGTTTAATCATTTAAGCTTTAATTTCTGTAAGAACTACAAGACCAGTATAAAAAATAGAAAGAAGAAGAAAAAGAAGAAATGTTAGGATTGTCAAAAAGAAATCAGTAGTTCCAGTAAACAGAGAAGAATGTGACATTGTCAAGTGAGCATTTCAATCAGTTATGAATGGCCACACAAGTTAAGACAGTCAAGTAAAAAAATGCATACACAAATAAATGGTGTTAATTTTGCGATAGCAATATACTTTAATTTGTAACAGAGATAGAAACGAAAATACTAAAACAAAGTAAATTTGATACGGGGAAGAAAGAAAAATAAAATGAGAATGAGCGTGCAGGAATAACAGGTTCACCTTCGTTCTCTTCAAACTTTCATTTCTGGCTCTCTCTTTCTCTAAACTCACACGCATGGTTTCCAATTTCTGCTCAATGAATGAAGTGCACAATAAATATTAAAATGATCACCGATCCTATGCCTCATAAAGTAAAGACAAAGGAGAACAAGGCAAGATTTCAAAGCTAAGAAATTGATGCAACATACATTTTTCAAATGTCTTTTTTCCTTCAGTAGCAAAATCTCCTCCTCTCTAAGCTCAACTAACTTCTGCCAGCAACCAAACAATTTAAACCACCATGAGACCGCAATCTAATTATTATACATCTATCAAACAACAAATGCAAAGCACAACTATTTTCATATTCCTTGACAGAAAAGGCAATGCTGTCACATACAGAACCAACTGCATCAGTTGAATGCTTACCTTTTAATTTTTTAAGAGTGCTAGCAAAACATTAATAAAAAAAAGATAGATGAACATGAAAGTTGGTGTAAAGCTAGCTCAATCACTAAAACTATATGCCAGACTGAGATAATTTATAGAACCAACGAAACAGATCTTCCTAAGACACCCACAAAGAAATTGATCAAAGACAACAACATGCATCACATTATATACAATGTAAGAAACTTAAGAAATTCTGATTAGATATTGTGGAACCAGAATCAAGCCTATGTTTCCAATAATATACTCATCATTAGTTTATGTGTGGGTGTGTGTTACCTTCTTCTTTCTTGACCTCTTGATGGTTGGTGTTCCACTTGTAACAGCAACCTGATACATGCACCAACATGGGACAGCTTTAGTTAACAAACAGAATATTTTCTGCCAGCTATTTAATAAATAAAAAGAGAATACATAAAGAAAACAACAATTATCTGTACACAAGCATGTACATACATAACTATATATATATATATATATATATATATATATAAATGAGCAAAATTATTTCTCGTGTTTCAAGAATATTATGGTCGTACACAAGAAACACTTGCATCTAGGCACTTTGCTCGATGGGTAATTCTAAGTGCTAGATTCTATTCTATCCTTATAAACACACTTATGATGGTCAATAAATGCCGGCTACTATGAGAGTCATGAAAACTAGAGACATGCACATACATCAACCATAGCCATTCACATTCAATACGCAACGTCAATGTGTCAACTATATAGTTCATGTTAAGAAAAAGAAGAAAAAACGAAAAAAAGAGAAAGTTCCTTGAAAACATGACTGGAGTTTTTCAAATACTAGTATTACTTTCTCAGTCAACGCCGCGTGGTCAAGACAAGGGTTTTTTGCAGCAGCCTACTAAAGGTCACATGGGATGCTGCACGTGGAATCAAATAACACCCTTTTCTAATATAAACCACGAACCCTTCATCCAGCTATTAGACCTCGGTTCCAAGAAAATGCAGCCCGATTACTAATGGCCGAACCAGACCCCCATGGACTCACTCACAACACACCAACATATTGTCTAAAAAATATCTAACGTAAAAGAAATTTAAGGAAAAAAAAATGCAATGCTATCCTAACAAAAATATATACACAAGATATAATAAGTAGTTATTTACCAAAAAAAAGTATCAAAAAAACATTCTAAGTAATGCTGTGAGTTGGGTGTATAAACGGTACACCAAATACTGCTTTAAATTCGGTGCAATGTGGTCCCTACTTTAACCCCAACCAATTTTCCACCTAAAAGCATCACCCTCTTCCCTTCATTTCAGCCACAGGATTTTCCCATTTTCATTTTCAACATTTATTTGACGACGAATTTCTTACCCTTTTTAAATTAATTTGAAGCAAAAAAAGATTAAAAATGGCAAAACAGCTGATTAACCGCAACGCAAAACAGCCCTTCAACACCAATAGATAATAGCTGTGTGTTTTTCACGTGAGAAAAGAACCCGTAGGGTGTGGGGAAAGCTGCGGCTGCACACACCAGATCATCTCTCCAATAAAGTAAATACAACCACTAACAATATCACAACTCTTTTGCCACGGCAACACGCCACCCATATAAACAGCTGCTCCTGCTGCCTCCACTTTCAATGATGACCAAACTGCCCTTCTTGGCCGTGTCCAATTAAAGGGGCACTACCTCGGCAACTAACATGGGATTCTGGAGAAGACTCGTGGACAAAAATGCCCTTCAATGTAAGGGTATTTTCGCCATCTTATAAATGACCACAGCACGTCGAACGGAAGTCGCATTTCTTTTTTTTTTCTGGTGAAACAAAAATGAAAAAAAGGGAAAGAAAGAGAGTAGAAATGGAAAGTCATAGGTGGGTATTTCAGTCAAAATGATGTGAAACGGTGTCGCTGTTTACCGGAGAATTGACAGATCCTGTAGTGTCTAAATTCACGAAGGATGGATCGCATGACGCAAAATGAAAAATAGAAAAAAAAAAAAAAACTATAAAAACTTCCTAAACCGTAACCGAAAGTGAATAAATATCACGTTTTTCAAAGGGCAATTTTGTCCAAGAAATAAAAGAATGACACCAGAACAAAAACCACCGAGTCCAACTCACCGGGTCAGAAAACACAAAAAAAGAGCCAAACAAACCTTAGATCTCGAGGTGGCAATCAACTTAGCGGGAAGGCAAGCGCTGGTAGTAGCTTCATCAAAACCGTCGCCAGCACCACCACCGCTGACGGAGGTGCCACCGCTAAATGAAAGCGGAGTGGTAGGACTCGCACGAGTAGACGACGAATCAGAACCTTTTTTGCTCCTCGTCATCATTACTTGCTTAGACGAAGAGCGTCGTTGTCTCACGCTCCAGTCCACGCTCAAAGCCAGCACCGCTCCTTCCTTCGCCAAATCCGCCGCAAAACGACGTCGTCGTCGTCGCCTTACTGGCGGTGGTGGTGGTTGTTGTTCTGGTTGGTTTAGCTTTAAAAGGAGCTCCACCACTAAAGTGTCATCGTTCAAAGCTACATGAACCCACTCGTCTTCTTCAGTCATCTCTTATCTGCTGCTTCTATGTCTTCGTTTCGTGTGACTTTACAGAGAGAAGAGAGGATCTTTGTTTTGATCAAATGTTAGAAGAGAAGAGAGGATCTTTGTGTGTATAAGAAAAGCGGTAGGGGAGGCTGAGGGTTAATATATATATATATATATATATATACACGGAGAAGACTGTTTGTGGTGTTGACACTTGACAATATCGTTGTTAACTTTGCTTAGGCACTTTTCCATATTTTGTTTTGTGGATTTTTGCATTTCTTTTTTTTTTTTTTTTCCCGCTGTGTGAAGGACGGGTGATAGATAGTCGACTTTCTACTGTATTTATATTATACGGGTAAAATTTTAAATTAAATAAAAAACAAAAAAAAAAAGGAGAAAACACTGTTTATCTGGATAAGTTCACTGAGGTGAACGGAAGCAGTGTTTTCTCTCTTTTTTTTTCCTTTTAAAAAAAGCTCTTTATTATGTATTTAAGGGTAAAATAATTATTGTGTATTTTGTGTTTAGATTGTACATTAAATTTATAATACTACCTTTAAAATAAATTAATTTTTTAACTTCTACGAAAAGTTAGTTTTGTGTTTTCAATTAAAAATCATAGTAAAGTAATATTTTTACCCTTAAAATAAAAAAATAAAAAAACAAACAACAAATGGAGTATCTTTTTATAATTTCTAATATCATGCACAGTAAAATGACATCAACGCTCTTAATGTCAAGTAATTTAACTCTTATATTAAAAGGTATTTGTATTATTTTGTTGGTGGTTTTTTTATAATTAATTAGTTAAGATAAGGTCATTTGAGTATTTTAATAATTAAAAAAAAAAAGCTGACACGTGATCCGCTCCATGGTCTTCAAACGGCGCATGCGACTGATTTCAGATACAAAAAATGTCATTTAGAGATGGCTTCATCTTCATCTTAGCGTTTTCTCCCTAGGTATGCAGCGCATGCATCGATAGGATATCCGATTTGTCATCGGCAACCATTTTTTTCATCTTTCTTTCCTCTTTCTTCTTCGGTGATTGCGTCCTACCACCTGATTTTTCAAATCATAATTAATTAGTTAAGATGAGGTCATTTGAGTATTTTAATAATTAAAAAAAAAGGCTGACACGTGATCCGCTCCATGATCTTGACGGCGACGCGAGTAATTCCAGATGAAAAAAAAATGTCATTTAGGGATGGCTTCATCTTCATCTTAGCGTTTTCTCCCTAAGTATGTAGCGCATGCGCCGATAGGATGTTCGGTTTGTCATCGGCAACCATTTTTTTCATCTTTCTTTCCTCTTTCTTCTTCGGTGATTGCGTCCTACCACCTGATTTTTCAAATCATAATTAATTAGTTAAGATGAGGTCATTTGAGTATTTTAATAATTAAAAAAAAAGGTTGACACGTGATCCGCTCCATGATCTTCGAACGACGCATGCGACTGATTCCAGATGCAAAAAATGTCATTTAGGGATGGCTTCATCTTCATCTTAGCGTCTTCTCCCTAAGTATGCAGCACATGCACCGATAGGATATCCGGTTTGTCATCGATAACCATTTTTTTCATCTTTCTTTCCTCTCTCTTCTTCGGTGTTTGCGTCCTACCACCTGATTTTTCAAATCATAATTAATTAGTTAAGATGAGGTCATTTGAGTATTTTAATAATTAAAAAAAAAGGTCGACACGTGATCCACTCCATGATCTTCGAACGGCGCATGTGACTGATTCCAGATGAAAACAAATGTCATTTAGGGATGGCTTCATCTTCATCTTAGCGTCTTCTCTCTAAGTATGCAGCGCATGCACCGATAGGATGTCCGGTTTGTCATCGACAATCATTTTTTTCATCTTTCTTTCCTCTCTCTTCTTCGGTGTTTGCATCCTACCACCTGATTTTTCAAATCATAATTAATTAGTTAAGATGAGGTCATTTGAGTATTTTAATAATTAAAAAAAAAGGCTGACACGTGATCTGCTCCATGATCTTCAAACGGCGCATGCGACTGATTCCAGATGAAAAAAAATGTCATTTAGGGATGGCTTCATCTTCATCTTAGCGTCTTCTCCCTAGGTATGTAGTGCATCCACCTATAGGATGTCCGGTTTGTCATCGGCAATCATTTTTTTCATCTTTCTTTCCTTTCTTTTCTTTGGTGTTTTGCGACCTACCACTGATTTTTCAAATCAATTCTTTTCGTATTTGTGTTATGTTTTTTGAAATAATTCATTATTGTTGTTTTTTATAGTCTGTTGCTTTGTCAAATTCAATCCTCATTATTGTTGTTTTTTATAGTCTAAGATAATTTTTAGAGTTGTATTTTTTTATTCCACCCTCTGTAAATGTTTTTCATTATAGATTTCATTGTCATTCTTTTATTATTTTTTTTACTTTGCAAAATTTTCAAAACTATATTTTTTACCCAATTTAATCTTCAACATTTAATTGGTTTGAATTTAGATTTGTTAAGCCAATGTCTAAGATTTTATGGGTTGTAAACTTTGAAAATTAATCTAGCTTCCCTGCGATTGCTTTAGGTTTTTTTTTTTGTTTTTTTTAAACTAATATTTTTTTTATTTTACCCTTCAATATTTATTTAATTGAAAATTAAACTCTATTTTTTTTCATGCTTTTTATAATCTTGGTTTTATCAACTTTTTTATATAATTAGGTTACCTAAGCTTGGTTTGCCTAGATTGCTTTGGAATTTATTTTATTTTTTTCATATCTTAAGGGGGGTTATAAAACATTTTAGTTTAAATGTCATTTATATTTTTTTATTACGACAAATACATCATTTTCTCTTAAAAATATAGATTTTGTTTTTCAAGATACCGCGTTATTAATTAGCTTTCCAACTCCATCATATTGGATTGACAAATCAGAATTTATGTAAAAAAAATCTCGAATTCAATGTAAACATTTTTTTTCCCATATTAAAGTAATGGCCATGGGAATGGGAGTTTTTTCAATTGAAAAATACCCATTATTTAAATTATTGAAAGTAAGATTTTTGCATCCAAGCGCTGGTGATGATTTTTGTAAATTGCCTTTTTATAAATCATGAAATTTCTCTTTAAATGTTATGATTTTAAATTAATTTAGATTGTTAAAAATAAAATTCTTATTAATCACAAAGTAAGAATAATAGTTGATAAACCCAATTCACTTCTAATATATAAATCTAAATGCTCTGAGTTGAGTTTAAAGTTACACAATGAACGTTATTAGCTTGGTTAATACCTAAATGACTCGGTTGATTAAATCAAGGGCTTGTTATGGTTACTTCAAGTCGTGTTAAAAAACTATCTAAATCCAATAACTTAAACTATTAGGTGAGGTCTCAGGATATGATTTATATTATTCTCTAACACACCCCCTCAAGTGAAAGTCCTTTGGGCTTGAAACTTGCACAGGTCCACATTACTTTGTGTTTGATTTTTATCAAATAAATAGGAATGGTGAGATTCAAACTCGTAACTGTTTGGTCATCAAAACTTTGATATCATGTCAAACAACTATCTCAGCCCAAAAATTTAAACTATTAATTGAGGTCCCAAGATATGATTTATATTATTATTTAACAAGTCGTTATAATTATATTACCTTCAAAAATATGAAATAATAAGATAGTATTAAAATGCAATAAGTGTAAATATTTATTAGTTTGTAATCACATATAAATAGTTTCATTACAACTTAAACTATATTTTTTTTCTTCTCCAAGGTAACAGAAAAATTTTTGTTGAAATTGTACTTAATTGTTTATAATTATCGCAATTACAAAATAATTAGTTAAATTATTTCTAAAAAAAGATGATTTTTTTACTATTATAAAATTGAAAAACACGGACAAAGTATTTCGTCAGCGTTTAGAAAAAAATTCATCAGTATTTTAATTATTGATGGAATTTTTTATGGAAACCTATCGGCGGCAAGTTACTCGTCGGGGATTGTCTTTTCGTCATCATTTCTATCGACAACATCCATTGCGATGGAAATGCCAATGAATTATTCCCACTAAAAAATCTAGCAAGTCCATTGAAGATTAATTTTTGACAGGGTTTTTTGTATCTAATTCCATAAAAATATCCAAACATTTTGTAGCTTTTTTATGAAATGAGTGTGAAATTGCCGACAAAAGTACTGACATAATGGAGTTATTCATCAGTGATTAGATTGACATTTGCACTACTTTTTTTGGTTAGTTGTTATAATTCCTTAGCTAACCTAAACATACAACAATAACAATAACAACACCAAGAATCTTTAAGACAATAATTGCTCACATTAAACCCAATACCACAATAACAACAAAAAAAACTTGTGGAATTATTGAGACAATGAACACATCTCTAAAAAAACATAAAACATATTCCAAAAAATATAAATGTAATGCATTATGAAGCACCAACAAATATCTTACAAATTTTCAATTTTATTATATAATAAATCATCGCATATAAATTAATTCAACACTCTTTAATCATAATCTTTCTATTCAAGAAAAAAATGTATTATATATGCAAGGAAAGCTTAAAGTAAATAAACTTAAAACATTGATAAAGCATTTTTAACAATGTTAATAATGAGGCAAAAGTGTTTCTCGCATTCACCAGGGCTTGTTCTGAAGGGATAGATCTTATCGATGCTTCAAGAGTGGTTTTGCTTCTTGCTGTGCTGAACCCATCAATGGAAAGGCAAGTCACCAATCGTGCCTGCAAGCTAGGGCATTAAAAAGTTATCTACATTTACCATCTCATTATATATGGAAGAGGAAAAGTATTTCTGCCAAGTTGAGAAAGACTGATTGTTAGAACTGGTATTTGATTGCACAAATAAAAGAGATAGTCAATTAGAAGGTTATATTTGATATCATAAACGATAAAAAATATAAAATTATGTAAGAGATGGTTCAACATGTCAACCTCAAACTCATGTTTAATAAGATCGTATATAAACTAAAAGATAGTAATGTAGTCAAATCTTTTGGCTTGTATTTGTAGTAAGCCCTACCAATTTTTTACTACAATATCCTCATCCTTTGAAGTTGAAAGGTACACAATAATATGTTTTATACTACCAAGATTTTGAGTGTGCATCATTTTAGAACATATCAATGATTCAATGTTTGTCATGATATTATATTTAGAGAATTTTTTTTTTTTATTGAAGAGGAACCTTAGGAATTTCTATTTTAGTTGATAGTCCTCACAACTTTTACATTTGAATGACAAGCCTTTAACTACTTGCAGATTTGATATTGACTTTCTTGTTATTAATGATATACTTTTTAACTACTTGCAGATTTGATGTTGACTTTCTTGGTATTAATAATACACTTTACACTCTTTGAAAAAAAATATTGTTAGATTTATTTTGGCATTTTTTCATTTATTTTGAGCATAGGCTCTTTCAGATTATTTTTTTCTTACTTCTTGAGTAGCAAGAATATCTCAAACATAGTTATTAAACCTACCCGAGTTCGATCTAAGGCAATTCTTGAGCCACTGGTTGGCGGGTTGGCTCAAATTAACTAATTTTTTCAATTCAAACTTATTCAATTTAAATTAATACACTTTAATTATTATCAATTTCACAAAAATAGATTTTCCTAAAACTCTCAACTTAACAAAAAAAAATAATAAAATATAATCAATAACGATTCAATTACTCATTATTTTTTTAATTATAATACTCATAAGTTATATAATTAAACTTAATTTCATAAAATGATAAATAAAACCAATTTCTTACCAAGCACAAACCCTTGCAATTTAAACTAAGCTAATTATTCTAAACATTTAATAACTCAGGACTTAAAAGCATTACAAGTAACAAACCTCGATTCCATCATAGTCTAATAAAAAACAAATTGGATAGCAGAATTGACCTTCTTCAAAAATAAAATCTTACATGGAGGACACAATGATCCGAGTCACGTCTCGGGTTGAGCTTGGCATCTATGCCACCACCATTTTTATTTGACGGCATCTCATACAGTTTCCAAATCAAGACCTTGAGCCCTCCTCTTGTTTTTCTTGTCTGAGTAAGAAAGAAGAACCGGTCCTTTCCTTGATTCAAGCCTCGAGCAATTTAGTATTTACACATACCCAAGTGACTGACCTGTCCAAAAGCCTTGGATGCCATCGTCTTCAACAGTCCTCGAGACCCCCAAAAGGGTGAAGGAATTTTGCAATGGGGCTGCCTCTCAGCAACTTTATTTCATTGACAAAGAATCCAAAAGCAAAGTACTTTATTGCCCAAATCGGAGCCCAAGAGTGTTGGATAGCTTGCATTGTGCCCAGAGTCCTATTGGGCCATTAAAGAAATCTTTTTATTGAACATTTGGCTCAGGGAGCAGCAACTGAAGAAATCAAATTAAAGTGCTGCCACCGTCCACCGGTGGCGTGAGCGAACGAGGAGAGTGGTGGCTCGAGCGATCGAAGGGCAGGTGAGGAATCCCGTGAGAGATGGAACGGGCATCCTTTACACGTTTGACTTTCGTGCCATCCCCGTTTTGCTGACATGTGCAAGGCATAAATTTGAAAACATAGAGATTAAATAATACTTTTTTAAAAAAAACAAAATAGAGACTAAACTATAATTTACTCTTTGCAAATTGCAACCCCTTTTTGAAAGGGAAAAAAAATCAAGTTGATAATTAAATATGGTTTTGCCTGTAGAGCAGTCTCGAGCATGAACCCTTTTCTAAAGTGAGAAATAATGTTAAAAGAAAAACAGAGAGATAGGTCAATAAATTTTGCTGCGAACTTATTATATGGCAATGCAAATAATTGATCTGTAATAGCTACCCTATCTCAGTAGTTGGCAAATAGCTATGCCTTGGGGGGGGCGGGGTGGGGGGTGGCGGGCGCGGGGCTGGCTCATGGAAAACGATATGTTTTCAGAATTGTATGAGAATAGCCCAAGAATGTATAGTTTATTATAAAAAAAAATCATGCAAATGCAATTGCAAATAATTGATCCGTAATAGCTAACCTATTTCTAATTATATGAGAATACATATAAATGATATTTTTTTTATTTTTTTAAATTATTTTTATTATCAGTACATTAAAACGATCCAAAATATATAAACCATATTAAATTTTAATAAAAAAAATTTAAATTTTTAAAAACACAATTGCAACCACGTTCCCGAACATGCTCTTAATTCCAGAACAAGACAACTTTAAAGAAAATATTGCATTGCAAAGGATTCAAAGGAAAGCGGTTGCAAAACTGAATAATCTTCACCATATTTTTAAAATCTAGTCTGATTTAATAGATTAATCTGAAACTAAAACTGGGTTAGATTAATAAAATAACCAATTAAAAATTTAGCCCGATAAAACCTGATTGACATAACAGATCAACAGAGAAAACACAGCTATTTTTTTTAATGTGTGTGTGTGTGTAAAAGTAATCTCATCCGCAGTACAAATTGTTTGGCTCCTGTACTACAAAAAGATAAGAGGAATTTAAGTTCAAGGCAAGCTTTTTACTTGCTTGGTTCTCTTCATTTCAGATCTGGAAATCAAGGTAAGATTAAGTTGCTGTTATCTCTTTAATCTTGTGTTCTTCATCTGGGAAAGGCTCTATCTCTCACCTCCTCTTCTGTTACTGTCAGATAGAAGATTAAAATTCTGGTTTGAGAATGAAAACGATGTGGAATAAGTGAGGAAATTGTGAGGTTTTCTTTACTGTTGCAAAACCAGGAATTAAGACAGTGCAATTTTACTTTTTTTAAAAATAATTTTACAGTATAAAAATAAACAAGTGTTGGGTAAGAGGTTAAAAAATAAAATAAACCAGTGAAAAAATAATTGATTAAATTATTGATGATGACAGGGGAGAGAGAAATAAATATTATTGCAGTAAATTACGCCCCCCGGGGGATTTCTTCAAACGTATTCTTTAGTTGCGATTGAAATTGGCTATAATATTTTCTCAAGTAAATTAACTAGGTACGTGGATGATACAAGTTAAATATTTTTATTTTTTTATTAAAAAAATTTGTGTATGCTTATTTTTTCAATATATTTCTATAATTTAAAAAATCTAAGTTCAAATAAAAAGTTTTATATGTATATTTAATTTAATAAATCAAGGACTATGTGTGAGAATAAATAAATAAAAATTCATTAGTGATAACTAAAAATAAAATTTTAAAAATTGAGAGACATATGTAGATCAAGATATTTAATCTCAAAAGACAGGACATTTACCCGGTTCTGTTTGTTAAATTTTTTTATTAAAATAATTTTTTTATTTAAGCAAACGATAATAAAAATAAAAACATAAATTAAATTGATCGAATAAAATAAATGGAGAAAATAATGCAAGGCTGCACATGTTAGGAATATTATCTGAAAATATTTTTTTTATTTTAAAAAATAAAATCCATCCATACAAAAGATTAAAGAAACTATAGATAAATCAGAAAAACTCTTCAAATTTAAATGCATAACGAAAAAATAACCATTGTATAAAAATGGCTCTCCAAACAAAATAAAAGAAAAAAGAGGTACTAATATAAATATAAATTAGAGAAAAAAACCATTATTATTTAAAAAAAAGGCAAAGGCTAGGCGCTCTTTGCCCTAGCAAGTCAGCCCAGCCCCCAAGCTTATTTTTTCAGGACTCGTGCAATTAAGCCTTTAATTTTTTTATATGCAGTCGTTTGCCTTAATTTTTTAAAAAAAAAACACTAGCAACGCGTCTTCTAATTTGTCTAGAGTTTGATCATTGTGGTGGCTGAAAAATCAAGGTTTAAGATTTTTTTACTCAAAATCCCTGTTTTTCAACTCATTTTTAACCTAAAACACTTTTATACACCGTAGAAACTGTGATAAATCTATTTATAACTTCAAAAAATGCCCCAAAAACTTAAATCAACCCGATTTGAGCTTTGTTTTTTCACGAACTTTAGAAGTAAAAAAAAAACCCTAACATGAACTACCCCCTTAAATGGAATAATTTAACAAAAATATTGTCTATTTTGACTGTCTGAATCGATGTCGACAACACTTTTCTCTCTCTACCTCTAAAATTCTATGACCTCTCTCTTTCTTCCCTCTCAACTAGGAACTAAAAAATAACAAAAATAAAATTTGATATCAAAATCAAATTGAAAAAATATTAAGATATTGAAATTGTATAATTTACATGATTTTTAAAATTTAAGGATCAATGTGCATCTTTTGTGAAATTTATGGCGTGTTACTTCTTCTTCTTTCAATTTTATCTTTTCATAAGAATTTAAAATTAATTAATTTTAAATTAAAACTAAATCATAAAAAAAATGAAAAATCAAATTAAAAATATATATAAAAAATTTTGCACACTCTATTTATAATAATACATAAGAGGATAAACAGTGAAGTCTTTAAAAAACACACTCCTTTTAAATAATAATTAATTATAACCAATTATGTAGCGCCTGGCAAATTAAAAGAGGACACACTACACAGTAAAATCAGGACATATCCTGTATAAAAAAAAAAATAATAAGATATCTTTTCATTTTATTTTATTTTATTTTTTGTTATCATGAGGTGATATCATATCACTCATTCAATCAAGCTGAAAGAGTGAAATGACCTAGGTGTGATGGCATTAGCACAGGAGAAGGTGCCAGATGGCAACATTTGACAGAAGGGGTGATCTAGCCAAAGCAGAACAACTATTTCCACGCTCCACTTTTATTCAAAATATTTCAATTAATTCAATAATTTTACCCTCTACGAGCAAAGTTCTTACCAAATTTAACTCTACTCCAGAATTTTCTTGGATGCTTTGCTCATTGTTTTCTTACAGAAGTTTGTTCTTCCCAGAAATCAACAAGTTTCTTTCCTCTTCTCTTCGATAGGCTGTCAGCAGGATCACAGTTGAAGGAAAGATATGCGCACGCATGTAGAGAATCAGCACTCTCCACAGAAAGTTAATATTCTGACCAACCTCATCCGGGTTTTGTTTTGAATTATAAAATGTGAATTAATTCAATTAAAATTTAGTTTGATTTTTTAAAAGAAATTCAAAACTATAATGTAATATTAAAATAATAATCTTAAAATTCATCATGATCAGCCAGTTTTAACCATCTCAACCTATAATTTAATTCATGAAAACAGGTTTCCTAATTTTGGTTAGAATAGTAAGACAAAATGCTCTTATAACATTGTTGTCTATTTCATCAATTGCCCTGATGCATGCAATATTAAAATAAAATAAGTGGTCTTAGTTTTTCCTTACACGAATTTCTAAATTAGATTGGATTTTCTTGACAAAAAATGATTTATACACGAATCATTATCAGTAATTACATATACTTTCCATTAAGATATTTACTGTAATTTTAACAATCATTATCAGTTTTTATTTGCATCATCCATTCTCTTTTGCACTTTCCATTATATATTAATATTTTTATTTCAACATTAATTAATTATTCTTTAATATGTTAATGTATTTGAAAAGAAAAAACAAAAAAAAGTTTTAAGATGTAAATCACAACACACTATTATTATTATTTCAAATTACAAATTACAAAGAGTTGCACATCAATATTTTTTTTTTCCAAATATCTCAAATTCAATCATCTAGTAGGTGTCCCAGTGATAAGAAATTGAGACTAAGATGTTTGCTCCTCTGTAGTCTCAAGTTCGAGCCCTATAGTTGCTAATATGATGGTCACTGGAGGCTTACATGGTCGTTAACTTTAGGGTCCGTGAGATTAGTTGAGGTGTACGCAAGCTAGCCCAAACATCCATGTTAATAATATATTAATATTTTTATTTCAACATTAATTAATTATATATTTATATATGTTAATGCACCTTTTATAAAAAAAGAAAAAAAAAAAGTTCCACAGATTTTAAAACAAAGCATTCCACAAATTAACTCTGTATTTAAAATTGTTGGCTGGGATTCCAAATATACCAAATAATGTAGACCATTTTTGATGGACCGACTTATTTAAATTGCACATCAATGTGTTTTTGCATCAAAATATATTTTAAATTCGGTTGGATCAAAACAACTATATTATATTAAAAAGAAATCAAATCAAATTTTAATTAGACAATAAATTGACCTATCATCATATCAGCTTAATTCCCGCTCAAACTAACTGTGAATCTGGCCTCATCTGATCAGAAACTGCAGTCAAGCAGGATATGTTCTAGATATCTGTTGACTTTTTTGTATTCATGGAAAGATATCGTGCAGAAAAATTCCATTGCAGACGCGTGAAGGTGCGTGGACTACATTTCCTATATATCTCAAATTCAACCTTCTTTTTTAACCGAGGAAAACATAATTAGAGCCATATTTAAAAACATAAGCAATGCTCAAATTCAACTCTGGCCATTTTTTAAAACCATTGTTGGCTGAGATGCTAAATAAACCAAAATCCCGATTTTAATCGTATCGCGATACCATTTTTTGTATGAACTGACGTAATTTAAATTGCATTCTTGTGGATGTTAATTTTGCTTCCAAAATGTGTTTTTGGATGGATCTAAATTAAACTAATTATTTTATTTATATTAATAGAATTCTAAATCTAAAGTTTTTTTAATTAGACAATAAATCTGACCAATCATCACATCATTTTAATTTCCTCTCTTTCTATCTGCCATATTTGGCCTCATCCTGTTATATAAAAACATGCTAGGCCATTTCTCAGGAATTATGTTCTAGAAATCTGTTGACTTTTTTGTATTCATGGAAAGATATCGTGCAGAAAAATTCCATTGCAGACGCGTGAAGGTGCGTGGACTACATTTCCTACGAGGGTGAGTGGGATTGTTCAAGCCTTCTATCTTTGACGGAGAAAAACATACAAAAAGAGCCAATAAAAAACTCATAAAGAATGCTTTTCCACTCTAGATTTTGCTTTCATTTTTAAAAAATATATAAGGAATCTAATAGGTCACTGTTGCCTTCCTTCGCAAGTCCCCAAAAAAAAATTTCTAACAGTTTTTAATTTGCTGTTGAAAAATTTTCAAGTAACTATTTTCAAGTAAAAAAGTGATTTTTGGCAGACATAATCTCAAAATTCTTGATGGATGTTCTTTATTGCTTCAATTGTATTTTTACACCATTCTGGTGGAAAGTTTTTTAAAATCTTTAGTCTTTCGGTTTTCATTTTTACGTGAATGTTGCCAAAATTGTAATGTATTTTATACTCTTGATGTTTTTATAAAATTAAATAATAAATTCAAATAAAAGTAAATGATACTAAAAGTAATCGCGTTAATTAATATAGAAAACTTAAATTAGGCCATTTCTCTGTAATTATAATTTAAAATTTGTTATTTTTATAAAATTTTGTTGAGTTTTCTCCTTAAAATTAGTTTAAATATTATTCATTTGAAAATATATCAAAATAATATTTTTTTATGATATTTAAAATTATTTTTGATACATCACTTAAATGTTCGGCATAAATAAAATACAAAAAAAATAAAAATCATGAATACAAACAAAATATTTTCACTAAAGATTTTTAATTTTTTTTTAAGTTTATAAAATCCAATAAAAAAAAATACCGTATATCATTGTGTTGCGCATGAAATAAAAATAGGATAACACTAGTAATTTTTTAATCACTTTTTTATTCAAGAAAATGGTAGGTTTCACAAGAAACTATTTTCTTTTTTATTAAAAGCAGCAAGTGTTGTCCTTTGATACAAAGGCAAAATAACCTCCTTTTGCTTTCAAAATAAAATACCCTTTCAACACAAAGGCATGTGTAAGTAGTTGTGCATAAAGTTTGTCTATTTAAAATGTCTTGATAATAAAATATTATAAATAAAATTCTAATTTTACCATTTTAGTAAAAGATTTTTAAAAATTCACTTTAGTCTTTTGGTGTTTCATTTTTAGGTTACTAATTTTAGTCATTCAAATTAAATATAATCTATAGTAAATGCAAAAGTTAAATTGTATCAGTTTTAAAATAAAAATTAATTAATCCATATACTCAATTTAAGTGAATATAATAATATTACATAGTAGATTCTTGAAATACCGAATATTTCTTCAAATACTTGAAAAAAAACATGTACTATATCACACTTGCTTTTAGGTATTGTTATTTTCTATGGTAGGAGAGTTTATCTCTCAAGCTATCATTAATAAAAATAAATTTTAATAGAGAAAAAAAATATTAAGAACATCTTGTGTTTTGTATTTGGAGCATTTTAATATATTTCATTAAAAATTACACTTTACATATTTACCTAACAATAACTTAAATCTTTGATAAAAATATAAAAATATTTATATATATTAATGACTCGATCCAAGAAACATGATTATTTTTTTCTCACCCTTCAACCCAACTCTTCTTCTCTACAACATTCATTGTATCATAGTTTTTAGATTCGGTCAGGTCCAAGACCCAGTTCCGGGTTTTGATTAGGTCATCAGGTCGTTCGGGTCAATTTTTTAAAATTAAAATAATATTATTTTAGTAAAACAAAAGTCAACGGGTTGTAACAGGGTTTTGCTGGGTCAACTGGGTCGCCTGGTTACACTGAGTTTTTTCTTTTCCTGTTTTTTTTAACTCGATCCAGTTCCAGCCTCGAGTCAGCTGAGTCCCAGATCAACCCGCCGGTCCAGATTTTAAAACTATGCATCATATAGACAATATTAATAACTATTTAGTCTAACACATAACATAGTTATCTTCATTAAAAACTAGTATAAATGATTTTTTTTATTCCAAATAAAAAAATCCATATTCATAAACCAAAAGGTCCCTGAAAATTGATATTTGAAAATCAAAAACCCTAGAAATGTTGAAGTAGAGGGCACATCTTCCCTACCATAGCCAAGATGGCACTACCATAAACTGGGCATGACTTTTTGATTTTGTGTATTTGAATTTTCTATAATTTAATAAATAAATTTAATAATATATATATATATATATATATATATACAGTAAGGATATAGAATATAATTTTTCAAAATATAAAAAATGTAAAAAAAAACAAAAATATTTTAAGTAATTTTCCCAACAATAAATGCATCTATTTCAATTCTCATGCTAATCCAAGATATTAAATATTTTTTCAATAATAAAAATATTCTTGATGTGAATAATTAAGTTTGTTTTCTCAATAATTTTTACCCTAGAATTTAAATATAAAAAAGAGCAAAACCTTTATGACAATCTATTAGGGGGTATAGTAGCAATTAAGAAATGAGATAAAACATGTGTTTGGTAATAATGATTATTTTTTAAAATATTTATTATTTAAAAATGTATTAAAATAATATTTTTTATTTTTCAAAAAGTATATATATCATTCCTCAAATAACTTATACTTTCCCCACTATATTCCACATATAATTATTTTTTAAATATTTATTTTATAAAAGCTAAAATTAAAAACATATTTTTTATTTATTTCATATAAAAAATATTATCTTAATATATTTTTAAATAAATATTATTTGAAAAAACAATCACTTTTAACACTTCCAGGCACGGTATCGTCGAACCCTACATCCCTCGCCCACACGCCCCAACCCTACCTTTACCTTCTTCTCAACAGCGATTCCATTCCTTTACAAATACCCCACCCCTCGCCCTCTTCTCTCCCTTTCTCAAAATATTTAACCAAAAGCAACCCCCCCTTCTTTCCTTTTCCTTCATTTCCCTCCCTCCCTCCCTCTCTTCTTCATCTACGTATGTATGAAAAAGAGGTTTCAGGAAATGGGCAAGTACATGAGGAAAGCTAAAACCACAAGCGATGTAGCCGTCATGGACTTGACGCACGGTGTCCGTACACGAGCCAGAACCCTAGCTCTCAAGAAACAACAAGGGGTCAAAGCATCTCCTCCATCGTCTCCTGCTGGTTACCTCCAGCTTCGCAGCCGCCGTCTCGAGAAGAAACCGCCCCCAATTCCGTCATTGCATCATGATTCTCCCAGAAGGCAGCATCATAGGCAGGGTGGTCAGAATAGTAGTAAATTGGGTCAGCAGCAGCAGCAAGAAGACGAAGAAAGCCCTAGCCCTAATCTGAAATCGAGTTCCGGGTCGGTTCAAGAGAAAGAAAGGGGAGAGAGTAAAGTGGACAGTAGAGAAGTTGAAGAGAATAATAACAGCAACAGTAAAGACTTGGGTTCTTTTGGAGATAATGTTTTGGATATTGAAGGTAGAGATAGGTGGGTTTTCTTTCTTTTTCTTTAATTTCTTGCACAAAGTTTGAGATGCTCTTTTATTCTTTAAATTAGGGTTTTTTTGTTTAGTTTTTGCGGGGAACGTGAAAACTGAGGGACATTGAAAAATTGATATGGGTCTTCTCTTTCTTTTTCGAATCCTTTGGTTTTTGGCAAAATTTGGGTTTCATTTTTGTTATCTGGGTTCTCAATTTTAGGGTTTTGTTTCTCGATTGATGTGGAAATGGAAGGAAATAGCGACAATTGATGTGGGTTTCCATTTTAAAAAGAATGGGTTTTTATTGGGGGTTTCTTCATGAAATTAGTGCGTGCGTTTTTGGTTGCTGAGAAAATGGAGAGAGAAAACTCAATAATTTTATGTTTTTTGGCGGTTTTGAATGAAAACCCGTTAAATCTTATTTTTGGGGGGTTTCTTGATGAAATTAGTGTATTCGTGCTTGGTTGCTGAGAAAATGGAGAGAAAGAGGAGAAAAAATCAATAGTTTTATGTTTCTTGGGGGGTTTTAAATGATTTTTTCCATGTCTGTTTTTAATTGCTGAGAATTTGAAGGGAAAGAGACATGTTAAAGCCTCATTTTAACTTTATTCCTGATTTGGGTTTTTTATTATTTTTTCTTTTCTAGCAGTGGACACCTTTTCAGGGTTTTCTTTCATCTATTTGGTTTGGTTCAAAGCTCTAGTTTGTAATTTTTGTGGCTCGGGAAGACAATAATTTGCATTTAAAGAGGATCGTGACAGCTTTTTGGTTAGTTGTACTTAGGCTTCATTTCTAGAAAAAACTTCATAGCAATAAAGAACAGAATTTTAATTTATTTCATTCCATCCCCAATAATTGCTTGAGATAAAAGAAGAGATTTTGTGCTTTACATATAGATAAAGTTTTTCCTTTTTAAAAAGAAAAACAAATTGTGGTGGAATCCTTTACTAAAGCCTCACCTTTTGTCTTTTAATGTGATTTTCTTTTTAAGAGTTTTGCTGCCCTTTCTGTTTGGTTTCTGAGAAAATGCTGTGTGGAGAAATTTTGGACCTAACCTTAGGTTCTTGCTTCTCTGGACCAGTGAAGCTGAAACCACATAACAATTTCTTTAATTCTCTTTGAAGTGCTTGACACATCTTTCTGTGATTTTTATCTAGGAAATTATTGTCTGGCTTTGTTTTGAGGTTTTAAATGAAATATTAATCATCTTCGTGGGAAACGAGATTCGTATTACCTCATTGCATTTGATCATTTGGTGGGTTTCTGTTTAAAAATGCCGTGATCATATCTGCATAATGGTTTACTGGACCTTACACTGAACAGGCTTTACAGTTCTTGCCCTTTTTTTTCAATTTGATTGTTTTTATGCTGATCTTTATTATATGCGCACAAAAACAAAATAGTTTTAACACGTGTCCTCTTCTTTTTGTGCACTCAAACATGGATGCCATTGCATTATTTTAATCAAAAGAAGCAAAGCCTGCTCCATTGTTTCTTTAACAATAGATGCCTCTGCATTTTTAAGCATATGATTGTTGTTTGGTGATTCTTGTTTGAACATAAATATGCTTAATGCATGTTTGTCTTGTTATCACACTTGGTTTTTGTTTATGTTTGGACAGAGGACACTGTAACAGAAACTACTTTATTTGGAATTAGCTGTGCTGAGTATTTTACTACTGATCCATGGACTCTGATTTGATTCAAAGCCTAAAGAATATCCTAATAATAACAGGGTTTGTGTCTTACTTGCTTCATGTAATGGGGATAGGATATCTAAAGTGGTTTTCTACTTCTTTCTTGATCCTTTTGTGCTGTAGCTATTGTCTCTTTATAATACTAATTATCTGCAGGTACAGAATTGAATTTGGGAAATAGAAGAATTCATTTTGGATATTTTTCTGTTGTGATTCCCAAAATTCATGAAGTTTATTTCTTGGATTTTTAGTGCTTAAAGTACATTATAGTTAAAAATGGGTTGTTGCTTTCTGTGGAAGTGTTGGAAGTGTTTTCAACTAGTTATATCTATGATTGGGAGGTTCCTGTCATCTTTGCAGAATTTACATGGCCTAAGCTGCCTGGAAAATTGAGCGGCAATGTCTTTAATGGCTTGGAAAAATTCAAGTTTTCAATTGTTACATGCTGACACCATTCATGTCCTTTTTAATGTTACTTGCATAAGCTTTGTATTTATTATCAGTGCGGATAGTTTTATGACACAAGACTTGCATCATTATGCATGGTCTTAGATTACATGTTCCCTGGGCCTATGTCATATCTATCTTCTTTGTCACAGGAGCACTAGGGAATCGACTCCTTGCAATTTAACAAGAGGCACAGAAGACGCAAGAACCCCTGGTTCTACTACTAAGCCTGCAAACCCAACTGAAAGCAGCAGGAGGTTACATAACTCAACTCGAAGACACATCCCAACGGCCCATGAAATGGATGAGTTCTTTGGCCCTGCTGAAGAAGAGCAGCTAAGGCAATTTACTGAGAAGTATACATCTCCCATCTGTCTTTATCTTCTTTAAATGATTTTTTAAGACTTGGGCTATCTTGCATGTAATGTTTCTGCTGCAAAGGTTTCATTCTCTTAGCTGATAGAAATGTCGACTTTTGGCAGGTATAACTTTGACCCTGTTAGTGACAAGCCTCTCCATGGACGTTATGAATGGGAGAAATTGGATCGTTAGAAGACATTAGCATCCCATCAGGACATTTCCTGCAAATTAACGGTTGATCTCGTGCTTACCATTGTAGAAGTAGCAGGAATTAGTAGTGTTGTTCAAACGGTGGTGGTGGTGTTATTTCCATTTTCCATCGCCTGTTCTTTTAGTTGTAAAGAAAGTAGGTCTGTCAAGCATGTGTAGACTAATGGTCTGTAACATAACAGGGGGCTATGGGGGGTTACTCAACAAAATACAAACCAAAGTCCTATGTCTAACAGATCATCTGAGAGGGGAAGTGAAAAAGATGTAGATGTTAGGCTTCAGTGAACTAGGTCAGTCTCTCTGGTACAGAAATTTACTAGATTTTCTTTTTCCCTTAGTACTGTATTTTCCTCCCCTTATGTACTGATGCAACTTCTAAAAACTCTCTGGAATAAGCATACGATCCTTTTCCCCTCTGTATCTTGTCAATTCCCCTTTCACCCGCACTGTTCTTTTTTACTTCAACTCTCGCTTTGTTTTATATCCATGTGAGGGTGCATCTTTTGATTCTCACCTGGCTTTCGATAGAGGCAAACGTTGTTCATCACTGGCTAGTTATTTTAACTTCTATGCAAGAATGAACGGTGGTGGTTGTGGCAGGGTGTAGCCCATTTTGGAAGAATCTTGCCGTCTCATCGAGCTCCACTTTTCATTTCCATGTCTGCAACTTTCATACTTTACTGTGCAAATTTGTGCAGGCTGAAGTTGGTGAGGGTTAGCGGTGATAAAAAAAAAACCGAGAAAAAAAAAATGTAACCATGAAAAAAACTGATTAAAATATTTTAAAAAACATTCAGTTTGATTTCACAAACCTGAACCGTAAAATCTCAACCAAAGTGAACCGGTTCAGATGAAAATAAAAAAAATAAAGGGCACTATAAAAAAAAAAAATGCTTTCTAATTTCTAACCCTAGCTACCGTTGCTAGCAAGCAAGCCGCCCTTCTCAGCCCTCACAACTCTCACACTCTCTGACTCTCGGGCTCCCCAACGCCACACCCAGATCAGAACTAACAAAAAATATCTTCAATCTTCATCTTCAGATCTAGCAAACCAGCCACCCCCTTCCTAGCTCCCTAACGGCACACGCCACACCCCACACCCCACACCCAACCTCCAGATCTAGCAAACCAGCCGGCCGCCTCCCTCTCCCACACCCGACCTTGAATCTTGTCACACCAGGTGTGATTTCTCTTCTCTGTTGATGTGTGTTTTTCTTTTCTTTAACACATGTTTCTGATTTCTCGATGGAAACTGGGTTAGTGTAAGAGAATTTGTGGAGGAAAGTTTAGTACTTGTTTAAATCTTCTTCTGATGAAAATAATATTCATTTTTACTCCGATGACCGTTTAAAAAACAGATCTTCAGTTTTGTGTTTAAAGATAACTTAAAAGATTCATTGCCTGAAACAAATGTGAATTTGTGTTTAAAAGAGGGAAAGAGAACAGAAGGTATATTATTTCCTAGCACATTACCAAGGAATATATCAGAGTTGATGATACTGATATTAGAGCCATTAAAAATCACAAAAGCACTTGAAGGTGTTGGGCATCAGATTATTGTAACAACCTCTACCCAGTATGATATTGAAGCTCGGAACTCAATTATTTTCCCCCCGTCAGTCTATAAACAAGGATTTTATTATAGCAGTATCGTGTCATTTAATCAGAGTCCTTACTTGCCTTACTTCATCAAATGCTTGAAAGGGAGGGGAAGAAATAAATTAATAACATGATCACTATATACATATTGCTCAGTTTAATTATAGAGCTCAAATTAATGATGTTAGTATTGATTAGAGATTTTATATACACTTACCAGACCTTCCTTGCCATGATGGTAGATGACAAAGCAATAGTTACTCATATCTACCATCTAATTTACTTACCTTTTGCCATTCATGGTCACGATCCTATGCCAATGCCCTCTAATTTCTAATCATCTACAAGAAACTGGACTGTAGCTCACATTTTTCTCAGGTTTGCAGCTTTAAGGATTTTGGATTTTATTAGTGTGATGTGGGGGACCTTGGGTGCGTTTTTCAATAGCAGAGAAGCATAAATTATAGTTTGTGTTTACGAACTGTACTGGCATTGTATCTTTAAGCAAGTTATGATGACTTTTTTGTGTGGCATGGTTAACGCTTTGGCAGGAAAATTTTCAATTTATTGTAGAAGAATAATGGAAAGGAGTGTTTGTTTTTTCACAGCTTAGACCACTTAAGATTTTCTGGTGTGGAAATTCTGCTGAATTGTTTTAAGAACTAGCTGAGTAAAAAAGTTTTAGAACCACTCTTTTTACAAACAAGAAACTGACCAATTTGAAAATGTTAAAATATATTTGGGGACTCTTTCTGAAAAATGTATGCAAATTGCGTACAAAAAGCCCAAAATAGAAATTATATTATAATTTTGTTTATGTTTGTCCGACAAGCTTTATCATACGTCTATGAGGCCATTTACAGAACATTAAATAATGTTCAATCTTAATCAGATTGTCTTCATGAGCAACTCCTTAGTTTTGGAAAGGAAATTCAGTATGAGTTATGTTGAGCTCTGTATGGTGCTCTTTGAAATGCAGATTTGTGCAAGATGAAGAAAGGAATCCACCCTCAAATGCAATGGATATCCTATGTGACTCAAGATGGCAGATTAATGCATGCTATGATGACAAAAATACACCATGTTGGCAACGTCTACCACTTCAGAGCAAAACGGCAAATGGCTGAAAGTTTAGGTCAGATTGCCAAGTTTAAGCGTCGGTACGGGCAGGATAATGCAGAAGATGCTGAAAAGTGACATTTTTTCTTCTTAAGATGCAAAGGGCAATCACTAGGTCTTGCTGGTTCATATGCTGTAATAGCGTTGACCATAACTAGTTTGCCATAGAGACTTTACTCTTGAAACTCACAAACTTAGTTGTGTTCTCTCAGTGCAATAAGTGTGCTGGTCCAGAAGTGCTTGAACTTTAAGGGCAAGGCATTTCCTATAAAAGAAGTGCTGTCACTGCCCAATTGAAGTTATTACAAGTAGCTTTCTTCAGTTGTTCGGTTTATTTAATTTATTGTCTTATGCAGATTCAAGTTATGTTTTACGTTTTTTGCTCTTTGTCACTCTCAATTCCTTCAACTGTTAACAAAGATGCTTGGCACACCTCATGGTTTGCTTGATGAAACTCCGATAGTCTCTGATCACGTACATTCATGCTTTTCATTTATCCAGTTACCATGAGGATCCAGTTCACTCTCCCGCATTTAAACCACAGATGCACTACTTTTTTCATAGGACTCTTATTTCGTTGCCCTGCAGCTTATTTCGTTTCCTCTTACCTTTCACATGCACAAGCATGGTGATCAAATCTTTTTTAAAATGCATAGCAGTCTTTCGCAAATACAAGACATCACACACACACAAAAAAAACCTCGATAAAAACTAGTGCAGTCTTTCGGCAATACAACACATTCAGTGCTTAGCCCACCAATGTAAATCTTACAAAGTCAATAGCTTTTACAGCACAAACAGTGAAAAATTCACTTCACAATTGCTAGATGGGGCAGTGAAACATTCAACAAAAAACTTGTCTATTTTCCGGTTTGATTGATGAAATAATGTTCAAGTTATAATATCCAACAACAAATTTACAACACTTTCAACTTTGCTGTTTGATTGATAATCTGCCATATGCTCAGCTTAACATCGCCAGGCTCTATTTTCTGGGCCTGTAAACTGTCTACGTTGCTGGGATTGGAAAGAACCCCTCGAGACCCTACAAGGTTCAAGTGAATATTTTAGATTGTTGGGATTGCGAAGAACCAGCTGAAACTATATAAGAACCGAGTGACTAATTTAGATTGTTGACATTGGAAAGAACCACTTCGAACTCTATACCGTTCAGATCACTATTTTTTGTTTGCATGTTTTTTATTCATACTATACATCAAGCTCGCTTTTTTTCCTCTTTTTATTTTTATTTTTATTTTGTATTCAAGCGGCATTTTCAGACTCTTCTTCACTCAGATACTTCATTGATATACTCCACATACCATCGATGTATATTAATGACTTTAATACCGTTGCAGGTGCAGTAGATCTCCAAGAAGACAACAACGTGCGCCATGAACATTTTGCTAATTTCCATCGTAGCTTGCTGTTGCTTTTTAACTCTTACAGTACTAGTAATAGTATGATAGTAGTTGTGGTTTAAAATGATTTTTACTTGGAAATAAATTAAAATAATATTTTTTTTATTTTAAAAAAATTATTTTTAACATCAAAATATAAAAATATTATAAAGATTTTAAAACCCCTCAAAACTCTACAACAATGAACAACATCCAGCAACACATTACAGTAATCACAACAAAACAATATCAATCAACCTTGTAATAAAAACGGTTTCACAGTATAGAAACCATATCTATTAATTTGATTTATATCAATAAAATAAAATTTATATTAGGAAAAAAAGAAGTCATGGCTGCTTTGGGATCATAGAATTCTCACTTTTATTTTTTAATGAAGTCCAAAATTTCGTTTAAAATTCCAAATTTTCCAGTCAGATACAAAGGTACTTCTTTTAGTTCTTGTTTGAATGCATTGCTTGCCAGCCTGAAAATCAATCGGATCGCAATCTTGTTCAAAGTCCAAACAAAAGCAGTCTTTGGATTCATCCGGCGTCTCTCCCTTTTGAATTGATCAAATAAATAATCATTATAATCAAGAGAAAGAAGATGTAATCTTTTTTAAAACGGAACTCTTTTTCAAAAAAAAAAACAAAAAATCAATTCCTTTAAACAATATCCTTAATTATCAAACATGTTAATCTATTTGGAAGTGGGATTGTAATTATTTTTTAAAATATTTTTTATTTTAAAATATATTAAAATAATATTTGTTTTATTTTTTTAAAATTTTTTTAATATCAGCACATTAAAATAATTTAAAAACATAAAAAATATTAAATTCAAAAAAAAATTCAAATTTTTTTTTATTTTTTTAAAACATAAAAACAAAAAATACTAGATAGTTGTTCTTCAAATAAGCCTGGTGAAATCCACCGTTTCATGCAACCTTCCTCCTCCCACCCAAAAAACAATTCATTCAATGGCCTCACTGCCCTCATCAATCTCCTCCATTAATTTACTTCCATTCCTCTTTGGTGGGTGGTGTCAGGTGTGATACACACTCTCCACCGGTTTCCACTGTAAAACTCTATTGATTTAGATTATTTTAATGTATTAATATTAAAAATAATTTTTTTAAAATAAAAAATATTATTTTAATATATTTTTAAATAAAAATTTTTAAAAAATAATTATTACCTAACTCTGTCGTTTTAATGACCTTACTGCCCTCATTAATCCACTCCATTTATTTAATTACATTCCTCTTTGGTGGGTGGTTGTTGGTGGGTGGTGGGATTCACACACTCCTTAGTTTCTTGGGTTTTTTCATGCTGTTAAAGCAGTCTTAAGAGCAACTCTAAGAAAAAAACAGCTAAATGAAAAGATAAAAATAAAAAAATATATTATTTTAACTATTTAATGGTTTTTTTTATATGCTCTTCTTACATTTGATGCTCCAGAGTTGAAATCGCTGTCTATCTCTCTCTTCCTGTTGACAAAGCCAGACAAATCCTGTGGCTGGCTTGTGCTTCTTCAACCTTGTGTGGTTTTCCATCAAGATAAAGTTGAGAAACAAGGAGATGGGTGGTGATGCCAAAGTTTTTGCCTTTGAAGATGTGACTGTGCACAACAAATCCAAGGACTGTTGGCTAATTATCAATGGCAAGGTGAGATCTTTCATTGAGTTTTCTTGAAAGATTTGTTCTTTCTTGTTCTTTAGTTGATTTTATGGTTTGATCTCTCGGAACCATGCGAGGAAATTTGAGATCTCTGGATGTGGTTGACTTCTGGTCGAGCAGTTTATTGATTTGATCTTGGTTTTCGGTTGAGATTTAAATGAGATTAAGTTATGTTTCCCGTGATGTTTAGATATTTTGACTTGGTATCTTAAGATATGTTGAGTGGAAATGTTTAGACCTCATATACTTCTCTCTCTTTTTTTGTTCTACTTGATAAGCAGTGTTTCTTTGCTATTTTATATGGTATCCTGTGCCTGTATTTGATGATTGTCATTGCTGTTTATTGATTGCTTTGAGGTTAGATAGTGCATCACCAAGGGGGCTAATTAATATCAAGAATTATGAAATTTTGCATATCATGTGATTGTTTGATGGTTTGGCTAGAATGCAAGCTGCAAGTAGCTACTTTATTCTAACAGATCATGTGGTTAAGCTGGGAAGTTTGTGCTGTATCACGACATTAGTCGTTCAGTTTGGCAGGGGTTCTATATTAGCTACCAGAACTCAACAATTGTTATGCTGCTAAAGAGAATGCAATTCCATTTACACCACAGTCGTGTAAAATTTTCGTGAAATGCTTCAGCTTGCTACATGTATTGTTCTTATGATTTTCCAACGCATATTTGTTGTTTGCGGTAGATAATTATCGTGGGTTTTTGCTTTCATGCTTTTGTATTTCTCGGCATGCAAGTAAATAGGAAGTGAATTATTTCTGAAACTCCAGCAACTATTGTTCCTCTAGCGAGTTATTAGATGCATCGCCCATGCTTGGCAGTCTAGGACGCAATATAGGGGACATACTAGTGAAACTGTCAAAAGAAAAAAACCAAAATGACCATGTCCTGCATGGTTTTGGACTGTCTTGCTTGAGAAGACTTCAACATCAATTTGTTTCTCAATTTTTTTCCTATAATTGCAAGCTATATGTACCAAAAGTTGAATCTTTGTATGAACTTTAATACTTCTGAATCAATGTGAAATGAACAAGAGGGGGTGGTGGGTGTGAGTGTTAGTGTTGCTCATATTTCTTCCCAGTTCATCCCTATGCTGTATGAAACATGTTGTTCCCTGTCCAAAATATGAAAGGAATAGCAAAATGGTAGACCTTTCTTAGACTACATGAATCTAATTTTTCTGTTCAAATGATTCATCTTTAAAAAAAAATAAACATTTTTATAGGCCCTTATTTTAAAACTGCTATGCTCTCTCTGAGCCATCTTTGTTGGTTGGAACAGGTTTATGATGTCACAAAGTTCATGGAAGATCACCCCGGTGGTGATGAGGTTTTGTTGTCTTCTACAGGTATAGCCCAAACTATGGCCATTCGAAGCTTTTTCTTAAGTTTTTAGCTCATAATGTACTCCTAGTGAGGACTCATATTGCACATCTTCGTTTTGCAGGCCAGGACGCAACTGATGATTTTGAAGATGTGGGTCATAGTGATAGTGCCAGAGAAATGATGGCCGAATACTGCATTGGAGATATTGATGCCTCGACTGTCCCCAAGAAAACAAAGTACAAGACTCCTCAGCAGCCTCACTACAATCAAGATAAGACCTCCGAGTTCATTATCAAGATCCTTCAGTTCCTAGTTCCTCTTGCTATATTGGGTGTGGCCTTTGGAATCCGCCTCTACACCAAATCAACTTAGGACTCTTGGATCATGTTCCAATCACAAACAACCAGTATTTTATCTGAGCTACTAAGGCGTTCTCGTTGGCTGTAGTTATCCTAGCAATTTAAGCTTGTTTCTTTGTTGTCTATGTTATCATCAAATCCCATGTTCAGAAACGTAGTGTTCCCATTGTGGTGCTTGAGCTTGTTCTGGCCCTTCGTTCTGCTATACTAAGCTCCTAGCTACAACTCTGCTATCGAACATGAAAAATGAACTAATTGGTATTTCAAGGCATGCCTTCTCATATTTCATCTGTAATTCAGACTACGATCTCTCATCTTTTGTTTGCTCACTTGCATGATTGTATCTCTAGCTGTTTCTTTTATTTTGAAGCCAGAATCAAAACTGGCTAGAGTCGATTTCTTATAATCATGGATTCTAAGATTTAGGGTATTTTACCATTCCAACATGGTTTGATAGAAGTGGTTACAACCTCTATTAGAACTAGCGGTTGCACATCTGCAACTGCGAATAGTGAAAAACAGTTATTTTAAAATTTATGTTTCATTCAAATTAATAATTAATATGTATAAAAGTTAGTTTTAAATTTTATGAAATATAAGGTAGTTGAGGTGTAATAAGAGAGAAAAAGGAAGTAAAAAAAAAAGGGAAAGAAAGAACGACTTGTCAGAGACGTGTCATTGCTCTGTTTTCATCATATTTGATATTATTAAAAAGATTCAAATGAGAAAATTCTGCTATATATTAAAAAAACCTATCAAAAAAAAATTGTAATTAATTAGGGATTTTATTTAGGATTAATTTATGATTAATTACAATTTTATTTGATCATCTTTTAAGGTGGAGGAGGTAGAATCATTTTATTATGATTTTTTTAACTATATAAGATGTGTTAAACACGAAGTCCTAATACTTAATTTTTTTCTTCTTTTGCTATTTTTTTTCTCTTGTCAAGTCATCTTACTTTCTTTATCTTTTTTAATCATTGGATTTTGAATTTTTTTTTTTTTATCATTGTATCTTTATAATATTTTAAATTAGCTTTTATATATATATATATTAAAACATGACTAAACAATATATACAAAAACTATATTCAGAAACGTTGTGTTTAAATACTAATACCATTAGCTCAAAGTTTTTACCACTCTTATTTTTCAAAAAAAAATTATAAGATTTATCAGTGCATCTTTTATTTAGGTTTGCTTGTTTGAGGTGTTTGGCGTGTCTCCAATGCTGACAAAAACAGCAATGATGTTTTATTTTAAAATTATTTTGACATCAGCACATCAAAATGATTTGAAAACACAAAACATATTAATGGTAAAAAAAAAAAAAAGGCACAAACGATGGGGTCTCCAAGTACTGAAATCTAAAAGTAAGATTTAGTACAGCGACTCGACGATCATGCAAAAGAAAGAAAGAAAGAAAGAAAACGGGTTGATGGAGTCACTAACTCCATTGAAATGGAAATTCAAAACCTAGAAGATAGGATCTTCTAGGGTTGTTTGTTTAGGACCTCAATCATGTGATGGGACAGCATAAGGATTTGTGAACTTCTTTGTCGTAGACGAAGTATTGTGCTGAGGCCTTGAAAAGCTTTTCAGCAGGCTTGCCAGATAGCGAGAAGTTTCTGACATCCTTCCCATCAATCGCCGCATAATTTATCCTCAACTGTGGCTAGCAAAGCTCCGAGCAATGTCACCCCATAAAGTAATGCAAAGCTCCTCACCTCTGAGCAAAGATTATGATATCATATGAGTTAAAAAAATAATTTATTAATAATTTTTTTAAAAAATTTATTAAAATAATAAAAAATAAATTTTATAAGTAAAAAATTAAATAAAAATAAAATTAAAAAAAATCTAATTTCATAAATTATCTCAAATAAAATAAATAATAATAAAAATAATAAAAATCAAATTTAACAGATAAAAAATAAAAAAATAAAATAAATAATAATTAAAATTATTAATAAGTGATATAAATTATGTATGCGTGAGCCTTTTTTAAATAATACATAACCTAATTTTTTTTTTAAAAAAAAAACAATACCTGCAAGGACTCGTGATCCTTTGCCTCTGGTTAGGACAAGTACAAAATCAAGGAGGTTAAATTAGTACCGAGGTTCAACAAAGAGATCTAAGATAAGTTATCTTGATGTCTGTCAGGTCAAAAATTGCTTCATGGTCACCAACAGTGTTAACAAGGCTAAAAATTTATTTTTTTATTAAAAATTAAATTTTTTTAATATATTTTAAATAATTTTGATGTACTAATTTTAAAAATTTTTTTTATTAAAAATTATTTTTTTAGTATATTTTAGATAATTTTAATGTACTAATTTTAAAAATAATTTTTTTAAAATAAAAAAACTGGTTTGATGCGACAATTGCTGGATAATTAGCAAAACGTAAGGAATTTGATGTGTATTTTTTAAAGAAAGGAAAAATATACAGAGTGGGAATGCTGTGACCATGACCGACTCTTGTGTTTGTCTAACTTTTTAAATGATAATTATTTTTTTTTTAATAATATGGATATCTAAATTAACTTGTAAGGTTTTAATTAATTCTATAAATTCTGAAGTTAGCGATTATCTCAAAGGTTAGAGGTGGATGAAAATATAAGGTAAAAAAAGTAAAGAATAAAGGTGCAAGCATGTATTAGAAATATAAATATTTAAGAAGCTGTAGGGAAACTCTTAAAGAAGCAATCTAAGGTAAAACCTTGTCAATGAAAGACTTTCGTCACCTAATTTAGCGAGGGAAGTTTATTTGCAGAGTTGGATTAAACAAACAAATGGACTGTAAAACATGATTTTCAATGTTAGATTCAGTTATTATTTGAGCTTCAATAACTTACTCAACAAGTTGTGTAATAATGAGCCTTATTTCATAGCATAGACCAGCAAATGGGTTAAGATTTCAGAGCAACATCATTGGTATACCTATTTTTAAAAACGATGGTACGGGAATGAACACCAATGAACTCAACTTGGTTAATAAACTCAGTTGAATATAACATATTTTTGTTGTTTTTCTCACCAGATGATGTCTCAATAGAATCCGTGTTTATTACGGTTTTTAAACCCGGTCTAGTGGCCGGTTCTGGTTTTGACCGGGTCGTTCTGGTCAATTTTTTTTAAAAAAAATCAAAATGACGTCGTTTTAGTAAAAAAAAATCAATAGGTTGCAATTGGGTTTTTGACCGGATCAACCCGCTGAGTCATCAAAGGTTTTTTCTTTCCCTATTTTTTCTTAAACCCGGCTCGATTCTAACCCCAGGTCGGCCGAATCCAGGGTCGACCCGCCGGGCCGGGTTTCAAAACTATGATGTTAATATAAATATGATGATCACCAAGTGTAATATTAAGAATGAAATCATTTATAACCCTGAGGAGTGCAACTTAACTGGTCAGAACATGTATTTGCTCCTTAGAGATCACCAGTTCGAGTCTCGTAAACCTTAGGGTCACTAGAGGCTTGTATGATCGTTAACTTCAGGGCTCGTGGGATTAGTCGAGGTACGCACAAGTTAATCTGGACACTTATATTAATTAAAAAAATCATTTATTTTAGATACAGTAATGATTTTAGGTGTCTCGATCACCCTTTTTAATTTTCTAATTTCTAAACTAACTATTTTCTAATTTTAACAAGGCTTATGATAAAATCAATTTTTTCACAATTCATTTCTCAATCGTTTAAATCTCAATTCCAACATACAATATTCAAACCAACTCAATAATTACCTGAAATCTTTCAAGTGTCTAATTAGATTGAAAATTAAACTCAGTTTTGTTGGATGAAAATTAATTAATGCAAGTGCTGTTTTTTTTCCCCAAGGATAAATCCTATAACGCCATTAGAACATAAAGTAAAAGAAATAATACCAACGTGGATAATAAATATAGTGTAAGTTATTTTTAGTGCCTGTTTATTTAGGCAATAGCTTTTGCTTTTAAAACAAACTGTACATGTTGATTGTTTGGTAATGCTAAAACACATTTTACTATTCACATTGGATCCATACAAATTTTGTTTAAACCACAGGTTTGCAGAAAGTAGCTGATAGCTGCTTCCCCGCATCCTGCAGACAGTGGAGAGTGAAACTCTCCACTGTTCTGGTCGGACCAGGTCTGGTCCAAAGCAAAATGCATTGAACCAGGTCTGATTCAGTTAAAAAAATTAATTTTTATTTCTATTTTTAATTGTGTTTTATTCGAAAATTAGAAGGAGATCGCTTAATGACGTCCAAATTGGCAATCTCAATTTTGTTCCATGATAATATTGTCGCGCAATCCTTGTCAAATGGATTTTGTACATGATGAAATTGTAGATAGTTTAATGAAATAAAAAATATTTGATAAAAGTATTTATTTTATGATATAAAAGAGAAATCTACAATATTAAATTAAAACCATCAATATATATATATGATCCAATTTAAAAACATTCTTTTAACCAAACACATTAAACTACTTTTTGTTCAACTTTCATTTGAACCACAAAATTTTAACCAAACATATATAACACCATACCAACCTCAACCAAAAATACATTTTAAAACAACTTTTTTAAACCAAACTACAACCACAAAACCCTTGTCAATATCAGATGATTTTGTACATGATGAAATTGTAGATAGTTTAATGAAATAATAAAAAATATTTGATATAAATAGTATTTATTTTATGATATAATAACAGTAGTTAAATCTACAATATTTAAATTAAAAACCATCAATATATATATATATGATCTCAATTTAAAAAGCATTCTTTTAACCAAACACATTAAACTACTTTTTGTTCAACTTTAATTTTAACCACAATTTTAACCAAACATATATAAACACCATACCAACCTCAACCAAAAATACATTTTGTAAAACAACTTTTTTTAAACCACAACTACAACCACAAAAACTACTACAATATCAAACACACATTAATAATTATTAATATTTGCCCAACCATTGATTTAGGACCTGCCCACCCTACCTCGGGTTAAGTTAAGTGTGTGTGTGTGTATATAAATCAATCAATTTAAAGTTAATTCAGTTTAATTGGCTGAGCAAGTCAACATTCAATTTATTAAGAAGATATTTAAAAATGTAATAATAGTTATTTTTTAAAGAAATTTTTGCTTGGAAATACTTTAAAATAATATGTATTTTTTAATTTTTAAAAATTATTTTTAATATTAATGTATCAAAATAATTTGAAAATACCAAAAACTATTAATTTGAAATAAATAAAAAATAAAACATTTTAATTTTTTTAAAAGTACTTTTGAAACATAAAATCAAATATAATCTTAACTTATTCCAAATCTAATTTAACTTTTCATTTTTATTTTTTAAAATAATTTTATTTTAATTATTTTTTTTAATATATACCAACTCGAATAAACTTATATAATGTTTTATACAAGCTCTATGTAGATCTTGTTTAATAACTTATATAAGTAACTAAAAATAAGTAAGAGGTTGATATCTTTATAATTTTATAAAAACTAGTTATTCAAAAAAATTTATAAAAGTACATAGAAAAAGATTAATCTAATGTTACAAAAATCTTCTATTATATATATATATATATATTTTTTTTATAATCTTTTAATTTATAAAATAAAAATTGATAAAAAAATCTAAATCATATAAATACATATTTTAAAATAATTTTTTTTTTGACTTGTTGAGTAAGAAACTGTTTGACATCATTGTATGTATTATTTTTTAAAGGATTTTTTATTTTAAAAAATTTTAAAATAATTTTTTTTTATTTTAAAAAATTTATTTTAATAACAATTTAAAATATAAAAAAATATTATTTTAAAATAAAAAATAAAAATTTAACTTTTTTTTTAAATAAAAAACAAATAAATTATAAGAATACAAGGAAGAAACCAACACATGAAAGCAAACAACTATTCTTTTTCACTGATACCTCTCTATCTGTCTGGTTTCAAAACCCCCAATTTTGAAGCTCTCGAATTCGAATCAAATCCATTAAATTGACGCAAACTAAGTTAGATTAACGAGCTAGTGTTTCTGAAATTTCTATCAATGGCGACAACTATGGTTAGCTCCGCTGGTGGACTGTTAGCTATGCTTAATGAGAGCCATCCTTTGTTAAAACAACACGCACTTTACAATCTCAACAACTTAGTTGATCAATTTTGGCCTGAGATCTCAACTAGTGTGCCTATAATGTAAGTCTTTCTTTTAAAGATTGAATCTTTCTTGGGTTTTGTTTGTTTAGGTTTAATGGTTCTTCTTCTTCTTCTAAATTGATTTTGATAATTTTTCTTAATAGGATCTTGAATGAATAAGAGTGTTTTATGTTGAAAATTAGTTAAATTGATGTGTTTTGTGAGTACTTGTGTGTTAATTTAGTTGAAAAGTTTGAATTTTTGTGTTCTTTTGGTGAATTCAGTGATTCTTGAGTAAAGAAGGGTTTTTTTCGGTCGTTTAGGAGATGGGGTTTTAGTGTTGGGACTTGAGTGATTAGGATTTGGGGTTTACGAGATTGAGGGGATTTGAAGTTTTGTTATTTGTTGGTATTGACTTGAGTTCTGAAGTAACTTTCCCTTGTTTTTTACTTGTAATGTGATTTTGGATATTAATTTGCTATGTGATTCTGGATATTAATTTTCCGCTTTCCTTCGTTGTTGTTATCCAGAGAGAGTTTGTACGAAGATGATGAGTTTGATCTGCATCAGAGACAACTTGCTGCATTGCTTGTTTCTAAGGTATGATATTTCACCATATTTCACATTACTAGGTTTAAAAAACAATTACTATTCTTTTTTTTTTTATCTTATTCCTTCTCCATCAGTCCTTCGCCCCCTGTATCATATGGTGAAAGAAGAGGGAAAAGGTAGAGAATGCAGTGTAGAAGTTAACAAAGTCAAACTATCCAAAGTCTACTTTCTTATCTGTACATCTTTTAAGAAGTTGTATCAGTGTACCAAAGTTTCAGCGAATGTACTATTAGGACTGAGAATAATTTAGTTTAGTGTAGCAAAAGTTTCAGCGAAAGTTTTTCTTTTGTTCTCTTGATAGGAAAAAGTTACTACTCATAGAAGAACTCTCCTTAGTTAATGCATGAGAGATAAGATGTTATGGGTGAGAAATGAGATGTGCAGTTGGGTTGAATTCGGTTGATTAACATAATCCATAGAATTGTGAAACCCTTGTTTGTAACTGTTTAAAGAAGGCAATTTTGAGTCTTGGGCCAATGACCACCTTTGTCTTGTATTAAAATGGATTTTACTGTTTCTTCTTCAGGTTTTCTATTATTTGGGTGAACTTAATGACTCACTGTCTTATGCCCTTGGAGCTGGATCCCTCTTTGATGTTTCGGAGGATTCTGACTATGTTCATACGCTTCTTGGTACTCTTGCTCATAAAATTGCATTATTTTTGGTTCCTACAAACCTGTGAAATTACTGTAAAGACACCAAATTTTAGCGTGCCCCACTATTACCTTTAAAAGGTAAACTGGTGGGATAATATTAATATATGAATTCATCACAGCTTGCATGAAATGGTCAACACCATTTGGTTATACAAGCTTCAATTGTTTTAGGATAAGTGTTTTAAGGATGTTTGAGAATGGTTTCCTCGTTTACTTATATTTTATCTCTGTTCCTATCTTCAGCTAAAGCTATAGATGAGTATGGTAGCCTAAAGTCTAAGGCAGCTGAATCAAATGCTGATAGAGCAGATGTGGACCCAAGGTTAGAGGCAATTGTGGAGAGACTGCTGGACAAGTAAGTAACATAAATTCTATTATTTGATGTATCTTTGCTCTGCTTCTATCTATCTTACTGTTCTGTCATTAGGTGCATCATGGATGGAAAGTACCAACAAGCTATGGGAATTGCAATTGAATGCCGTAGATTGGATAAACTCGAGGAAGCTATTATGAAGAGTGATAATGTGCAGGGAACTCTTTCCTATTGCATTAATGTTTCTCATTCATATGTTAACCGTAGAGAGTATCGGCAAGAGGTTGGTTTGTTTGCTAGCTTTTCAATTAGTATCTATGTTATTGCTATTGCATGGAAGTGATCATGCTTGAGTCTGTTCAACATTGCATATAACTTGCTGTATGTATTTGTTTGTTGTTTGTCTACTATTACAGCTAATAACATTTTCTTTGGTTGGATAAGAGGGGATTCATAATGAATTTTATAGCGTTCTCTATCTTCATTACATTTTTCCTGTGCATCGAGCAATGCTTATATTCTTTATGTTGTCTATGGGCCTTGATACATGAATCATGAATCATGAATAGCAATGCAACTGTTTTTCTGTAAAATATTGGATATTTTCCTGGAATTAACTCTCTGTCTGTCTGTGAGTGTGTGTTTGTGCATCACCTTGTCCTGTTCCTTTATTTTCTCTGTTCACATGTTCATACTGCATGCCATGCTGTCTAATATCTGGTTAGTTATGGATGTAGTAATCGATTTTGAGATTTTATTGCTGTTTTCTTGTTTTTATTAATGATTATTCCATCTGAAAAGTTGTTGAATGATTTTTTTTTCTTAAAGGAGACTTGTGATACAAGTTGATGACCTGTTTATTATTTTCCCCTTTTCTGCAGGTCCTCCAGCTTCTTGTTAAAGTATATCAAAAGCTGCCTTCTCCTGATTATTTGAGCATTTGTCAGTGTTTGATGTTCTTGGATGAGCCTGAAGGTGTAGCTAGCATATTAGAAAAACTTCTACGCTCAGGAAATAAGGATGAAGCTTTGTTGGCATTTCAAATAGCTTTTGACCTTGTGGAGAACGAGCACCAGGCTTTTCTTCTAAATGTTAGAGACCGTCTTTCACCTCCAAAGTCTCAAGTTTCAGAGCCAGCACTGCCAAAATCCACAGCTCCAGATTCATCTCAAAATGAAAATTCTAGTGCTCCAGAAGATGTTCAAATGACAGAAGGAACTTCATCTTCAACAGTGCATGAAATAGATCCAAGTGAAGCAGTGTATGCTGAGAGGCTGACAAAAATCAAAGGAATTTTGTCTGGGGAGACATCTATACAGCTGACTCTGCAATTCCTATACAGTCATAATAAGTAATTTTAAAACAGTCTTGAACTTTTTTTTGCGTTATTTTAGATTCATGTATGTCTTTATAAATAATAATGCTTGTTATTTGCTTCTAGGTCGGACCTCCTTATACTGAAGACAATTAAGCAATCAGTTGAGATGAGAAATAGTGTCTGCCACAGTGCAACTATTTATGCTAATGCAATTATGCATGCTGGAACAACTGTGGATACATTTCTCAGAGAAAATCTAGTGAGTCACACATCTTTGTTTTATCTATTCTTCATTTTGCCCCTTTGGTTTATACATGTTTCTATTCATGGATTTATGTGCATATTTATAATTTATGCTCAACCATTTTTGGCTTTTATCTCATTTCAGGATTGGTTGAGTAGGGCCACAAATTGGGCCAAATTTAGTGCAACAGCAGGTCTTGGTGTCATCCATAGAGGCCACTTGCAGCAGGGCAGGTCACTGATGGCCCCTTATTTGCCTCAAGGTGGTGCTGGCGGCGGAGGTAGTCCATACTCAGAAGGTGGTGCCCTCTATGCTCTGGGACTCATTCATGCCAACCATGGCGAGGGCATAAAACAATTCCTTCGTGAAAGCTTACGTAGCACCAGTGTGGAGGTGCACTTACTGTTCTGATTTTTTTGTGGCTTTCTATCAGAATCGAGATGTTTAGTTAATTATGGAATTCACACTGGAATGTTGTTGGCAGGTTATTCAACATGGCGCATGTTTAGGTCTGGGTTTGGCAGCTCTTGGAACAGCCGACGAAGATATCTTTGATGACATTAAAAGTGCATTGTATACTGATAGCGCTGTTGCTGGTGAAGCTGCTGGTATCAGTATGGGTTTGCTTATGGTTGGGACTGCAAGTGAGAAAACTAGCGAGATGCTTGCATACGCGCATGATACCCAACATGAGAAAATCATCAGGTTAATACGGTTTCATTTTCGGATATTGGCTGAGCCATCAGCTTTTATATTTAACTCTGTCGTTTATAAAATTCTCCATATGATGTAGGGGATTAGCATTGGGGATAGCCCTTACAGTTTATGGAAGAGAAGAAGAAGCAGACACACTAATTGAGCAGATGACTCGTGATCAAGATCCTATACTTCGTTATGGTGGCATGTATGCCTTGGCATTGGCCTACAGTGGAACAGCAAACAACAAGGCTATTCGCCAGTTGCTGCACTTTGCTGTATCAGATGTGAGTGATGATGTCAGGAGGACTGCTGTTCTTGCACTTGGATTTGTCTTGTACTCCGAGCCAGAGCAGGTAGGTTCTTACTAGTGTTTTTATTTTTGTTTTTGCACTCCAAGCCCCTATAGTTGCTATCGCTGTTCTCTTTTCAATATAATTGCTTGACATTGTCTCAGATTAAAATCATCTGCTGATGTTTTCAAGCTCTTGCTTGATTCTTTGTAGTTCACTCTTTTATGTTTCATGACAGAAACACATGTATGTGTGTTTATATTCTGTCTTCTCAATTGTGCTAAATTTTTCTGAACTGTGAAACTGCAGACTCCTCGAATTGTGTCCTTGCTTTCAGAGTCTTATAATCCACATGTACGATATGGTGCTGCTCTTGCAGTTGGCATCTCCTGTGCAGGCACTGGCTTGAGTGAGGCTATATCATTGCTAGAACCTTTGACGTCAGATGTTGTTGATTTTGTTCGTCAAGGTGCTCTCATTGCAATGGCTATGGTCATGGTCCAGATGAATGAAGCCAGTGATTCTCGTGTTGGAACATTCAGGTATTGCACTATAAAGATGTATTTTCCATCTGTTTTACTTAACAATGACTAACATTTAGTGCACATTGTTGTCACCCTGCCTTTTCTTTTACAAAGTCTGATCTCGTTTCTGTGCACCTGTTATGGTAGACGACAATTGGAAAAGATAATTCTAGATAAGCATGAAGACACAATGAGCAAGATGGGAGCAATCCTTGCTTCCGGAATTCTTGATGCTGGTGGTAGGAATGTGACTATAAGATTGCTTTCTAAGACAAAGCATGATAAAATCACTGCTGTTGTTGGCCTTGCTGTTTTTAGCCAATTTTGGTACTGGTATCCACTTATCTATTTCATAAGCTTGGCATTCTCACCCACAGCTTTTATTGGCCTCAACTATGACTTGAAAGTTCCAAAATTTGAGTTTGTATCAAATGCAAAGCCATCTCTGTTTGAGTATCCAAAACCAACCACCGTGCCTACCACAACATCTGCTGTGAAACTTCCTGCTGCTGTTCTGTCAACATCGGCAAAGGCCAAAGCTAGGGCCAAGAAAGAAGCAGATCAGAAAGCTACTGCTGAAAAGGCAGCTGGAGCGGAGTCTTCACCTGCTTCAACTAGTGCTGGAAAAGGAAAAGCGCCCAGTGAGAAGGATGGGGATGCTATGCAGGTAAATATCAATGATTGATGTTTACAAATTGCCTTTTCACTAAGTATGGAAAAACAGAACTGCTAAAATGTACAAGTCCGTTGTCATGTTATTCTGATTCATTCTTCAGTTTCTTAAGATTGGCATATCACCACCAGACAATTATTTTGCGTGTTTTGACAGGTTGATGGACAACCAGAGAAGAAAGCAGAGCCTGAGCCTTCTCATGAAATTTTGACGAACCCAGCCAGGGTTGTTCCTGCCCAGGAGAAATTTATTAAATTTATGGAAGACAGCAGATATGTGCCAGTGAAGTCAGCACCTTCAGGGTTTGTTCTCTTGAGAGACCTCCAACCAACTGAACCTGAGGTGCTTTCTCTTACAGATACACCATCGTCTGCAGCATCACCAGCTAGTGGTTCAACCACAGGACAGCAAAGTTCAGCATCAGCCATGGCCGTTGACGAGGAACCCCAGCCTCCACAGCCTTTCGAGTACACCTCATAATTCTGGTCATTGCATGTGTGATTTCCCCATGGCTTTAGCTTCTGAAATTCTGGCACTCCAAGTGAATGGAGGAACCCTAGTGTGTTTGAGCAACCACTTCTGCTATTCCGAATGATTATGGCGAAACAGGAGTTGGCCAGCATTTTGAGGTTTCCTGAGATTTAAGCTCCTATTGTGGTCTTTGCTCAGTATTTTCGGTCTATAAACTGTTTCATTTCATATTTATATTTCTAAGTTTTTAGGGGCTGGGGAAGGAGGATGTGGCAATTGGACTGCTCTAGGAAGATTTCAATGTATAATTCTCCCCTTCCAATAAACAAGAATTTGTTCTGCCATAATCTTTACAGTGAACAAAGTCCCAAGTGTCGTCTAGGACCAGTTGCTGTGTCTTTATGTGTGGTTATCCAATCTTTGAAGTGAAAACTGTAGATCATGCTGTTTCTTCCATTTATTTACGAGTTTAAAATGACTAGGGCCATCTTCCCTGCTTTCAGTGGAAATTATATTTGATCTTAAGTGTTGTGGCCTACGTTTTTTTTTTTTATTCTTTTTTCAGTGGAAATTATATTTGACACTAGCACCTTCCTTCGGAACATTACAAAGCGGTTCAGCCTACTTTTTGTTTGCAACTCGTGACTGGAAATGTGTTTTCTTTTCTTGAATAACTCATCCAAAAAGAGGGAAAAAGACTCATCACTTGTATCATGTGAACCCAAAAGCTCTTTTTATGAATTCTTCAATTTCATGTAGGCATCAATTGACGTTTCTGAGTCTTCAGAAGATGGTTTGTAGACATAATGGATTCTCTAAATTGACCTTTATATGTTTTGGGTCGGTAAATTTCTTTGGCATAAAAAAATTTTCAAGAAATTTTATTAATTATTAACTCAAAATTTGATATAAAGGTTTAACTGTCAATAAAACACTAAAACAAATCTTTAGCACTAATTAAAAACTAAATCGTGAAGTTAAAAAATAAATGTAAATAAAAATATCTGATCATGCGTAATAAGAAGAAGCCTTTTAATTTTGTTAACTTAATTATATGATACTAATTAATTTTTTAATAAGAAAAACAATAATTTAAATTTGATCATAACAAAATAATTTGCTAGCAAAAATCTTCCTCTTCCTATTAATATCTTTAATTTAAAAAAGAATATAACAATTTTTCTATATTATTTATTTAATAAAAATGAAAATCATCTAGAAGACATGCAAATTTTTTTAAGATGATTTAAAATAGGATAAAAAACATATTAAAGTGATTTTAAAAAAAACTTATACCATAATATTCTTTCCTTAAACAACATTCTCTCATCATTCCAAAAACAAGTTTCAATTATAAAAAAATAACAACCTAATAATTTTGATTCTGATCTAAGTGTATCAAAAAATATAATAATAATACAACACTCAAGTGTTATCTTGGAAAATTCTTTGAAAATATCATTAAACCCATCCCAGCTGTTATTCTTAAAACCTTCTGACTTGAATCCTTATCTAAGTTGAGTTTTCAAATTAAACAATGCGGGGATTGACTTGATGTGACACAATAAAAAAAATTAAAATGATATTTTTTTTTAATATTAAGGTGAAGACACATCAATCGATTTGAATTAACTTACCAAATCTGCGACCCAGATTGTAAATTCGACTAAGTTCAATAAGTTTGTTTTTCCGAAACTATTTTTTATTTAATTATATAGTACCAAAAATCAATGAAAGCAGTAAAGCAACCAAATATTTTTTTTTTATTCTAACAGGTTGTAAGAAAAAGAACAATTATTCAAGAAAAAAGTAAAAATTAAATGGAATAACATCTAAAAAAAATTCTTAATTAATATTAGAATTTAAAAGATCATATATATATATATATATATATATATATATATATATATATATATATTAAATAACTTAATTTGTAAGAAACTAAGTAAAAAACAACCTAGACAAGCTGACATGCGTGGCCCAATACATTTGCGCCTTTAAAAATAAGCATAGGCTTGTGGGTTTGCCGCCCAGACTTGCACGCTTAAGCTATTATTTTTTTTTCCTTTCTAAAATGAGCGAATGATGTGTTGTCCATCTTTTTTTTTTGTTGAAAAAATAGCAAGTGACACTTGTCTGTTGCTCAGAATCTGGCTACTACATATGTGGCTAGAAAATTAGGCTATGCTATTTTTTACCCCAAAATTAGATTTTCAACCTCTTTTCACCTAAAAACTCCTGAAAAACACTCCTAAAACCTCAAGAAACTAACCCTCCAACTAAAAAAAACCCTCAATTTTGTTTAAAACACAATCAAATCGAAAAAAACTCTCTCAATCATGATCTATTTTTTCAGGTGACATGGAAGCCCAAAAAAACCTCAATAACACTCCTCTTGTCAAGAGAAATACTTTGACACCAAATTTGACTATTTTTGTGCGTGGAATCCAAACAACCAACTCTTTCTCTTTCCTTCGCTATAATCTAACAACTCTATTTCAAACCTAATAACTAAAATGTGAATAAAATAAATTATGAGATGAAATCGTATAATTTTTAAACTAAAGGAACTAAAAATGATTTTGGGTCAAAATCCTAAGCCTAAAAGCATTGACATAATATATCACCATCACTTTATCATGGACACCGCTTCTCAAACAAAAAGAGCTCACAAAAACAATTTTAACGTTACTGCAAAAGACTTCATGACAACACTTAAAGAGGTCGCATGTGCCTTTAAAGCAATGACTCGAAAAGTAAACCAAATAAACTATTATGAAGTTGACATCCCATATTAATATTTAATTAATTAATTTAATCTAATTCAAAAAAATATTTTCAAAAACCTAAATTTAACAAATAAAACAAATAAAAAGACTCGAGATAACCCGAGTTATTGTTAAAATTAGTGAAAAACCCTATAATAATAATAATAATAATAATAATAATAATAATAGAGCCTAATATACAATTGAATAAATATTAAGGGATGAGATTGAAAAAAAAAAAACACGAGCCTTAAAAAAGAAAAGAAAAAAACCAAGCAAACCCGGGACAAATCTCCTAAACTTGAGTTAATATCCTAAACTCGCAACCCATGAAATCTTGAGTTAATATCCTAAACTCGCAACCCATGAAATCTTGACTCAGGTTCAATAAAAAAGATCAATTCCCACTAAATTTAATGTTGAAGTATGTAATTGAAAAAAATATCAATTTAAAAAATTTATCCAAGCAAAAAATAAAACAATCAAAAGAATGAAGATCAAATTTGGTATGAAAAAAATAAAGGATAAAATCACAAACAAAATCAAATTTTAAAATCATCCTAAATAAAAAAAAATAACAATAAAAAGACTATGGACCAAAATGATCAATAGAGTGAAATTGAAAAAAAATATTCTAATTTCATAAATCATTCAAAATAGATGAAATAGTAATTAAAAGAAAATGGACCAAAAGTGAAGAAAAACTCAATTGAAGGGTAGACTTGAAAATCAAGAAGAAGAAGAAGAAGAAGAAGAAAAAAGAGGCTTGTAGCACCAAATCATAGCACCTTTTGGCCACATGCCTGACTCTTCACGACGGGGACGCCAAGGTGAATCGAATGCCACCGTTGAAGATGACTCACGCGCTGCTCGAAGAGCGTGAGAGCCACCCACACTTGCCATCCAAGTTTTTTTTTTTAAAATCCTATATTTATCAAAGTAATAAATTATCCTTGACCAACATCGTAATAACAATAAAACCAATTGGAAAGGATGAAAAAGCCCCTAGAAGCTAGCCTTATAATTTTTGTCTTTAAGGGCATCAATGTTAATTTACTGTTAAAAAAAAAAGAAAGCAAAATCACGCCAAAGCCCTTCTCAACTAGCTAAGGCTATGTTTGTTTTCCAGAATTCACTTTTCAGGAAACCACTTTCCAAACTTTCCTGTGTTTGTTTGCCATTAGAAAAGTTGATCAACAGAAAACACTTTCCAGTTAAAGAAAAATTTGGCTTGGTTTCCAGAAAAATGTTTTCCTGGAAAATTTGGGCGGAAAACACTTTCCGAAAGTTGTGAAAAATTTAAAAATATCATATTATTTGCTGATTATATCAAATTTGGTCCTCAAACTTTTGATTGCTATATATATTTTGTTTTGAATATTTATTTTTCAATTTCATCTCTTAAAATTTAATTTTTATATTAACTTTGGTCCTCATTTTTATAATTGTTATTTGCTTTTCCCTTATCATTTTTTTATTGAAATTTTTTATCTATCAAATTTGGTCCTCATTCTTTTGATTGTTACTTATTTTATTTGAAATAATTTATGAAATGTTAATTATTATTTTAATTTCTCCATCTTTAATTTTTTTTATTTTTTAGATTTGATCTCTATTATTTTGATTATTATTTATTTTATTTTAGATAATTTATGAAATTATATTTTTTTTCAATTTCATTCTCATTCAACCTTTTAATTTATAAGATTTGTTCCTCGCTATTTTAATAAACTTAAAAAAATAAAATATTAATAAATTATTTTTCAACTCATTTTCCATGACATAACCAAACACTGGAAAATGTTTTCTAATTTATTTTTCATTACACTACCAAACATCAGAAAATAATTCACTTTCCCGAAATTCACTTTCTAAAAGAAAACTACTTTCCAGCAAACAAACAGGGCCTAAGTGTTTTTTAAAGGTATTAAAAATTATGGAGAGAGACACCCCCTTCATGATGTTACATATATTTCATGAAAAAAACTCTTTTACCCTTGAAGACCACTTCACATGTTTTTTGTTTGAAGGGTAAAGACATCATTACACTATTCCAATCAACAAAGCCCCTCTCAATCAGCTAAATATTTTTTTAATGGTTATTTATATTATTTTACTATGCTAAAAATTATTAAAGGATCCTTTTAACCCCCCTTAATTTTATAATGTTACATGTATCTTATGAAAAAAAAATTTTATCCTAAAAAAACTAGTTCACATGTTTTTTTATTTGAAAGACAAAGATATCATTGCATCATTCCAATCAACAATGCAATGAGTATTAGGCCACAGTGAATCGCTTGTGCATTTTAGTTTTTTTTATTTTTTTTGATGTAATGTCTCAACAAAACATTAGACCTCATGAGAATTGATGCCATGCAATTGTGCTTAAATTTGTTCCTTCCTGTTAAAGACGAAGAGAGGCAAATATGCTATTTCAAACTAATGGTAATATGATATATTGAATTTGACAATCGAGTTTTTAATTAAAAAAAAACTTCAACGTTAAATGATGGTTAGATAAATAATGGTGGTCAATTATATATTTATACATAAATGTCTATTTATTTCATATAGAATATATTCGTTGATATTATTACATAATGAAATTTCATAATTGTACGTATGACCACTAATTAAATTCCAAACAACTCATAATACATGAGAATCCAACCATGCTAATTGCTAGCATATATATAAGAACATGTAGCTAGCACAGTCCCCAAGGGACATAGCGTGATGACAAAGAGTTTGATATCTGTACAGCAGGTCTCGAGTTCGAGTCAGGGCGTGCGTCTCTTATAAGAGCCTGGAAAAGCCGAGGTTTTACTCCCTCACCTGAGCCCACAAAGTGCGCTTTTCAGGGGTTGAGGTTTTCTCGAATCCAAAAAAAAAAAATATCTAGCTAGCACCCAATTTTTCCAGGATCACATCTTGGAGTTGTAATCTAGAGGATAAAAGAAAAGGAAGCTAACAAATGCATGGCACTACTCTCTTCATTAATAGTGTTACATTAAAATATTACTATACCATGAATGGATCACATGTGAAAGTGACGAGGATTGAAATGGAGTGCAAATCAAGCCCATGATACCCTAGACGATATCATCTAATTTTCAGAGTTGAAAGTTGAAATGTTCAAATCTGCAGCCTTCATCTTTAATTAGAGTCATGAAAAGAGGTGGTAAAAAGCAATGAAAAGAGCGTTGGTGGCCTGTGAAACACATAAATAATGGGAGGTGAAACTGTAAGGTGGACATTAATCCACAAGGCTCCTCTCTCTCTCTCTCTCTCTCTCTCCCCCCCTCCCTCTCATCAAGTCAAAGCCAGCTCTTACAGGCAATCCTGGCCCATTATGTAAAGACAACACTCGCCACCCTTCAATCCAAGAAATTTTCAGTTGATATAAAATCTACTTCCATGGGGGCACCCCATGCCTCTTCTGCCTTTCAAAATATCATAACCCCACTTAAATTTTGACCCTTTGTCTTATTCTTCTTCTCTCATCGTCTCTCTCCAATCAGGTTATTATGTGGCAACTTCTATTTCCAATCACTTCCATGCAACTTTGTTTCATGTTTTTTCTACTCTAACCAAAACCTAGTGTTATAACAGCTAGCTCCTTAAGTTTATGTCTCTATTACTAGTACGATATTTACTTGCTGTTAATTTGATGGAATCATATGTTTTTTCTTCTCAGGTGGACAATGGTCAAAGAAATTTGACTAGCAGCTTGTCCTTGCATGAATTGAGCTTCTAGCTTCAGGGTTTTTTTTTTTTTTTATTATTATTAAAGCCATTCACACACGTATATATAGCGATGGATAAAGAAGAGAATTACGCGGTATCTTAGCTCTCACTAGTACAGTACTGTTTTTTTTTTTTTATTGATAAATCAATTCGCCACCATGTTACTTTGCTCTGAACTTAACTTCTCGCAGGGAAGTTTTACTGAGCTAGATTACTCTCTAGATCATCATCATCAACAACAAGACCACCTTGGACTCATGAAGCAGCGGATAGGTGGAACTTCTGGTGATGATGATTGCAACAACGGGATGATTGATTATATGCTCAATAATCCTCAACAACATCAACAACAAATGTCATCCGGGTTTTGCACTTCTACTTCTTTCGATAAATTGAGCTTTGCTGATGTGATGCAATTTGCAGATTTTGGGCCTAAGTTGGCCTTAAATCAAAACAAGATATCGGAGGAAGAAACTGGGATTGATCCGGTTTACTTCCTTAAGTTTCCTGTTTTGAATGATAAGATTGAGGAACAATCTATAAGGGTTCCTCAACTAGGTGGAGAAAATATTGAAGAAATGTTTACAGGAGTGAGTAGTGGGGAGAATAGGACAGGAATGGTGGGGGAAGAGAGGGGTATTGGAGAAGATGAAGAAGCTAGGATTTCGGATAACAACTCGGTGCAACTTCAGTTTCTTGGAGATCAAGATCTTCAAAACAAGAACCCTATACCAGAGGGGAAGAACAAGAGAAAAAGGCCAAGAACTATCAAGACAAGTGAGGAAGTTGAGAGCCAAAGAATGACTCATATTGCAGTTGAAAGAAATCGAAGAAAGCAAATGAATGAGCATCTTCGAGTCTTGAGGTCTCTCATGCCAGGATCATATGTGCAACGGGTATCAAGTTTTATGTGTTCCATTCAAGAAATGCCATGAAAATTCAATTGATTTTTTTTTTTATCAAAATCTTAATTTGTTTGATATACAACCACCAAATTGGAAACCATTTTTAGTCTTTTAAGGATATTCTATAACAGGATATTGGTTTTTGTGGATATGCAGGGAGATCAAGCTTCAATAATTGGTGGAGCCATAGAGTTTGTGAGAGAATTGGAGCAACTACTTCAGTGCCTAGAATCCCAGAAACGGCGAAGACTGATGGATGATTCCTCTCTTGCAATCCAACAACCAGCTCAGCCTGCATTCTTTTCTCCTATGCCTCTACCAAATGATCAAATGAAGCTCGTGGACTTCGAGACCGGACTCCGTGAAGAAACAGCTGAAAACAAGTCTTGCTTGGCTGATGTTGAAGTAAAGCTTTTAGGGTTTGATGCCATGATCAAGATCCTGTCTAGGAGAAGGCCAGGCCAGCTCATAAAGGCCATTGCAGCACTAGAAGATTTGCAGCTTAACATACTCCACACCAACATCACCACCATTGATCAAACTGTTCTCTATTCATTTAATGTCAAAGTATAAAATCAGCTGCCCTTTGCTCATCTAACACCTTTTTTTTTTACTGAATCAATCTTGAATAAAAAGTATTTTTCTTCTTTGGTTCAGATAGCAAGTGACTCTGGGTTTACAGCAGAAGATATAGCAAGCTCAGTTCAACAGATATTCAATTTCATCCATGCAAATAGCAGCATTTGATACAAGTCAAAAATGGTACAGAAAAGATGAGCTGCTATGTATTTTGATACACACCTACTTTTAGATTATCCTTTTTGGCTATAACCTTTTTTCCCCGTTGTTCCCCCCCCCCCCTTTTTTTTTTTTTTTTTTAATAATTACTAGTTACTGATCTAGTAACTAAGTATTGGATAGTTTGGACTAGTGATTCTGACGAGCCCATGTGTATGCAGTCTGTCTGTCTCTTGGTTCTGATTCTCTTCACATTTTCTATCTTCAATACTGTAAGAATATGTATTCGCACTTTGGCAATTAATGGTGGGGGTGATTAATTTTGCTAATCATGCAAGCCTTCTGATCAAGACTTTTTCCTTTTTCTATTTTCTTTTAATTTGTTGCATAGATTAGTACTATTAGACACCTCTACGCCACATGACAGTTAAACATTTTAAGAGTGTGACATAGCGTTTCTTGCCGATTTTAAAATAAAACATTTTAAGAAGATAGCTTTTCTTTAACCATCATAGTTCAAACCTCACGACAAAGTGTGAAAAGTAAGAATCTTTATGAATAATTTTGATGCAAAGTCTCATCCTTGAGAATGACAGAAGATATACAATTGGGTTGACTTTGTTTGTTTGTTTTTTTTTCTCGTGATAACAAACAAATTACACATGCTGGCTGCTAGTACACCATGGTAACCGAGTGTCTCTGGTCTCTTTGTCCTATGTATATGTGGTGGATCAGAAGGTGGTTTGGCAGAGAAGAGAAAATGGGTTGTGGAGACAGATTTCGTTGATGATGCATGCTTGAACCACAATGATTTGCACATATTATGAGGTCGAAGGTCAACGAGTCCCGAATCTTCTTGCAGTGGGTTGACTTGTCGGAAATCAAGATTTGGTAGTATTAGGCTGGGCCCAGATGCTGCCATTGTCGTCGTAGGGTCCCTAATTGAGAGTTTGTAGAGATTCATCCTTGCTCGCCCCAATTTTGTCTTGCATATTGTAGAACGTTTTAATTATCATGTGGGGTTACAGTTTCTGGCTTCTCGTTGAGTCAATTAGGATAGTGTCCAGTGCAATTAATGCATGGGGTTCTGGTGTTTACCCTGTTCAAAAGGTGAAGGTAATAATATGTCAAGTGAGTTTATCATCGATGCTCATTTGGTGTTTTCTTATATAAGAGGAAGATCTCGCTTTCATGTTAGAGAGGTGATGTTTGCACATGATAAGGCAATATGATGTTACTCAACATTGTACTAAACTTTAGAAAGCACTACTAGGATAAAGTTTGGATATTATTGTCTTGTGATTGAGATGAGATTGAGATAACGAGGATAAAAGAGGCACATCCTCCTTTTCTTTTTATATTGTAATAACTTTTTAAATTCATTTTAAAATTATCTTAGAAATATATTTATTTTTATATCTTTGTTTCTATTCATGCAACCAAACACACTCTTTTTGTTTTGAAAAGACATAAATTTACTTCAAAATTATTCTAGAGATAGATTTATTTTTATATATTTATCTTTGTCTATGTAACTAGATATGTTTATGTCATTTTTGTATATGTTTTTTTTTCTGTCATAAAACATTAAATCAAACATGAAAGGAAATTGAGATAATGAAAGAATTAGGATATCTGATGCAAACCTTGTGAATATAAAGATACAAAAACTCATGTCCAAATTGACCCTTCTTAATAAAGCTAAATTCAGACTTGTAATTGAGTTTGATACAATGATAATCTATATAAAGATATAAAGACTATAAAGACTGAAATCCCGCACAATGCCTATGAATAGACATAAATGAGAAGTATAAAAAACAACACAAAGCTTGGTTAATTCTTCGATAAGTCATGGTAGTTTCATGAGGAACCAAGAGTAAGAACAAACTCTTACACACAACTTTTATTTCTGAATAATCAATCCATCTCTTATTATTATTATTTTTAAAACCTAAATACAAGCTAAATAATCATATTTATATTAGGTAAAATATCCTAAACAATGCTGGAAAAATAATAAAATATTTCTAAATAAAATAGAAAAAAGAATCCTAAATCAATTAGGAAACTAATAAAATTTCCACACAGTAGCTTCTGGACCTTATCATAAGGTCTTTCAGATATCCGATTATCCTGAAATTTTAACCCAATATAGAATAAGACCTCTGAAAATTTTTGGTAAAACTTTATCTCAATATAACAGTCCGATTAAAAAGTGTGCTTATTAATTAAAGTAAACCTATGCATTGAGAAAAATAAGTCCAAAACATCTTTAATGCCAAAATTAATTAGTCTATTATTGCAAAATAACTAGGTCATGTTATAGATGGATCATGTCCCTCTTGCACATAAATTAGATTGACTAAAGTTCGATCATCATTTGTTGAAGATATACCTTCTTTTAAATTCATATTGGTACAAATACTCTAAATAAGCTCATTAAATGCATCTTCAAGCTTCTTTACCTTTGATATTATAATTGGCCTAACTTGAACTTTTAATAAGTTATTTGATATAGTTTGGATTGCACCATCCACTCTCTTCTCAAAACGATTTGACCTCGAACCGTCACCTACATCAAACAAAGAGAGATTATAAACATTAAAAGTAGCACTAACATTATACTCACCTGATAGATTTACTTTATAGGCATTATCATTAACCTTCTTTTGCCCTTTATTAGTTTTGAATGCATATTGTTCATTTGTTTTTTTTTATATTTGCCGCCCTTTACATTCTCATGGAAAGCCTTTACTACCTCTGCTTCTCTATTGCCATCAAGACTAACCATTTCATCAATATGTAAAGGAAATGAATCCAAATAAGTCAAATGATTAAAGCCATAAATAATTTCAAAAGGAGAATAATTAGTAATAGAATAAACATTCCTATTATAAGCAAATTCAATAAATGGCAGATAATTTTTCAAATTCTTTTGAATGATAATTTCTAATAATATAGTTAAAGTCTTATAAACTATTTCAGTTTGACTATCTATTTGTGGATGACAAGTACTAAAAACTAACAATATTTTTCCTAGTCTCCCCTTAGAAAATCTTTAAAAGTAGCTAAGAAATTTAACAGCATGATCATATATAATGCTCTTAGGCATATAGCTGCATTATTTCTCTAAAGAATAAATCAGCTATGTTAGTTGCATCATCAATTTTATGACAAGATATGAATTGTTTCATCTTAGAAAACCTATTTATAATTACAAAAATATACCCTTACTTTTTTTTTTTAGCTAGGCAAACCTAATACAAAATCCATTTATATATCAACCCAAGGTTCCTTAGGCACATGTACAGGAGTAGATAAATAATGAGGTAAAAGTTTAAACTTAGCTGTCTACATGTTATACATCTAACATAAATTCTTTGCATATATATTTTCATCTTAAACTAATAAAAGTGCTCATACAAAACATCTAAAGTCTTAGCAACCCTGAAGTGTCATATTAATCCATCCTCATGAGCTTTATGAACTAACAAAGAAATACAATCTTTTTCATTAAAAAATCACATATTTTTAGACTAGCATATAAACATTCGTTTTGCAAAACAACTAATACATTTCTTAAATGTTCAACATGCTCCTCTAAATATCTTCAAAACAAACCACAATAAACTTAACTATAAAATTATACAAAACATGGTTTATTAATCTCATAAAAGTATAAGGTGCATTAGTAAGTTCAAAAGACATAACTAACCACTTATATAAGCCATATTTAGATTTAAAGGCAGTTTTTCATTCATTTATCTCTTTCATTCTTATTTAATGGTATTTATTCTTCAAATCAATCTTAGAAAATATACATGACTCATGCAATTCACCTAACATATCATCAAGTCTAGGAAAGGAATGTCTATACTTTACTGTAAAATTATTGATGACACGACAATTAATATACATCCTCAAAGTCTCATTATTTTTCAGTACTAATAACACTAGAATTGCACATGAACTCATGTTTTCTCTTATGCACCCTTTTGACATCAGCTCCTTTACTTGATTTAAAGTTTCTTTATCTCATCAGGATTAATTCTATAGGCTGGTTGATTAGGTACAGATGCTCCAGATACAAGATCAATTTGGTGCTCAATTTCCTTAATAGGTGATAACTCACTAGGAATTTCATCAGGAAATATATCCTTAGAATCCTATAATAAAGAAACACAAATAATAGGAATATAATGATTAAGGTCCTTAATGTTAAAATATGCTTCCTTATACATAAGTAAAATCATATGCAAAATATAAAAATAAGCATTATTTATCTCACCCCTCTTTGTATAAAAATTAACATGTTTCTTAAATTTTTCCACACTTTTCTTTTCTCACCTTTCCTTTTTCTCTTTTCTTTTCTTCTTTCTTTATTAAGTTGAATCCCCACTGATTCTTATTTTATCTTAATCTAACCTTTTTTTTCTCTCTTGGCTCATTTTATTTTCACTCTTCATCACATTCTCATATGGTTTGATATTTTCTTTGGCTTCACTTTCTCTTTTCAATTTCAATTGGTCTTCATACACTCGTCTTGGGGATAATGATATAAGTATGAATGTCTTTTCACCATTCTCTAGAGATTATATGTTCTTAAACCTATCATCATTGGTTTTTGTATCAAATTGCAAAGGTCTCCCCAATTATAAATGAGTAATATATATAGGCATAACATCACACAAAATCGCATCCTTATATTTTCTAACTGAAAAAGAAATGAAAACTTGCTTAGTAACTCTTACTTCTTCATAATCATTCAACCATTAAAGTCTATAAAGCTTTTCATGTTTGATAATGTTCAGATTTAATTTTCTAACAAGTGTAGTACTAACAACATTAGCACAATTCCCACCATCAATAATTATACTACATACCTTATTATTTATGTGGCATTTAGTATGAAATATGTTTTTCTTTTATTGCTTTACATCATCCTTCTTAATTTGAACATTAAGTGATTTATTAATCACCAAAGTCTTTTCTTTAACTAGATATTTAACATCACTATAGTCCTCAAGTGGTGGCATCTTAACCTTCTCGGATTTGTCAATTTTAGATTCAATCTTTCTATGCTTCCTCATAACCATAATCTTTTTGTTTGGACATTATGAATCTAGATGTCCACTCTCTAAACACCTAAAACACTTAATATCATAATTATGATTAAATGAGATCTCAACTTTATGGTCAAATATTTCCTCCAAGCCTTAGATGGTTCAACTTTATGCCTACAATATTCAACATTAATGTGAAAGCCCCTTCTCTCCTACAATTCGGCCTATAAGCTAAAAATAAACTTAAATTACCTTATTGAAATATACTGCCCTTTCTCTTTGACAATCTCTTTATCTTGGTAGCTATATGAACCATATTTTCAATCTTAATATAGTGTTGTAAATTAACCATATTATTTATATCTTTATTCAATCCATCCAAGAACCTTGCCATTGTAGCTTCTCTATCATTTATAACATTAGTTCTAATCTTTACAATCTTTATTTCCTTGTGATAATCCTCCACACTCTTAGAACCTTGAGATAAACTCTACCATCTTTGATACAGTTTTATATAATAATGATCAAGAACAAACCTTTTTCTCATGACTACTTTTATATAATCCTTAGTATCTATGGGTCTTTCTCCATTACTTTTTTTCCCAAGACAAGTTGATCCCACTAAATAATAGCACATTTAATAAACTAAATAATAATACGTTTCACTTTCTTTATCTCAGAGCAATAGTGATAGTAAAAAATTAACTCCATTTTTTCCCCACTCTAAATAAGTTTCTGGATCGTTTTTCTTTGAAAAGCTATAATTTCCATCTTAATAGTGCTTAAATCTCTATTCAAATCATTTTGAAATCCATCCTCCCTATCTACCCTTCTATGATTGAATTGCTTAAGTGGCCAAACTCTTATAGGCCTTTGCTTCTATGGGCCAAAACCTACCCCCATGATTGTCATCAAGATCTTTGACCTTCTCATTTGTATTTTTGGCTATAGAGTTTTTTCAAATATGAATTAACTTATCTCGTAGAACTTCTCTCTTTTAAACCTCTACGGTTTGGCCCATCTCAAAGACTAGCCACTTTGGTTCTCAAACCAACCACCCTACTCATTACTTCTGTAAACTTTGTATTTGTCAACTCCAATTATTGTTGTATAACCAAATAACCCCATTCAGGATTATTCCTATCTTTTGATGGTGGTGATCCACTTTTAGTTGACATCATTAAGAGTTATAAATTAAGTTAGTAGCAAATATATATATATCCTCACACACTCACTAACTTGTATACATTAAATAGATAGCACTCCTCTCGTGTTTCACATAAATTTTTAGCTTTTCGCTTTAATATTCTCACCTTTGTTTTTTTATCATTCGATTCTGAAGGTTTTAGTTCTTTAAGGAACTAGTTTACAACAAATCAAAGATTAATATCTTAATAGTATAATCAAATAACGTAAAGACTTAAGAAGTAATCAATACTAAAAACTATCAATAAAAAACTTTGAATACTAAAATACAAATTCGTGCGAAATACTAATGATACAAAGGCATGAAAAAAAGACCATGAAAATTAAAAAAACCAATGGAATAAGTTTTAAACGACTTAAAATAACAAAAGCACTTTCGATCATATATATATATATATATATATATATATATATATATATATATATATATATATATGGTGGTGAAAACTAAAAAACAATAATGATGCAATAACTATCTTTTTTCTGTTGTAATTTTCAAGAAACTCAACCAAGTAAACCTAAAATATCTCAATTCAAGATTTATCTCTAAGAAACCCTCCAAGACTCAAGATTTTTTTTATTTAAAGCAAGTGACCGAACTCTAAGTTTCTTTGAATCAAAATTTGCCACACACCCAAACAAATTTTTTTTTTTGTGATTTTCTTTGTTCTTCTATTTTTTTTAAGACTTTATTTAATCAAGATGACAAATAATTTTCTTTTTAACTTGATGCCACAACTAGTTTTTAAAGAAGATAAATAAGTCGTTAACAATAAAGTATACGAAAAAACTTGAAGATAAAAGGGATATAACCTGATTTAGAGTCTTGTATTGATACCAACTAATACAAACCCCATGGATATAAAGATCTAGAAACCTACAGTCAAATCAAGTCTTCCTAAAAAGCTAAGATCAAGCTTGAAATTTAGCTTGACATAATGATAACCTGTATCAAGACACTAAAATTATAGAAATCGAACCCTCGCCTAATGCCTATAAAGAGATGTGAATGAATAGCATAAAATACAACACGAAGCTTGGTTAATTCTTCAATAAGTCAGGGGAGTCCCTTAATAAACCAAGAGTTAGAGCAAACTCTTACACACAAGTTTTATTTTTGAATAATCAATCTATCTTTTATTAATTTGTTAAATAAAATATAAGATAAATAACCCTATTTATACTAGGTAAAACTTCCTAAATAATGCTGAGAAAATAAGAAAAGAGTTTTAAACAACATAAGAAAAAGAATCATAAATCAATTAGGAAACTAATACAGTTCTCGCATAGTAGCTTCTAGACCTTGTAGCAAGGCCTTTTTGATGTCCAATTGCTTAAAAGTTTTAACCTAATATAGAACAAGACATTTGAAAACTACCGGTAAAATTTCAACTCGATCCAGCAGTCAAATCAAAACTTATGTTTGTTGAAGTAAAATTGTATATTAGAAAAAAAATAAGCCCAAAACCACCTCTAATACCAAAATTAATTAGCCCACCACTACAAAATAATTAGGCTTATGTTGTAGATGGATCAACCCCCTCTTGCATATAGATTAGATTGACTAAGGTTTGATCATCAATTATTGAAGATATAACCTATTTGAAATTCATCTTAACCCAAGTACTCTGAATAAGCCTATTGAATGAATCTTTGAATTTTGTCATTGATCTTGTAATTGGCCCAATTAAAACTTCTAATGAATCCTTTGGTGTAGTTTGGGATGCATCAATATTGAAACTTAGAAAAAGCAATTTCACAAAGTAAAAGTCCACCTTGTCATTAGAAATATTTTGAAACAAATCCTAATGAAATGATCACCCTAAAATAAACTGTAACATTTTGGCCCTTTCAAGTGCTAAAATCCACCTTGTTCTTAGAAATGTTCTCACTTCTTAGTGTTTGATTTTTTTTATTCTTGTGAATTTCAACTTAGGACTTTCAAGACAGAAGGTTCATACTATTAGCAAAAAAGACAATTGGAAAAATACTTTATTTGCTTGTATCCCATAAATTAGTTGTAATTTGAAAGTTATCCACCATTGATGTTTTTTTTTCCTCTTTTGTTTAGAACGAGCCCAAAATCCCAAACTCAAAGCCTAAAACCACAATTTATATAGTTTTTTTTTTGTTTTTTTCTTTGGTTTGGTGAATAAACGAACTTGTTTTAATGTTATCATTGTGAATTTTAATATGAGAAGGTGGTGAGTCAATGTATAATGTATTAGTTCAACCTTTTTTTAATTATTAAATGGTCTTCCTAAGATCTAGTTATGAAAAGATTTAGATTTGATATACAAACTCAACTCCAATAAAATAACCTTTGAATTTTGATCAAATTTAATTTATTATCTAACCTTTTGAGATTGATCCTTCAAATTATTATGTTAAAGTAAGGCACTACTTTCATTAGACTTTTTTTTAAAAAAAAAAGTAACAAAGAAGTGTGTTATTTTCCGAGAAAAATGTTTTTTTAATCTTTAATCAAGATGGTGCATTGATTTAACTTTATAGTTTGAGGGATTAAAATTAGAAAATTGAAAGGTAAAAAATTGAGTTGAATTTGACCAATAATTTAGATCATCTTACCACTTAGAGAAAAGATTTAATAGGCCTCGTAACAAAATCAAATACAAGTATCATTGGATTAAAAAAATACCCACAAAAAGCTATTTTACTCGCACCACGTCGTGAGTTAAATAACTTTATATATAATATATATATATATATAATATAAATTAAACATGTAGGCTTTTTCAACGTGTATTTGTACATAAAAAAATATAAGTGTGAATTAAAAAGCTTATGCCTCAATATAATCAAATAAATCAAGAACAATGTCTGTAAAAAGAAAATCATTAACAATAAATGAAGATAAAAATAGAAAATTAATAGATATATATAGATCAAGATATTTGATATCGCAACATGAGACTTAATTTTACCCGGTTGTATTGGATGACTTTACTTACCAAAATTAAATTTTCATTTAATCAAACAATAATATAAACAAATACACATGAAATTGATTGAATAAAATAAAAATAAAAATAATGTTATGCAAGGTTACACATATTAGAAATGTTATCTAATTTCTTTTATATAAAAAATAAAAAAAATTATAGATGAATTAGAATAATCTTTTTAAAAATTAAATACATATAAAAAAAACTATAAAAAAATCATCATTTAAAAGAGGTTATATTAACCAAATAAAAGAGAGAAGGAGTACACTACCAGAAATTTGCTAAATAGCAACGGATTTACCGACAGAATATGTCTGTCGGTAATTTGAGGTCGAAATTACCGACGGACACTATTTTATCCGTACTTCAGTCGATAACTACTGACGGTAAATTTTCGTTGGTAGTTACCGACTGAATTATGGACAGAAACGTTTCCGTCATAAAAAAAAAGGCGAGTCGCTGACGTGGAGGTTTTGGCGGGTTATTTTTTCCGACGGAATCACCGACGGATTTAAAAAGACAGCTCGTACAGCGACGTGACTGGTTCGCTGTTTAAATTACCAATGGAATCACCGAGGGATTTGAAATAGCAGATCCGTACGGTGACGTGTCGATTGTTCCATCAGAATCATCGACGGTTCACCGACGGAGTGTCCGTTGGTGAAACCGTTGGGAAAAGTTAATATATGTCCGCTCTGCCGACCCTCTCCTCCCCTATTCTCCTTCTTCTTCCTAATCCCAACTCTCCCCATCTGCAAACAACCAGCCCCCCCTCCCCCCAAACAAAAATCTCCCTCATATGAGCACAACAAGTTATATTTCTTGAAGTTTTGTGGTCACAACATCCGTGTTCTGATTTACTGATGGATTTTATCAATTTTTGTAAGTAATTCTATCTTTTTAAATTTTAACATTTAATTAAATGTCAATTTTATTGTTTTTTTAGTATATATATTTTGTTAGTAGATGTACATGTTTTATTGTTATTTCTCAAACAAACTTATAGTATATGAATGTATAATTCTATATTTGTTATGGTTTGTTTTAGATTTTGTAAGATTGTATTTGTTTGTAAATTGTTAAAACTTTATGGAACTACCGAAGTACATGTGCTATTTTAAAATAATTAATAGCTTGCTTAATGGGTTTGTTTAAAGTTTTATCAATGGTATTGCGGAGTGGTAATTTCTGTAAATTTATATATTTTAATTTGTATGGACGTTGATAAATGATAATGAATATTTAATATTTATGAGAAATTGTGATTGGTTTGTTGGATAATCTCGATGTAAAGTAATATTTTTGCAAGTTTATTTACCTAACTTAGTTAATTAATACATGATGTCATCATAATTTTATAGAGGTTCGTTATAAATCATGGATGTATCGAGATTCACCTCAAGAATTGCGGAGGATAGATTATTGTAATAGGGTTCAGGGTTTTATTAATTTCGCAACATCTATTCCCAGAAATTTTACTGGAGGCAGTATTAGGTGTCCATGCAGGAAGTGTCAAAATAAAAAGTATCTGCATCCAGATGTTGTATGCACTCTACATGGAAAGGTTTTTGGATTACGTAGGAGAGGAGAATGGAAGAAACGGTGATTGGGTCTACTTCTAGTGCTAGCAACGTGCATGAAGTGGCAAATGACAACACTAATCCTTACAGAAATATGGTTATGGATGCAATGAGAATGAATCAAGGTAATGTCAGTCAATGTCCAATCATAGAAGAAGAACCTAATGCAGATGCAGCTAGGTTTTTTGATTTGTTGAAAGATTCTGATGAACCATTATGGGATGGCTGCATGAACCACAATAAATTATCGGCCGTAGCACAGGTGTTCACCATCAAGTCAGATCACGGGTTGAGTGAGGCCGGGTATGACAAGATTATTGAATGGGCAAGAAGCATTTTACCTGAAGGGAACAGGCTGAAAGAGAACTTCTATGCTGCGAAGTCCATGATGAAACCCCCCGGTTTAGGATACCAGAAAATTGACATGTGCCCTAACTTCTGCATGTTATACTACCTTGAAAATGCTGAGATGACTGAGTGCATGACATGCGGGCATTCCCGTTACAAACCTAGAACTGGCAAGGGAAAGACTCTAGTGGCATATAAAAAACTTAGATACTTCCCGATCACATCTAGACTGTAGAGGTTATTCATGTCACCAAGGACTGTTGAGCACATGACATGACACTAAGCACACCATGCGGTTGATGGAGTGATGGTTCATCCTTCTGACGGTGAAGAGTGGAAACGCTTTAATAGTGTTCAACCTCACTTTTCAGCTGAATTAAGGAATGTGCATCTTGGGTTGTGTATAGACGGATTCAACCCATTTAGATCATTTGCTGCTCCTTATTCTTGTTGGCCGGTCATACTCACAGTTTATAACTTGCCACCGGGAATGTGTATGAGGTCGGAGTTCATATTTTTATCTACTGTCATACTCGGTCCAAGCAGCCCGGGGTAGAATATAGATGTTTGTCTTCGACCGTTGATTGATGAGTTGGCGCAGTTATGGTCCTCCGGAGCTCTGACTTATGATATATCGAGGAAAAAAAATTTCCTTATGAGGGCGGCTTTGATATGGACTATCAATGATTTTCCAGCTTATGGAATGTTTTCTAATTGGAGCACGCATGGGAAACTCGCATGTCCATACTGCATGGAAAACTACAAGGCATTCACACTAACAAACAGAGGTAAAGCTTCCTTTTTTTACTGTCACCGTTGCTTCTTGCCACTTAATCACAAGTACAGAAAGAACAGAAAAGATTTCTTTGTTGTCAGAGTTGAAAAAGATGTTGCATCCCCGCGTCTTTCTGGTGAAGAATTGCATGATGTTATCTTAGAGTACGGAGACATTGTGTTTGGCCTTCAATCAGGTAAGCAAAAGTTTCCTGGTTTTGGATTGACCCATAATTGGGTAAAGCGAAGTATCTTTTGGGAGCTTCCTTATTGGAAGACCAATCCGCTCCGCCATAACCTTGACATCATGCACATCGAAAAGAACATGTTTGAGAACATTTTCAACACCGTTATGGATGTGAAGGGGAAGACAAATGACAACATCAAGACTAGATTGGATATAGCTTTATACTGTAACCATAAAAATATGGAGTTGGTTTATGATGAGTCATGGGTCGCAAAACCAAAAGCAAGCTTCGTGTTAGAGAAAAATGCACAACTGTTAATCTACAAATGGCTTAAGAGTTTGCGTTTTCCGGATGGACATGCATCGAACATATCAAGGCTGGTTAATATAGAGGACTGCAGGTTGTATGGAATGAAGAGTCATGACTGCCATGTGTTTATGCAAACACTCATCCCATTAGCTTTTCGTGATTTGTTGCCAAAGGGAATATGGGATGCACTCACGGAGATCAGTCATTTCTTCAAAGATATATGCTCCAGCAAGTTGAATGTTGATCACATTGAGAGGCTTCAAACGAATATCATCGAGACACTATGCAAACTTGAGATGATATTCCCTCCATTTTTTGACTCAATGGAGCATCTCCCTATACATCTACCGTTCGAGGCAAAAGCTGGAGGACCGGTCCAATATAGATGGATGTATCCATTTGAATGGTTAGATATTACAGTTGCAATGTAATTCATATATAAAAGTATTTTATATGTTTTTCTTAATTGAAAATACTTGATTAATATTTCAATGTAGGTATTTGTTTAATCTCAAGAAAAAGGTTAAGAACAAGGCGCATGTTGAGGCTTCGATATGTAAGGCCTATATTGTTGAGGAGATCTCAACATTTATCTCGTACTATTTCGAACCTCATCTGAGAACGAGAATCAATCGCGTTCCACAGCATGATGATGGCGGTGAAGTGCCTTCCAATGGGAACTTATCAATATTCTCAAATACTAGACGACCCACACCTAAAAATGCCATAAGAGGAAGATATTTGTTAGAAATAGAGTTCAAACAAGCACACAACTATGATCTATTTAACTGTGATGAGCTGAGACCTTTTATTCAGTAAGTTTATACTAATTAAACTTTGTTAGTAATATACTGTTAATTATATATTGCACTATCATACACTCATCATCACTTGTAGGCAACATTGACAATATTTGCTCTCCAATAACTCACAGCTGACCGAATCCCAGATCTTTCAATTACAAAATGAACAGTTTGCCACATGGTTCAGAATATATAAGCACTATCACAAACTCATTCTAACTTGTAAAATTACTGTACGTATGCATGTCATTACGAGATTCTCGTTCATTTACTGTTTATTGATGTACATTACATACAAGGTTTATCAAATGGGAAGGAGTGCGCCTAAGTCATTGTCTTTACTAAGCCTGGGGCCTAAAAGAAAATGTAAGTGCTACAATGGGTATTTTGTCAATGGATATGTTTTCCATACTGAAGAATATGGGTAAGGAAGAAAGATATACAACAGCGGTGTTTGTGTTAAAGGATCCACTAGCAGTGAGTTAGAAGTTGACTACTTTGGTAGATTAGAAGAGGTCATTGAACTGGAATATCATAACGAGCAGAATAGAGTGTTTTTATTCAAATGCTATTGGTATGACACGACTGACAGATGAATCAGAGTTGATCCGCACTATGGTCTGGTTGAAATCAACTCAAAAGCTAGACTCCGCAACATAAACGATGTCTTTGTTTTCGCAAAGCAATGTCAACAAGTTTATTACACATACACCTCTTCATTTAGAAAGGATCGATCAAGAGTGGATTGGTTGTCCGATTTAAAAACGAAACCCCGGGGTCGTGTCGAGGTTGTTCAGGATAAGAACGAAGACACAAGTGTGTGAGATGAAGTCTTTCAAGTTAGTATGTTGGTTGAACCATATCGAGTTGCGCCTTCGATTGAATTGGAAGAAAATTCAAATTTTCGTGTTTTTGATGATAGTCTTGTTGATGTTGACGCAAATGAGTTAAATTTTGTTTTGAGCTCTAGCGGACAAGCAAATGTCGATGAAGAAGATGATATCCATATTGAAGATTGCAATGAAGGTGATGACAATTCAATTGATGACGAAGAAAAAGGAAATTCTGACTAACTACCAAAATGAAGCCCTGTGTAAAACCCTTTTTTTCATGTAATTTAGATTATAGATGATATATTTTGTAACACGAAATATTTATTACTTGAAATAATTACTTGAAATGCCACAATCATGAAATAATTACTTGAAATAATTATAGATCATGGATGATATATTTTGTAACATTAAATAATTACTTGAAATGCCACAATCATCGACGTCCCTACCAACGGATATAAATCCGTCGATATTTCACAAAGAGTTTGAAAATAATTACTTGAAATGCCACAATCACCGACATACATACCAATGGCTATAAGTCCGTCGGTAATTTGTCGGTGGGTCAATTTTACCGATAAAATTACCGATAGACCGCGCGAATTCCAAAGGTTTGTGCATTAAATGCATATCTGACTACGTCATAGTGCCAACGGGCCACAAAAAAAATGGAGGGTCATTAAAAATTTTGGTGCAAAATTCAAAATTTACCAACGGATTTTTGACACTTCACCGACGGAATAAATTAAAATAATAATTAATTTTATATCCGTCGGTGAATCCGTCGGTAAAACTGCCTTATAAGTCCCCCAGCTGCCTCTTCAGTTCAATTTTTCTTCTCCTCAGTTTTTCACCGATTCTTTTCCTTTCCATTCTTCAAAGGTTTCACCAGCAATCTCTAGCAACTTTTCTCGTGAATCTCCATCAGTTTAAAAGGTATGTGTTTCTTCTATTTCATTTTACTTTAAGGGTTTTTTTTGTTATGTTTTTTGTTTTGGTGTATTTTTTGTAATGTAGATAAAGTCTATAGTTTTTTTTTTTTGCATAATTCATTGCTAAAGTTTATAGTTTTTTTTTAATTTATTGAATATTTTTTATTTTTGTATTGACATAATTATTATTAGTTAATTTGTTGAATATTTATTGTTCATGTTGAATTTACCATAAAATTAGTAATTGAATATGTTGGAATAATTATTAATTTTACTCTATTATTGCATGATTAGTGTTTAAATTTTTCCATTTATTTTGATTGTTATTCTAGAATTTTTTTTAATTTATTGTTTTGTTGTATTGGCATAATTATTGAATAATTTTTTGAATAGTAATTGTTAATGTTGAATTTACCTTAGTATTAGTAATTGAATATTTTGGAATAATTGTTAATTTTACTCTATTATTGCAAGATTTATGTTTAATTTTTTCCATTAATTTTAATTGTTAGTCTACAATTTTTTTTAATTTATTGAATATATTTTATTGTTGTATTGGCATAATTATTGAATAATTTGTTGAATTGTAATTCTTAAAGTTGAATTTACCTTAGGATTAGTAATTGAATATGTTGGAATAATTAGTATAGATTGGGTCAATTGGTTGTGGCTTTTGTTAATATGTGCAGGTTTGTGGATTTGGGTAGTATCCAGTATAGAGGAGGTCTTTGCCGAATTTTTTTTAACATTTGAATTAATTATATAATTATTTGTATAAAATTGTGTAAATGCGTAGAATGAAAAGCAGAGTTGGTCGCTCATGTACGGTCGCAGCTAGTTCGTCTAGCAGCGATGATGATATTTCCTTAGATGCCTTTCAAGAAGAGGCACCTACACCACCTGCGTCGTAAACCGATGTTGTCTCTTCCAGCGCTACTTCACAGCGCAAAGGCGGGGTGTCTTCACAGCGGAATCAATTTACCTGTAAGTACGAGGCACAGTGAAAGGACGACCTTTCAATGTAAGATTGTTAAGGTTTAATTTTTTTTAAAAAAAAAATTACAGCATAATTTATGAAGTAATCACTATTTAATTTATTTCATTTATTTTCAGGTTCACAAACATTGAGGCCACCCGAGTAATATCATCGACGTTTAAATCGTCGATAGAGATTCCATTGTTTCAATGGAGTCAGATATCCAAGCATCCTGAATGGATGCCTCAAATCAATGCATGGTTCGGCAGATTTAAGGCTGGTGTTAATTTATAATTTTCAGATTATTTCTAATAAATTATTAATATCATTGTAAATAAATTATTTTTTTATTCAAACTTTTTTATTTATACACAGCACAATTCCTGCTGGGATAGTGAGCATAATACTATTGTGAGAAGGGTGTGGGAAAATCACGTTGCAACTAGGTAAGATAAAAAAAATACAAGATTTTTTTTAGACAAAAATTTATGTTTCAAAATGTAATTTTTGGTTGCGTGAAGTAGGTTGCATGATTTTTGGTATGAAGCAAAAAAAAGGGCAAAAAAAACTACGAGGGATAGGGGTTTCAAGGCTGAAACGATGTTGCGGTTTGGAGGGATTTCAAACCGATATACATCCCGGAAGATATATGGTTGCACTATCTTGAGCACGTGACGTCTGAGCGGTTCACACGATGCTCACAGTCCGGTGCTGGCAACCGGAATCGACCAATTCATGGCGGGGTGACAACGCACACTGGCGGCTTCGTTCCGTTTGCTTCACATGCGAAACGGATGGTAAGATTAATTTAAATAAAATATATCATTAAATTAAGTTGTTGTTAATATATCTTTTTTCATTATAGATTGCGTCTCTTGGACGTGAGTCAAGCCCGATGGAGCTGTTTGTGGATACGAAAGTGCGGAGTCAAGACCGCCAAAAGGGGGGCGCAATAGTTCGTTGATAACCATGCTCAACATTTCGTGGTATGTTTGTTCAACCATTTTATTTTATAAGTTATTATGTTTATTGAATTGAATATGATGATTACTTTTTTTATTTTTAGGAGACCTATAATAATCGGTTGAGGGAGAGATACAGGGACGATATTTTGACCCATCCGGAATTCGATCCAGATTTGTGGATGGAGGTTGGATCGTCAAGTGGACCCAATAAAAATCGGGTTTACGGGCTCTCCAACACTATGGCCGACAACTTGCGGTCGACCCGTAGTGTTTCAACCGTTGAAAGCTCCAAATCAATATCGAGCTTCCAATCTAAGGAGTTTGTGGCCTTGCAGCAACACATGACTCAACTCACCGACAAATACGACCACCTATCAGCGGAATACGCACAACTCAAAGCGTCTCATGCACAACAAAGAGCGAAGTCTGAGCAAATCAAAGCGTCTTAAGCACAACAAAAAGTAGAGTATGAACAACAAAAAGCGGCTTATGAACAACTTCACGAAATGGTCATGAACATGGCAACATATAGTGGAACATGTGTGCCTAATCCTTTTTGGCTATATAACCACCAGCCTCCTCCTCCTCCCCCGGCTCCACCTTTATATTAATTTGTAATAAACATTATTTACCTTTAAAACTTCATTTAATATTTTTTTTGAAACATATTCAGTTTGTAATGAATATTATTTAACTTTGATTTTTTTTATGTTTAATATAAATTTTATTAGCATATTTGGTTTGTATTACCATTAATTTATATAGTTTTATATTATATATTCGAAATAATTTTTAAAAAACAAATTCAGAAAAAAAAACTATTACCAAGGGTTTTACCAACGAAATTAATCCGTCGGAATCTGACAGTAGCATTCACCGACAGATACATTCGGTTGGTATTTCAAACACTCACCGACAGCTTTCTTGACGGACTTAATCCGTCGGCATTTGACAGTAGCTGCCACACTTACCGACGAATTTACAGACGGATATATTCGGTCGGTATGTCATACACTCACTGACAGTTTTACCGATGGAAAGTAGCCTTCGGTAAATCACGATATCACCGACGGAATGAAAATCCATTGGTATATTTCAAGCGGGAAACTTTTTTTTGGCGCACAAATTCCGTCTGTAAAACTATCAGCAAATGGTTTTTTTCTTTGACTGATATAGCGATGGAATGGGAAATCACCGACGAAAGGAAAGCCGACTGATGTAATCCATTGGTTAAGACGTCAGTAAATAAATCACTGACGAATAGCTAATCACACACCGACGGAATATGTCCGTCGGTAAAACTGTGAAATCTTGTAGTGGTATTATTTTAAATGTAAATAAGAAAATAATTTTGAAAAAAATAGAAAAAAAGCATTTATTTAAAAATAGAAAAAATATAATTTATAAAAAAATAAAAAGGTCAGGCACGACTGGGCGTCCGTCGGTAAAACTGTGAAATCTTGTAGGGTATTATTTTAAATGTAAATAAGAAAATAATTTTGAAAAAAATAGAAAAAAAAGCATTTAATTAAAAAATAGAAAAAGTATAATTTATAAAAAAATAAAAAGGTCAGGTGCGACTGGGCTTTTATTTTTTTTTATTGCAGGATAACATATCATCCACCTTAATTTAAAAAAAAAAAGCATGTTAAGGTAGACAATGCATTGTCTATTTTTGCCTAGATTCAGTGGCTGGAAAATTGAGGATAAAGGTTTTTTTTACTTTAAAACCTATTTTTCAATCTATTTTTTACTTAAAACACCTATAAAACACATTAAAAACCTTGATAAACATATTTGCGGCTTCAAAATACCTAAACCACCACCCCAAAACCTGAAATAAAAAACTATTTTAGCTCAAATTTATTTTTTTAATGCACTTTCAAGGTAAAAACAAGCACCTAAGATGAACTTTTCTCATTAAATAAAACCATTTGACTCAAAGATCGACCATTTTGATGGTCGGAATTGGAATCAACAATATTTTCTCTCTTTGTCATCGAAATCCGGTGATCGCTTTCTCTTATCTCTCAAACTAGGGACTAAAAAGATAACAAAAATAAACTTTTGAACCAAAATTGAATTGGAAAAATATTGAGGGACCAATTATATATTGTTTTTAAAGTGTGAGGACTAAATTAAACTTTTATGTGAACTTTGAAACCACTACCCATTTGTGAAACATTTTCTAATTTGATCCCCTATCTTTTAATTTTGTCCTTATTCAATAAATTTGATTCAATTTGCTTTTAACTTGGCTAAAAAGGATGCAATTAAACCAAAAAAAAGTTTGAGGATTGAATTGAAAACAAAGCAAAATCTTGAACTGTAGTTCCACAGTAAAATGTGAAAGTGTGAACAGTGGTGTGTGCATGTGAAAAGACCATGACTTTTAGATTTTTAGTAACTAGATCATTGACTCGCGCTACACTGGAGGTCGGGTCAAATTTCTTTTCAAAATATTGAGTGCTCAGAAATTCAACCTTCTAGAGTAGATGGAGTGTGAACCAAAGCTGGTGGAAGATGAAGTGGAAGATTTTAAGGTCAATTCAAGTCTATTTTTTGGGTTTATTGGGGGTTGTGTTTCAACAAGGTTTTGGTCAAATTTTTCTTGAATATAAAAAAAATGTTCAAATGTTGCTAATTTTTTTTCTTGTGGAAAAATAAATAAATTGTGTGGGGGTTGACTCGACGTAACTCAGTTGACTTTGAGGGAATAAAAGCAACTTGGATGACCTGTAAAAATATAATTTGAAAAAAAATTCAAAATGATATTTTTTTAATATTAAGATAGCAATATATCGGATTAACTTGAATCAACTTGGATCAACATGTCAAATCCACGACTCAAGTTATGAGACTATGATAACTCATAGAAAGCAGATCAAAACAAAGTATGAAGCCTAATTCTCAATCAACCCAATATTAAAAGATGAAAATGAAAAAAAATCAATTAAATAAAGGACTTAAAAAAATGATCCGAGTTAACCTGTCAAACCCATAACCTGAGTCATAAAACCAAGATAACCCTATAGAAAGCAAATTACGAAGTCCAATTCTCAATCAGTTTAATGTTGAATGACAATTGATGAGATTAAAAACAAAAATCAATTAAAAAAATGACATAAAAAAACAAAATGAGTCAATCCACTAAACTTATGACCTAGGTTATGACACCGAGATAATCTCTTAAAAAGAAAAAAAAAAACAACTTTATTTAACCTAGGATAACTTGTCAAATCCATGACTTAGATAATGAGATTGAGATAAACCCACAAAGAGAAAATCAAAACAAACTATAAAATTCAATTTCCAAACAAATTTGTCAGACCCAATGTTAAACGATAAAATTTATAAAGATTTTAATTTAAAAAATGCTATAAAAAATGAGTAAAGTCAACTCGTGTTAACCCGTTAAGCACTATTTCTAGGTTATGAGGCTTAGATAACCTAATTAAAAGTAAACCAACACAAATCATAAGGCATGTTTTTCAATCAAATACAATATTAAATAATGAAATTGAAAGAAAAAAATCAATAAAAAAGAAAAACAGCAAATCAACTAGATTAACTCGTCAAACCCGCACGATCCAGGTCATGATATAAGAATAACCCAATAAAAACCATATCCAATGTTGAATAACTCGTAACCGAGATAACATCTTAGAAGAAAATTTAAAAAATAACTCGATTTAATTGGGGTTAAAATGCCTAAAATCCACAACCCTGATCATAAAATCAAGATATCTCTATAAAAAGCAAATCAAAACAGATTATGAAATGCAATTCCCAATTGATCCAATGATGAAATTAGAAAAAAAAAACTCGATTAAAAAAAGACACAAAAAACAACCCGAGTCAACTCAGGTTAACCTGTTAAGCATTATTCATGGGTCATGAGACCGAAATAACCTAATAGAAAGTAAACAAAAAAAAATCATGAATTCTAATTCCAAATCAACCTAATATTAAAGGATAAAATTGAAAAAAAAAGTTAATTAAGAAAAATAAAAAGAAAACTCGAGTTAATCGGGTTTACCTGTTTAGTATTATTCCCGGGTTATGAGATCAAAATAACCTAATAGAAAGCAAAAAAAAAATTATAAAGTCTAATTCTCAATCAACTCAATATTTAAGGATAAAATTGAAAAAAAAAGTTAATTAAAAAAATCTAAATCAATCGAATTAACCTACTAAATTTACAATAAATGAGAATAACATAACTCAACAAAAAATAATATATTAAAAATTAATATAATAAAATGCATTCGATTGAAAAAAATCAAGTAATAAAAATAACAAATTACTATTTCAAAGTAACAGTGTTCCACGAGGGGGACACTAAAACTCCTTTTTAGTTTTAGATTAATTACAATTTTCATAACATCATCATCATGGGCTGGCTAAATATATAGAGCCCAACCCCAAAATACAAAACCTTAAGGCCCAACTCTCTAAAGTCCATAAAAAAACTACCCCGTATAAAATCCTCTCAAACCTACAAACACAAAAACCCTAAAAGCCCTCTCTTTTTCTCACCTCCCTCACACGAGCCGCTCAGCCAGAGAAAGCAGAGAGACACACACAGCCACAATGGTGTCTGGGTCAGGGATCTGTGCAAAAAGAGTTGTTGTTGATGCAAGGCATCATATGCTAGGCAGGCTTGCATCAATACTTGCTAAAGAGCTACTAAATGGGCAGAAAGTTGTTGTTGTTAGGTGTGAAGAGATTTGTATCTCTGGTGGTTTAGTAAGGCAGAAAATGAAGTACCTAAGGTTCTTGAGGAAACGCATGAACACTAAGCCTTCTCATGGTCCTATTCACTTCAGGGCTCCATCCAAGATTCTCTGGCGTACCATTAGAGGGTTAGTTTGTTATTTATTAAAATTTGAGTTTTGTTGAGAAAGTTTGGTTTTTTGTTGGTTTTTTTTTTGTTTGGTTAGTTATAGAAGGTGATATTTGGATTGTTAGAGGATAACCCATGTTGTGATTTGTGAGATGTTAGCATCTTTAGAGATGTATAATTAAAGTTTAAACATTGCTGATCCTTATTTTGCTAAGCACGGAAAATTTTAAGCTTTAACAGTTGAGGGTCCTGAAGACATAGAGATTTACAGTATATTAGGGTTTATTATTGAAGTTACTCTTTGCTATTGAAGGTTTTTTTATTGAGAACAAATAGGTGATTTAGTTGTGAGTGGATAATAGTTTGGATGTGCTTTTGAGGAATAAGAACTTGTAAGTTGATTACCGTAGAGAAAGTGTCAAGTTTTTGCGAATGAATTTTAGTGTTTGAAATGATGTTTGTGCCGTTGAGGTGTCTTTATAGGGGAAGTGCCCCATATTCTGGAATTAGATGATTGTTGATAGTTGTTTTTATGTTTTTGTTGTATTCGTATTTGCATCTTGCAATGTTTTTGGTAGTCCAAGTTGCAACTTTAGTGTCTCCATGCTGTTTTGGTTTTATCTATGATCTAAAATTTATTTGGTTTGAAGGATGATTCCTCACAAGACCAAGCGTGGAGAGGCTGCTCTTGCTCGTTTGAAGGTTTTTGAGGGTGTTCCTCCTCCATATGATAAGACAAAGAGGATGGTGATCCCTGATGCTCTCAAGTGAGTCTTCTTAGAAGATCTTATTTGAGAACTATGTTTTTTGTGGTTCATGTAGCTGGATGCTTATTCTTTCTATGTTTTGGATGAATCAGGGTTTTGAGGCTCCAGCCTGGACACAAGTATTGCTTGTTAGGACAGCTTTCATCTGAGGTTGGATGGAACCATTATGATACCATCAAGGTATGAATTGGCTACCTAATTCTTTCCTCTTTCATTTTTGCTGCCCACTTACCATATTCTCCCTTAGTTGGATGCTACCTATTTAAATATTTCATCAAACTGTAATTAGGTTAACAATTAGAATCCCTTCCCATGTTTTCTTTGTACTTTAAATTGTACAGTGCAGAGATGGCTGTATTGTCATATGCTGGACAATGATCGCAATTTGCCACTAATGGTGTTTCTATCTGCGATATTTGATGTAGTCTTCCATTTAGCTATTAACTTCTAAGGATGCCAGCTAGTTTACAATGTATTGCATGATTTTACTGGCAATAATTTGCCTTTGTCAATAAACACTGGTCATCGAGTTTTTTGTGAGGCACCTTTTTCTGACCTGTTCTTCCCTGCAGGAGCTTGAGATGAAGAGAAAGGAAAGAGCCCAGTTGATCTATGAGAGAAAGAAGCAGTTGGCAAAACTGAGGGTCAAGGCTGAGAAGACTGCAGAGGAGAAGCTTGGTCCCCAGATAGACATCATTGCTCCACTCAAATATTGATTGGAGAAAAGGTTGCTAGTGAATGAGAAACCCTGAGAATATTGTTTTTGCATCCCAGACTGTTTTCTTTTTTGACAATTTCTGTTCGAGTGAATTAACTTTATCAACAGTTTTATTGGAACACGGTTTGGCTTTTCAGTTTAGATATATAATATTTTGAACCTTCCTTTATCCCCCTTGGTGTTTTGCATATTCTGAAAAATTTATGGACCGTTTCGCTCTTGGTTGTTTAATGGGTTTGACTGGGAAAACAAGAAATAATTAAGAGCAGGAATTCAGGATCATAAAGGAGTTTAGCTCCAATGCTCCCTCAACAAGATGCCCAGGAAAATGGTTCCAGTGGAACATTGAAGGGGGATTACCATGAAAACTTAGATGGAGCTCTGTATCCACTGTCCTTGCTTGGAACTCCCATTGACACGGGCCAGTCTTGATCAGGGGCAATGCTATCTGTTCGAATCAAAATTTTCTTATTATTTCATGTGGCAATTACTCTTCTTTCTTAGCCAATCATTGGATATTTATGGGATTAAAAAGTCGGCCGGTTGTTGCTCGACTCCTTTGTTAGTAACGTTTATTATGCCAATTAGGGAAAATCCATGATCTTGCTAAATGATCACCCCTCAAACAAGAGATCAAGCATCGTTTACTTGCGGATATCAAATCTTCACTAGGAGGAATTATTTACTGCTATAGTGTACGTCAGCTGATCCCTTTCATTTTAGGGCTGGGTTTTTGGGGGCCTGGAAATGCCACCCCCATCTTTTTCACTATTCCTGTACCTTTCCATTTATTGATTCTAATTCGATAAACACACTTGTGGCTTTCCCTTTTCCCCTCCAAAATCTTTAGAACTTTGGTATCTTTTTTCAGACTAGTCAAGAATGTATAAAACAATTTTATTTTTTATACACTTTGTTTTCTCATGGTTTAACCATTTTTTTCTCTTACACGCAAGTTTTCTCATCACTTTTCTCTATCAAGATGTTTCTTCCATGGTGTTCATGCTCATGTTATGCTCTCATGCTGTGCAGTTTTCAATTAGGATTAGACAATGAAAACTTCCAAAGATATATATGGTAGTAAGAAGTATGATCCTAACAGAAAGGCATTGCCTTACAAAACACTCCTTGTTGATCAGTCAGGCCATGGAAACTTTTCTAGTGTACAATCCGCCATTGATTCTGTTCCATCAGAGAATAAGAATTGGGTTTGTATCTACATAAGGGCTGGAACGTATTGGTAATATTATTTCTGCTAGACAATTACACGCTTCTGTTTATTCATGGATGAAAAGTAATTTCTCTCTTAGTCTACATAACTATTTTGTGTATTGTCTAAGGAGAAGGTTAAGATCCTTTATAACAAACCGTATATCATTCTCAAAGGAGAGGGAAAAAGGAGGACTAGGATTGTTTGGGATGAGCATTATTCAACAGCACAAAGCGCTACTTAACTGTCTTTAGCAGATTATATTGTAGTTAGAAGCATGACCTTTGTGGTAAGTGATCGATAATCTTAACATAATCATGATTGTCTAAGAAAAGAAAAGAATCTCTCTTTTACGCATTTCCAGATTGTCCGTCAGTCAGGGAAATCTACTTTCATTTTCTTTTAAATTTTCGTAACTGATGTTATTGTTTGTTCGTTTTGCAGAACTCTAATACTTTTCCACATAATAACAACCCAAGGTGCCAGCAGTAGCTGCAATGGTAACCGGCGACAAGACTGCATTTTACCAATGTGGCTTTGCAGGGGTGCAAAAAACACTGTTGGGTGATGGAGGCAGGCATTACTTCAAGCGTTGCAGCATACAGAGTGCTGTTGATTTCATCTTTGTAAGTGGTCAATCTATTTCTGAGGTATACCTTTTACTTCAACAGCATACAGGGAACTTTAACCAAGTTCCATGTCTTGAAATCATAGGCCACTTAAGTTAATATTGTTGTTTTTGATCAGTTCGTATACTTTCATTATTTGTAGGATTGCTCTATACAAGCACTTGGAGGGTTTATTCCAGCACAAGGAAGAACGAATCCAAATGATGCAAATGGATTTCTGTTCAAGGGATGCAATGTTATATTCTAGGGTCTTGTTCCGCCTGGAACTTTGTTGGCCATGAGCACGCTTTCTAAGCTCACAAATCATATCTATCTACCCAGCTTGGTTCCTGTATAAATTAAACAAATATGCCTTAATTATGTTGTTAGGGATGGAAATGTGTTTAATTAGTGGCTTTTATGTTCACATAATTTGCAGGAACCATATAACATTTGCCGAGTATGGCAACTTCGGTCCAGGAGCTGACACTTCAAAAAGGGTTAGCTGGGCAAAGAAGCTGAGCATTCAGGGCTTGGAAGAATTAACCAGCAAGTCTTTCATTAATGGCGATAACTAGATGAAAGAACAACCTATTTAGATGCAAGCAGCTATCTTGTTTCATATATCCTTTGAAGTGGTTTTTTAGAGAACCGCCCGGCTTAGTAGTCTCAGGGTGCAGGTGATGCAGGCAGAAGCACAAACAAAGAATAATAGCAAAACAAAGGCAAAGAATTGCAGACAAGAATTCTAAATTCAAAGTTTTATTCTCTAAAAATAAAGTCTAATGTAGTCTAGCTTTTTATGAGGTTTATATCTTCTTTAAATAGGTTAGAAAAATCCAACTCTACTAATTAATAAAATCATTGATTCTAAAACATGAAGAAAAATAATAGAAAATTTGAAATAAAACATGAAATCTTAAAAAATAATAAAATTAGTTCAAACATGATCTTCATAGCCTAATTTGAGAAAATTCATGTGGTGAATGGATTGACAAAGTGTCTCTGGTAGAGCTAGGTTTGGGAATCTCCTGAAAAAATTTAAACATAATTCAATGGTCAAATAAAAAATTATAGCTTTTTTTAGCTATTATATTTGACATGATCATATCTTGTCTTGGGTCTAACCTTATCTCATTAATCCATAAAATATTTATTAGGTTATTTACATAGTTTATTGATAATTCCACAAAAAAAAAAAGATAAAACTCAATCTCTAACAAATAAAATGTTGAAGGATAAAAATTAAAAAATAATAATAATTAAAAAAAAATGGTCAAAAAGACTCTTTCCGATCTCACCCAGGTCAAGATACAAAATATCTAACCCAATCATGATACCAGGGTGATCACATTCAAAAGAAAAATGAATAAAATCATGAAATTCAACCATCAAATAACTCAATGTTAAAGGCTAAAAATGAAAAAATATATTTAATATAAGCAATGAAAAAAATGAGTCAACCGGGGTTAACCCGCAAACCCTGCAATGATGAGCACATGATCGAGATAACTCAATAGAAAGAAAAGGAAAGAAAAGTACGAATACCAATTTCTAATAAATCAAATATTAAATGATAAAATTAAAATAAATAAATTTTAAAAAAACTACAAAAAAAAGTCGATCCACGTTAATATTTGAAACCGATGACTCTAGTTATGAACCTGAAACTAACCTCATAGCAATAGAAAAAAAATCTGAGTCAACTTGAATTAACTTGCAAACCCTGCAACTATGAGCACATGATTAGCGTAACTCAATAAGAAGGAAAATAAAAAAAATGATATAAAGATCAATTTCAAATAAATTAAATGTTGAATGATGAAATTGAAATAAATCAATTTTAAAAAAAATCAACGTTAACCTTTGAAACATGTGACTGATCATGAACTTAATACCAATCCATAGAAGACAAACCAAAAAAAAAAACTTAAAACTCTAAAAAAGGGTAAAACAATTAGGGAGCAAACCTCCTAAACTCAGTTTAATCTCTAAAACTTGCAACCCATGAAATCCTCGACACGGGTTTAATTCACAATCAATTTAATTTTAAATGATAAAATCGTAAAAAAAAATCAATTTAAAAAACTTATCAAAGAAAAAACAATGGCAATAAAAAGAATGGGGATCCCAAATAAAGATGAAATTGTAAAAAAAAAAAACAATATAAAAATTATCTCAGATAAAATAAATAACAATAAAAAATAGAGACTAAATTTGAAAGATTAAAAAATAAAATGGGATGAAATTAAAAAAAAAATAATTTTAAAAAATAATAATCTAAAGAATAAGAGTCAATTTGAAAGATTAAAAAATAAAAATGGATGAAATTGAAAAGTATTTGTAATTTTATAACTTATTCAAAATAAAAATAAAATAATAATGAAAAAAATACAGATCAAATGTGAAGGAAAAAAAATTAAAGAAATTGATACGAAATTTTAAAGGGACTGGCACTGAATTTAAGGTGGAGAAAAAAAAATGATCACCAACACCAAACTAGAGATGTTTTTAATCCATGTGTCACTCTATTGTGCAAGGGACGCTTAATTATTTTCTTATGTTATCTTAAATTGTTTGGAAAAAAATAAAATTTCATTTGTGTCTATATTTATAATATTTGCCTCACATATATCCAAAAATAAATTTTAAAATTTTTTTTTAAAAAAAACTATAATCATGATAAACTTTAATGGAGCTTGGAATATATTTGTATTCACATTTGTATATTATGTATGCACGTTACATATGAATGATTTTATTCAAAAAAAATTTATTGAAATTGATTATAATATTTTTATAAAAATTTTATTGATAAACATGTGCCATGAATACTGGCATAACAGAAAATAGCAGGGGACCCTATACAATTGATAGGGTCTCTCTCTATTTGCTTATCTTCTTTCTTGTATTTCTAGAATGCAGATTATTTGTTTCTTCCAACAGAGCAATGAACAATTAAGTTTGTGTGATTGGAATGGAAAGTGTCTGTGCTCTGAACAAAGAAAAAGGTTGGTGGGCAAAGGCAGTGGTAGCAAGGTAAGGTTCTAAGCAAGAATATAAAGCATGATTCTGTCAATCAGGTTGAGGATATATCTTGATACAAGGAAAGCAAGCCTTGGTCTTTGCTTGCTGCACGCTGCGACTGGACATTCTGGTCTGAGCATACAAGCCACCACAAATTCTAGCATGCAGATTGATTCACAAAGCAAAGAGAAATCATGCCAGAAACTCTAATGCAGTTATTCTTGTATGGAAATAACAAATATAATTTAGGGTCATTTATTGGGGAAAAAAAGGTATGAAATTTGGGATAAAAGGAGAAAAAATTTATATCCAAATTACTTGCCTTCGGAGCTTCTGGTGTTTTGGTTCCAATCAGCAAACCTCCATTTCTCAGCTTCAGCACATGTAGTCCAGTTGCACCGTGGAGTTTCCTCCTTGGAGAATAGACATCGCAGAACAATTGTTTGACTGTATTTAGTTTTAAATGGCTCTACACAATTCCACTACATATGACTGCATAACAAGGTAAAAAGTGCTTGCAGTCCCCAGTTGCACCATGGAGTTTCCTCCTTGGAGAAATAGACATCCCAGAACAATTGTTTGAATGTATTGAGTTTTAAATGGCTCTGCAAAATTCAAACACGTGACTGCATAACAAGGCAAAAAGTGCTTCACATAGATCATCACTATGTAAATGGCCTCCAAATCTCTTGGTTTATAGACCTCATTTCTCTTCAGATGATGCAATCAAGACTGTACAAGTTCCTCGTCAACCTGATGCGTCCTTATAAATCATCTTTTGGAAATTCAATTGGCAGACTGCCTATTTTATGTTATGAGTTGGGACACTAAGATAAAATTTGGTATTCTTGAAATCATCCAGAAGTGGGTTGTATCCATCCTTGGTTCTCGTCTTGGAGGGCAAACCAAACTCTTCCATGAATGCTGATGTATCGAGCTACACAAGATTTAATAAACTTCAGCTAGACATGAAAAGAAAAGGTGTGACATCTATTCTGTTCTCTAGTGCAGTTAGCATACCACATCGCTTTAAACAGTTTTATCATCATTCAGGTCAGAAAAAATCTCATTGTCATCCATTTTTACCTCTTCCTATACATCTTGTAAAGTAATGGGCTGTTAACATGTCATTGAATCCAATTAGGCACATGGACATACCAACATAGAGGTAACTGTTGTATTTGTTTAATTTTAATCTTAAAATGTAATGCAGTAAGGCACTTCCTTAATATTGATAGTTAGCTTTGCAAGGTAGTAGGTATATAGTTTATAGCTGATCACTTTAATGACCCCTCTTTTAAACAAGAATATTATGTCTCTGCAAATAGACAGCACTACTCCTAAAAGAATAGACTTACCACTAGTGTTCGCCTCTTCTTTCCTTGCTTGGTTGAGTTATCCCCATGCGGTTTCATCCACCCAGAGCAGTAATGGTCCATTCGTTCCAAAAGCCAAAAGTCCGTGGGAAAAAAAATATCAGCATCACCCTACAACACCTTGAATTTCTCAGAGTTCAACTAAAGCACCATTGGAATTTGGAAAACAAGAATAACCTCGGAAAGAGCAAATATGACCATTGATTCAATGCCTTTCTGTTGAACAGTAACTGTGAATGTGCTCGGTGTTCATAAAAAATGCAAGAGCTCAGTACATCAGATTAGTTAAGTATTACACCCCAAGAGTTATTGCCACCTGGACACCTACAAAACTCACTGATTTGTAGCACTTTCAATTGCAATTTATCAAAGGTTTCTCCTCTATTCTCCTCTTTCTATTTGTTTACTTAATGACATTGTTTTCTGGTGACATTTAAAGCTAAATCCTAGTCACTAAACCCAGTATACCCTCACTTGGGCTGAAGTCCATAGGCCAAAGACTAACGAGGCCATGAAAATAAATAAATAAATAAAGCAGTTGCAAATTTTATGCTGAGGCTCAGAAAGGAATAAATAAATAAAACAGTTTCAAATTTTATGCTGAGGCTCTCCCTTCAGACGTTTCAACTGTATAGGATAAGCTTGACACCTTTGGTTGCGTTGCAATGAAAGTTGGGACAAGAAGGGGGACAGGACCCTCAAAAATTGGTTTCAAAATTTAAAAGATGATGAGGCAAGAATTATGATGATTGAGGATAGGGAATTAACCAAGGAAGAATGAATTTCACTTTTTCCCTGAGACAACTCAATCAAAGTAGTGGTATGCGACATGACTTGGATTTGACTTTGTAACTCATCAAATAGAAAGGACGTCCCTCCAAGCCATACATATGACTTCCATTGAATACAGCTTTTCACAGCAATCTATATGTATCTATGAGCTGAGAGGGGCTAGTGCTTTTACAAGAAATTTCTAGCCAACCTTCCTACATTTTAAGGAATCTAGCAAGGCAAACATAGCATCCGCAAGTAGTATGAAAATTAGCCTTTTTCTAGGAATCCATTGAGTTAATTGGATTTCCAAGTCCTGTAGTAAGGTAACCTTTGGTTTGTGGTGATCTATATTTAGAACTGTGTTGTCAACTGTATCTTAGAGCACAAGAGATCCACAAAGCCATAGCAAAATTATTTGTTAACTTACCTTCATTGGCTGTGTACCATGGACCAGGACTAGCAAGTTTATGATTACTATTCATTGGTTGTGAAGTGACTATGAAAATTCCAGCACTATACATGAGATCATGCAAGGCATTTCCTATAAACATGAAACAAGACAAAATGTGGGGGGAAGAGCACCTTTGTGTCCAGATAACTGTTGTAATCTAAGCTGCGGCCATCTTTCTGCAAATCAAGATATGAACAAGGTAAATCATCTCTATGACCATGCATAAACGGCCCCTCCAATTCCAAAACCAACATCAGACCCTTTCACATTCCATGTATTGACGTTATACCATAAAATTACAATATACAAAGAAGATACTGTGTTATATGAGAAAGAACATACCTTGGTTGAAACTAAAGGAGCCCTTTCACCAGGTATACTCACATCAGGTAGGTAACTAAAGTCTGAAGCAATTAAGGACATCCTTGGTAATACCTCATGTAACACATCTAGCAGTTTCTGCATGTTCAAACAAATATCATTGTCGGAAGTAAATTTCATATAGCAGAAAGCTTCTTTTTCTTATCTAAATCATGGACATGGAAGGTAGAGACGTATAGTTATTGATTCCTTACCAAGCAACCAGTTGGGAGCCAACATCTTCGAGGTTTTGGGAAGACCTTAGACCAAACACTTTTTGCTATTGACACGGACTGATTTTTGTCCAGTTCCACGATCTCAACACAACGCTTAATTAATGGGTCTTCTAGTGGCTTGTACAGCTCAAAGAGTGATTCCCTGCTTATGCAGAAAACACGAGCAAGCAAGGATCAGAAGCAATTTGTCCCGCAGCTGACAAATATAAAAGAAGTTCTTCTGTAGTTGTTATGAAGCTTTTAACATTCTAAGCCTCCCCCAATTATATTTCTTAGAATTAACCAACCTAGTGGATTTTAATGCAACATTCTCATCAAGCCCCAGCAATTTGCCACAAGTAAGGTGCATGAACCAACTACATAGCTAATTAACCCTTTCCTCTCCTTTTAAATTACGAGTCATTTATACCATCCCAAGTATATCAATAGAGGATCAAAGTTAACTACTAAAGAGATTTGCACGATACTAGAAACAGTGAATGCAATGTGAAGGGAGGAATTTTGGGATACCAATCACACAATGCTGCTTACTTATCATGTTGCTTCTCAACCCATACTTCTTTCCATGGGAAAACCTGATTTTCTGAATAGACAAGATCATGTGGAAGATTATCGAGAACCTGCAAGAAATAATGTATAGATTTTATTATTTTTTTTGGGACAAAAGATGACAATAAGAAACCCATGGATAAGGGTATTTATCAAAAGGTGCAGAGACTCATCGACCAACAACTTTTCATCTTCGTTAGCATAATTTGCAATCAGCATCAAGATTTTGGTAAGAAGCTGAAGAAAAGAAAAGAGAACAATCTTTTGCTACCTATATCATATTGGTTAAGAAGAAGTTGTAAGGAAGACCAAAGCTATAGTTTAAGAGCATAATAACAAACTAATCTTTGTATACATCTTACATACTTCATTAGATTTTTTATTTTCTTAGTAATCAGAAAAATGCTATGAGCAGCTACCTGTTCTTGTATTTAAATGGTTTGATATGCGACCTCATGCTTAAAAGAACAGGCATGTCAATATGCTCCTCATGACATTGCTTCAATTCTTTATCACAGTCCCATGCATCAATTTGGTCAAAACATGCGATCTTAACCATCAAAATATGTAGGTAGGAACTAGAAAACACTAGCAGAATGTCATGCATCTCTAAATACTTGATTTTGGGGAATAACTTGCACCACTGGCTTAATAGCAACAACTTGTCACCCAAAGAACAACTTAAGATAAAAATACCTCCAGCATGATCACCCAACATGGTTGTTGCTTGATATCCCCTGTTAGAAAGACAAACTAAAATCAGTGTCTCAGCCAGAGACAGTGATATGCAGGAAAAACAAATAGCCAAATGATTTATAGTTGAAAGGAGTCAGAGATCAGTGTTGACAGTAGGATGTTTGATTGACTCAGGAATGAACAGCCGAGCAGAAAAGAGGAGAATAATTTTATTTTTTGAGAATGGGAAAAGGAACATTTTTATATGGTCCTCAGAGTTACCATGTTCCATACATTTTCTTGATAAAATCATTCAATCTTGAGTGAATCATAGTGTTCACCTCAACCCCTCAAAAATTATGGACAGTGTGGTACGTGTCCAAGTCTCACTAAAGATTACCAAGGGAAGAGGGTTACTGGAGAAGGGCTGGACCCATCCAGTGGATTTAAAGTATAGATCTTCAGTCCATATTCCAATCCCACAGTGGGAATAATGAAGAAATAATAAATAAGTTAAAAAAATTCAAGGAATCATACGCCATCCACTCCTGTCAGCAGCATCACGACATTCTACTCTAAACTTTGACAAGTGACTACGAACTTCTCCAACAGTTTCTTTTTGTATTTCAGCCAGAGAGGGACTGATTTCCACTGAGCTGCACCAAATGAAATGTAACTTAGAACAAGATATCCACAATCCCATGAAAGCTAGTAAATAAGATAGATATCACGGGCATGCATAAACTTGAAGTTAAAATATGAGAATTTTACTCGTTCCATGATAGACAAAGGGATGGTAAACCCACATACGTGTAAGTCATGTTGTTGTATATTCTGGCAGGTGCATTCAACATTATGTAGTCTAGAATGCCCTTTGCACAAATTCCTGATCCACCACCAATTTCATATATCTGAGTGCACGTTATAAAACAGTAGGATCAAATTTCAGCGAATATGTTTGTCATGCAGAACTCAAGGCATCAATGGAAACCAGAAATTAGATAACAATTGGATCTCTGCTATCATTGCCAGATCAAATTCATAAATTCAAAATCTGACATGAGAGCAATAATTCATATGAATAGAAAAAGGTCCCAGCATAGGCAATGTCCAACATATCAGTTTTCTGTAACCAGAAGCTAAAGAATAAAGAAAGTTCAAGTAAATCTATTGAACCTAACACTATGTTTGGACAGAGGGAAGGGAATGGTTAGGTGTGCTTGCAGCATAACTGTGTGTTGTATAATTGCAACCTGAGATCTTTCTCTCAAGACCATTAAGTTTATAGAAGAAAAATATGGGCCTAGATGTTCCATCTACATACAGATTACTTCAGATGCAGTGATCAATTCATGATAGAAAATCAGTTAGACCGAGCAACCCATGCCTTTAATCTTTCTCTTCAAATACTGGACAATGGTATAAATCAGAATGCTTTTAAAAATCAAATCACAGAAGACAATTATTAAAACTCAGAATAAATAAATAAATGAACTGTCTGCAATTTGAGAGGGATATGGAGCTTACTTGTAGTGGAACAGAAAGTTGTGATGTACGCATTATGGCTTCAGCAATTCCATGGGCATACCAAGGCTAGAAGGAAGGAGAGGTTCAGAACATGAGAAAACGAGAAAGTAATTAGACAAAAAAAAATTTCTTTCCATTTTTTTCAAGGAAGATTTACTATAACCATTATGATGAATCTTCAAAATAAAAGGCTAGTGAAAACAGATGATCAAGATCTCGAATTAAAGGGTGGATGATGAAAGAAAAGAAAAGTAAGAAAATAGATAGGAAGAGACATTATTTAATCCTTCATAAACTCTAGCTAATTCCAAATGAGAAAGTAATAGCAGATTCTTGTCAGTTATGAGAATGAAATGAGGATGAAAAAACCGCTTGAACCCTGATTTTCTTAATTGAAAAAATTCAGAATTTCTCATTGTGCAGTGAGGGGCGTGGAGGGAGATTACCTTAAAAAGCTCTACTGGAGTAAACCATGAGATGTCACTCCGCTTGTAAATTTTATCCAAGTAGTTCATATAAGCTTTTCTTCCTGTAACATGCAAACAAAGATGCTCAAAAACAAATTTTAGCAAAATTACTCCAAAAGAACTAGTGACAGTCTGAAATTTCTACTCACTGCCGTATTAAAGCCAAGTATAAATTTCAGTCTGTAAAAGTATGATAGTCCAGGGTACTCAAAACAAATTCAGACTATGAATAATCAATGCTAAAGTCTGAAAATCAAAAGCATTAACTTACTCAAACAAAAAAATTTGGCTTGTGTCAAAGTCACGAAAACACATGACTGGTGCATCATGAAGCATATACCCAGCATACCATTACAGCTTTGAAAGCAATAAGGCCAATAACTCAATAAGCTTTACGCATCATGCTTTTAAATTCTAATTTTTCATTGGGTGATACTTCTTTTCACCAATTCATTTATGAAAAATGATCTTTGGCTCTCCTAACAAATCCAATTTATAGAAATTTTACTCCTATCATCTTCTGTATGAGCCAAAATTTCCTGCCAATAGATTCAGTTTTTGCTTTGCAGTGCAGCTAATCTACACCCAGCAAGCTACTTCTCCCAAGCATTTATCACGACACGACACGACACGACCTCCTGCACATGCATTGTCTAAGAAACATAACCGAGATTTTAGTCTGTTCATTAATTTATTGTTTCAGCAGAATTTATGCATTGCCACACATAAGGAGCCAGACCCAGTTTTTTTAATTAAAAAAAAAAAACCTTCATTGCAAAATTGTTATCATCGGAAAAAAAGTTTTGAAATTTTTCATGAATCCCATATCAGAAATCACAAAAAATAAGATTTCAATCGCAAATCATCAACAATACCTTCAAGTTGATTGAACTTAATGCTTCTCTCAAGAACTCCAACGGACCTTGATCTTTGAGAGAAGTACCCATGTTTTGGATCATATAGTGCAGAATGTATAAAATCTCTCACCTGTCCAAATAGAAACAAAAATACGATCACTAGAAAAACCTCATCAAAGAACAAAACAATAAAAATGACAATATGAAAGGGAAAAAAGGACTTACAAGGACTGGTTTTTCACCAACAATGTTAGTGGAGAAGTGGGATTTGTGTGAATGAAAGAAAGAGGATAACTTTTTGGTTGTTGGAGAGCGAGTGAACATGGTAAAGTATCAGGTTGATGATAGCAGGTGGTAGGTTACTGTGTGAAGTTTCTGTCTTGTCTCAGGTGAGATGAGGGTTTTGTAGAGACATGCCTTAAACCCCTATTGAATGGATTTTCTTTTACAAGTCTGCAAATTGATGATTTATATGGGCAATGACAAGGTATAAGGCCTGGGTCATACATTAATTGCCGGGTTAATCTGCAGATCCATGGGTTAACCTGGCTCTATTAATTCTTATTTAATTTTTGTCTAAAACGAAATTAATATTATTTTGGATAAAAAAATTATTTAAAAGAAAAATTAAACAACATTATTTTGAAAAAAAAAAGTCATTGATAGAGTAACCCATATTGCAGTTAGATCTCGAATAAGCAGATTATCGGATCAACCCAATTTAAATAATTATGCTACAAGGTGAGTTTAGTAATTTTTTGAAAATGAAATTTCTACCAAATATATTTTAAGCTTAAGTTAAAAATTTGATAAGAAATAGTTTTGGATTATAACTAAAAACTAGAGTAATTTTCTTTCCAAAAAGCAAAAGATGATTAATTTCTCATGAATCCACTTTGATAATAGTTTATATTTATGTCTTATCGTGAATTTAATGGTTAGGTTGCGTTTGTTTTTCATTAATTTTTGTGTTTGTGGTGAAACAAATATAGCAAGGTGTTTGGTATTATAGAACCTATTTAAAAACTGAGTTTGAAATGCAGATTTTGTGTAGCAGTTTTTATATGTTTTTTTAACTGAGTTTCGTAAAACTCTATTTATTTTTGCATGTCAAAAGTGTTTTTAAAAATATTTAAAAAGAATTATATTTTCTTTGCTTCAAATTAATATATTTTTTATTTTTTCAGATCATTTTGATATACTAATATCAAAAATAATTTTTTTAAAAAAATATTATTTTGATGCATTTCTAATTAAAAAAAACACTTTAAAAAGCAATCACAACCACACTTCCATCAAACATTTTATACATATTTTTTACTATATATAAACTTCAACTATAATTTTTAACAAATACATATTTAAATCCAACAAATCACAAATAACCATAATTTTTTTAAACTATAACTCCAAAAATTAACAAACAGACTCTAATATAGCATGCAAGAAGTCCAATCTTCATTTGCAAGCTGAGGCCAATAAAATTCAGAGATCTTCTTCATCCCCAGCAGGCAATCGGAGGCTCTAAGCCCAAACATGTTGGAAAAATTATCCAGTACTTGAATGGGGTTTTGAGCCTATGTTTCGATACTGGACATCGGACTATGGCACCGTAGCTCCCTATCGGTAATTTTTCTCATACACAGCATCACAGCAAATGAGAAATTTTTTTTTCCCTCTCATATCTAATTCATTAAAAGGTATCATCGAGTGAACTATTTTAATTAAAACAACAATATTTTATTTTTTTTCTTGGTTGTTGTTGACTTGATTATGTTTTTATCAAAAAAACAAAAAACTCAACTAGGTTAAATGGATTTTGTCGGAATCAATGTTTTATCATGTTCAACAATAAAGAGAAAGTTTGTTTTTGTAGTTAAAATTATGTTTTAAAAACATATTTAGCATGAAAAAATATTAAATTGATAGTATTTTAGTGTTTTTAAATAATTTTAATATGTTAATGTAAAAAAACATAAAATATTTATTTTAATATATTTTTAAATAAAAAATATTATTAAAAAACATCATATATTACAATTCCAAACATGTATAAGTCTTCGACCCAAAATAAAATACAGTCCTTGAAATTTACGGATCTATCAATCAAATTGAGTCATGTTTTACAATTATGATGTTTTTAAGGAAAGGTAAGTTTTCCTCATTCAATTATCACTGCTCTTTATGATTAAAAAAAATAAAAAATATCACCACTCTTTACTGAGAACATGGAAAATAGAATTGAAGAGTATAAGCATTAGAATATATCAAAATGTTGAAAGAGTGTATTCAATCTTGAGTATGTTTTAAATTAGGTTGCTTTTCAAAGTAAGCTTTCCTCATTCGAAATACATGTCAATGATATTTTTTTATTTTTAAAAAATTATTTTTGACATCAGCACATCAAAACGATCCAAAAAGTACAAACCGCACTCAATTTTAGCAAAAACAAAATTTGAAATTTGGTCAAATATGTTTCAATATCAACCGCAAGATTTCATGCCACCGACTTTTGGTAAGGAAGTGTAGTTGGATTTTTTTTAAAAGTATTTTTTATGTTGAAATATATCAAAATGATATTTTTTTTATTTTTTAAAAAATTATTTTTAAAAGTAGCGCATCAAAACGATCCAAAACATATAAAAAATTAATTTTTAAAAAATAAAATATTTTTTTTGAAAACACGGGTACAATCGCGTTACCAAACGCTCTCTAAATATTTTTTTGTTTGAAAAATGCATATCTTGATTCAATATAAAATAAATCAATCTTGCAGTATAAAAGATTTATCTATCAAAATTCTTGACAATTTCGTCAATGATTTAAGAATTATTGTGAATATATTAAGTTATCTGCGGGTGGCTTGGTTAGGATATGATTTAAGAAAAGTGATTCGACGATATTTTTACTATTAAAATCAAATAAAAAAATATTAAATAATGTAGCATGATATTTGCAAGTGCATAGCATGAGTATGATAAAAGGGAAGTACATTGTTAGAAGACAATTGTCACCTATTAAATTTTTCATAAGTTGTGTAGAACTAATTCTCTAGTTTAATAATTAAATAATTATAGTGTTCATTCAATTAATAAAAAAAATGAATTTATATGTTTGAAATATATAGAATTCAATTAATTTTGTTTTTTATATTACCTTCATCATCCTCATCTTATTCTTTCAAAGATTTTATTTTTTTAAAAAAATAAGTATTTTAGAAAAGTTAGTGTTAATATTAATTTATCATTTCTAGTATTGTAAATGAGAGGACTTTATCTTTATTTTATTTTTTTATCAGATTGAATTCTATTTGAAATTTAATTTTTAACATTTCAAATATAAAATTTCATTAAATTTTTTAAATTGAATACAATTCAAATATTAGAGATTTCCCTACTAAATAAAAAGATAATACACAACAATTATTATCTTTTATAATGAGAATAGATTTTTGGAGTGTTTTCATTTAATCAACACACAATGTGTGTGTATATATATATAAATTTTATTTTTTTTTACATGTATTGAAGATAATCATAATCATATTTAGAATGTTAGCTATACCGTTTAGAAACGCGATACAAACCGTGTTCTTAAAAGATTCAAAAATTTTGTTTTTGCTAAAATTTAATATTTTTTTATGTTTTGAATTTTTTTGAAACACTGATTTTAAAAATAATTTTTAAAAAATAAAAAAAATTATTTTAATATATTTTTTCATGAAAAAAAACTATAATTCTCGAATAATATTTTCAATAGTTATGTTGTTCCCTAGACTGTGAGTGCGATTAACGAAGCAACCGTGTTGTTCCTGGCCTCCAACCACCAGTGCCAAAAATAATAATAAAATAAACCATGACCTTGTGGAGCTAGATGATATCACAAAGATCAAGGGAAAATAAAAATAAAATAAATAAATAATAATTTCCTAGTAATCTGATTTTCTCGGGAATCCTAATATATGATCTCATCTTGATGAATCATTTGGCTAATATTTCATCATATGTGCTCATGATTTGAACACCTTCTGTCTTCCTTGGGAACATATAACCTCAGCAAGATCTTTTCCAAACTTCGAAAGAATAAATTATTCTGATTTAATTACTCCGATAAAGTATTTTGATCGGAGTTGTAGCAGAGAAATTCATGTGCTCCATTAAAAGAAGCTGAAATTCCTTTGAAAAATAATATAGTTACGTACTAAAAAATATTGTTTGGTGAAACAAATGGCGTTTTTGCTTCTTTACCAATAAAACTTAGAACTGTGAAATATTTTTTTAACATTCATTTGTGAAGAGATAAATAAGTATTTTCTGATCTTAATTATATAATAAAATAAATAAAATATTCTTGAAAGCAAAAAAAATAAACCTAGCATCAAGGAGAATTTTGTATTTTAACAATGATTTTTTCATTATTATAATGCCAACTAAAAGGTAATTTTATATTTTTTCCGGATATAAAAATTAATAAACAACTAAAATACATGGTGAAAGAATGAAAATACTTTTAAAATTTAAAACATGGAGTTAAAGGGTGTTTTGGCTTTTCACAATGATTTTTTTGTAATTACCAAATCAGCTCAAAGACAATTTTATATTTGGTTAAAAAAAGCTTGGGTGCACGTGTACTACATCGAGAGGTGCGTGGGAGGCACTAGCATAATTTGGGTAGCATGTGCACCGCCTCGTGTTCAAAAATACCCTTTCGTCATGTCGTTAGAAGAGCCACCATGTTCTCTTCCATTTAGAGCAATGCATGTTGGCTTTGATGGTTCATTTTATCATCGACAAGCCTTTTTTCTTTCTTTCTCTCTCTCTCTCTTATTCTTAGAAAATTACAGCTTGGCTCTTTTTGTTTAATATTTTAACTTCAATCTTTATTCTTTTGATTTATAATTTATGTTCTTCACTTTTTCGTAGAAGTTTTATTTGTTTTCAATTTCATCATTCTATCCGAATTTACAAATATTATGCTTTTCAATTCCATCCTTATTCTTTTGAATTCTAATTTTTATCCTCAACTCTTTTCTAAAAGTTTTATTTATTTCTAACTTCATTATTCAATCCAAATTAATGGCATTATATTTTCAAATATGGTCCTTATTGTTTTGATTTCTATTTTTTTTTCTTGGCCATTTTGGAAAAGTTATTATTCTTTTCAATCTTACACTTCAATATTGAATTTGTTTTTATTTTTTATGTCAATTTTGATTCTCATTCTTTTGATTGTTTTGGTCCTTTTGCTAAATTAATTTTCCCTTTCAATTTCACCATTCCATTAAATATAATTTTTTTTTGTATTTGAATTTTGATCCCCGTTCTTTTAATTGTTAATTTTTTAAATTCTTTTGTATAATTCAAATATTTTTTTTTCAATTTGATCCTTTAATATTTGATTGATTGGGAATTGGATTTCATGGTTTTCTCAAATATGATACTTCAGGTCTAATGACCCGGGTCATAGATTTAAAAAGTTAACATGATTTTGTTTTTTTAAAAAATGCATTATTATTTTCTTTATTTTTTTATTGGGTTATCCCAGTTTCATTATCTAGGTTGCGAGTGTGGCGGAGTATCCTGGGTTGACTCAACGCTGATTACCAGGGTTACATGATTATCATGCTAACTCAGGTTAACCAGAACTGGTTTTTCTATTATTTTTTTACCTCATTTTGTTCTTTCATGTTTAATAGTTTGTGAATTGAGGTACATCATTTGTCTTCTTTTAAAAAAAATAATTTCCTTAGGTTATCTTAATCATTTTTCGTTTTGAATTTGATTCCTCTACAATCTTTTTTTTTTAATTGAATTAAAACTAGCTTATTCAACCCATATGGGTCTATGACCTCAGTTAGATATTTTTTTCCTTTATTAAAACATACCTCCAATAGCTGAACATTATTTTTTATGAAAAAAATTAATTTTACCTCGCGACGAAACGCAGACACTAAGTCTAGTTTATATGCTAACCCAACCTATTGTGTTAATAAAAAAATAAATACCTTTCTCAAGTGTGAGTGGTCTATATATATATATCCTCCATACTAATCCAATAATATAGCTTAACTAATGTTTTTTTTTTCCAGTAATGCCACAAGTCAGATCTTTTTTTTTTCAACCTTAAAAAAATATAAAAATATTAGGAAATCAAAATAGCCAAATAAAAAGTCCACAAGTCAAAAGGGAATAAATAACAAAATTTATACAGCCTCTGTTGACCTATATTGTGATATCTTTTCGAACTGCGATTGACTTAAAATTTTAACCCAGGGTAGGAGCACATGTCAGAAGATTTCATGTAAAATTTCAGCCAGATCCAACGGCCAGATTATGAATTATGATTCTTGCCGTAAAACTGGATACTTGCATATTTTATATCAAAGGAATAAGGATTAAATTCAAAACAAATACAAACTGGAGGATATAATTAAATTTTTAAATACTTGACATGAATACCAAGGCTCAGGAGAGAAAAAAAAAATAAGAAAAAATTTATTGCTGTCGAACCGCTGCTAGCCCGGTCAAATACACCACTCCAACAGTTGCGCTGCCACTTTACTCGTCGGATGAGATGGTGATCAACAATTTTTGGCAATCAGAATACTCCCCACGCGCCTTCAAAATAGTACAGGGGATAATGACGCGTAAACATGTGGAGGGCATGACAAAATGGTTAAGTATAACTAAGGATAAAACAATTAATACACTGTTTGAATTCACAATGTTTCTCAGCACAAAATTTAGTTTTTTTTTAAAAAAATTGTATTAAAGACATGCAGTTACAAAAAAAATCCTAGCTTTTTCTTAGATGGACAACAGTTTCACAGGCCTATAATGCTGCCATACATTAGCAGCAACTATTTCCTTGCCTGACATTAAAGACAAGAGTCTGTCAAAGGTGATGGGTGCTCGTTGTTCGTGCATGGTGGAGCTGGTTGGCCAGATCAGCTTCGGTTGAATGTGGAGTTGGTTCTGTTATTGTCGTACATGGTGGCTATTACCATCGACCACGGTCAAGAGGGGAGGAGTTGTTGGCTGTCAGTTGGAGGATGGAAGCTTTTTGTGTTGTTGGTGGTGAGGAGTTGCTCGCTGTGAGTTGAAGGGAAGGGCTTGGATAGAGACAGATAAAAAAAATGTCACGGGAGAACTATGATAAAATTATAATAGATATCGTGTGGTTTCTAACATGACATATAGTCAAATTCTAGTATTTTTGAACAATAACTTTAATTAAATGTCGCATTCTAAGTGATGACATTCTAAAATTGTCTAAATTTATTTTTATTTTCTATGTCATTTAGCTATTTGTTTGTATTTTATTATATGCTAATTTCCCCATTTATACTAATAAAAGCAACAACGATGACAAGTGAAGCAGTGCTGTTGTAATGTCCTTGTAAGCCCTGCAGCAGGCTGTGTGCATTTAAAGCAGAAAGAAAGCAAAGAAACTGCTGCGTGCTATGACCATAACTAGAAAATTAGATGGCATTTTTTTTTGTCTGAAACTTCATTGTCAGCTTGTCGTGCTGCTCTACACTTGCATGATTTCTTTTAGCTTCAAAGTAATAGTAATAATTGAATGGCAACCACCACTGCTTCTTTCATGGGTAGGGTCCAAACATGGACCACCTTATTTTGCTGTCCTCCTAGGGCTGGCTTTCCCCCTTCCTTATCCACTCCTCTCAACGCACTGCCTTAAATAAATTATGCAAAATTACGATTGAAATTATATTTTTTAAAAATTTAAATTTCATTATTTTTTAAATAATTTTTTATATTTTCAAATTATTTTTTATATTATACTTCTATGCCCCCAATAAAACATTTTTCTTGTGATCAAGGTCTACAAATAACTGATATCGTTATTCACTCAATATTATTTTAATGCATGGCTAATAATTGAAATAATAAAAAAAACTAAAAAAAGTTAACCCCTCGAGATCATAGTTGCCAGACACAAAAATGCAAATCATCTTGTTTTCTTTTTAATAAAATATGATAAAAATAAAATAAAAACTCTCAAAGCTAAAATCTCCCGTCAAGTTAACCATATTGTTCTAAATTTAATCAAAATTAATTAATAAATTATTTTAAAATAAAACCTAACTCATATAGATAAAGTTTTAGATTGAATGGTTACTAAATTGAGGGTGTTTTTTTTTTTTTTTTTTTTTTTTTTTAATAATAGATGGTGCTTGAGACTAGACATGAGAAACAAATAGACAACAGCACCATGTGCCGGCCAGACTAGAGTTGAATGTAACAGGATGTTCCCTCTTATTTGCCATCACATACACAAAGTACACTTCACACAATCCCCAAATAAAAGAAGATAAAATATACACATGAAACCAGCAGGAAAGCAAATAAAAAAAATATTATTAAAAATTAGTCGGGATACACATAAATTGATTCAAATATTTAAATTAATAATAATAAAAAATCATTAAAGAATAAAAATATTAGTTAGGATGATAAATAAGCATGCTTGATCTGTTTTAACTTTCATATTTAAATTTAAGGGGTTGAGTAGCGTTGTGATTGGACAGCGATTTAAAAAAAATTAATTTTTTTTGAATTAATTGTTTTTAATATTTTTAAATTTTTTTTGGATATGATGATATTAAAATAAATTTTTAAAAATAAAAAATATTATTTTTATAGATTTTAAAATAAAAAACACTTTAAAAAATAACCGTTATTGCAACGCTAAACAACCTTAAGAGAAACCATTTGGTTAATTTTAAAAAATTATTCTAATGCTTAAAAGAAATATTTATTTTTAAAAAATCAAAAGATTTTTTATTCAATTGAGACTAATTTTTTTTTTTATCAAATCATACGAGGCAAACCCTCTATTTATTATAAAATCCCATTTAGATTAATTCTCGAGTCGATAATTACCTGCTAGTTCGAATTTAATAAGATGTTTCCAAGAATCTCCATCCAACGAAAGCTGACCGATTTCTTTTTTTATATATAATTAATATAGCAAAAATATAAAGTTATAAACTAGACAAAGACTTCACACACAGAAAAACACAATGTACACGTCGCTGTCCTAAAAACACCTTCCCCACCACCCCCCATTCTCTTCTCTCATAAGACACCATCTCTCTTTCTCAAATATCAACACAGGCATATACAGACTCCTTTCTCTGACCTCAAACTCGGGGCTCCAAAGCCCCGACCCAGGAACCCAAAAATCGGATTTTGGGCACCATTTCAGCATTTTCTGTCACTTTCCTGGGAAAATATTTAAAGGGTATTCAAGAATGTACTCTGCAATACACTCACTGCCTTTGGATGGACATGGGGACTTTCAAGCGGCATTAGATGGGACTAATCTACCTGGGGATGCGTGCTTGGTTCTCACTACGGATCCAAAACCAAGGCTCCGCTGGACTGCAGAGTTACATGAGAGATTTGTTGATGCTGTTGCCCAACTGGGTGGACCTGACAGTAAGAACTAGCTCGCACTACTTTGTTTTTGTTATCTTTGTGTTTGTTTTTTTTTTAATCAATGGGCTGTTTTAGCTTTTCTGCGTGTGCCTTTGTTTTTTCTTGAATGTGGTTTTATTGCCTTAAAGTTTCTATTCTTACCGGCTAGAAAATGTTAAGATATTGTAAATATGTTGGTTATTTTGTGGTTCTTTCTATGAAAAATGCTTGTTTTAATTATGGGCTGTTCTTGAAAATGTGTTTTTGGGTTTATTTAGTTAGTGGAAATTTCTTCTTTTCTTTTCTGTTTCTTTGAAAGAAATGTGGACTTTGATCTTCAGTCTGGTTAATTTTGATGCCTGAAATGTAGTTCACTCAGTTTTGTAATTATTTCTTTTTTGAATTTCTTGTGATTATTAATTGATGTGGTGATTCTGGATGTGATTAACCACTTTTGTTGATAATGGATTCGAGAGATTAAAGGAGGTCCCTTTTTTCCTATTATTTAATGGAGGGTTTATTCTGGTTTTTTGTTGTTTGCAAATAATTTTATGTGTTTATTTTGGCAGAATTGGCAATTGGCGATTATTATTGCCGTAGTAGTTAGGTAAAGTGTTTTCATTGAGCATGTTGGTTAAGAAACTTGAGATGGCCTGCCAGTCAATTTTTTTAATATGATTCTTTCAAGAAGATTATCATAATGATAGCATGAGAGGACGGACTTCTCTTTCGTAGTTTAGTTGTTTTTGATTGATTTGCTGTCTAAGCTGCCTTGATCTTATGTGCTTTTATTCTTTCAATGTTTGTGTTAATTCCCTGGTTATTGTGCACCAAATGTTTATAGCATAGTTCACCACGTAGAAAATACAACCAAAAGGACAAATTAGATGAACTATAGCACTTTGTCCTTGACTAGGAAAGAATATTCTGTTATTTGGGAGTATTAAATTTGTAAACATTTGTGGTTCTACTTTTGAATGGAGATTTTTACTCACAATTACCAAGCTTTTATTGTCTATAACACTAGTCAAAGCAGCTATGATACAAGCTCTTTATGTTTTTTTTTTCTCTAAAAAGCTTAAATCACCACGGGATTTAATTATTTTATTCCTTTCTAAATGCAAATGTTGAGTTTTCTTGTCTCGGAGTTTTGACCATGCAATATAATTGATCCACGTACTAGGCTGGACACTTCAGACATAACTCCACTTTGTCTCTGGAAAACTTGGATAGTGCTGTTCAGAATAATCTTTGAAACCAGGATAGTTTGTGAGTGGATCTGCTAAGACAACAAACTTCTTGTGGTTAGCTAGGGTGAGGTGGCAATTTTATTATATCTTTCACTGTAGTTGCTTGATTTAAGAAGTAAAAAATGTTTTTTCTCCAAAAAAAGAAAGAAAAAAACAAGAAGTGGAATGTTGTGCTGTATAGTAATTGACCCAGTCTGTTTTCCATTTTAACTCCTAACCAGCTGCCAGTCTTCATTACCGAACTAAGGAAACTGATATGGAAATTGTCTGTGGTAAAGCTATATTTTCTTTTAACAGAACAAGGGCCAAAGAAAAGATAAGGCCTTGTTCGGTAACACAACAAATTTCCTTTTTCATTTTCAGTTTTCTTCTCTTTTTCCAGTTTTTCTTCTCCAATAGAAAATCAGAAAACATGTTCATTTCTTAAAATTTATAATATTTTTCCAACTCAGAAAATGTTTTCATAATATATTGTTTTCCATTTGGGAAAAAATGACTCAATGGAAATCATGTTCAAAACAACTTATTTTCAGGATATTCTTTATATTTTGACATAGATAATTTTTTTTTCCTCATCTATAGGTTTTTCTCATTAAATGGTTGCTCGCGTGTTTTTTTTTTTTTTTTTGGGGGGGGGTTGTTAGGGGATGCTGGATATTTTATATTAAAGTGTCCAGTGTTTGTGGCAGCTGCAGCCATGTATACCCTGCCCCAAGCATCTCCATCACCATACTGCCAGCAAAACAAATCGACCTTGACCAGCTTGCTATGGTGATTTTTTTTTGTTTCCAACCTGCCATTTGTGCAGCTGCTACCTCTAGAATGTATTAGAAGTACCAACTTCTAGTAAGCTAGAAACACCAAAGGCTGTGTAATAAACCATTTTCATAAAGGCACAATGAGACCAGTGCTGAAACATTTAACCTTTTTTTCCTCCCTTAATCTTTAATGGGTCATGGTAGTATTGTGACATTTGAAGTCCCTCATTATGTCGGCAGCCATCTAACTGATTTGTAAATGAACAAAGTGGAGCTCGTTGACATCTTACTTTTGTGGAAACATTTAGGAGGCAACCTCTATGTGTTACATGACATCATGAACTCCTTACTATTCTTCATTTCTTAGGCACACAATCATGCTGATTTTCTTATCAAAGTTTTCTGTTTTGTTTTCTTAAATGAATTGCAGAAGCAACACCAAAGACAATTATGAGAACAATGGGGGTAAAAGGCCTCACCCTTTATCACTTGAAATCTCACCTGCAGGTTTGCTGATACCATTGTCTCTTTATTCTTTTTGATCTTCAAGGTATTAGCTTTCTATGATTTCATGCTCATTCCTCTAGTTGACATTTCTACTTGCAGAAATACCGGCTGGGAAAGCAGTCCTGCAAGGAATCAACTGATAACTCCAAGGATGGTATTGGCCTCGTATCATTAGAACGGTTTTTACAAGTTATTTTCTTTCCTCTTTTCAATTAAAGTGCTTACCAGAGGCATAAGATTATTCTTCAAATAATTTCCCTCTCCTCTGCATGTGAACTCCTCTATTTGTTTTCTTGCCACTTGCATGTTTTGTATTTTTCTGTGCAATCACCATACTGGCAAATGTCCGGATGCAAATTTCTATCTAGTGTCAATTGTAAATAAGGACACCTATTTTTACCAAATTTGTCATGCAAGACCCCAAAAATGGAGGGAGGGGTGGTGGGTGGATACCTTGGGTGCCATAGCAGAACCCCTTCTGGTGAAAATTTGTTGTACTTGAAAACTTGCTGATTTAAGGATTGATGTGCAGTTGGGATTGCAGCATCAGTTGCAGAAAGTCAGGATACTGGTTCATCAACTTCGGCATCATCAAGAATGATTGCACAGGATCTTAATGAGTATGCTTTCTCTACCCTTGTTATGTCAAACTTGTTCCACCTCTCCTTGTGTTCCCATATTTTCTGCCTTTTATCTTTCAAACAGTGGTTACCAGGTTACTGAGGCTTTGAGAGTGCAGATGGAAGTCCAACGAAGATTGCATGAGCAGCTTGAGGTTCGTTTTCATTCATGTGTTTAACTTGGTTCAGAAAATGTGGCTTTTGGACTTCTAAGATAACATAGAAGCTAGAATACGATACATCTAAGTTGCTATCAGTTACCCCCCAGTATTCAATTATGCATGAGACAAGGTAAAGCCTAAGTTGTAGAAGCTTTTCACTATTTAATCGCCTCCAATTTAAAGCATGGAAATGTTAACTTCTCATTTGACGTAGAAAATATGAAGTGAGCCTTCCCCACCATGGGCTCATGGTGAGCGAGATTCGTGATACCATTTCTCCATTCAAGGGATTACTGGAAAAAAAGCTTCTACTGATGGCTTATTACAAGCTAAAATAAATGGAACTTTTACCTAAAAAATATCCTTTGTTTCCTTTTGGAAAATTGTCTTTAATCCATGTAGCTTGCTATCTCGGCTATGATTTTGAGCTCTTTCTAAGGGTTTTACAATAAGCAGGTACAACGTCGTCTCCAACTTCGGATTGAAGCACAGGGGAAATACTTACAGTCAATACTTGAGAAAGCTTGTAAAGCTCTGAATGATCAGGCTGTTGCGACTGCAGGACTTGAAGCTGCTAGAGAAGAGCTTTCTGAATTAGCAATCAAGGTTTCCAATGAACGTGCAGGAATTGCCCCACTTGATACCATGAAAATGCCTTCCATATCTGAACTTGCTGCTGCTTTAGAGAACAAACATGCTTCCAATGTGCCTGCTCGTGTTGGCGATTGCTCTGTTGAAAGCTGCCTGACTTCAACTGGGAGCCCAGTTTCTCCAATGGGTGTGGGCGTACAGGTTGCTTCCACGAAGAAAAGATCAAGGCCTGTGTTTGGTAATGGAGATTCATTGCCCTTCGATGGCAACATTCAGCAGGAAGTTGAATGGACAATGAACAATATTGTATGATTAGCAGGGAAATTCCATCCTAGAAACAGAAACTTCTTTGTTTCATTTTTTTTAGTTGTCTAGCTGATCTAAATGTCACATCGTAATCAACTTATCGTCAGTGGCCTGTATATTCTCAGAGATATCTTTTTCATATAACTTGGAACTCTCTCCCTTTCTGCAAAAAGAGTGACATGTTATTCATCTATTCAGCTTGCTTTTATAGATGGCATTGAAAAGCTGCAATGCATAGAGTTGAATTGAGGTGGAATTATTTCCAGTCTTCCACTTCTGTCCTTGACCATGGCTAACTGGTGTGGATGAGAAAATTGGCTGCAGAGTTTACTGTCCAAATTCTAGAAAATATACTTTTTTGGGCTCCATAGTTAATACTTAGCATCTTACAACAGTTGATGAATGCTGAAAAGATCAAGGGATAATTGGTTGTATGGAAAGTATCATTTTCCTCGTCTGCTTAGCAACGAATCCACAAATGATGGGATGCCTTGTCTTTTCTTTCTTGTTTTCTTTCTTTCTTTTTTCTTCTCTCATTTTCTTTTGTTTTTGTTTTTTCATGAGTGGATTTAATCCAACATTCTTGTACCTAGGAATTTAAGTTAATTTTTTGACTTTTCCAAAATCATGGTCCACAAACATATAGATTTTTCATAATTTAATCATGTCTTTGATCTTTTGTTCCCAAAGAAGGTGATGGAAAATTGGAACATCAGCCCGGATTCCTGCTCTGGTAAGTCGGTGACTTATTTCTATGGTAACCAGAAAGGGTAGCCTCAACAACATGAACATTGGAATGATGACTAGACTCATGTCCAAGCAAAAGCTTTATTCTTTCTTAGCTTTATAGTATTTGAATATTCAAGAGAAGGAGAGAGAGTAATGAGTTTAGAATTTTCTAGTTCTGCATTTGTTGTCATAGCCATGATGGCTTGTCCACTTAAAGAACCTCATGTTGCTTATTCTTTACTTTTTTTGTGCCCTCTTTTGCTTTCTAGGAAATCAAATACTCCTTGTCTCCTTTACCACATTGCACCTCGTGACTCCTCCTTTACTCTCTTGGAGCAACCAGCTGCCTCATTTCTCTTCTTGCAGCAATGAAAGATTCACTTGGTAAATCTTATCTCTTACTTTCTTTCTGTGCATCCCTTTCTTTTTCTTTGCTTATATTTTTTGTTGAACAAGGGGATCAAGCAGAAATCCAACTAAATTTAACCCACAGAGATTAATTTTACTGTCAGTATATTATCTGCTTTCCAGGTCCTAGCGTGCTACTGTTCTATCTTGCTTCTGTTTTTCCCACCTCCTCTGGCACTGATAATCTATAATTGCTCTTTATTAGTCTGTCAATAATAATTCCATCTTTTTATAAAAAGTATGATACAACTGTTGTGATGCTATCACTTTCATGCCATTTGACCTAGACTCCAGAATTTCTTTCATTATAGTGTGTTTCATTACAGTTAATTGATCCATTGATGATATACCAGAACAAGCTTTGCTAGACTGAGAAAGCAGGCTGTACAATTCCATATATTAGAACTATGATATCCTTTTAACTTATGAGCTACATCTAGGTCTTCAAAAGAATGGGAATGAATCACACTCAAGGAAGGAATTCTCTTTATAGCATTTTCATTCATTTCTTTTTCCTTGGTTTTTCAATGTTGCAATGTTTCTTGAACAATTTCTCAGCATGGAGTTAGGGGTCCCTTCTTTGGATAAAACTAGAAATCCATCATCATCAGAGAAGAAATAGAGTTAGACAGGGGAAAGAAGAGATTAAATTGTGTTTAAAATTTAAAAAGACCTTTGTGAAACATGCAGATAATACGAATCTTATGGCTCGTTTCCTTTATTGAGCCTGCATTTTGATTCCTCCTCGTGTCTTGTTTTTAAGGAACTTCTCAACCTTGCCCTTCTTTGAAGTCCTTGACATCCAAACTAGGAGGGATGTTTTGCCGTTGCGGATCACCAAACAAATATAAGAGGTTGGATGCAAAGCTTGAAAAGAAGCTGATTGAACTCAAGAGAAGTTCATCTGGGAAGACGAATTTTAAATCAATGAATAGTATAATCATGAGGTTTCCCCAGTTTAAAGAAGAACTGAAACACATCAGAGGGGTATTCGAACAGTATGGTAAGTTTAAACAAGGTTGGTTTTCTGGTACGGAGAAACAATGGATTGTTCTTGCACATTGACTCTCTATATCTTTCTCATAGATGAAGATGCAAATGGTAATATTGACATGGAGGAACTAAAAAAATGCTTACAAAATCTGCAACTCAATTTAAAAGAGGAGGAAGTTGAGGATCTATTCCACTCCTGCGACATTGATCAAAGCGAGGGGATACAATTCAATGAGTTCATTGTTCTTCTATGTCTCATCTATCTCCTAGTAGAGCATTCATCCTCTCCACTGAGAGTATCCACGATAAACTCAACTTTACCTTCTTTCAACTCTTTCGACATGAAGATGTTTACTTATTGTGATCAAACATATTTGATGATGTAAGGGTTTCGTTTCAGACGTCAAAGATGGGTTCACCTGAGCTTGAGGCCACTTTTGATACAATAGTTAAAGCATTCTTATTTCTGGATAAGAATGGAGCTGGCAAGCTGAACAAAAAGGACATGATCAAAGCATTGAATGAGGATTCTCCATGGGAGAAATCCCCGGCACATATCACTAGATCTAGATTCAGTACTCTCTCTTTTACACACTACAGTTCTAACTTTGACTTTGCTACTGCTTTTGTTAAAATCCTTTAACCATCCTCTTGGTGGTTCCTGTTAATACATGCAGAAGAAATGGACTGGGACAGGAATGGGAAGGTCAGTTTCAGGGAGTTCCTCTTTTCTTTAATCAACTGGATCGGGATTGATGCTGATGAAGATATTCCTGTGAGCACAAGAACTTGATCTGGATAACTGTCAATACGAGGTCAGATTGAAGCATTTGTGTGTCTGCATAAATCATCCCAGACTTCCCAGTGTATATTATTCAGAGCTGTTGCTCCTTCGTCATGTTCAATTGTGAAAGTATTTTATAGTTAGTTTTCGACGGTAAATGTTTCAAATGCTCTATGAATCAACATATGATAATTCAAATGTTTATTTCTTTCGCTTCCTTACCATGGAGTCCCTTGGATCATGATTCTGGTCGTCCTCTCCTGTTTAAACTATGTTCTGAAAAACTCTGTATAAAAAGTGGGCATAGCGGTGGATATGGCAAGAAGCTAACAGGCATAACTGAAGCTTCACTAAATTCTAATGAAACTTATATGTGAAAACTTGGTAGCCTATTGAAAAACAAGGCATATATATTGATAGTCTACAGAAGGTGCAAGAAGGAAAATAACCAAAGAACTATAAGTTGCCGCAGAAACCTGTAGTCGCTATCTAATTGTCACTTGCATTTCTCATTGAATCCCTAGAGCTTGGACTCTTCTAATCATTGACAAAGAACAAGCATTCTTTTGTCTCCATTCTTCTCCACTTTCCGTATTTTGCCCTCTTTCCATGAACCATTGATCATTGCCATCTAGTATCCTTACAATCTGCCTCATGGTTGGCCTTAATTCTGGGCTGGACCTTGTGCATGCAATTCCCAATTTGACGACTCTGATCAATTCTTCAAGATCATATTCACCGTTCAACCTTATATCAGCCAGATCCTCCAGTGGTCTCTTCTGTGCCTCAAACTCATGAACTCTACGAACCAATAGCACCTCAGGCCTCCGGAAATCAACTGCCATTTGTCCACTGACCACCTCCAGAACCACCACACCATAGCTATATACATCAGCCATTGGGGTTGCTTCACCATGTTCTATGTACTCTGGAGACATGTAACCGAAAATTCCACGGACTGAATTATTTTCTTTAGCATCTGCTTTATGGGCATGATCATTTCTTGCCAAGAATTCGGCAAGTGCAAAGTTACCAAGTCTTGGATTCATGTCTGGATCAAGAATGATAGAAGAGTTAGTGATATTCCTGTGGATAACTTGCTCATCCCACTCCTCATGAAGATAAAGAACTGCAGAAGCAAGAGACTTGATAATGTTATGTCTGTGGCGCCAAAGCAGAATAGAGTGGCCAATTCTATTGTCATGATGGAAAAGAAGATGACTCATGTGGCGACTTGCTGAATAATCATAGACGACAAGCATCTCCCCTAGTTCTGTGCACCATCCACGGAGTTGAATTAGGTTGCGGTGGCGGAGCCTGCCTAAGTTTAGGAGTTCAGTTGAAAATCGAACGCGTATTGCGGGACACTGGGTCATGCCAAGCCTCTTCACCAAGACTTGATGGCCGTCTTCAAGGATTCCATAGTAGGCAGTTCCGAAGTCCACCTCTGCTACTCTTTGTGAGTCGGAGAAATTGTTTGTAGCAGAAATGATTTCCTTGTAGGATATTTCCCTGGGAGTTTCCACCATAAAGAGAGCATTTTGCCGGTGACTTCTGTTGTTCGACTTAGAAGAGCTCAGTTTGTTAATATTCTCAAATTCTGCAGTTTCATATATAGTTTCTTCCATAGCTGTGACATAGGCTGATGAAGTGAACGAGATTGTCATGTCAGAACTCGGAACGGTGGTGGTCGTGGTGGTGTTGGTTTTGCTTATGCTAGTGTTGCTTGCAGAGGATATAGCTATGTATCTAGGATGTGACTGAAACGATGGAAGAGGTGGCAATTTGCCCAAAATGTTGCCAGAAAGTGCTTCCACAACCCATTTCATGTTAGGCCGAAGCTGCGGGTTGTGGAGCGTGCATAGAAGCCCCAGATGAATCAAGCGTTCCATATCAGAAAGCCCGAAAGACCCATCTGGAAGCCTATTGTCCCGTGCTTGCAGAAGCTTCCCTTCACCAGATAGCCTCCTTATCCAGTCGAGCAAAACGATCTGATCATCAGGATATGCCAGATCCACTGCCCGCCTCCCAGACACCACCTCTAACACAACAATTCCAAAGCTGAAAACATCAGATTTCGCAGTAGCAACGATTCGTTTCTGGAAGCTCTCAGGTGGCAAATAACCGATGGTGCCACCTATTTTGGTCGATTCAGTCAGGTGAAACTGGTGATTCTTCATTGAAGGCGTCCTGATTTGGTACTCAAGTTCATGTTCTAACCACCTTGCCAAGCCAAAGTCACCAAGCCGGGCATTATAATGCGAGTCAAGCATTACATTGCTCGTCTTCACATCCCGGTGAATGATCTGTGTCTCCAAGTTTTCATGGAGATAATGTAATGCTGCTGCCAAGCCACCAACTATCTTCCTTCTTCGTTCCCAGGAAAGAGGTGCTGCTTTCAGGTTTTCAGGCCTTCTAAACAGCACCCTGTCCAGGCTGCGGTTAGGCATGTAGTCATAAACCAATAACAACTGTTCTTCATGAACACACCAACCTCTTAGCCTGACAAGATTCCTATGTCGAAGATGAGCCACCGCAACCAACTCAGCTGCAAAAGTCTTCTCAAACTGCTCTCCTCTCTCAGCCAAGCATTTAACAGCAACAACAGTGCCATCACTTGGTAAAACTGCTCTATAAACCTTTCCATAACCTCCACTACCAAGAACCTCATCTTCACAAAACCCTTTAGACCCTATATAAAGCTCAGCATAGCTGAATATCCTTGGATTAGCACCACCAACCTTCTCAGATAGTTGGATTCCCTCAAGGTCATAAAACAGACCAGGCTGCGGCTGCTGTTTACTTGGTTTATCATGCAGAAAACAACCAATCCATTTCGAGTCCTGTAACCGGCGTAGTGAATCACCTAGGAAATGAAGTATTTGGCTCCCACAGCCGCGGTGCCGGTCCTTTCTGACACCATCTTGCATGGGTTGTGGGATTTTGGGGTCCTCAAATGGCTTGATTTCCTCCAAATCAGCAGGTAAAATGATGCGAAGGCGGTTGAGTTGCATGGTTTAGGTGCCTGGAAATGGACTTGATGGGCATGGAATGAAGGTGGCAAAGTAAATGAACGAGACTTTGGCCTGCTCATGTGTACATTATGTGAACACTTAATGCCTTTCTTCGAGCCTGTGCTTTAAAGTCAACACGGTTGGGTTGCCTTATGGTTGAATTTTATGCCATCAGCCGGCTTGAAAAGAACCCATCCTTGTCTTGCCAAAAAGAAGATTCTAAAATATTTAATCTTCGCTTTTATAGTCTATAGTTTCTAGAGCATAAATAAAATTCTTTGGTGTTCAAAACGAGGGTATGCTGGTCATAAACGACACCTGCGAAGAACACGCGGTCCTGATGGTTGAAATTCTTATCTTGCTTGCTTAGATCAAATCCCCCCCGTAACCCTAACTTGTAACTAAGCCTATTTATAGCTCACATTAAAAAAAAAAAAAAAACCATGTTCAGACTGCAAAAATATTTAAAAATGGAGTAATGCTATTCTTGTATAACTGTCCTGCTCACATTAAATACGTGGATTTTAACTCTTAATTGATATTTTTTTGATAAATGAATTTTGTAAGAAAATGATAAAGAAAAACATTATTGTTTAAAACATATTTATTAAATCTGATTTAGAGATTGACCCGATGTAAACTTGGGTTACAAGTTTAGCAGATATAAATACTAAAATCTTAACAAGTTTAGCTTATGATCCAAGTTTTCATTGACCAAATAAATTAAATTTATTGGGGTTTGAATTTAAATTAAATTTATTGGGTTTGAGTCAAAACTAAATTAAAAAACTTAGGTAGAATACATTTCATAGTTTTTACTTTAATATACTTCTAATTAATAATATTTTAAGAAGTTTTCATATTAACTTTTCTAAAATATCATTTAAATAAATTGTCTTTTATTTATTTATAAATAGACAATTAAGTCAACAAATCAAACATAAACATAAAGACGACCAATAAAACTGAATACTAAGGACAAAAACTTGAAAGTTTTCTAAAAACAATTCAAGTCCATCTAAAAAAGCAGCAAATGTTCAAAATCTTTTCTTTTTATGAAATCAAATCAACAAAACAAGGAACGAAAGTCATTAATTTCCTTTAAAAATTCAAATCATCGTGATTAAAAGTGTGTTAAAATGGAGTGCTCGAAATTTCTCTTGCTTGCCTTTTTCCCTCTAAATCTTTTGAAATGGGAGTCTTAAATGAAGTAGGTGAATGGGTTGCACTTAATTCGACATATATAGTTTTGGAAGTGCAATTAATTCTGTTAGGTTAGAGGTATTTGTTCATATGCATACAATGGCTAAGACAAACATAAAGCTGTGGATGTCTCTAGAAAACAATCATGAAAATCAGACAGAGAGAGGATGTAACAGGACATCCAGAGGGGTCCTAGCAAATTAATTTCGTAAGATCACATTCAAATAATAATAAAAAAAGAGAGTAAATTTGAATATTGATTAATATCACAAACATATCCTTACATTTATTTTTCTCATCTTAAATAATCAAACACATTTATTTGTAAATTCTTTCCTAGAACAAAAAACCCTAATGCAATATCATAAGATCATATTCATGCTGTGATTAGATTGAATTTGTATCCTTGCAATTTCTGAGATGTGCACACGGCAAGTAATGCATATATTTTGAGATGGGACAAACTTTTTTGAACACGTTCCTTAGTCTAATAATAATGACGATTCACAAAAAAGTGAATAATCAAAGTACCCGTTATCATACAAATTGACAAAGAAAAAGTGTAATTCATCAATTTAATTATAAGATTCTTTAGTCTTTACACTTGAAATTTTTTGGTAAAATAAATCCCTTTCAGACACGGTGGTGGGCTTGGTACAAGGTTAAAGAACAGGAGATGAATCGTTACATAGGTAGTCATTACAAGAACAATTCCTATAAAGATTAATAGTTGGTTTTAAAGATGTTTGATGTATCCATAAATTAAAGGGTTAAATGCTAGTAAGAAGAGAAAACAACTAAATTATTAGTGACAAACAATTAAAAACTAATTTGATATGTATTTTTTTATATAAAAAAAGAAGATACGGAGATAAAAACGAAATAATATTGCTTACTTGGAGGTAGGGGCGATCATTTTCGGTTCGGTTTGGTTTTTATTAAAAAAAGCAACTAAACTGATTTTTTTTAAAAAAACAACTGAAACCGAACCAAACTGGTTCAAACCGATGGTTTCAGTTTGGTTTGGTTTTTTAGAGAAACAAACAAGTTTGGCTTGGTTTTTCTGGTTTTGGCTCGGTTATTTTCCGGTTTAGCTCGGTTTTTTTTCCAGTTTTTTTCAGATTAGGTTCGGTTCGGTCCGGTTTTTTTGGTTTTAGGCTTATAAAACCGAAACCGAACTAAACCAGTCGGTTGTTTCAAAATTCTAATCGGTTTAATCAGTTATTGTTTTCTAATTTTCTTGATATAATCAGTTTTTTAGTTTTTTTACTCATTTTTACTTGGACTCGGAGGGTAATATTAATTCTTATTTAACCAATTTTAATTTTTTGATCTTACTAAATTAACACCGCCTAGCTACTAAAAACTTGATAGATTGAAATCACCTGAACACGACCAAAGGCGCAATTAGTGCTCGTAGGTTTGTGCCAAGAGTCATTGACACAGTCATGATATTAAGACTATGGGACCCTTTTAATCAAAATTAAGATTGCATGGCAGCGAAGACCTAAGTAAGGGATCGTTGGCATACAGTGAATCTTAGGATAATGTTATTTATTCGTGCGTGTAACGCCTGTTTGTTCGAGTCTGGTGATGGAGGTTGCCAACCATTTTGTTTTTGTTTTTTTTCATACATATATATGGTTCCTTTTTGGCTTCGAACTTAGTGGCATATTTTTTAATGTGGGGGTACGTACTTGTGCTTTGCTATGATGTGTCTCAAGTTGAGCCAAAATCTGCAAGCTGTAGCCATTGAAGCTCACTGGGATGTTATTTGAATTTTGTACCTTTTCATTTATGGTGCTGTTTTGGGGTTTGAAGAGGAAGAAATGGAGGGAAAGAGGAAGAGGTTGAAATCAAGGGAGGGAAAAAAGAACCTAACCAAAGAAAAACCACATCAACTTTTTTATTTTATCTTATTACAAGACAGTCTTTTAAGGTAATGTTTTTTTGTCTCGTAGTAGAAGAGATGAAGACAATGAAAATAGAAAGTGGACATGTTTACTTGTAATTAAGAAGCTTGAATTTCAAACGTCTTTTTAAATCTTTAAAACCATTGAAAGGAATAAAAATATTAAACAATTCAAATCAAACAAAGAGAAATATGAATGCAAGAGAAGGTGGCTAGGGTTTTACATAACACTTTATTTTGAAGTTCATGTTTTAACTTAAATACAAAAAAAGATTATATACAGGCTAAACTAAAAATAATATTCTACCATTAATAAATAAAATAAAATAAATATATTTCTTAACATTACCCCTTAAACTCACGATGCGGCAGCTACAAGCATTGAGAGTTTGCCAACTAGAAAACAAAAACGAGAAATGAAATGCGACTTGGTAAAGAAATTTGCAATGAAGAAGAAACAAAAGCCAAAGTAATGGTGCCATGCTTGAGATGATGACGAGTAAGATGACAATTGATCTCAAAGTGCTTAGTTTGTTCATAAAAAACTGAGTTGTGAGCAATCTGAATAGAACTCTGGTTGTTACAATACATAGGAGTATGATGAGAAAGGGAAACTCCTATAACTGCAAGTAACTAACATAACCAACAATCTCTTTGGTAGTAAATGTCATAGCTCGATACTCTATTTCAGTTGAAGATTGAGAAACAATAGATTGTTTCTTGCTCTTCCAAGAAACAAGAGAATCACATAAAAAGATATAGAAATTAGTAACAGACTTGCGATATGTGGGATCACTTCCATGATCAGCATTAGAGCATGCACACAGCTTCAAGAAAGAGATGGATGGAAGTAAAAGACTTTGAAAGACTGTACCCTGAAGATATCGCAAAATACAAAGAACAGTTGTCTAGTAAACGATAGTAGGAGAAGCAATAAACTGATTAATAACATAAATAACATATGCAATATTTGGACAAGTAATAGTGAGATATACCAAGCTCCCAATAATAGTACAGTATAAAGTAGGATATGTCAAAGGTAAGCCATCAGAAGAAGAATACTTTGCATCAACCTCAATGAGAGTATTTATAGTCTTGTTATCAGTAAGTCTAGCCCATTCCAGAATATCTGCAACATATTTCAATTGAGAAAGAAGGTAACCTTTGGGTGAGTAAGCTACCTTAATACCCAAGAAATATCGAAGATAACCAAAATCCCTCATTTCAAATTGTTTAGCCAACTCTTTCTTTAAAACTGAAATACCATCATTGTCACTAGTAATAATCATGTAATCAATATATAAAGACATAATGATATGACCTGTATTAGTGCATTTAATAAAAAGAGTAGAATCATGACAATTAAAAACAAATACAAGAGACGAGATCATAACAGAGAACTTCTCAAATCAAGCACGAGGTGTTTGTTTGAAACCATATAACGCTTTCTTGAGCTTACAAACATACCCAAAGTCATGTGAACACCAGGAGGGGGGGTCATATAAACTTGTTCTTGAATATCTCTGTTCAAGAAGGCATTTTTAACATCCAGTTGAGAGATATACCATTGACGAATCGAAGCTATGACAATAAGAGTATGAATAATAGTTATTTTTGCAACAGAGGAAAACATCTCCTCATAATCCATACCATACTGTTGGGAGTATGCTTTTATAACCAACCTAGCTTTGTATCGCTCAATAGACTCATCAAAATTAGTCTTGAGCTTATACACCCAAGAATAACCAATAACAATCTTACTAGGAGGTAGAGGAACCAAATCCCAAGTATCTGTCTTATGCAAAGTAGAAAGTTCATCATCCATAGCTTGTTGCTAAAGAGAATCAAGAATTGCCTTTTTATAGGAAGAAGGATTAGAGAGACAATGAATAGAAGCTAAAAAGGAAGTAAATGATGAAGAATAACAAGAATAAGCAAAGTCTAGTAGCTTTGTGGACTTATGAATGCGTGTGGATTGACATAGAGGTGGATCCACAATCTCAAACGAAGCTTGAGGGATTGTAGATGAGAATGAAACTTTAAATGTGTTGGAGAGTCAAATGTCAATACTTGTAAAATGATAAGTACAAATTAGTCGAACATGGAGAGGGGTATCTGAGGTACTAGGAACCTGAGATGATAAATTTTCAAAATCCTTAGAAGATCTATACGAATAAGATTAGATCTAGTCAAGTTATAAGTAGTGGATGGAATAGAGAGGAAATGTATATGCTCGAGAAAGACAACATGACGAAACATATAAAGTTTATGAGTTATTGGATCAAAATAATGATACCCCTTTTTACCTTCACCATAACCAAGAAAGACACAAATAACAGATTGAGAAGACAACTTATTGTGTTCTACATGAGAATGAAGAATGAAACAAGTACATCTATAAACTCTAAAGGAGGAGTAATCAAGGGTATACCTACATAACTTTTTGAAGAGAGAAAAACCTGAAATATAAGAAGAAGACCTATGGAAAAAGAAATAGACATTACTTGTAGTTGTAAGGAGAGAAACTTCTAAAATTGCTCAGCAAGAGTACTAGGATCGTCGAAGGCAACTCTTGTGTAAGGCTTATTTTGATGATTAGAGAATGACTTAGAAGGTACTACTAGTATAGAAAGATTTGAAGCAAAAATAATTCTCTTTTCAGAATAAGATTGAAGATGTATTTCTTCAGCTAATAACTCACTAACAATAGAGTGAACAAAAGACAGTGGAGAATGATGCAGAATTGAACTTTCAAGTCTTTTAAAATCACTACGAAATGCTATTAAAAATTGTACCAATCATTGCTGCTCTTTACAATCAATATAGACACCACATGCTTTTAATTCTACTGATTCTATAAAAATCAATTAATCCTAAAGATCTGTCATTTCAAAATAAAACTCATGAAATCTCATATTCTTTTGGTGAAGAGCTTATATGTCATTATCTAATTGATACTGCTTTGTAAAATTTGATTGCATGAATAACCTTTGCAGATAATCCCAAACCTCATTTGTTGTCTCATACTTTGCCAACTACGTATCTATGGAATGCTCAACAGAATTGTTAATCCAAATAATAATCTTTACATTGTTTGTTTTTCATGTATCTATCAAAGCAACATTCCTTTCTTTAGTATTCTTAAGTATCACATAAATTTCACTAACATATGTCCACATCTTTTTACTAGGGGTGATTATTTTTTGTTCGGTTCGGTTTTTATAAAAAAAAAGTAACCAAACCAAAATTATTATTTAAAAAAACCAAAATCGGTTCAAACCGACCAGTTTCGGTTCAGTTCAGTTTATTTTTTTAGAACAAAAACCGGTTTGGCTCGGTTTTTCGGTTTGACTCTGTTTTTTTTCCTGATTTGGCTTGGTTTTTTGGGTTTGGGTTGGGTTCAGTTTGGTTTTTTTGATTTCAGGCTTATAAAACCAAAACCGAACTAAACTAGTCAGTTTTTTCAAAATTCTAATCGAGTTTTTTTCACGGTTCGGTTTTTTCGGTTATTTTTTTTTGGTTTTCTCGGTTTAATTGGTTTTTTTGCTCACTCTTACTTTTACCCTTAAGAAAATTTTTCATTACATAACTTTAATACGATAGTTCTTTCCATTCAACCTCACACTCATAAATTGGAATGAATCATCTTTTTCAATAACCATAATCAACAAACAAAGAAAACTAGAACACAAAAACAAAGAAAACGAATGCGGATAGATACGAACGAAAAATATCTTCTTAAAGTTATACAATTACTCCAAAACAAAAAATTACAGAAACAAAACGCAAATACCAAATTGCAAAAACTGAACAGATATCACAGAAATTGAACAAATATCTTCTTAAAGTTATACAATTACTCCAAAACAAAAAATTACAGAAACAAAACGCAAATACCAAATTGCAAAAACTGAAAGGAAGGTAAAATACCAGATTTGCAGAAATTGAACAAATATCACTAAAAACAAATCTCGTTCTATAAAACTAGTTTTGATACCATGTTAAATCAATTCAAATTAACACAAAAGAAATACGAACGTAAGAGAGAAGAAGACTAGGGTTTTCATTGATCATTTTATTCTGAAGGTATTATTTTAACCTAAATACAAAGAGATTATATAGGCTAAACTAAAAATACTATTCTATCCTTAACAAATAAAACAAAATAAATATATTTCCTACCAATTGCCACTAGCAGTCTGACATTTTATAAGCACCAATTAAATGGATTTTTAGTCTATATATGGTGTGATCTGTTTAACTGCCAAAGAAAGTAGTGAGCCCTAGAGGGTTGAAAAGAGAAAGATTAATCCATATATAGCAATGGTAGAGGAGCCCTTTTGAGTTGCATCTGGTGAACCAAGAACACCTGGCATGAATTATCTTCAGCTTATTTTCTATGTCCCAACTAATAATTAGTTTCTTCTCAGAATCGGATCCCTTTCGCCTCTCAATTGACAATGAAATGAATTTTTTAGATTTTGGTTGAAGAAAATGAGAAGAAAGAAAAGGAAAAACATTGGGAGCCCTTTATCACCGTGTGAATTGTTCCATGATATATATATATAATGTAAAAATTGTCCAGCTAATTGAGCTGAAAATCAAAGTAAAATTTACCCCATTCTTTTCCCTGTCTTCTTCAAAGAAATAGCTAGGACACACCACCTCATAAAACTATGATTCTTCTTTCACTATACAACATCCTTTTATAATTAAAGTTATTAAACACGAATCTTACGTACGTTGATTTGAATTGATTTGAATCAATTCAAATTAATATTATTTCAAGAATTTTTTTTTTAAAATTAAAATTTATTTTGAGCCAATGGGATATATATTATTCATGTGCTTTACTAGATATTTGTAAATTCAAAATGCAAGTCACTTGAATTTGGAAATTTTCAAAACAATACTACAAAATGTCCTTTATCCACAATATTTGATGGCCATTGGAGAGCTGAAAATATTAAAGGTTATTGGTTGGCCGTCACTAGAGGTAACGAGAATGACATTCATTAAAAAGATTTTAATTTCATGAACGTTTGGTGAGCTTTCTTTTTCAAATTTGTATAGTTTATTTTAGTTTGAATTACGTGCCAATGCCAGCCAACAAGCAAAGTTATTATATTTGGTGTAGTGCATTATCCGGCTAAAGATCTGAGCCACCGATTTTGTGATTCAGCTAAATTCAAAATATATTATTTCAAGATTTTCTTAAAAACAAAATTAAAATTATATTACTTAAAAAATAAATTTAAATTTTAACCAAGTCAATCAGATCTTAGATTAACCCGTTAGATTAATTGAATCATATTTAATTAATTCTTACTTGAATATTATTTCAAGAGGTTGCTAAGAATATATTTCCAAAATAGTACTTGTCAAATTAATTGTTTCACTTAATTTTAATTAATTTCAGCTAAAAATAGTTTAGAATTTGTACTTCATTTCATGAATATTCTTGGCGCAAGCATAATATTGGAATATAATTAATGCATTTCTTGCACCAATAAAAGATTTTAAATCTTTTAATTAGCCCAATATCGACTAGAAATTCTAACTTCATCGCTAATCTTCAAGATTGATTATAGAGGATCACATTACTTAGTTTCTGTCACTCTCTACAAATACACTTTGATGGGGACCTATGCCTCCTCTGTCTGACAGGAGAACTACAATTCAGCTACATCTTTTGATGGGGGTATCAAAAATTTGTGGTCTTCTAAGAAATATTGTTTGAATGCTGCTCTGACGTACAGCAGCTGGCTCGGGAGGGAGATAGCTTGTGTTGGTGCATACGTACATATGGCGATTCAGGACCGAAGTCATTTATAATTTCTTGTGCTAGAGATACCATGTATGGTTCATGATAAAGCTCGAAAAAACTTCATTGCACTTCAGCTTTTTTCACGGACAATTATATGTTGGGTGGTGGGTGGTACTTGTAGAAGAACTTTTTCATGTTATGGTTTTCCAGGTAGATATTATGCAAGAAAAACAACGAAGAGAGTTACATATATATATATATATATATATAGCTATATATTTATATATAAAAATTTTATATTTATATTTTATGTTCTTTACAAGGCTTACCTATTAGTATAGATAGCTTGATGTGCCCTGAAAAATAAGAGATGGATGATTAAAATAAAAGTTAAGTACTTTAGAGAGGCTTCATTAGTTGAAGCTTGATGTAGGCCCTGAAAATAGGGTTTGATAACATAAAAGAGGGGGGGTCCAAGTGTGAAGTGGGTTTGATATTTCAATTGAATGGTTCTCGTATATGGTCTTGTGGGTTCAAAACCTTGTTTATTCGTATTATTTTTAATATAAAATTTTAAAAGTTAAAAGAATAATTATTTCTGTACACATCTAGTTATATAAAAATCTTATAAGTGTTTATTATATTTTCATCAATATTAGTATTATGTAATATATATTTATCATTCGCTAATTAATATTATTGTGTAAGAGATACATTCTTCTTATTAGTATTGTGTAAAGAATATTATCTCTCATTAATATTGTGTAAGAAATATTTATTTTTCATTATTGTTATCAAGAAAAAATGACTCTTCAACCCTTTCATTCAAGAAACATGACAAGGTTCATTGGTTATATATACCCTTTGAACCACTTAGGTAAAAGAATTAACAATTTTGTATTATCTAAGTATTCATACTTCTAATTTTCAAAGCATTTATCATAAAAACATAAGAGCAAACACTCTTATTCTTAAAATTTAAAACTTATTCTCTTATTTATTGCAATCACTTACTAAAAATTATTGACTTTATTAATTGAGAATTTCTAAATACTATCAAAAGAGATTGTTTTGCAAGTGTTAGGCCTGGAAAAGAAAAGATTGACATAATCATTGAATTACTCACTATCCAAACACTCGAAAACCTTATTCCTAAGCATATTGGATTTTGAAACTCCATGAGATACATTTCTATCATATATCTATACATGCACACACTTGTGTCTGTATATGTGGGTATATGCGAAAACAATATAGATAAAATTGAAGAAGTATCTTCATATCACGTTATGTATCAACCAAAATTAAGACATCTCTCGGATGATTTTAAAAGTACACCTTACACATTGACACATTTTATTTTTAATTTTGTTAACAATTCATATTTTTCAATTTGTTATATATTATTATTTATATGATAAATAGAGGTTTTTTTTCCTCTCATAAAAATAGGTATTATATGCTAGATTGCATGATGAATCATTTAATACAAAGTTTTCTGTTTTAGGAGATAGCATTTAAGTTTCCTTTTTCTTTTTGTGGTTTTTGAGAGTTTGGCATAAGCCTTCTATGCTTTTAAGATGTGTTCGGAGCATGATCAAGAATGCTCTGCATATTTCTAATGTGGATGGTTTTGTGTTTTCAGATAGCAAGGAGTCTTCAGTAGATATTGGATTTGTGGGAACAGTACTCTCTAATGATTTTTGAACCAAGTGAGCCTGTTGATGAAGGAAAATAAGCCCACAAAGAAGGCTGAACTACCTGGTGATGATTTGAAATGCAAAGCAGAAGGAGAGCTTTGCTTTGATAACGATGAAAAGAATAGTATTAGGGTCTTGGAACGAGCATTAGAAGAAGAACATGCCGCTTGTGCTACTTTGTACCTCGAGCTCGAGAAAGAGAGAAGTGCTGCTGCTAATGCAGCAGACGAGGCCATGACAATGATTCTGTGTCTCCAAGAGGAGAAGGCATCAATAGAAACGGAAGCTAAGATGAACGGAAGCTAAGATGAATTTCAAGAGAAAGAGCTGGTATCACTTGACAATTATAGTCTATTTGATCAAGTAGTACAGAGCCGCGAATTATATATGGAGTCATGCTCACAATTCAACTTATCAACTCGAGTGAGAAACCATTTCTACCTTTGTGGAATCACATCACGGGAGCAAAGTCATTAAATCAGTACAAGTTTAAGAGGTGGCATCAAAGACAACAAAGACCTGCGACCAAACTAAGATTACTTTGTCGCATAATTGTGAAGCATGAAAGAAGTTAATCTGATGCAGACATCGACTTAGGTCCCCTTGTTCATGATGTTCATGTCGTTGATGATAAAAACTAATTTGTCTTATGAAACTGCTTTAGACATCCCAAAAACATATGGATCACAAACCTTTATGATGTATATGGATACTTTCTGCAATATTAGTCTGTATAGAAAAAAGTTGCATCTTTTTCCTTTTTCTTTTCAAAAATTTCAAGGACTTGAATCTTGTGCCTCATCTTCTTTTCTCTAGTACCTTACAGAATGTTGTAGTTACTGCTGCATCTCCTAAAATGAAAACAAAAAAAGGTCCATGCAGAGTTGCATTGCATTACTGGATGGGAATCTTTGAATTAATTCTCAGATCATAAATTAAGGCATTCATGAAGTTGTCAAGTGCTTATTTTTCAATTGGATTTTCTAGGAAACTTACAACTAATGTTAAATTGTCATGACTGAAGTTCATTAGTTGAATACGTTGGTGATCTGTTGTTGCTTCTGTTTGATAGTTAAAGATGAAGTCGACCATTCCTGAAAACCCTCCTAAGTTCTGGCTGGAGATACTTGTTTTAAGCTTGTAAAAAGTTAAAATCAGTAAATTCAATTAGGCATTTCTTGCAAGCTAGCATCGGCCTTTTAAGAGTGTACGTACGTATTTGGTCTGGTTACATGCTAAATTAATCTGGGTTCCAAATCACTTCTGCCTCCCACCATATCCTCTATTTTCTTATATATGGCGACCGCTGATCTTCGTGGTGCAACTTATTTCTGTAACAGTCTCTGCTGGTCGCTGAAGCTTTAAATTTTGAAAAGGCGGTGGCGAAGCGTTTCTTGTGTGTTCTTCAGGAGTGGGGTTGGAGCACATAAACGTTTTTCCCACTGTTCTTCAGTTGCTGCTGATCATGCGGTTTCTTTCTAATATATATTGCTTTCTGTAGAAGGAACCACTTTAGTTTCATTGGATAAAGTGTTTTTTATTTAAAAAAATATTAAAAAAATAAACGAACCAAAAAATAAAAACTATCACATGTACTCGGAAAAGCTGATAGCAGCACCAAACAACAGAAATGGCATATAGCTTGTAATCAATAATGGAATCAGTAGAACCCTTCTTTTTATTAATTGTTTTCCTTTTGGCCATGAGAGGAAGTATGTTTTTATATGTTTTAATTTTTTAGGTTAATTTGAGTTGATTCTCTTGACGTACTCATGACATGAATCTTGCTTCAAACGGGCACCGAAATGAATTTTAAAACTATACTTCAATCCTAAAATGTGTTAGTCTTTTCGATGGCAAGTGAAAAAAACAGATAGAAAGAAACTCACTTACCTTTTTTTCCCTTTTCATTTCATTTTTTTAATTTATTGGGGGGGCCGGGGGGAAAAAAAAACAAAAAAAATATTTATTCCCCCCGCAACCAACCCCCCCCCCCCAAGCCAAGAAGAGAAGGAGAGAATACAGACGAAGGGAGGGTCGAACCGGGAGGGAGAGTGGAACAGACCCAACAGCAGACCTTAAGCCAAGGGAAGGGGAGAAAACGGGAGTAGCGAAAACAACCCAACACAGACATAGAAAAGGAAAGGAGAAAAGAAAGACATTTAACTAACAATAAATAAACAAACAACTTCACTTTTCATTATGTAGTTGATAAAATTGGGATATATAATATAATATCAGTAATTAAAATAAATTAAATTTTAATAAGGATTAAATTCTCTCCCTATACCCTATTATATAAACCCTTAATCTGATACTATCCAAGAAAATGTTGAGTAAGAAAATTTAGATTCTAGTATAATTATATATTGTCCAGTTAATTTTACGCTATCGAGCATAACTTTCAATTCGATCATTCGATAAGGTGAAAATTTAACCAAGAGCTTTCAACCATGATATTTTGAATAAACTTATGTTTTGTGTGATGCAACACTTTTTTCTTTGGTTAAACAAAGAACAATCAAACTTATCAAAGTATAACTAACTTTGTGGTGTTATTCCTTGTATTTCTCATTCAAGAATTGGTATTCATAGGATGAGTGTTCTTATTCTAATAGTGTTGGTGTTTTGAGATAGGTTTTAATTATGTAACACTCCTATAAAACCTGATTCTTTGGCTTTCTAGGATTTGTCTTTCTTACGTATAGGTTACGTGAGCACGAGTTTCTATCAATTGGTATTGGAGCTTGACTTAATTTATCAGGTTATATCCTCTTTATTTTTGTTTCTTAAAATTGTTTTCGCGTATATATTCTTCTTGTTTTTCTTTTGTCTCGTTTTAGGTTTGATTTGGTTAAAGTTCTATTTGGTCTTCTTTCTTTTTTTTCTCTTCTTTTGTTATTGTCTAGTTTTGCGTTAAGGATCCTTTGATATAAAAAAAGAGTCCAACATTTTATTTTGTCCGTAATATCTTTTTAGAGTAAAAAATTAAATAAAAAAATCGCAACGAAGGGTTCGTTAAAGAAGAGAGAACAAAGAAGGGTTCTCATTCAAGAACGCAAAGACCTATCCATTATGTTTGGGGTTTTAAGGAAACAATTTGATAAGTTAAAATATCTATTTTATGAATGGAAAGCTTCATAGAAGAGAGGAACAACAACGCTGAAATGACAAAAGGCAAAGAGAAGGGTTGTTATTTTCGTACAAAGTTGTTAGAGGAGAGTGTTGGTAAGAAAAGAGCCTTGAAAGCTTAAACAAGAGACTTATAAAACATCTATTGTACCTATTTGTGATTCGAAAATGAATTATGTTTAAGAGATAGGGAATGATACGATCTAAAAAAAGGTTGAACAAGAAATTCAGATTCTAGAGTAATTGTGTCTATTGTCTAGTTTTACATTATTAAGTATAACTCTCAATCCGACCGTTGGATCGGGTTGAAATTTAGCCAAGAGTTTTCAATTATGATGTTTTAAATAAACTTGTGTTTTGTGTGATGTAACTCTTTTCTCTTTGGTTAAACAAAAAACAACCTAACTTATCAAAGTATAACTAATTTTGTGGCGTTTTTTCTTATATTTCTTGTTCGTAAATTGATATTTGTAGTATGAGGATTCTTATTCCAATACTGGTGCCTTGGAAAAGTTTTTTATTGCATCACATTTCTATCAAATTTGATTTTTAGGCTTTTCGAGATTTGTCTTTCTCGTATGTAAATTACGTGACCATGTGATCATGAGGTTCACATCATAATCTTTATAAGATTTGTACCTTAAACAAAGATACAATAGAAGATATATTTTCTTAAGATTTTTAAAAATTCTTAGGTCATTGAAAATATTCCTGAAAAAATGACATGGAAAATTTAGATATTATATGAAAAAAAATACCCTAATTTAATAAATAATATTAAAGATATACTATTTTGGTAAATAAGATTTAAAAATTATTTAATTAAGGAAAAAAAATAAAAGGTTGTTCTAGATCATTATTGAGAAAAAAAAATTTGTTGAAGATATAGATTATAATTAAAAAAAAGGAAAATTGTTCTAAATCATGATTAAAAAGGGAAAAAAGTTCAGTGTAGATCCTTGAGAATCCAAACTAAAATATGCTTATCAAACCCCTCATTTCAATTCATATAGTCTAGGGAAATATATTTAAACTCATTTAAAGGTGAAGATACAATGCTTTTTAGTAACCTAAAAATAAGTGCAGAACCGACTAATACCCTGCATTTTTAATTAAAAGTAAAAGTCGAAAGCTCTCAAATAGAGACTTTTTAATTGTTTAGCGGGTCAACTCGGTGATTTATAAGTTAAGTTTTGAATCAATGAGTTAACCCAGTAACTTGTTAAGTTAAGGCCTAACCCTGAATGGATTAGTTGAAAAACCTAGTTTTTTTTTAATAAAAATTGAATTAATCATATCAATTTATTTAATTCGTGATCAAGATTTTGTACAAGATAATTTATATCAACATACCATAAATAGTAACTTAATTACCTGTCTCTCTTACAAATAGATTGGTTGATGAGTTATTGTATGTTTCACATGGTGATCATAGCTCTTGCCATTGTGATTTATTTTTTTAAAAAATATATAAATTATAGATTTTTTTTTAATAAAGATCCAAGAATTTTAAGTGAATTAACCTATGCAAAACTATATAATTATTTTATTAACCAAACGTGAAAGAATTTATGGTTGAGGCAAAACACAACCCAGAACACATAAACACATAAACAAATGACTTTTAGGGAATATTTGAGAACGTGTTTGAACCTGTGTTTTTAAAAAATTTAAATTTTTTTAGCTAAAATTTAATATAGTTTGTACGTTTTAAATTGTTTTGATGTGCTGATATCAAAAATAATTTTAAAAAAATAAAAAAATATCATTGGCATGCATTTTGACATGAAAAATTATTTGAAAAACACCCGCAACCACAATGTCAAACATGCTCTTAGTTGCCTGAGACAATAAAAATAGGCATATTATTAATTAAATACACTAAATAAGGAGATTAATGACTTCTAATAGAGATAAAACTGTAAGGGTGAAGACTTATTCTAGAATCATGAAAAAATACCCAAAGCAGCTACTGTCCCTTCATTTCTTTTTTGGGTTTTTTTTTATTTCATTTTTTATTAATAGCACACGTTTTGTTTTTGTCACCTCCTACTTCGATTTTCTTTCAAAAAAAAAAAATGTGGTACTTAAATATTTAATTATATTTCCATAATTGTTGAAGTCCATCTTTAGCCAAGTTGATTCGGTCATCATGACAAAAAAGCCCACAACTATCCTTGGATTTTACCCGTTAATGTAAAGTTAACAAGGATAAAACTGTACTTTACACTATTTTATATGTATTTTAGGTCAGGTTTTCTCCTCCATCTATTCTTATCCCTGGAAACAAAAATAATTAAAATTAAGAGAGAGATTAACATATTTTATACATTGATAATTCCTCTATTTTTTGTTAATTAAATAGGGTTTAGTGTTAAAAGCTTCTTCTATATTCTCATATCATTGTGCATATCTCCCTCCCTCTCTCTCTCTAACTCACTGTAGGTAAGTCTTTTTCTTTTTTATTATTTTTTTCCTCTAAAGCCTCTTGTGCTTATATAATATTAAACTCTCTGCTAATCTCTCTTAATTCCACATCTGGGTTTCTATTCTTTATCATTATATTAAACATAACACATGAACCTTAAAGAGTACTAAAATACATTGTTAATTCACATTATATTAAAAGATTTATATTAAAAATCCATTCTTTGTATTATTTATACATATATATATTTGTCCTCCATTAAGGAAGAAATCAAGAAAGTCTGGTTCTTGAATCTTGATTTTGAAGATTCAAAGATGGGTCTTTTAGACGAAGGTGGATTCTGTTTCTCCTTGCTTTCTTGATTCATGGACAAGTACCCCCAGAACCTTGGCTCTGCAACACTGTTGTGTCAAATGCAACAGATAACAAAAAGAAACTAGAGGATTTCATTACATGTAGTAACATACCAAGATAAGTATTTGTGCGCGCGCGCGTGTTTGCATGTGCATTTACTTAGGCAACCCATATCTTTAATGGCAGGCAAGGTAAGAGGCCTGTGAAACTGTTGTCCATCTTAGAAAAAGCAAAGTCTTTTTTGGATCTGCATGTCTTTATCATCGCTGGAGTTTAAAGGGTTGTGTGTGTCACCTTATCTTTTTGCTGTTACTTTCATGGTAGTACTCTGGAAAAATTCATGGCCTTGACAGCTATAATGATGTACCATTCATCACTTGTCTTGGGCTTTGTATTTTCCTCTTGTCACTGGGAGTTATTACATCAACTGAGGTTGTTGTTGTTGATGAACATCAAACAAGTTTCTTATGTTTCATTACTGCATTACTAGCATTGTATTTTAATTTCTACTCGACTGCTATCTGCGTTCAGCATAGCGATTTTATTTGCCTTTTAGGCTTGTTTAATAAATTCTACTCAACTTCTTCCCTGCAGGGTTTGTGATCATTTCTTGAAACTATAGCGTTTTTTAAAGTCTTAACTTTTTGGATTTTGGATAGAAAAAAAGTTGTGCTTTTTGGCAATATCCTTGATGAGTTCCTTTTTATTCCATCTTCTGCCATGCAGTTACTTTCACCTGCAAGTTCTGTTTGTTTGTTGATCTCTTTGAACTCTTTCTTCTTTGCGCTTTCACTTTTCTTTGTTAGATTTTTTGCTTGGATTTGCCTGTAGTGAAGTGTAAATAGGACAATTTCTAATGGTTTTATAGGGAAGGACAAACTGATGTGGGGTTGCTGAAAAGGAGTTGGAAATGGCATCAACTTCTTGTGCTAAGCAGAGTCCACTGCCCATGAGAGAACCAGTTATGAGCTATGTTCAATATCCAGCACCTTGGGCCACATATGAGGATGTTATAGTTAGCACTAAGCTTTTTATGGAAACTTTGGAGAAGTTTCATGCAGCCATGGGAACCAAGTTCATGTAAGATTCATACTAAACTTCACATTTCTGATTGGTGCTGTTTCAGCTTAGGGATTGTTTTTTTATTGTCTACCATTTGTAATTTAGATGCCATGTTTATGCTTCTAGGATCCAAGTTCTGTGCAAGCACTTCGTTGTCATCCTTTCTCTCTCTCTATATCCTTTGGTATTCCTGTCTCATGCTCCTGTTTCACAATTGTCAGCTCCACTGCAAGTCACTTCTGTTAGTTAGTAACTGCAGTCACAAACCTGTTTAGTTCATCTACGAAGTTCAATTATTGGAATTTCCATTATCGATAGTCGTGGACAAATCTTAATCTTGTATTTGTTACAAGTTAGTTGGAGGTTAAGAGAGGCATTAATTGCACAGTACAATTACAAAAAGCAGAAAAGTTGAACAAAATTTCTTCATTTTTTGTAGATTTTGGACCTTTTTATAGTTGCAATGCAACGATAAACACCAAGGGTTTCCTAAAATCTGGCCCGTTTCTTTTAAACTTACTGCAAATAATTTAAGCATGTACTCCTCTCTCAATCAATCCAATCAGGAAAGTTCATAAAGATGATTGCATTTTCAGCGCGAGAATTTATCAAGTTTCAAAATGTTAATGGAGGGGATTGCAAAATATAGCTTCTTAGACCTCGAGCTATCTGTCCCATCATTGCATTCCGAATTGTGTTATTTTTTCATTGTAGGATCCCTATTATAGCGGGCGAGGAACTGAACTTGCATCGGCTTTTTGTGGAGGTGACGTCTCGTGGTGGTATTGAGAAGGTAACATGAAACTGCTTTAAGTTGTCTGATTCTTTTTTTCTTGAATAGTTTGGATTATAAATTGTGTAGATGGATGACTTAAGGTCCAGTTTTGTCATGCACGTGAGCATCCTTATGGAATTGGTGCACGGAAGTTTTTCTTAAAGACTCATGAAACTAGATTGCCTTTTGCAGGCATCATGTAGAATCTCTTGTATATAAAGCACTGATGTGGCTTTGGAATCTATATCCCTTTAGTTGTTGAAAAACTAAGAGCTTATGAATGTGTCTCAAAGAGACCATCGCTTCATCTTCCTCTGGATACTACAGATTCTACCGCATCCTGTTTCTCGAACAGGGTTATTGCATTTGCAATGCCAAAATCATATGTTTCCTGCATGTTTTGCTTCCACAATGTTTTCAAGCAATGTCTTCTATCACCTGACTTGGCACAAGTCATTACCTCATAATATTGAATAATTATGAAGTTATTATGTACTTGCCTATTTTAACTAGATTTACCTTTGGTTCCTAGGTGACTTTGATACTGACTTCTGACTTTCTGCAAGATACAGCTATTGGTAACGCACAATTTTATGATACACGGTTAGAGGGCCTACTCAACCCCCTCCGCCAAATCGAAACCCTGATTGCGCAATACAATTTGTGGCTCATTTTCAAATTTAATGTCCAAAATGTTTCTTTATGAAATGGAATCTAATTGCCTCTAGGAGGAAGTCAGTCTAGATTAAATTTACTTGAGATTGAATAATGATTTCTGGCAAACAAAGAATAAATTGTTTCTAAAGATTAGCCATGTGGCCGCGCGGTGACATTGATTTGCCTAATGAATTTGCAGATTATTAGAGAGAAAAGATGGAAAGAAGTGACTTCTGTTTTCAACTTTCCATCTACGGCCACAAATGCATCTTTCGTGCTGCGCAAGTACTATGGTTCCTTGCTTCAACATTATGAACAGCTTTACTACTTTAAGGCTCGGAGTTGGAGCCCTGTCTCTCCTGGTGAGTGCACTGAAGAAACCCTTCTTCAATACTTGGTTTGGGATGTTCATGTTTAACACCACACTACTTTTGTAGTTCCTTTGCAGAGTCCATTGATATCACAATGTTCAGCTCAAGTGACTGTGCAGCCGTCACCAGAATACCAAGCTGCTGCAGTCAAGCAAAAAAACACAAACACTGCAGAGTTGCGTGGAGGTCTCTCTTCTTTCTTCAACCTGCTGCTTTGTCATTTTTCTCAAAGTTTTACCTAGGATTGGAATATTTCCCCACTAACAAACATGGATTCAACAAATCTCTAGTAATTTAATTGCTGATCTGCTGAAAATCTGGTCAATAATTGCATACTATGTAGAAATAATTGAATGTCAAATAGGCTTTAAAATGGCTAGTTTTTGGAATATGCAGAATGCTTCACAATTATCATGGGAAGTACATTTTTTATGGTAGGAAATGATTCTGAAAAATTGGTTTATGAATCTGCTATTTTCCGCGGTAGAAACAGGAAAAAAAAAAATTGTTGCAGCAAGGCATTAGCAAACTCTCCGAGTTTTGTTTCTTACAATCTCTGATGTTTGTTTCTTTTTCCATGTATTCTATGCTCATTTAATGAGAAGTCCATACTATGTATTGAGATTTAAGTTCTGATGCATTTTCAATCTGATTTTGCCTGCTTGTTAGTTGCCTTTACATGTGCCTATTTCTAACTGATATTCCTTGAAAAAATTGTAGCTTCTAATGCGGTGTTGCTGTCTTTCTTACAGTTGTAGCAATGCCAGGATCATCTGCAAGTCCTCCAGTGGTGGGGGTAATTGATGGGAAATTTGAGGGTGGGTATCTTGTTACTGTCACGGTAGGTTCAGAGGAGCTCAAAGGTGTTCTTTATCAGGCACCACAGAACCAATCATGGCAAGTGCCGCAGCCTCATGGTGTGTCTGCCAACAATAGTTTTAATATAAACCCTGTACCATCCGCCAGGAATAGTGGTAATACACACCCTGTACCAGGTACACGACGCCGGCGCCGTAGAAAGAAAAGTGAGATAAAAAGAAGGGACCCCGCTCATCCAAAACCTAACAGAAGCGGCTACAATTTCTTCTTTTCTGAGCAGCATGCAAGGCTCAAACCAATTTACCCAGGGAAGGATAGAGAGATCAGTAGGATGATTGGTGAGCTATGGAACAAAATAAATGATTCTCAGAAAGCGGTATGAAATTCTGATATCCCTTGTATGAGCACATCCTTTATGTCCCCATTCCTCCTCGTTAACCTTTTTAGTTCATTGATTTCTCTCTGATGATCAGGTTTATCAGGAAAAAGCTCTTAGAGATAAAGAAAGATACAAAATAGAAATGGAGGGTTATCGAGAGAGATTGAGAACGGGGAAAGTTATTATTGACGCAGTTCCACTGCAGCAGTGGATACCAGGTAAAGATTCTGAGATGGTGGAAGCAAGTGTCAGAACTGAGGAAACTGGAGGGGGGTCTCTTCAGAATGATGGCAGTTCCAGTGAAAGTGATTCTGAGGATGATGATAGAACTGCAGAAAAAGATTCGGACATGGAAGCTTCTCCAGTATAGGGATTGGGTGCTGATTCTGGCGACATGGATGTGGAGACTTCAGCTGAGGTGACAGGTTTTAAGTTATCTAAGAGAGATGAGGATGTTGGAAAGGCTGGCAACTCAACCAAGGAAAAGTAGGAGTACTGTACTTGAGACTCGGAAAGGAAACGCACATGGTGACAGACATTGAAACTCTTATGGTAATTTTACCTTCTAGTTTTCTTAATTGTCTAGAACTCTTTCCTTTTATTTTTCGGAGGTAGTGTTAGTCATGATTTAGTGTGGAGCAGGAGTTTTATATCTAACTTCTGACAGATTTGTGGTCAGGTTAAATGTTGAAGCATTTCTTCAACATTGCGGAGTTCGTTTGGGAACGCGGTTGAAACCGTATTCTTTAAATTTTAAATTTTTATTTTTTTGGTAAAAATTATCTTTTTAAATCGTTTTAATGTTCTGATCTCAAAAATAATTTTTAAAAAATAAAAAAAAATCATTTTAATGTATTTATATGTGAAAAACACTTTGAACCATAACCACTATCACAATTCCAAATAGCTTCAATTCCAAATAGCTCCAATTTGCAGTTCCTGGGATGATATTTTATGAGAGTTAGATCATTACTTATTGTTCATTGAAATGGGAGGAGATTTTAAGAGATGTATAGCTTTTTGTGGATCATGGATAATTTCTATCATTAAATTTACAAGTGTGATTCACATGCCTAATCACATCACATATTGACTCTGCAAAATGTGTTCACAAATGTGATAGTGATGTGTTGCATACAGAGATCCTAATGCTGATACCTTTTCTACCGCACTCCATTCCAGAATCAAGCATATTCCTCGCTAGCTGTCTTTCACTAATGAATGCAAGCTTCATGCAGGCTTCTGCCTTGTAGCTAGCCTTCGTCCAAGTTGGCAACTTACACTCGGTAAGCTCTAGTTCATAGTCAATTTATCCAGCTTAATGTTAGAACAGTTCAGGAAGGAAATTTGTTGGTGGAAACAATGAGCATTGAAATCAACTTTATCTAGTGAGCCACCTTTTTCTATCTCTACCTCGAGTCGACCTTAGTTGTTGTCACGACCTGATTCCCGGATTCATAATCGGTCACCCTCTAGGTTCCCAAACCCATGCGAACCTAAAAAATACAAACTCTCTCTCTAAATAAACAAAACAGAGTTCTACGCAACATGATAAAATAAAGTGATTGTCTTAAATACAAGAGTTAAATATAAATATCATAATTGCGGAGCTCTAACTAGACATTATGGAATAACATTGATTACAATAAAAGAGTAGGATTTGAAGTCTAACAAAAATAACCTGCTACAAGTTATATACCCGAAAAGGGTAAAAAATGAGAGGGTGAGTTCAACAACTCAGTAAGCAGATAATGTTTAATATACATATACGATATAATACAACAATGAGGAATACACACACACTCACAAATATGGCTTTAACTCTTCATAGTACAACCTTCAACATATGAGAACTCTTCAAAACTGGAGACAATCTCTTCGTAGTACTCTTCCAAACTAAATAAGACAGTGATGGTGCACATTTCCCAAATGGAAATCCTAATTTCACTCTGTAAAGTCAAGAAGGTGTTCTTAACAAGACATCAAGTCTATCACGATCTGATTTCCAGATCCATGACTGACATATATGCAACGTTCCCCTCCAAGAATCCATACCTATGCGAACTCAAATTTACATACAAACTGATCATTTAAATAACTCAATTAGAGTTCAACGCAACACTAATAACAAAATTAACTTCATAATATAATTTGATTGTCTTAATATAAGAGTTAATACAGATTCATAGTTGTGGAGCACTAACTAAATATAAAGGAAAAGCACAAATTAGAACCAAAGAACAGGTTCTAAAAGTTCAACAAAAATGACCTACTAACAAGCTATAAGCCTAAAAAAGATAAGTAATGAGAGGGTGAGTTTAACAACTCAGTGAGTAGATAACGTTTAATATACATACACGAGGTAATATAATAAAGATGAATATATATACAATTATGGCTTTAGGTTCTTATAGAAATGTTTCTCAAATAGGCCATAACAAGAATATTATAAGGTAAAGCTCATCAGAAAATCAAAATGCAATAAACATGAGGCTTTGTACTGTGGGATGATCAGTCCACACAGGTTGGTGACTCCCCTGACTAACTATGGTTAAGATATGATATGCATAAAAACTAACACTGCCTTGTTAGCATGGGTATTCTGATTGGTATACCCTAGGTTCATAATCATAATCAAACAAATATATTCATATCTCAAAGCTCAACTCATAATATCAATCAAATGAGGAGCTATCAATTTAAAAGTCAATTCAAAATACATATTAGCTCATATCAAGAATTCAGATTCAACAATTGATTATGCTTTATCGTAACAAGGATAATAATCAACATATATATTATCAACAATTCATATTTACAACTCAAATATTTATAATATTTCTTATACATATAGAAAATTATCCACTCACATGACTAGAAAGCAAACGAAACTCAAAAGCAGATACCGAAAAAAATCATATTGATATCTCACCGGTAGAATATCAGGATTATCTGAATAAAAATGAGACATATTAAAAAACAAATAAAAAAGAATGTACAACCTATTTAATATACTTAACTAAGGGTTTATTTCATAACCCTATATGTTTTTGAACTAAACTAGTTATTTTTCCCAAAAACCCAAAAATTAAACGGTTTTCCTGAAATCTAATTCATAAAAAAACAAATAATAAGACTTGATAATAATTCACTAAATAACCCTCAATTATTCATCAAACCAATCTGAAAAAGCTAATATTATACTAGGGACCAATCTAAAATTTTATCATATTGTTAGGGTCAAATTGTAATTTTGTCAAATAGGAGGACCAAATTGAAAATGTCATAAATTCATCACTATACTGGAATTCTGCCCATAATTCATCTTTAATTCTATCCAGAATCCCGGATTATGCTCTAGGGACCAATCTGTAATTTTTCCAAAGTTTGGGGACTAAACTATAATTTTCATAAATTGAGGGACCAAACTGAAATTTCATCATCTTTAACCTCAAACCCAGAATTTACACAGATCACCTACTTTTATATCAAGATTTATAACTTAAATTCACCATTTAAATAAATTATAACTCAAAATCATCATCTTTACCTAAAATCTTTCAAAATCAATTAAATAATTAATTGCCTATAACAATCAACCCATGACATTCAAATCAATTCATCAATCAACCCAAAACAAAATCTTCAAAAACCTAATATTCAACAAAACAGAAATTTATAGCTAAAAGAAAGCACATTTATGCATATCAAAGCCTAAATCTTATCTTTATACTTATTTTCTCTAACTCTTTCTCCTTCCTTTATCTTTTCCTCTTTTCCTTTCTTCTTCTTTCTCTTTTCTTCTCTCCTGTCGTCTCTCACTCTCAAATTTAAGATCACTCTTTCCTCTCTTTTTTTTTCTATTTATACTTATCAAGTTTTATTCAATTACCACAATACCCTTATTCATTTATACCTACTTCTAAGCCTCCAAGGGCTTTGTTGCCTTTTCCTATTCTCTTTTATTTTCAAAACATCACAAAGTCTCTACCAGTACACAATGCATGTTATTCAGATGACGATAACCAAAAGAGGCTAAATGGATTGCATATGCCAATCTGTTATTTTTCTTTAATAGTACCTGGTAGGCTTCTATAGACCAATCCTAAAATCTTTAAAGATATTTAATTCCTCTTCGTGAATCAAGTTTATTTCCCCATATAACTTTCCTTTTATTGATCAAGTTTTCCATATAGCTAGGCTTGTGGAGCATCCTGCACATTATTCTGATAGGAAGAAAAACATAAAAATGGTTAATGATCTAGCAACATCACCCGACACCATTCATACTTTTGTTGGGTACTCACTAATGGTCTTCATATCTAATTCTGAAAGTGAAGTTATCCCCTTAACATGGTAAGGACTTGTCATGGGCTCATATACTGCAAGTTTGAGTAGTTTTGTCTTGCTACTATGATGGTATTTTACATCAATTCCTGGAAAGTAAATGTGTTTTTTCATTTGACTAAAATCTATAGTATCAATAACCATCCATTAAATGGATTGTGATATCCCACATCGGAAGCGAGCATCCAAAGTTAGGGCTTTATGAGTAGTGCTAGTCGTTGACATGTTGTACGTATTTTATAGCGTCATGCTCAGAAGTGTGCTCGCGTCACCAAGAACAAAACCGTGAGGGCGGTAAGACCCAAAACAGACAATATACGACATGTTGGGCTGGACTATTACAACATGAATGCTTAATGATAATCTTGGACTTTTACTTTGGGAGTAGAAGTCATTCCTACAAATAAAAAAAAAAGGTAAAAAAAAAGATCTAAGGCAATACTCACCAACCATTTGTCTATTCAAGTATGCTCAAAGCTCCAAGATGTCAAAGGTCCTTTGAAAGAATTCATTGAAGCTTCAAGTTCTCAATGATCCTTTAAAAGAATTCATCAAAGTTAAAATCTTCAAGGATCTTTCAAAAGGATTCACCAAAGTTTCAAATTTATAAGAGATTCCCTTAAAAACGTTCATCAAATTTTGTGTTACTAGGGATGACTTGAATAACCACCACTTGATTTTTAAGCTTACAAGGATCCCCTTTTAAAAGGTTCACCTAATTTCATATCACTAGGTATCACTAAAAGGATCACCACCTGGTTTTTAAGATTACAAGGATCCCCTCTCAGAAGTTTCACTGAATCTCCAAGCCTTTTGAAGATCCCCTTGAAAATGTTCGTCTAAATCCCCAAGTTCATTAGCTATGAAGTATTCCAATGCATTGTAAAATTCTTGAATCCTACAAAATATATAAATTCAAAAGTTAGGATTAAAAAAAAATTGAGAGAATTTGGAGAGAAAAGGATTGAAAAAAAGACAAGAGAAAGAAAAAGAAATAAAAAATCCTCTCGAAACAAAATAACCGAGAGAAAATTAGGAGAAAAAGAGACAAGAAAGCTAATAATATATATATATATATATATATATATATATATATATATATATATATATATATATATATAAGAAAGCCCTTTCTCCAACCCGAAATCTACCACAGAAATAGCCACGAATTTTCATCCTCCATAAAAAATTCCAGAAAGGGTCCCATCCTGTTTCGCTCCAAATTGAAGCACAGCAGCCCCCCTCGTGAAACCAAAACCACCTGTGATGGTCTCCTTCCTTCCTTTTCAACATCTCCACACTGCCATGCCAAGCAAGCAATCAGGACTCCCATCTGTGTCTCTCTCTTCACCAGACCAAACCATCATCATCCCTTGTAGCTTCCCTAAACGCAAGACCCAACTTTCTCCTCATGAAGTAAATTGATGCTGTCCCTCATGGCTGAAAACCCATCAAATCTACACCATTTATCCCTTTTTTTATCTTCGCACATTCATCATCGTATTACCCCTCCTGTCCCTTCTCACAATCATCACCTTCCCTGCCAAAATGACACGCCCATAGAGTCAGTTCTAGCTAGCGTCTCCATTGTTCACTCAACAATAGCTTTTAATCAAAGAACTCGAAGACGATCTCTTCACCGAAGTCCTTATACAGCTGCCACTACAACACTGGACCAGTCTCTCCTTCAAGCAAACCGACAGTTGCCGCTACACCAGACCAAGCAACCCAACGCAGCACAGAAACCACCACTGCCTCTGTCCATGCCATTGGCTTCCCTTCTTCTGCAACTTCAACACTTTGATTGTCAAACAGTTTGAACATGGACAATCAAATTCTTCGTTTTTTATTGGAAGTATATTAAAAAAAAATAGAGGTTCCGTGGAACGCTAAGTTTTGAGGAAGAAACCGCCTGGTGTATAGAGCGTGTTAATTTGGAACTGATTTTTATATCATGAAGCTTTTGAAAGGACGCATCTTCATAAATCCTAAGCTATGGACATGGAACAGAGGCATAACGGACCAAATCACTGCCATCTCCAACCTCAGCGACATCCTCCAAATGCCAAATTTTCCAGTCCCAATTACTAGCCTCCTTCCCTCACAAATCCACCCAAAGTCACCAAGAAAACCAACCCAATAGTCAACCCAAAACCTAACCTGAAAATTTATTAGGTTTGGAACTAAATTAAATTAAAAATTTAGTTTAAATACATTTCATGGTTTTTATTTTAACATCCTTATGTAAGGGTATTTTAAATAATTTTGATATCAATTTTTCTAAAATATCATTTAGATAAAAGACATTTAAAGGAAATTGCACCTAACATGTCTACAAACAGACAACAAAACCACAAAATCAAACATAATAATAGAAAAAAGCAGAAAAAAAAAAGTCCATCAAGAAAGCAAATGATCAAAATCTTATTCTTTATCAAATCAAATCAAATTAAGCTCTCACACGATTAAAGTTGTTAAGGTCGTATGAATAATCTTTCCCTTCACCAAATCAAATTAAGTTAAGATCTCATACGATTAATTAAAGTTTTTGGACTCGTGTGAATATTTTTTCATCCAAAAAAATTTAGATCTAACCGTTAATCAGAAAATTTGTGCACGTAAAAAGTATCTAAAGAGAACTTCTATATTTTTTTTTCTTGTAATTAAATTTATTATTATTATTTTAACATTATTTTTAATGAATTTTTTAATACATGAAATTTTATGCGCAAATATGCATCAACTATCATGTACTCATGGTTTAAGTTCAATTGAAGACTAGACATAACGAAAATTCTTGGATCACAAATTGCCTTTGCTTTATTCATTATTCTAATCCTTCTTAAAATCGGAGGCAACTTGATTTTTCTTTTCACATTCTGATTGGTTTAATCAAATTTTACTGGGACATTTTTTTTCTTTGAAACCACACGAAAGCCCATGATATACAAAATCCTATTTTGTTCCCATCACGGGCAAATGGAAGCAAGTGATACCATCAATCAAATTGATTTGATATAAATCTGAAATTCGCTCAACTAATTTGTTGAAAGAACAATGCTCATCTACATTAATTATATATATATTCGCTGTTATTGTAGTGTTTTGCTTAATATTTTCAGACTAATGTCTCAACGATGCACTCTTTAATTACATGATTTAGTGTATTAAAAAGAGAAAAATAAAAAACATTTTTTTCAATCATGTAAGAAGCCCTTTAAGATTAATTATTCAATGCTCTAGGCCTCATTATCAAATGGAATTTTCTCGATATACAATGCCCGCATAAAATTAAGATTGTCCCACCAATTTATTTTTCCGTTGACTTGGTAATAAAAGCATGCCAACCTCCACATGCCAGATTTGGCATCTACTCGAGTAGCAAAAAAAATGTCTTCCCCATTTCTAATTTCAACCTTCAATTTCATGTTTCCTGTCCAAACCACCTCTTAAAGATAGGTGGAAAATGATATGGAGAAATGGGGGAATAAAATTAATTAAGGGAAAAGAAAACTAAACCATCTATAGAGAACATCAATATTTATGCAAAATATAAACTTTAAGAAGATTGCATTGTAGATCCTAAAATCTGGCAATGAAATTTCTTGTCTAGACAATCTTCACATCATACTAAATGTGAAAAGAAAGAAGGTAAAATGTTCATGAATCAGAGACTAAAAGAGAATCCCAGATCATGTCCATGTCCAAGGAAGGCATTCTACTTAACTGAACAGCTTCAGCATCAGATGCTACAACCTCTTGACCTTTCTGGTTCTCGTGAATCGCTTCGTGACATCCAGTTTTGCCTTCCAACTCAAATTGCAACTCTTCTCTTGTTGTGTTTTGGCTCAAACCTTTGGGTTTTGTAGCATTCATGTCATGTATAATCTTATCTGGTGATGTTCGTGGTGGATCATCACTGTGCTTCTTTTGAACAGAAATATTGTTGCCTTGTGATATTGCTAATTGTAACTTTGCTTCAAGAAGGGCAGCTGTGGTTCCATTCAATGAATTGGCCTTAAGTTGATGCTTAAGATCTGGGAAATTCAAATGCGCATAATCTCCTCGTAACATGTAAGCTGCCGTGTCATAAGCAATGGCAGCTTCTTCTGCTGTGTTGAAAGTCCCTAACCAAACCCTCGTCCGGTTTCGCGGTAACCTAATCTCTGTAACCCATTTGCCCCAGTGCCTTTGCCTCACTCCTCTAAACAGCTTTCCCGGCGATGTTGAAGCTGATGAAAATGAAGGCTTTTGATGCTGGTTCTGCAATCTTCGACCGGTGTATTTCATCGGCTGTGTGGTCGTAGTTCTAAGCCAATAGTCATTAAATCCCTTAATAGAATAGTTTGCCAAGGTTTGATTTATTTTGAGCCAATCATTACTTGGTTGGAAATGAATTTGGCCTAGTTGAGGCATGGAGAATGAAGTGTTTGGAAATAATGACATAGGCTCACATCTTTGATCCTTGCCAAGTTGATCGACAGCTTGTTTGGGCTTTGATCCTTGCCAAGTTGATCGACAGCTTGTTTGGATGAAAGCTTCTGGTTCCTGCAAAAACAAGGTCAAGTTTGGAAATTTTGATGTGTTTGATAAGGAAGATGGAGAGGGAGGTTCAGATACTTGAGCTTGGTTATTTAGAGCTGGAAAATATTCCGAGAAATTCACGGGATTAATGGAGCTTTCTTTGACAATATAGTCAGATATTGAACCTCCAGGAGAATTGATAGAATACAATCCTGACATAAAACAACTTTCATGATTTTGTTTGGAATAATCCTGTCTGCCAAATCCAGGGATGTTACCAACCAAATTGGTACCTGAAACCTGCAGATCGTCTGCCGAAGAACTCGATTCCGAACTCGAAAACAATCTTTCGGGAGACGATTGTGATGGCGATTTCGTGCCATTATTTCCATCATCTACATGACAAGTAGCCCCAGCTAGAGCACCCCAAATGGTGGGATCACCAAAATATCTTGATCCTGTTGCCATTCCATGAAAACTACTATGAGCTGCCAATTCCTTGTGCATAAAGGTTTCCATTTTGGGAAACTGATCCTCCATACCAACATTAACTATTTTCTGTTCGAAGAAAAAACACAAAGAGATAGAGAAATGATGTAAATGAAGACACTCCGTTATATATATTTATGCTAAAGCAACCATCATGTGAGACTGTTACAGGGTATTTAATTAAGTATTTGTTGGAGAACAATATCAATAATATCTTTTAATCTCTTCACCTAATAATTTATGTTTTATGATTGAAATTGGTTTTTTTTGTTATATTAGTGCCTTATTGATTAATTCATCATGAGTTCGAATCTCATCATTTTTATTTTATTTGATAAAATTAATCATAAAAAGATGTCAGCATATATAAATTTTAAATTTAAATTAAGGGTTTTCACTTAAAAAAGTATGTTATAAAATAATATAAATCATGTATATATTGGGATCTCATCTAATAGGTTAAGTCTTTGGATTGAATTGATTTCTTGATATAGTATCAGAGTCTTACTGACCAGACGGTCACAAGTTCAAATTTCATCACTCTCATTCTCTCTTCTGATTGAAATTAATTAATAGCACAAGATAGTGTAGACCCGTTTGAGTTTTAAATTCAAAGAATTTTCACATAAAAAAATTATGTTAAAAAATAATATAAATCATATATTAAAATCTCCTCATCTAATTATTTAAAATTTTAAATTAAGATAAATTTATTTTTATGATAATAGCCATTATTAATTTTTATAAAAGGGAAGGGAAGTTATCGGACTGATTCAAATCTCAGCTTGTTAAAGAAAGGAATAAGCTCACCACCTACCATTTCGTGCTCTCCATTTCAAAATGTTTTGTCAATGTCCAATCAAAGCCTGGCAGCTTCGTGTTGCCTGTTAAAAGAAGAAGAAGCTCACCACCCATTTTCGAGCTTTCCATTTCAAAATGTTTTGTCAGTATCCAATCAAAGCCTGACAGCTCAGTGTTCCTTGCTTAATTACCTCTCTTCATGGGTTCATGCCTTCATGGGATGGATGGATATTCTAATTACATGAGAGTGACTACAAGGAGCTAGCCTTGAACCTCTATTGGCATTAATTTGATGGCATATATATTTGTCAGTGTATTTTTTTTAGCAAATGATCATGCATGTGATTTTCTCAATCACCCACATGTTATATCTCCCCCTTTTTACTTTCTCCTCATGGGATTTTGAAGTGGGATTTGTGCTAATTGTTAAACAAGAAACTAATTAACTCTTAATTGATACTAATTAATTTAAATTAGGCCAAAGATCGATAAAACAAATATTTGATGCATAATTAAATCAGCTAGCTCGTTGCGTAGTCTAATCTTTATGCATTAATTAAGAAAGTTGGCCAAACTAAACTAAGTCTCGATTGGTACTAATATATATATATATATATATATCTTGGCAAAGCTTCATTGTCAATATTATCATCAACACATCATTAGTGTTGAGCAGTTCTCACTTCCAAATTGAATGAATTATGTTTATAAATGAGGAAATCATGGCTGTCTTCTTTCTTTCCTTTTCTATGAAAATCATGGTTGTTTTTTATACTATTAAATATAAACAATGTCCGAAGCTGAACAGGCAAATATACCCTTTTTTTTATGAATATCATGGCTGTCTTTTGAGATGTGTTTGGAGCCATTTATCGAATCACCGCGACAAGCAAGAGAGAAAGGGTAAAAAGTAAGGCCACCCTTAAATTTTTGCCTTGAATGATTAGAATCCCTATGGGGTGGTGTTAAGTGTGGTATGTGTGCGGTCTGTGCTTTTTTTAAAACATATATTTAAAAATATTTAATTAATTAACATGCATCATAATTTTACATGAGTATAGTTAAAAATTCTCTCTTGAAATTTTAGTTAATAAATGTCTGGTTCAACGATTGAAATTGCGTTTCACGGATGATACTTTTCATGCAATTGAAATACGATTTCAACTACAAAGCCAGGCCAAACATTAAAAAAATATATAAATTATAAATTTATTTTTTTAAATTATATTCATAAAAATTATCATAATATCAAGCACAAATTTAATTTGCTAGCCACTTGGAGCAATCATTTTAAGCAAGGTAAAATTCCTATTAGAAAGAAAGAAAGAAAGAAATTCCAAAGGGTTTGTTATTTATCACTTTTTGGATGTTCTGATTTAATTATTATTATTATGTGTTCAAGTTCTTCCAAATAGTGTAGTTGTTTGTCACTGTTATTAGAGCGAGCACATGGTCCTTTGGTTAAACATTTAATTGATCATCAGTTGGTAGAGACATGAAACCATGTTTCTCCAATGTTGCTTTCCCCCGTTTTTCTTTTGCCACCATTATTAAACAAACTTCTTTCTTCCTTCCAGGATTTGGGGCTCAAGACAATAAAACATATATAGTTTTAAAACCAGATTTATGATAAATTCACGGCAAGGTTCGGATCATGGATAGGATGGATCAACTCAAATTGTCATTCTAACCTAAAAAAATATGTTTTTTTTCTTAATCAACGAATTAATAGATGGATTTGAACTAGTCAAATCTAAATCAACCGGATCACCAAATTAATTTGGTTTATTAATTAGGTTAATCATGTTTTATTTTACTTGAATATTAGTTCAGATATTAAATTGGTCCGGTTTCGTATCAACCCGCCAAGTTGATTTTGCTTTCAAAACAATGCAATAAAACAAAAGGGAATGAAAATATGCATCTTTGCACACATCACTGTGCCTTTAGGCTTTAAAAGAAAAATGGGGCATGTGGAACAGATATGAGCGATTGGTACATGGAAAATCATGCATGGAGTCTAAAATACCTTATGGTGAGACTCTTCTAATGACCTTCCTTGTTCTACTTCCCTCCCACCACTCCCTCATTTCATAGACAAACCTGTAAAGTTTTTGATTCAGAAGTGAGTGGTAACATGACTGGAATTGATTGCCAACTCACACAAGTTTTGTCTTCTAAGAAAAAAACAAGGAAGAAATATTTAAGGATTCAAAGTTGAGGCTATTTGGACATTTAACAGATCTATATGTCTATTAGACATGATAATCTCTAATGTATACAACACAAATGCGACTGTTGTTCATTGCACTATCTTTCAGTACTCTTTCCTTTATACAATTAGCTAGGTGAATATTCTACGAATGTGGTCTGATGTAGAGAGAGAGAGAGAGAGAGAGTTATGACCTATTTGACAATTAATTATTTCTGAAATTTGGCCTCTAAACTTCACAAATCCTCTCAAAACCTTGTGGGTCAAGCCTCATGGCATTATCAAATAAAATAGTGTACTTGTAGGATCGAACTTAAGCTGGCCATATATAAAAAACATAAATAGAACAACATCTTCATGTCTTGTGCAGCACCTTGACTAGATAACTTCCCTTCTGCTTTTATCTTCTCTACTTTATCTTTTTAGGTTTCTCAAAAACTTCTTTCACCAGGCAATTCATCCCTTGGATAACCACACTTCTAAGCCATCCCTTCTAATCCTGTCAAAACAGCCCCACAATATCATACATAATATTCTAACATGACCCACTAATTTAAAGATGAAAACCGCTGCATGCATGTGTTCTTGTACAACTGCTGATTCTCTCTTTTGTTTTACACCGGCCACTTCATCTTTCTTTTCTTTGTAATAATAATAATTATATATGAATAGAAGAGCTTATCTAGGAAGGGAATCTATCTTTAAATTTAAAATGTGTCTCTTTATGCCTGATTGGCAAAGCGGTGCACTCTTCTTGCACCAGCATTAATTTCACCAGCAAAAACATCAAAAATAATGCTTTCATCTTATTATTTCATGCTAATTAATCCCAAGAAAGCAAAGGAAACAATATATAATACTATTGGCTGGCTGATTGATTTTATCCGATTAATTAATTAAATAAAACCCACAAGCGAAATGATAAATTGATGCATAAACATTCAATGGGGCAGGTCATGGATGTATGAATCTTTCTACAATGACAGCAAACCCTTAAGCAAGATAGAATAGAAAATGTTATCCTCATTATGCTGAGAAAACTATGTTATGCCAACCTATCTCCTCATGAGCACCATCATGACATCTACCAATGTACAAGCAAGTTAAATGAAATTTAGAACCCAAGTGCCCTTTTTGGCGACCATCTCAGATGATAAACATGGTTGTCACTGTCATCATCGTTATAATTATCATCAAGTGATTAGTTTAATGGTGTTATCGCCAAATTAAATAGTGGGCCAAGTCACCGGAATAAGACAGTGGTTAGGTAGACAAAACGAACGTATGTATAGAGCAAACCGTTTGCAAATGGGGTGGTTACATGTGTCAAAATGTTTGTGGTCATCCATCCATGACCACTAATCTTTCACTTTATATATATATATATATATAGCTTTCACTATTATCATGAAAATGATCTTGAAAGTTGAAAATAAAGCAGTGCAAATTAATGGAATAAATAGGGATGTTTAATGGGTATATTTTCTAGCACAAGTGATTTGGGATAAAATTAGTCTTGGTCATAGCCGGTGAAGATAGAAAAATTAGAGAGATTATGGAACTATTTTAGACATGGGGATCTTAGTACGTGATATTAATTAATTTTAAAAAATAATATACATGTACTAAATTCAAAAATTCTAATTTCAAAATATTAGTTTGATGATTAAGAAGGTTATTTTTTCCTTAATTTCTTGATTTTATTGGATTCGGATTTGTCAACAATTAAAACAATTTGATTATTTTTAAAGAAAATATTTATTAACAAATAATATACAAACTGATTTAATGATATTCTTTTACCTATGAATGAGAAAAATGAAAATTTTGATCTAAGGATTTTGTCTTGAAGTTCAAATTAGGCGAAATAAAAAGTTACAAAAATTTGATAATTAATAGATTATCCTATTTTCTAACTCATCGGTCATGTTTGGTATTACGGTTTAACTATACTTTTAAAATTAAAAAAAAAACAATTTAGTTTCAAAATATTTTTTAATATTTTTAAATCGTTTTACTGTGCTGATATCAAAAATAAATTTAAAAAATAAAAAATATATATATTTAAATAAAAAATACTTTAAAAAATAATATCTCATCATAATTAATGGGCTCAGTCAAATACCTCTTATGATAAGTTTGTTGAACTCACCATGGCTCACCAAACTCATCACAAAAAGTCATCCTTTATTATAATGCAATAGCTGCCACAACAACTCCTACAAAGCAAATGTTTTCAGCAATTCTTTATATCATTGACTTGTTTTTTTAGGGTTTTTTTTCTCTTTAATTTTGTTCTTCTGCATGTTAAGGACCACACAAGACAAATTAACAAGCACGCTTAGTGGACTTGTGATCAATTTATTTTTTAATTAAGGCATAATGATGCACAAAGAAAAGTACGTTTTATAGGAAATGAAACTAAAAATAATAGTTATTAAACATGACTTGAGGATAACTCAGTGTAAAATTCAGATCACGAATGAAACAAGTTAACCCATATATATTAATAAAAAAAATTAAAATAAAAACAACATCGTGTTAATTACATATACAGAGATAGCTAATGTGAGGCATGAGTCAAGTAGAGGAAGCTAGCTGCCTGTACGCAGGGCCGGGAGGAGAATGAAAACGCATGGCATGAGATTGAGAGGTTCTTGATCAATTATATTAATGTTCTTGATGAGCACTGGCGCCGTGGTTGTCATGGCACGTTAAATTCATAAAACTTCCACAATATTAGTACCACATTTTTTAAAAGCATTTGGGATTTTCTACCAATTTTAATGCAGCAAGATTATGAATTTCTTTTCAATCAGATTTTCTCTTGAATTTAAATCCATGACCCATGACAATAATAATAACAGGAGGAGGGAATCTACTACTTACCACCCTAAGTCAAACTCCAGAAATCATATACCCAATCTGATGTATCAATATTTAGAATCGTTCAAAATCTACCCTAGCTACCGTACGTTGCACCTAGTTCGAATTCAGACTTTTTATAAGTAAGTTATAATTTGGAGTCAACTAGAAATGTGACCTCATGCATGCAACTGTGCCTGCGTCTTAACCCTAGTACCTGCCAACCTACGCTATCATTTCATTGCATTTTGCTCTCAAGAACAAGAAGAATCAGAGGAGGATAAGGAAAAAAAAAAAAAAAAAGGAGAGTTAGACCCGGAAACTTGAAAATTGAATCCAAGATCAAATAGAAGGATCCAAGGACCTAGCCTCGTTTGAGGGCAGAAACAAATTAAAAGTTTATACGTGTGCAATCATCATAAAGAAATAAACTTATTGTTTTGGAGAGTGTAGATCGGAAAGGAATTACTCGTGAGAATTCGCTTTTTTATTCCTGGATCAATTATTTCAGTGTCACTTCAATTACTAGAATCAAAGTGATATTTCACAGTACAAACGTCTTTGCAAATCTTGTCAAGTTAACACAGAGAGTCAAGATGGAAGAAGAGAAAGAGAGAACTATGTTCTTTCAATAATGAAAAACATTTCATTCTATATGGGTTATGTCCCTTTATATATGATTAGAGGAGGCGGTTACTTCCTTTAGTAACTCCTCTAATAACTTGGACCAAGCTCATCCATCATGGGCAGATCAGACCTAACCCAATAACCAACATCTCCCACTCGCCCATGAAGGACTGAATCTCTCTAATACATTATACTTCAAACTTGCATAAGAATTTCATACTTGACGAACGAACCGTACGACCTGAAGCACACAGTTAAAGGAGTTCCAATATATAAACCTAATACAGGCCATATAGGAGACATCAACCTCATAATTAATTATTCCTTAAAGTCTACTAATATACCCCAAGCATTTTTAGTTACACATGACTGAATATAATTCAATCCCTCAAGAATTTTCATACTCAATCCATCCTTACAATTATAAGTATTCTAAATCATATCAAATCTATTCAAGTGATATGATCTCGGCCGGTGAATACAAGTAACAGGTGTAGAACTAAAATTACTTTTTCTTTCGCTCTTATATCAATCAAATCTGAATTAACTCGCTTTCTTAAGAGTATTCATTTAAGTCGAATCATTCCATGACTATAGGATATATTCCTAAAGTAGCGATCATTAATACATCACCTCATGATATAGTCAAAAGTCACAAAGGGTAAGATTTTGAGATCTTAGATATGATCTTCAGGACTCACATAATAAAGAAGCAGGGATCCATTCTTTTATTCTTGTAATGGTCGCTAGAACATGTAGTATGAAATACATGTTATAATGAAGCTTACTCTTTTCTTTTTTTAAGACAAAGAGTGTATGTCGTTGCTCTCCTTGTTAGAGGAAATACACTATACGAGTCTTAATCTTGTTGCTAAAAACATAAACTTCAAATCAGAAATTCTCATTTGCTCATTTTTCATTAGTGACAAATGAATAATTTTATACTCGGCTTCAATCATAATAGACACATAAATGGCGGGAATTCATTCATGCCGATTCTTTTATTTAAAAACCTCATCTTGGTCCCAGCCAATGTGACTTTTTAATAATCATTTTGAGTTAAAATTGCTCCCACTGCGCCCAAGTCGCTTATTGAGCATTAAGATCCTGTTTGGTTACGTGGTTGCGTCCACATTTAGTGCGTTAAGAATTTGCAATAAGTTTGGTTAACAGCTGACCACAGTTTTTGATGCATGGGTCCCACACAAATGCGCGTTCCAAACACAGGGTTAGCAAAAGCAAGTCTGCCTTGCTTTTGCCGTGGCTATTGCTCAGAAAACGTTGCTGAAAATCAATTCACACCTGCTTTTCACTCCGTGCTCTCCTGAGATCGACACTTTTTTTCCTGTAAACAAAAGACTTTCCTTACCCGAGCTAACAGCTCTATTCCCTTCCCCTCTGTTAAACTTGATCTGGACGAAGATTGACGAACATACACTAAACGGAAGATTACCCACAAATAATTTGAGGTCTTGAGAGAAACTGTGCTCGTCCCCATCACTAAAGAAATCCTCTTCCTGTTCGAATTCAGATGAAATTGCAATATTTTTTAGAAACCGAGAGGACAGAGGCTGTTGCTGGTGTTGAAAGGAGAGAAGGAGAAAAACGGGCTTGAGAGAAGAAGTGGAAGAATGAGATAGAAAAAAGAGTGAATTGGGTTTGCTGTAGAAAGATTTTATGGTATTTGGGTGATTGAGCGATGGAAGGACTGGTGAAGAGGTAGATGTTGCAGACACTGTTTCTCTCTTGTGTGTCTTGGCTTAGTTTGAAATGAGATAAGGTTTTTGGATGAGGAACCAACGAGAAAATAGAGAAGAATATATATATATATTATTTTCAGTAATTTTACAATCAAACCTCTCACAAAAATATATTAATCAAACATAATAAATTGTATTTTTTCAATTATAATTTCAACCGTAGTTTTAACTAAAGTACTAAACACTTCAAAATTACACGCTCAAAAAATTATGAAAACTGTAGTTCTTATCAGATGAATTTTATACGTAATGGAATTATAAATAGTTTAATGAAATAATAAAACATATTTTATATAAAGTATTATTTATTTCATGATATAATAGGAGTAATTAATTCTACAATATTTAAATTTAAAACCATCAATATTAATATATATTTTTAAAAATTATTTTATAAACTCAATTTCAAAAGCATTCTTAACCAAACACATTAAACTACTTTTTTTTTCAACCTCAATTTCAACCACAGTTTTAACCAAACATCTATTTTTTCAAACCAACCTCAACTAAAAATACTTTTTATAAAACAACTTTTTTCAAACCACAACCACAACAGCTACCGCAATACCAAACATACTCTAAAACTCAAATAGTCTATCTCTACTCACCTTACAAATGTCAGAAGTGATTGCTCATGTGAGTGAGCCAATCTAACTCTATCAACATACTATAACAAATTGTACTATACGATACTCACAATATATTCATGAAACAAATAATGAATAAAATGATATTCTAATGGCATTTATTCATTACTCAATCACTGTAAGCTTTTATATGATCATTAAAACTAATTATATTGCTAATTACATTCTACATAGGTCAAGGGATCTCACATGTCTAACATATGCATCCCTTGCTATTGGTTTTGTGAGTGGATCTGCAACCATAGAATTTGTAGAAATGTGTTTTGGGATCACATCTTGTTCAGTAATTGCTTCTCTAATGTAGTGATATCTCATCTTGATGTGTTTGGTCTTTCCAAGATATTTTGGATCTTTGGCCACAGCTATTGCAGCAGTGTTATCATAGTAAATTGTCATTGGGTCTGATGTTGATTTGATAATTTTCAAATGATATAGGAAATTTTTTAACCAAACAGCATCTTGTGTTGCTGCGGAACAAGCTACATGCTCAGCCTCCATGGTAGATAAGGCTATACAGGATTGTTTCTTGCTCCTCCATAGTATTGCACTATCATTAAGCAAGAAAGCACATCCTGAAGTTGATTTGGATTGCTTGACATCTCCTCCTCAATCAGCATCAGAGAAACCAATCAATCGTAAATCTTTCTTTTCTTGGTAACATAGCATGTAATTTGAAGTTCCTTTCAGATATCGTAGAATCCTTTTGACTATCATCCAATGTTTCTAACCAGGGTTGGATTGATATCGGCTAACCAATCCAACGGCATAACATATATCGAGACGTGTGCACATTATTGCATACATCAAACTACCGACAACACTGGCATATGGTACTGTGGACATTTTCTCCTTTTCTTCTAAAGTCTTGGGACACATATCACATCTTAGGCTCAAACTTTTATCAACATGGGTGTCCATTGGTTTGCTATCTTGCATGTGATAGCGTTCTAACATCTTTTTGATGTAAGTCTCTTGAGTTAAACCCAAAAGCCTTTTAGCGCGATCTCTTATGATTTTCACACCAAGTACATAGCTGGCCTCACCCATGTCTTTCATTTCAAAGTTTGATGATAACCACTTTTTAGTAGTATCAATCATCTCTTTGTTATTTCCAGCTATTAAGATGTCGTCAACATATAAGGACAATATTATAAAACTATTGTTAGAATGTTTTAAATACACGCAATGATCTTCTTCCATCATTGTAAAACCATCCTTAAGGATAGCTTGATGAAACTTAACATTCCATTGTCTAGAGGCTTGTTTAAGACCATATATGGATCTTTTAAGCTTGCAAACTTTGCGCTCTTGTCCTTTAGTTTCGAATCCTAAAGGCTGATCCATATAGATCTCCTCATTTAGTTCTCCATTGAGAAACGCAATTCTAACATCCATTTGATATAACTCTAGGTCCATATGTGCGACTATAGCTAAAATAAGGTGAACTGAAGTAATCCTCACAACTGGTGAGAATATATCTTCATAATCAATTCCCTCTTCTTGAGTGTAGCCTTTCGCTACTAGTCAAGCCTTATAACATTCTATTGACCTGTCCGTCTTACGTTTAATTTTAAGAACCCATTTATTTCCAATAGATCTTCGTCCTGTCGGTAAATCAACCAAGTCTCAGACTTGATTAATTTTCATTGACTCAATTTCTTCTTCCATAGCTTTAATCCATTCACTTGCTTTAGGACCAGATAGAGCATGACTGAATGTTTTAGGTTCTTCATCATCTTGTGGAGCAATCATGAACGCTTCCCTCTCAATCTCAAATTGACGATGAGGAATTGGTTCACGAATGCTTCTTCGAAGTTGAGATTGCTCATGATCTTGCTCTATGAGAGTAGGAATAGATAAAATATCATTCCCACTGTTTCTATGAGGATTAAAAGTTTCATCTAAGCCCTCTACTGAATGGCTTGTTGCGCCATAATCTAGATTTTCCATTTCATATAATTGAAAATCTTTTTCAATCTCACTTGTCTTTGGAAAAACCTTTTCTAAGAATATAACATCATGCGATTCAATCTATGTTACTCTTCCATTAGCTTTTTCACCTATAAATACAAATCATTTGGAATGTTCAGAATATCGTATAAAGAAACACTTCTTCCCCTTAGGACCAAGTTTCCCATATTCATGAGAAGTATTGTGAATATAAGCTGCACGCCCCCATGGATGGAAATAACCTAGATTAGGTTTGACACCATTCCATAATTCACATAGGGTGGATGAGACAGATTTAAAGAGCACATGATTAAGTATGTAAGCAGCAGTTAACAATGCATCTCCCCAAAAGGAAATTGGTAAGTTAGTTTGCGCCATCATTGACCTAACCATGTCAAATAGGGTTCTATTCCTTCTTTCCGCTACACCATTTTGTTGTGGAGTATAAGAAATAGTTAGTTGTCTAGTTATACCCTTTTCATCACAAAATTTTTAAATTGTTCAGACAGATATCCACATCCTCGATCAGTTCTTAAAGCTTTGATCTTGGTACTTAGTTTATTCTCCACCAAATTGGTGTATCGAATGAAGCAATCCAATGCTTCAGACTTATGTGAGATCAAATAAACATGACCAAACCGTGTAAAATCATCTATAAATGTGATGAAATAATTTCGTTCATGTCTTGCTCTCACATTCATTGGGCCACAAATGTCTGAATGAATAAATTGTAATGGACTACTACCTCTTTTAGCTTTACCAAATGGTAATCTAATTGTTTTTCCAGCAAGGCAATGCTCACAAATAGGCAATTCCTCTTTGGCAAGTGATCCTAAAAGACCAGCTCTTGCTGATCTATGTAATCGATCTTGCCCAATGTGTCCTAATCTAGCATGCCAAGTTATGATATCACTATCATTAATAATGCTGGAATTTTAAACAACATAAATTGAAGCATCATAATTAATAGATACATTAACGGTGCCTAACACCATAAAACCATTTAATACAAAACCAGAACCATAAAAAATATCATCCAGATGTATTTTTACACAACAACTAACAAACACAATATTAAAGCCCAATTGGAGTAAAGCAAGAACAGACACAAGATTTCATTGAACTTCTGGAGCGTAGAGTACATCATGAAGATAAAGTGTGCGACCGCCCCGCAAATCTAGTTTGCAGGTATCGATCCCAAGCACAGCAGCGAAAGCATTATTCCCCATGTATATGTATCTACTTCCCTTTGGAATTCGATGAAATTCCACAAAGGTTGTTCGATCCCTTGCTATGTGGTCAGTTGCTCCTGAGTCTACAGTCCAAAAAGAAACAGATTCGGCAAGCATTAAACAACTGTTGACGTATAAGTTAGAGGGATGATTATGGTTAAACATTACCTTTGGCTCAGTGCAATCACAAGCAAAGTGACCAGGTTTATCACAATTGAAACAATTCATATTCTTGCCTTTCTTATCGCTGCGTTTCCTACGCTTGCGTTTATGTCCACTACTACTTGCTTCTATTCCTCTCTTGCCATATTTAGGACCCTTAACCTTACCCCTTTTATATTTAGAGCCATATGCTCCACGCATCTTTGTCTCGAATATAAAAGCCTCATTAATAGGCTTTTCAGTGTGAAGTTGATCTTCTTCAAGCTCAACATGACAAGCAACATCGTCAAATGTTTTAATGTTGTCATTGTGGGTAAGGTTAACACGCATGTGTTCCCAATTACTTGGTAAAGAGCGGATAACTACTTGGACTTGTTGTTCATCAGTCATCTCATGCCCAGCACCTTTTAATTCACTAATCAAGTTAGACATGACTGTAAGATGCTGCCTCATCGTTTGATTTTGGCGCTTCTTATAACCATCAAATTTGATGGTTAATTGACAAAGTCTAGTGGTGGAGGTTCCTCCATACTGAATCTTTACTGCTCCCCAAACAGATTGAGCTAAATGATGCCTCTCAAAACGCAGCATTATATCATTTCTCATGTTGCTCAACATCAAAATCTGATCTACACGATCCTTGTGTTTATAGGTTTGATATGATTCCATATCAAGCCTGTACTGAGCAGTGTTTCCTTGCTCAGGTTCAGCCATCGGTTGTGTGATTGTTTCCAGCATTTCTTGCTCTTCCAGGAGATACTCAATCTTACGATGCCAAACATCGTAATTATTTTCACTTAGTTTGTCTCCATGGTTCAAATTAGCAATAATACTCTTAGATGCAACCATATTAAGGGCTATTGACAGCAATTACAAATATTAATATCTAGTACAATTTAATTGATATATTTTGCCATTCCATTCTAAATTAAACAAATAATAATCTAACACATACAATAGAAATGAAAAGAATGTTAAACACTTAATCAATTTCTATTTGTATGGTCTAATTATTATTGGAAATTTAAATGAGTGATAATTATAGTTATTAGTTTCAACTAACAACTCCCACTAATCAGATTGCATATATTATCATATATATGCATATAATGTAATTAAACTTAAATTACATAAAATATTCAGTTCACAATTAAACAACCATTCATCTTAAAAAAATACAATATTAAGAATAATAAACTTTAGAATTGTTTTATATTGTAGGCACATAAGTAGGGTCTCCAATTACGTCATCCACTTCATCAAAGTCATTTCCTCCAAGTTCATTCTGCTCAAACCATGGAATGAATTTAGCAGTAGCATCCAAACGACCTGCGCTTCTTCCAGTGCGTTGTATACCCTTTTCGGCATACTGACGTTCCCTCTCAAGCGGCATTTCATCTGTGAGATTGTTGAAATCTAAGGATTCCAGCCTATATTCCAATGATAATCGCACCGGCATCCATTCCTCAGGTAGAGAATTAAGAACGATTAACATTTGATGTTCCATGTAAAATTCATAAACACCACTCATAGCCAGTCTAATAATCCAATGATACATGTAATCAATGTGCTCTTGAATTTTGTGAACAGGATTAAAGGCATAACCCAGCAAACGATACCAATGTTGATCGATTTGTTGTTGCCTATCCACTACAACAAAATATTCCAAAAGCACATAAATATTATACTTAATATTTAATTAAAGCATGTATCATCATATATGTTAAAAAAAATATGGAAATTAAGCAATTTATTTTAACAATAAATAAATTACTCCATAATTTGACAATTTATATTAACAAAAAAATATTAATTGTCTTAATATTATTTTATATTTTAATATATATTGACATTGTTAATATATATTAACTGCTGAATGACAGTTAATATATGTACACATCTTTTAAAAGATGTGTTCATTCGGTTTTTCTTGTTTTTTTTTAATAAATGCCAAATGGCAGTTAATTAACTGCCAAATGACGGTCCCAATTGACTACCAAATGCCAATGACAATATTAACTGCCGAATGGCAGTTACACATCTTTGAAAAGATGTGTCCTTTCAGGTGATTATCAAATTTTCAATTGGAAATGAAAATGGTAGTTTTTAATCTCCATTTCTATCATCAATTCACACATGAATTGATAATAGAATTACATAACTACGTAGAAAATCTTTTCTAATTAATTATAGAAAAGACAAATTTATAACTAAATTACTTCATAAAATTTTGTAAATTCAAAATTCTCAATAGAAGTATTCTTTTAACACAAAATTTACATCTATCGTTCATGTAATAATAGATATACTGCATAAAAACAATATTAAAAACCGTGGCTTTGATACCAATGTAGATCGGAAAGGAAAACTTACTTGTGAGAATTCGCTTTCTTATTCCTGGATCAATTACTTCAGTGTCACTTCAATTACTAGAACCAAAGTGATATTCCACAGTACGAACATCTTTGTAAATCTTGTCAAGTTAATGCAGAGAATCAAGATAGGAGAAGAGAACGAGAGAACTATGTTCTTTCAATAATAAAAAAAACATTTCATTCTATGTAGGTTATGTCCCTTTATATATGATTAGAGGAGGCGGTTACTTCTTTTAGTAACTCCTCTAATAACTTAGACCAGGTCCATCCATCATGGGCGGACCAGGTCTAACCCAATAACCAACAGAGAGTTTATTATGTTAAATACCAATTAGTTGCGTTTTAAGAAGTAATACTACTTTGATCCAAAAATGATTTGGTGGGTATCCCAAGTAAAACTGTTGCCCTATTATTTTGAGAATTTGATGGTGCTTAGAGTGGCCTGCAGGTGCCCGTCTGTAAAAGAAACCCGAATTCCTAAAATCACATAAATCAGCAACATAGTTTGACAGTGGTTATAATTAAGTTTGCACTAGATTAGTATCTTAAGATAGAAATATAAATAAATATGTTTGATCAAAGAAATATAAATTGAGACATAAAAAAATTGTCACAGTTTTCAAGTGTGAATGTTTATTTTTTAAAACAAAAACTATTTTTTATCACAGTTTTCCATCAGATATTCAAGATAGAAATATTTGATGAAAAAAACGATAGGAACCCATTATGCAATGCAAGAGTGGAGACCATCTAGGATATTGTGAATGCTTAGGATAAAGCGAGGAATCCAATCGCAAAAACTAGATTGTTGTAAGCAAACAACAACAACAATGTTGGCTAACTTGTAACGTATCATTCAATTGATGGGAGGCGCAAATAAAGATCATGAAGAGTAGATAAACTTTCCTAGATATTTACCTTTAAGGCATGCCAAAACCCAAACCTATTCCTAAATTTGATTAGATTTCATTTTAGAAAATTTCAAAGAAAAGATTTATTAAATGGTTAACAGAGTTGAAAGCTTACTTTTATTTCAATAAGATCCCTTATCATCAAAAGATAAAACTTGTCATACGCAAACTTTCTTATGGTGCTAGAGAATGGTGGTTTGAATTTCTAGACTTTAGAACTCGTATTAGTATACCTTTAATTCTATCTTGGCAAGATTTGAAACAATCGTTAATTTTGAGGTTTATACAAGATGATTATAAAAAGATTTTATATCGGGTACATAAGCAATTAGATTGTTATTATTTGTCCTTTGTTCAACCTTCTAAAATAGCAAGTAAGAAAATTATGGAGGAGTTGTCGTCTCTTCAAAGTAAACAGTTTCAATATCACAATAGTGACAACAATAATATTGTTGCAAATATTAATCTAATTGTCGATGTTTTATCAACTAATACAGAAGAAGAAATCAAGAAGCTTCTAAATTAGTATGTTATAGCAATTCTAAAGATCTTGTAAAACATGGAGGGCATGGTAATTTCTAACGATTCTTCTAAAGATATTATAAAAGATTATCTTGAAGTTTCTTTAGATACAAAAGTTAAAGTATTGAAAGTCATGGATAATGATAAGATCAAGTTTGAAGTAAAAGAATGTATGAAGAAACTATAAGTGGACTTTATAGGAACAGAAAGTATAATATTAAATATAAATTTTTCTTTAGCATGCATATATCATAAATTAAAATTTGAAGTTCCCATATCAAAAATATGTTACTTCATGAATATATTAGCTACAATGCTATATTTGAAGTATTTATTCGTTTGGAGTGAAAAAGTTCAATTCGTGATAGGTAACTCAAGTCATGTTTTTTAGAAGTGGAGGGGACTAACATGGGAAAAAATTTTCAATATTATTGGTGTAATAATATTTATTGTATTATTTCATTAATGGATAAGATTTTTAGATGTTGAAAAATTTATATAAAATCTAGGATGCAGTTTGGTAAATTAGACATAACTTTTAATACGACTGTTAGATTGAGCTAAAATTTTACCAGAAGATTCTCAAAGCTTTGTTTACTATTAGGCTAAAATCTCATGATTATCTAAGATTGAAGAGGCTTTCAAATAAAAGATGGAAGTTGCACGAGATTGTTTTTATTTACCTTGTTGTACTTTGATTTTTTTTAGGACTTTTAATTTAATTATTAATTTACTAGTTAGTAATTCTTTTACTAGTTAGTAATTCTAATGCTAGATAAATTCTATTAATTAGATAAATTTTAATTAGAAATTATTTACTATAAAGAATTTTAGTTTTAATTAGGATTTCTCTTCTATAAAGATTTTAGAACTAACATAAATAAAAATGAAGTTTATTTTAAGATAAAGTCTATTATTAAGATTTTATAAAATAGAGTTTCTTTTAAATTTCGCTTAGATCTAACCTTAGAATTTAAAAACCCTAACTTTTATTCACAATATATACACGGCGGTTGATCAAACTAACCCTGGCGGTGTAGAGACTGCACTGTAAAATAGTGGTGGTAGCAACCATGCAAAAATGATCTAAGCCAAGGATCTGCAGTATAGGGCATTCAATGACCAAGAATTTCCTTCTCCCATTTCCACCAATGATAAGATCCAAACAAAGAGGCTCATGTTGTTCTGACAGTTTAAAAACCAAGGCTTCCGATGACACCCATTGTTCCACTACCTGTCAATAACAGTATTATAATTTGCAATCAAGGCCATTATCATCATCCCTGTTCTTGCTCTTAGTTAATTTTAGGGGATTATCTGCTCCAATTAGCTATTGAGCTCAAAATCAATAGCCTTCATTTGCAAAACATAATTACCATGCATATACAAACTAGAGAAACTCCGGAACAAGCTGAACCGAAGAATTCCACGGTAACTCTGCAAATTCCTTCATTTCGTTAATTCCCACTTGAGGTAAATAGGCACATTGATTCGTAATTTGCCAACGTAAGGGATTAAATAGTTTTCCACAAAAAGACTAGAAATGAAGAGCCATTTCAATAATTTAGGCTAATCAAACACATCCTGACCGTAATTATGAATGAAACAAAACGCAGGTATTTGAGATGCTATTTAGCTGTGATATCTTTCAAATCATTGCTAAATATGTACTCTGATCTCCACAGCCTAACTGCTCAGAAAATCTAATCTCCCTATTCTCCATTAGAATCACCAGAATATCTTCTTGGTCCTAAAAAAATATACTTAGTTTATCTCCTCGTATTCACAACATATACAAGCAGGTTTATGCAAAGCCTAGAGCCCTAGGACAAAGGGACAGCTGAGTCAAGGAAATGCCTGAAATTTTGTTAAGCTCACCTCACAGCTATTTATCTATTTTTCTAAGCCCCTTTTATTCAAACTTATGTATATTGTAATTTGTAAGTGATTGGCAGGGGTTTCCCCCTCCTCAAACTCTACAGAAAATGTAGGCACAACTAGAAACTCCTCATAACCACAAATAATGCAATTACCTTTCTAGTGTGTTAATAATAATTGTACGAGACGGGAGAGAGAGATGTTCAATGTTTTCTTCGAAAACAAAGTCTATCACAAGAACAAAGTAATCTTTAAGTAGTCCTAAAATCTAAACGTCCAAACATTAGTAAGCAACCATGAGTTTCAAGTGATTGCAGACATTCTACATAAGATATAGATGCTCACAGTGTCGTCTGTGGTGCATTCAAAGAATGAAAATGAAAACCATTCAAACCGACCAACACTATTCTTATGTAATACCTTTAGACAATATTGCCATCAAAATGAAAACCATCAACAAGTAGTGGATAAAAAATCCTTACTGGCCTTGTGAATGCCTGCAATTCTCCTACCTAATACCTTTAAGATGAACTGACTAACTTGGCCCCATAATGCACATGGTTTGAAAAAGCTAATGAAATTCCAGTTAGATACTTTATACCTTGAAAAGGGCCAATATTCATGATCTATGGGGATTTACTGTTCTAGGTTAGAAGCCCTACTCAAATTTAAAAGAAAATTAGGTCGCTTATGATTAAGTTCAGAATACAGTAACAATGTCATGCAGAGAACCAGCTACAGGCATCCAATTTCACAAAGTAATGTGTTCAAGTCACACATATAAGAAAGCCCTAGTTGTGCATCCGAGTGAATATACACCAAAGTGCAATTAAACCCATCAAATGGTGGTTTAAAAGCACATTCAGCCAATGCTTGAATAGTAATAACTTTTTTCAGCAATGAACTCTAATCCATCCATAGAAATATTTTTAAGATAGTGACATCCTAGTCCATTGTATTCTAGACAATGGGGAGACTACTGAATGCTTCTGTAAACAGCCATGAGGTGATTCTTAAGAATAAGCAAACCGTGCAGTAATATTGTCTAAAAGAGAGTTTTCATGAGCTGTACTAGAAACTCATGTTTAACTAACACGTTTATCTCCCATAGTCCCTAATTTCCTTTCCATCAGCCCTAAACCTTCCTAAAAGCGTAACCAACATCCATACAATATAATAACACTATCTTTTCGTTCTTCAACTCTAGCCATATCAAGGGCAGCATGGTTTGAAAAAGCTAATGAAATTCCAGTTAGATACTTTATACCTTGAAAAGGGCCAATATTCATGATCTATGGGGATTTACTGTTCTAGGTTAGAAGCCCTACTCAAATTTAAAAGAAAATTAGGTCGCTTATGATTAAGTTCAGAATACAGTAACAATGTCATGCAGAGAACCTGCTACAGGCATCCAATTTCACAAAGTAATGTGTTCAAGTCACACATATAAGAAAGCCCTAGTTGTGCATCCGAGTGAATATACACCAAAGTGCAATTAAACCCATCAAAATGTGGTTTAAAAGCACATTCAGCCAATGCTTGAATAGTAATAACTTTTTTCAGCAATGAACTCTAATCCATCCATAGAAATATTTTTAAGATAGTGACATCCTAGTCCATTGTATTCTAGACAATGGGGAGACTACTGAATGCTTCTGTAAACAGCCATGAGGTGATTCTTAAGAATAAGCAAACCGTGCAGTAATATTGTCTAAAAGAGAGTTTTCATGAGCTGTACTAGAAACTCATGTTTAACTAACACGTTTATCTCCCATAGTCCCTAATTTCCTTTCCATCAGCCCTAAACCTTCCTAAAAGCGTAACCAACATACATACAATATAATAACACTATCTTTTCGTTCTTCAACTCTAGCCATATCAAGGGCAGCACAACTATTAAGCTTAACTAAATTTCAACATCTCCATCTCTAATTGACCAACAACGAGCAGTAGAACACGGATTTATGCGTGTAATTATCAATCTCTCCAAAATTGCGTGATTCAATAATTAAAATGCATAAAATTAAACTCAATAAAAACAAATAATTCATCGATAACCGATCCAATCAAGCAATTAAAATTTTCAAAACTGATCTTCAAAACTCCAAATCAAACTAAAAAAACCTCAAATAAACAGATTGAACGTGTATTTCCAACCCAAACAAACATGATAATCCATACAAAATATCAAATCCACATCAAACCGTAGTCAACACAAAACCACATGATTAAAACACAACAAACTTCTCTCTATTTCTTATTTTTCCCTTTACCTCCTCCCGAAGATTCCCCTCCCGCCGCCTGTGCTGCCTTCTTCGCCGCCTTTTCTTGCAGCGCCTTCGCGTCTCTACAAAAATAAATGCAAAAAATCTTGAAATTTAACCAAAACTAAATTTAAAAAAATGTAAAAAAAAATAGAGGAACCGATCAACCTTTCACGACGCTGTTCAGGAGTCAAACCGTCATCCTTGCCTTTGTTTACTTTGTTACCGCCACGAGCTTGAGCTCTCTCGCGATCTTTTTCTCTTTGATTTCCGCGTGAAAATTGAATCAAAGAAACAAAATTAAAAAAAAAAAACAAAAACAAAAACCTGCAGGAAATAAAAGAAAAATCAAGAGATCTAAAATTAGATAAGAAAAATGAAAAGGATATGAGTCATGATTCTTGCGCTGCTGTTGCTCTTCCGCGGAGACGGAGAGATTATGTTTTCCGATTTGTTAGAGAGAGACTTTGCTACGCAGAGCTAAGAGCAATAGAACGACAAAATGTGAATTTTTTTTATTATTTTATGTTTTAGAAGAAAGGGAAGGAAGTGGAGAATCGAGAGCCTTTTTTTTTTTTTGTTGAGAACTTGAGAATCGTGAGCGTGGATATTTCATGATTGGATAATAATAATAATAATAAGAATTAGTATTATTATTATTATGATTATTATTATTATTATTATTATGTATAAATTGATTCGAATATTTATTTTAATATTATTATTATTATAATAATAACAACAACCACAACATTAAAAGTTTTTGTCTTTTTTTATAGCAATGACCATTAAAATAATAATAAAAAATATTTTAGTTAGTAGATTTTATTGACACATTCTATAACAGTAAACATGAACGGTGAAATCCCAAGTTTTTTTTACTTGAACATCGAAATTATTAAAACTTTTTTTATTTCACATTTAGTTTTTTTAATTTTATAATTTAATATTAAATTTACTAAGTATTGAATTTTATAATTTATTTTAATTTATTTTTTATGAAATTATCACAGTCTCATAAACTGAGTTGTGAGTTTTACGGGTTAGTTGTGTTGACTTGGTTTATTTTTTATCATTTTTTAATTTTTTTTCTCAATTTTATCCTCGAACATTGGGCTGATCGGAAGTTGAGTTTCATAATTGTTTCTCATTTTGCTTTTTATGTGGTTATCATGGTCTCATAACTTAGATAATGAGTTTTGCGAGTTAGTCAGGCCGACTCGAGTTTAATTTATCTTTTTTTAATTGAATTGTTTTTTTCAATTTTATTTTTTAATATTGGGTTGATTAGAAATTGAACTTTATAATTTATTTATTTTTTCTTTCTATAAAAATGTCTTAGTCTCCTAACTCGAGTTTGGCAGGTTAACCCGAGTTGACTCGGATTACTTTTTATCCTTTTTTATTTGATTTTTTCTTTTCAATTTAATCATTCAACATTGAGTTGATTGAGAATTGGACTTTGTTTTTATTTTCTATGAGGTTATCACAATTTTATGACTTGGGTTGTGAGTTAGCCTGGTGATTGGGGTTTTTTAATCCTTTTTTTAGTTGAAATTGTTTCAATTTCATCCTTCAATATTGGATTGATTGGGAATTGAGCGTTATAATTTATTTTGATTTGTTTTCTATGGGGTTATTCTAATTTCATGACCTAGTTTTGGCAGGTTAACCGGGGTTAGCTCAACTTAATTTTTTAGTTGAATTTTGTTTTCAAATTCTTTCTTCAATATTAGGTTGATTGAGAATTTGGTTTAATGTTTATTTTTTATTTGCTTTCTATAGGGTTATTAGAGTCTCAAGACCTGGTAACGAGTTTAGTAGATTAACACAAATTGATCTAATATGTTATTATTTCAATATTTAAAAAAATATATCGTTTTGATTTTTTTAGTTAAACTAAATTGTTATTGATCATCTGGGTTGTTTTTAGACCTTTCAAGTCAACCAAGTCAATTATCATATAGTTTTAAAAAATTCTAATAAAAAAACACATTAAAAACACCAAGAAAGTTTTTTATGTCTAAGAAAAACTTCATCCGACTCGGAGCATAGCACGGACAATGATCTAGTACTAGCTATTTGACCCTTGAATAATGTTTTCTTTTCCTTTCCTTTGTTTTTCTTTTTCCCAGTATATAGTTTTTTTTTCAAATTAACCCTTTAATATTAAGTTTATTGGAGATTAAGCTTTATTTTTTTAATTTACTTTTTATAAGGTTATATTGGTCTCATGACCTAGACTGTGGGTTTAACTGGTTGATTCGAGTTTTTTTTCCTTTTCCTGATAATTTTTTTTTCTCAATTTCATCTTTTGATATTGAATTGATTCAGAATTAAGTTTCGTTGATTTGTTTCAGATTGATTCAAAATTAAATTTGTTATTTGTTTCAGATTGATTTATATAAGGTTGTTCTCATCTAATGACTCATAGGTTAACCCGGGTTAACTCGAGTCTTTTTTATGTTCTTTTGTAATCTGTTTTTCAATTTTAATTTTAATTTCATCCTTCAACATTTGGTTTATTGGAACTAAACTTCGTAGTTTTTTTTTTCAATTTATTTTTTATGAGGTCATCTCAGTTTCATGACCTAAATTGCGGGTTTAACGAGTTAACTCGGTTGGCTTGAGTTTTTTCTCTCTTTCCTAATTGACTATTTTCTCAATTTCATCCTTAAACATTGGATTGATTGGGAATTAGGCTTCATGATTTATTTTAATTTGCTTTCTTTGAGGTTATCATCGTCTCACTACTTAAGTCACAAGTTTAGCGAGTTAAACCAAGTTAACTAAAGTTATTTTTTTTTTACCAAAAAAAATTCAATTCCATCTATCAACACTAGGGTGATTAAGAGTTAGGCTTCATAATTTATTTCAATTTTATTTATATTGAATTATCTTAGTCTCATGACCTAGGTAACGAGTTTGGTAGGTTAATCTGGGTTGACTCAAATCATTTTTTTTTCAATTTCATCCTTCAATATTGAATTTATTGGAAATTGAACTTCATAATTTATTTTAATTTACTTTATATAGGGTTATCATGGTCTTATGACCTAGCATGCGAATTGACTGATTAACCTGACTTGATCCGAATCGATCTTATATGTTGTTATCTTAGTGTGTGTGTGTGTGTGTAATCTAATCTTGAATATTTATTTTTAATCAAACTATATTTTTACCGGTTATCTAAGTTGTCTTTAGACTTGTCAAATCAACCATATCATATCAGGTCAATCCCCACACGATTAAAATTTTTTTTTCCTACTAGAAAAAACCAGTAGCAATGCTTAAAAAAATTTTATGTTAAAAAAATATTTAATTTAACCAACAATGAAACACAAGCCAATAAACTAGTTATTACTTAAGTCTCTTTCAATATTGAAAACAAAAGGAAAATGAAATTTCATTAATTTAAATCCGTTTATTGTTATTAAGAATAACTCTTAAATGAATTACTTAAATTAGCCAAAACTAATACGTCTTGGGAAAACAATGTCCATACAAACTTATAGGTATTGTTGACTGGAATTATATAATGACAATTTCACCATCCCCATCAAAAACAAACTTATAAGTATTGTTGACTGAAATTATATAATGACAATTTCACCATCTCCATCAAAAATCATTAAATTGACTATTGAAGGCAGTGATGTCTTTTTACAAAGTACATTAATCATTATTAGATTGATTAGAAATAAATAAGTCCTTTTATATTTTAAAAGTACTGTAAAACAATCAAAATATTTTTAAAAGCAAAAATTATAAATTAGCATCTAGAGGTTTTTTTTTCTATTTTCATACTGGTTTTTCCGTTATAATTAGGTTGGATGAAGGGCTATTTGATATTTTATTAAATATAAAATATAATTATAAAAACAAAAGGTGGTTGATTCATGTGGGAGGTGCTTATGCTTTTTTGGTAGCGTATGCGACATCTCTTTACAGTAAAAACAAACCAAATTTTATCATGTCATTAGAATCATCACAATATCCTCTCTTTTTTTGGGACAAAACATGGCAGCTTCAGAGGGGCAGTGCAATGTCAGTAGCCTTTTTTTTCTTCTCCTCCTCTAGAAAATCGCATTGGTCATTTGGTCCTTCTTTTGATTTCTAATTATTGTTATTGGTCTTTTTATAAAATTTCAATTTATTTTCAATTTCATCATTCAATCTCAATTTATTTTTAATTTCAATTTCACTCTTTAATAAAAAATTTACATTTATTTTTTATTTCAATTTCGATCTGCATTCTTTTGATTTTTTTTTGTTAAAATAATTTTTCTTTTCAATTTCACCCTTCAATAAAAAATAAAATTCATTTTTTTATTTTAACTTTTATCCTCATTTTTTTAATTGCTATTTTTTAATTTGGATCCTTTTGTATAATTAAATTTTTTTTTCTAATTTTATTCATTAACATTTGATTAATTAGCAATTGGGCTTTAAGGTATTTTCAAACAGGGTGTTTCTAGTCTAATTATGGGATCATGGATTTGAAAAGTTAATGTGTGTTGACATATATTTTTTTTTACTCATTTTATTTGCAGCTTTCATCATTTAATATTGAGTTTCTTTAAAAACAAAAAATAGGCTTAGTGATTTTCTTTGTTTTCTTTTCTATCGGGTTATTTCAATCTCAAGACTTGAGCCATGAGTTTAACGGGTTAATCCAGGTTTGCTCTACTCTTATTACTCGAGATACAGATTTGTTATGTTAACTCAAGGTTGACCCGGGCTATTTTTTTGTCTTTTCATATTCAATTGGCTGAAAATTGAGATAAATCAATTGTCTTCTTATGAAAAAATATTTTTTCATTAGGTTATCATGATCATTTTTTAAATTTGATCCATTTGTTTGCGTTGCTTTTTTTTTATCATCTACCATTGCTTTTTTTATCATTTTTAAATTATTCGTGTCTTCTACCATTGCTTTTTTTATCATTTAATTAAAATAATAACTTCTTTATTTAACCTAATCAGGTCTATACCCAAGTCGTAGGTTTTTTTTTCAATTTTAAAACGTGTTTGCGGCACCTAAACATCACTTTTTAAGTAAAAAAAATATTTCAGCCTGGTGCTTATGTATCTAAAACAATAAATTAAAAAGGTTATCATTATATCCAAGATTTTTTTATTCGTGTCTTCTAAAATCTTAAAAATAAAAGGACACAAAAATATCTATTTTTGTAACAAGGGTGATATTTAGAAAAGTAAAACATAGTAGTATAACAGGTGGAAGCGATCAAATTAATAATAGACATCTCCACACAGGAATATAAAAGAGCTAATTTTATTAATAATAAATTTATTTTTAAAATTATGAGTTAAAATATTTCAATGTCTTAAAAGACAATATCCATCGATTTTACAAGCATATCTGTGGAGAAATTAATTTAATCTGTGATAAAATCATAACCTTTATAACAAAGAAAACCTGTTTGGTTGGCTGCCGTTTCCACTTCATGGGCACTTGGGTTCGCCCTCTTGTGTTTTCATATCTCTGTAGCATGGACACTCATCCTTGTGACCATATGTGCCTGAGGGAACACACAAGCATTTTTTGCAGCAATAGTTGCAGAAGAAAGTGCATGCACTCTTGTGTGAGGTTGCTGAGCACCGGACATCGCAGGCTTCTGGGCAATCTGGAAATCATATGTTTTTGAATCATCGTTATTATTAGGTAATAAGAATGTAGATCATCTTTTCAAAACCTTGTGAGAATGGAGAGCATACCTTGCAATTTAACAGATCCCTCGCCGCCAGCCTATTTAGATCAAAATCAATCAAATATGTTAGTATGAAATTAAGATTTAATTAGTTGAATAAAAAAAAAACCCTATTATTCAAATCCTTGTTCAAGGCTTCTTCTTCTCCTAAAATATTTCAATTGTAATATGTATGATACAAAAATAAATGGGTAAATTACAACACCTCCTTGAGGTATTGCACAAATAATAAAGATCACCTAAAGGTTTGAATTAACATTTGAAAAAAAAAAACCCCTTTATATTAAAAAAAAACATATTACAAAAACCTTCTTTTAGCCCTATATATATATATATATAAACACACCCAAAATACCCTTAATTAATATTAAAAAATAGTTAAATAAATAATTTTAAAACTAAATAAAGAAAAAAAAGGGATATGGACCATGCATGCATATGGTTCTTTTTCAGTAGATGAACAATGTTAGGTTCCCTATTTAATTTCATTCAATTTTTTTTGGAGTTTCCTTTTTAATATTCTTTCTCTAATTTCAAAATTTCTTAATTTAAGTGTTGTTTTTTTTTCTAAATAACAAGTACATATGGGTAGGTGGGATATCGTAGGGTTCAAAAGGAGAATTCTATATGAAAATTTCAACGAGTGGGGATTTTTGTCAAATGTTCAAAATTTTAAATGATATCTATAATTTCGTAATACCTTATGATTTCATTCAAAATAAGTAAATAAATAAAAGGTAAGTAAATCACAAAATGATAACCCTAGGAGCGCGCGTACGGCTTGCCATGAGGTGGTTGTCGCCCTTCAAACGTTTTCTAAAGTTATTTTTAACACTTAAATTTATGACTTATTTTAAATGGACCCTTTAATTAGAAATTAATCTTGACCCTTTAATTGAAGGGTTCATTCAATTGATTGGCCCCTTTAAAAGTTTTCTTAGAGTGTGTTTGGTATTGTTGTTGTGGTTGTGGTTGTGGTTTTAAAAAAGTTGTTTTATAAAAAGTACTTTTAGTTGAGGTTGATTTGGAAAAATATATATTTGGTTAAAACTGTGGTTGAAATTGAGGTTGAACAAAAAGTAATTTAATGTGTTTGGTTAAAAAAATGCTTTTCAAATTGAGGTTATAAAATAATTAAAAAATATTTTTAATTTAAATATTGTAGATTTAACTACTATTATTACATCATGAAATAAATAATATTGATATCAAATATTTTTTATTATTCCATTAAACTATATGCAATGTCATCACATACAAAATATATCCAACAATAACTATATTTTTCATGGTTTCTTAAGCACGCAACAACAAAAACTGAATTTTGTGTTACGTCATCCAGCGATCTCCTTCTAATTTTTTGAATAAAACACAATTAAAATAAATATATAACCTGAATTTTTTTTAACTAGGTCGGACCTGGCAAGAACATAATTGGAATTGCGATCAAATTCCACAAATGCTACATCATCATGGGATATCCTTCTAATTTATATAGTGTTATTAAATAATATTAAATACTAATTTTTCGAGTAAAACTTAATATTAAATAGTATATGGTAATTACAAAAAAGTCCAAGGAAAAACATAGGTTTGCATGTGTACTATACGCGCATAGAAAAAGAAGAGTGCTAACAAGTGAGAGAAAGAAAACTGACTTGTGAGGTTTCAATAACAAAGGCCATGGCAACAAGGAGAATGAGAGCAGCAGAGAGGGAGAAAGAGAGCTTAGCCATGGTTCCTTGATCTGATCTGTTCTCTCTAAGATTATGAGGTTGACAAGGCAAGAAGGCGTCTTGGGTTGGTCTCCATGGGCATACTTCTGTACCTATTTATAATAACAGACTTCAAAGTACGTAACGTGAAAAATATTCATATTCATCCTATTATAGAAATTAATTTATACGGATAAATTTGAAATTTTAAAAGATTTTGTGAATAATAGATTGCTATGAAAATTAGCAAATATAAAACGTTCCTATTTGGACATAAATCTTGTATGGTATAGATTTTAACTACATTAATTACAAAATAATTAAGTACATCCACTACTAGAAAACCGATAAATACAAACAGAAATACCGAGGGAATATTTCTATCGGTAAATTTTCGAGGGATTTTACCGACGGAAATATTCCCTCGGTATATACTAGGGGAATTACGGTGGGAAAAAAATTAAAACAAAGCAAAAAAAATGATGACGTGTCAGGATTTACCAGCGAAATTACCGACAGAATTTATTCCATCGGTAAATCTGTTGGTAAACTTGTTTACACTGTTCATCATGTCAATTACAAAGGGAATCACCGACGGACAAAATCCGTCGGTATTTTCCAGAGAGCTCTAGAACTGTTCACTTTTCAATTGCACTGTTAATTGTTGTTTTTTACGGACAAAATCACTGGCGGAATGAAAAGTCGTCGGTGTTATTTGGTGGTTTTCTGAAAAAATTCAATTGATTTAAAATTTTCATTTAAATATTACAGACGGAATCACCGACAGACTGAAAAATCATCGGTAATTGTTGGCGGTTTCTGAAAAAATTTTACGAAATTAAAAATTTAAATTAAATATTACCGACGGAATAATTAAAAAATATTAATATTCAATTATCCGTCAGTAAATTCGTCGCTAACACACCCCAATAAAAAGCTTGAGTCCCTTTATTTCACAAGAGATAGACTTATTTCTTCTTCTTCTATTACTTCTTCTTCTTCTTCTTCTTCTTCTTCTACTTCTACTTCTACTTCTTCTTCTTCACTATATGTAAAAAACATCAATATCTATTTCTTTCTCTTCTTTTCTCTCCTCATCTCCTTCTCTTTTCCTCCATGCTCGGGTATGTCTTCTTCTTCTTTCTTCTTTTATCCTCTTAGTTTTTTTTAATTAATATGATATACGAAATTTTTTTCTCTCCTTAGCTTCACTTGCAACTACATTAAGGTACGATTTTTCTTCTTTTTTCATGATTTTTTCACTATATTTGTTTTTTTATTTTTAATTGTTTTGTTATTAATGATTGTATAAATGTTGTTGTGAGATTTGTTTTTTCACATGAGATCAATTTTTAGTTGATTTATTTATAGGATTTTTAAATTTTTAGCAATTGCAACTTTATTTTTTTCATATGAATTTTTTTAGTTGAATTTATTTTTTTGTTTTATTTATTTGTTACAAATTTGTTTGAGTTGATTTCTTATTTTTTTTCAAGCATTTTGAGTATATATTATACAGTGTTGATTTATGTTAATTTTATTATTTTATAATTTTATAAAATGAATTTTTTTAAAATGTTTTTAAATAATTACCGACGGAATTGCCGATGGAATTTCCATCGGTAATTCCGTCGGTAAATCTGTTAGTAATAAAAAATTATTACTGAGGGATATACCAACGAAATGAAGCGGGTAATTTCATTTTTTTATTTCCGACGGACAAAAAATTACCGATGAATGATTCACCGACGGAGCATTTTCCCCCGGTGATTCCGTCGGTAAATTAATTACCGACAGAATATGTGTCTTACGCTGACGGAAAAATTCCATCGGTAAAACTGTTAAATCTTGTAATGATCAAACTTTCTATAATTTAAAAATAGAACAAAAACATTAACGGAAAAGTTAAATCATGTGGGAAAAATATTAATGTAATTTCTCTCATAAAACACCGTGGATTACTACAATATTTTTTTTTATATTTGGTTTCAAATATAATTAAAAAAAAAAACCAAACTATATGATGCTTTTAGTTGATCACATCTTCCTCATTTTTCTTTTAATTTTTTTCACCTAAAATCACATCTTTTCATTAACCCATTTTCGTTATTGATTAAATTTATAGAAGAGAAGAGATCAAAGAATTATGGAGTTGACAAAAGATAGAGAGAGGTGAGGCACTTCGAAGAACAAAAAGGGCAGAGAGAGGGCGAAGATCATGCTGGTGGACCGGTGGTGGTGTCCAACTGTTCTCCTTCTTTTTCTAATCTAGGCCAAAAGAAGAAAGAGGAGGGGAAAAGGTGTGAAACCTAGATATTATAAAAAAGAGAAGGAAGATGGAGAAGACTAAGCCGCGGAGAAAAAAGAGGCTTGCTAAGGATGGTGGTGCTGGTGGTGATTCTTCTACCATAGCGCGGAAGATGTCATCTATAGAAGGAAAAAAGCGTGTTGTTTGAAATCCTGACTCCAGTGTATGCCATTAATGATAGTATTTCGGTCATGGGTTTGAAAATTTTCAATGCTTTATGAGAATGGGCATGTTCGTTGTGGAGAAGATCTTACTCCCATAAAGAAATAAAGAAAAGATATCAAAAGCAAGCATCAACAATACATTATAGAAATAGTTGGTGAATGAATCTGAGAATTGACAGTGTTTGCTTAAAATTTATATCCTTGTTGAATTGTGTTGACAGATTATTTTTTTCTCATTATTATTGAATGATTGATTCTATTTAGTATGACTGGTATAATTTTGTTTTTAGAGAGTTTGTTTCTTGAGCGGGGAATTTTAGATCTTCGCCATTTTAGTTGAACTGCAAGTTCTTCAACAAAATGAAACAAAATCAACAGCCAAAATGAATCAGCTGACAAAATCAAACCTTAATTTCCTCCCCAATTTTTTCACCCCAGGCTGTTAATGGGCAAATAGTTTGGGGATGTTGCAATTTCATTTGAAACCCTCGCTGCACGACCTTATTTCAACCGTATCAACTTTGAATATGCTTGGTAGTTTAGTAGCGGTTACTTTTCAAATAATTTTTTATGCCGAAAAGCATGCCAATGATTTTTTTTATTTTTTAAAAATTATTTTTGACATCAACATATTAAAAAGATTCAAAACATACAAATCATATTAAATTTTAATTAAAAAAAATTTAATTTTTTTAGAAATGCGATTTGCACCCACCTTTCCAAATGGTTTCTTCCACCAACAACATCGACAGCAACAACCATGAAGGCAGCCTAATAAATATGCTTTTAATTTTTGACTTCTTGACTAATTTACTTTTTGTGCTTGATTTCTATGTTTGAATAATTGGTTTCCTTGATTTTTGAAAATAATTAGCGGGTTTGTTTATTTATTTGCTCTTGAAGGTTTGGTTAAAAGAGGAGGAAAGGGCTAAAGAGAGGGAGCTAGATGGATTGTTGCTACCCACCCTAAAGTTTCTGTTGGTGATTACCTATTTTTTTTGTTTAATTTTATTTCATGTTAATTCAATTTTAATTTTTATTATATCCAATTTTTTTTTGCTTAATGTGATGTGAGTTGTGCTGATATCTTAACTAATTAGGTGTTGATCCAGAGTAGATTGTCTGTGAATTCCTTAAATGGTAAAATGTTGGAGTCTTTTTAGTAAATCAGACAAACTTTACAGGGTTTAGATGTTTATATGTCATTTGTCTCTGTATTATATAGTTATGAGTAATGTGATATGCTTGCATACTTATTAGTTTTGCAACTTATGCTTTGTTTGGTTAGAGGTTCCTCCTCCAACAACGAAGCGCAGGTGTATCTAGAGGTGATCATTTTCGGTTTGGTTCGGTTTTTATTTAAAAAAATAACCAAACTGAAATTTAAAAAAAAGCTGAAACCAATTCAAACCGACCGGTTTCGGTTCGATTCAGTTTTTAGGACAAAAACCGGTTCCAGCCGGTTTGACTCGGTTTTTTTCCGGGTTTTTTTGGTTTGGGTTTGGTTCTGTTCGGTTTTTTCGGTTTCAGGCTTATAAAACCGGAACCGAACCGGTTGATTTTTTCAAAATTTTAATCGGTTTTTTTTCACAGTTCGGTTTTTTCAATTTTTTTCCGGTTTTCTCGGTTTAATCGGTTGTTTCCTGTTTATGAATTCTTTTTTTTTATTCATTGTTTTTGTTTTCTTGCTGCGCCAATTCTTCTTTTTTGCTCATTATTTTTGTTTTTCTTACTGTGCCAATTCATAGATTATATAAAAATAAAAATATGCACCGCCTATCTGATAAGAAAAATGAGGTTGTTTCATGTACTCCTATATATATATATACCCACAACCATCTTTCAAATAAATTATAAAGTCTTTCAAACATCTCCTTATGCTTGGAAACAAAGTAAAGAAATTTTTGAGTGAATTAGAGGAAAAGAGAGAGAGGGATGTGCCAGTAATTTGACCAAGTTGTTTGCGCAGAAGGTGTGAAAAGTTGTAAAACAACAAGTTATTGGATTTTCATGCTTGAATTTTCAAATTAATTGCAAGTTGGGTTTCAAGGATTTAAAATGCCCCATGACGTGTTTTTCTTCAGTTTTCTAATGCATATGTGCTTCTCCTTCTTCCTCTTCTTCTTCTTCTTCTTCTTCACATTCTTTTGTTGGATTTTAATGAACATCTGGTATTAAAATTCAATGAGGTAATTCTCACAAGTTTGTATTCATATCCAGAGTTTTTTTCCCACAGGAATGTGATGCTTTTTAACCAAGTTGACAGTGAGGGAATTTCAGGTATCAACTAAACTCTTTTTCTTTTTTCTATGGGATTATCTCGATTATATGTCGAGGCTATAAAGTTAGCGAGTTAACCTGCAATGAATTAAATTTTTTTTTATTATTTTTTTAATTATTATTTTTTTAGTTTCACCTCTCAACATTGAATTGTTTGATAACTAAACTTCATGGTATTATTCAATTTACTTTTGACGAGCTTCATAGATTATTTTTTTTATATTATCAGTTTTTTTGTTAGTTTATTTATTTTCATTGTATTTTTTTATTTATATTATTTAAATTAATTGAGTTTCTTAAACCAACATGAATTAATGAATGGAATCTCATACTTTCTTTAAAAAACAAAATTAGAAACACTCGCATCTTCTACATAATTTTTTTTATGCTGGAAAAGGACTTTATCAGATATTACAGCTGTCTCATCCTTTTACTATTAAACCAAATGAATTCAATGAACAGCTGTGTTATTATACACAGAATCATCTTTCACTCTTTAAAATTAAGCAACTGAACATAAAGTTGTTCATCGAACACTTATTTTCACTATTTTGCTTTAAATTAAAATAGTAAAAAAGCAGAAAAGGAGAGACAAACATACTCTTAAATATAGAAAAGAGAAAGTATTGATAATTTTTTAAAAGGGAAAAGGGTTGATAATGTCTCAGGATCTCGAATTAAAAATAAATTTTACATAAAGTAATAGGGTCCACATGCTACACAAAATCAACAAAAGATTAAAATCTCTCTCGAACTCCTCAAAAATAGAATTTTAATATCATTAATCTTAATTAAACCCATAGTTTTCATACCTTACCAGCGGCTAGTCCGGGTTCCGGGTTTTGATCGGGTTATCAGATTACCCGATTAATTATTTTTAAAAAAAATTAAAACAATATCGTTTTAGTAAAAAAAAAAAACCAATGGGTTACAACCGGGTTTTGACCGGGTCTTGCCGAGTCACACCAGGTTTTTCTTTCCTTTATTTTTCTTCAAATCAACCCGATTTCAACCCCAAGCTGGATTTCAAAACTATGATTTTGTATGTACACTCTTTTAGGAGTAATAAAATATTATAATACTAAAAAGCAAGCCCACTTATCATGTTTCGCACGTGCTGAGTCTCGGTGTTGGTCTCATGACAAGTCACCTTGTATGTTTTGTTTAAGAAAACTCAGGTTTAAATTAGCATCATAGTTCTTTATTGATGGTAATTCTATATTAGGTTATTCATTATAAAAGTATTTTAAACTTTAATTTTTTTATATAAGTACAATAAAATCCTTTTAGATTTATTTGTTATAGACATTAACAAAAACTAAAAAATATAAGTTTTATCATTGTTCACATATGAATAGTAAACTTCCTCCTTTAAAAAAAAATATTTTTTCAATTGTATTATTTCATGCTTTAATTATATGAAATTAACCTCCAAATTAAAACACATAGAAAATGCATGGTTCATTCTAAATTCATGATAATTTTTATTATGATCTAAAAATTTATTTTATTTATTTTTCAGATCTCAAATTAAACAAACGAGGTATAAAATAATTGTAAAATAGCAAAAAAAAAAAGTTGGTTGTTACCATACCAACAACCAAAAAAAAAACGATAGATTTCATTTGACGAGAGAAGTTCAATTGCAGTGAATGTTTTTAAGGTACTAACACACCAGCCCACTCAGGTCTGTGTGCTTAGACTGACCTGTTTTTTTTTAAAAACTTCAACATTGAGTTTTTATTTTATTTTATTCTCTAATATTAAGTTTATTTTAAATTTATTTTTATTTTTTTAATTATATAATTAAAATAAAAAATGTTACCGATCCCATTAGAATTCATAACTCAGGTCACATGTTTAATAAATTAACTCGAATTAACTAGAATTTATCCAATATATCATTGTTTCAATGTAAAAAAAAAATATATGAGGTTCAATTATTAATTTTAAAAAAGTCAAAATATTTTTTTAATGGTAGGAAGTAAACTAGCAATATTATAAGAAACAATTAAAAGATTTGAGTAAAAAACATTGTTTATATAAACAACAATGTATTATCTCGATTTTTTTTTCATTTGCATTGTTTTTTTATTGGGTCCTCCAAACTTTTTTCTTCCCCTCGCTAGCTTTATATATATTACTGCTTTCCATTTAACAATTATAATTTGGTTTTGAAAAATTAATTATTAGTAAGTCATGAAACAATATTTGAAATTATAAATATTTGAGACAATATGAGATAAAATAGATATAAAAAATAATAAAAATACAACATAGAAAAAATACACAATTCACCATAGATTATAATAGTTACCCATAGTTTTTTTTAAAAAAAAAAATTGTCTATTGAATTTTTTTTAATTTTCTTGTCAATAGATATAAAATTTAATTTAATTTATTAAAATCAATTAAAATTTTAAGAATTCACTGAAACAAATATTCATCTATTTTTTTATAAGAAATATATAACATCTCTATCTTAATTTTTTGAATCAATTTTTAGTGGGAATCAACATATTTATTATTATTTACTATCATATATAATTCTTATTTTATTTTATTAAATATACATATAAATTTTTTAGTTTTCAATAAAAAAATTTGATGGTAAACATTGAAAAAAACGTTCAATTGTGTATTGTAGTGCATTAAATAAATTAGATAGTGTTTGATATTTAGGTAGCAATTACTTTTAAAAAAAAATTATTTAAAAATATATTAAAATAATATTTATTTTATTTTATTTTTGACATTATTATATTGAAGTGATCAAAAATAAAATAAAATAATTTAATTTAATTTAAAATAAAATAATTTAATTGTTTTAAAAAAACCACGCAATAGTCTTAGAATCCGTTTGCACTGCGTTCTCAAAAAATTTATTTATTTATTTATTTATTTTACTAAAATTTAATATGATTTATATATTTTGGATCATTTTAATATATTAATATCAAAAATAATTTTTTAAAAATAAAAAGATTATAAACATAAATTTTAATATAAAAATTTATTTAAAAAACAACAACATCATTCTCTTTTAGTATAAACAATATGCGGTAACCGGAGTGCAGTATAGCCCACCAAGGGCTAGCCCTCAAATTTCAGCCTGTGCACCTTAAATGCTTGCAATAAAAAAAAAAAAAAAAAAACTGTAGTCCTATTTTTGAGAGGTAAAAGTAAACCCTAGCATTCTCGATTTCCCCCCAAATACCTCTGTTATTTTCACTTTCACCCTCAACTCCTCTTGTTTTCCTGTAGCGCCAAGGCAAGCAGCAGTACAGTTTTCCTACAAGACCAAAGGGTGCACCAAACACAACCCTTTCTCTTTCGTACTCTGTTTCTCTTCTTTCCTATTGAATCCCAATCAATTTTCCTCAGGAACCCCTCAATTATTTACTCAAATAAAATTTATTATTTGAATCTCTGTCCCTCTTTTTCCTCTACTGGTTTTGAGGTAAATCCCTACTTCTCTATCTGTCTTTTCTTTTCTGGGTTTTAGCTTTTACGCTGAATTTGATTAGGCTTGGTATTATTAGCTCTTGTTTAACTTGTAATGTTTTACTTGAAAAGATTCTTGCTTTGCGCTGTTTAATCCAAATCCTCATCTGGGTTCTCTTCAAAATTAGGATTTTTATTAGTGGATAGTGAATTTAGATGGATGGCTGTTTTTTCCTTATTGGTTTATTTTCTTAGAGTTATCTTTTTTGTTTCTGTTCTTTGATGTTTAAAATTGTTATTCAAGTTGTCTGTGGTATGGTGGATTGGTTTTATAGTGTTGTCTGGTTCAATTTGGGCTGTTGTTGACTGTTATGGTGTTGTTCTTTGAATTGTTGGTTTGTTTTGGCAGTGTTCAATGTTTTTATTTTAATGGATTGCTTTTAGGGACCAATGGGGAAAAGGGCTAATAAGAAAAAGACTCGGCCACTGCAGAAGGAGAAGCGGGTTGCTGGCCATTCTCCCAAGAGTGTGCCTCAACAAACAAATCTCAATGTTGAAGATGTTGATGGGGTTACCATAGTGAAAGAGAGAAAATTGTGTCCTCACTTTGACAAGGGTTTTGATGTAAACAAATTGTCAGAGAAAATTAGTTCTTCGGATTCTTTTAGGTGTGAGGATTGTCGAGAAGCTGTTGGTGATAGGAAGGGGGCTAAGGGGAAGGGTAAACAAGTTAAGAAGAAAGGAAGTGGTTCGATTGATTCAAAGTCAGAGTCAAAAGCCATTTGGGTTTGTTTAGAATGTGGGCATTTAGCATGTGGAGGAATTGGTTTGCCAACAACTTCTCAGAGCCATGCAGTTCGTCATTCCAAGCAGAACCGTCATCCTTTGGTCTTCCAATGGGAAAACCCTCAACTTCGATGGTGCTTCCCGTGCAATACTCTAATTCCTGCTGAGAAAACAGGGGAAAATGGTGAGAAAAAAGATGCAGTGTTTGAGGTTGTAAAGATGATCAAGGCGCAATCGTCTAAAGAGTCATTGGCGGATGTTGAGGATGTGTGGTTTGGAAGAGGCAGTATTATTAGTGAACTTAATGCAGAAGGCACCATGACAATTGGCTTAGAGGGAAGAAGTGGTCATGTGGTGAGAGGCTTGGTTAATCTTGGGAACACTTGCTTCTTTAATTCAGTCATGCAGAATCTTCTAGCTATGAACAAGTTGCGTGACTACTTCTCAAGTGAAGAGGCATCTTTTGGACCTTTATCAAGTTCTTTAAAGAAGCTATTCACTGATCTAAAAGCTGAGACTGGTTTTAGGAATGTAATCAATCCGAAATCCTTTTTTGGGTCAGTCTGTTCCAAGGCTCCCCAATTTAGGGGGTATCAGCAGCAAGATAGTCATGAATTGCTGCACTGCTTACTTGATGGGCTGTCTACTGAAGAGTTGACTGTTAGAAAGCGAAGAAATGCTTCCGAGGAAGATGGCATTCCTCCAAAACATGGTCCTACATTTGTGGATTCTGCTTTTGGGGGGTTGATTTCTAGCACTGTTTGTTGTGTAGAATGTGGGCACTCCTCAACCGTGCATGAGCCGTTTCTAGATCTCTCACTTCCAGTTCCAACTAAGAAACCTCCAACTAAAAAAGTCCAACCGGTCTCTCAAGCAAAGAAAACGAAGCTGCCTCCAAAGAGAGGGGGAAAGGTTCAGCCTAAGATTAACAGAAATACAGATTCAATGCCAGCTCAAAGTGTTTCAAAACCATCAGTCCAGAGTGATTCTCCATGCCAAACACAGTCAGCTGTGCCTCTCACAGAAAACACAGTAGCTTCTTCAGATAACATTCCAGCAACAGGTTCCACTGCCCCAACTACTGCGGTCGATGTAAGTGGCGAAGTTTCACAGAATTTGGCTGCTGTTATTGAATCTGATAGTAAGCAAGCTGTTGAGACTACAATGGAGCAAATAGCAAGTTCATTTGATGACTTCTGGATGGATTATATTGGAGCAGAAACTACATCAGAGCATGATTTTGCTAAAGAAAACAATGTTCTTGCAGCAGGTCAGCAATGTGGAGACAAAGTTAATATTCCCAATGATGACTTGACAGAGACTTGCCAGGCTTCTTCAATTGATGGGGAGCCAAATAAAAAACCAGAATCTTCTTCTGTCAATCCTTGGGAAGAGGAGGCTCCATTACAGGTTCAAAGCTCGGAAGTTCTTTTGCTTCCATACAAAGAAGAGGGCTTTACTGACAGGGAGATTATGAAAGGAGAATCTGAGGCTGCCTCATCTTTTGTGGGCTGCGGACAAGATGAAGCGGAATTTGATGGCATTGGTGACTTGTTCAATGAGCCTGAGGTTTCTGCAGCACCTGTTGCAGGGCCCTCATTAGGTAATGAGGTTGCTTTACCAAGTTTTATTGCAGGAATTAGCAGTGAGTCTGATCCGGATGAAGTTGATGATTCTGATTCTCCAGTGTCTTTAGAGAGTTGTTTGGCCCTTTTTATAAAGCCAGAACTTCTCTCAAATGATAATGCTTGGGAATGTGAGAACTGTTCAAATATCCTGCGAGAGCAAAGGTTGGATGCAAAGAACAAGCAATCTAAAATATCTCCAAAAGCTTCAATAAATGGAGATGAGGCACAAATACAAAGTGATTCAGTGAGTTTAGACAAGAACATCTCATGCTCCACGGAGGTCAGAAGCTCTGAGGATGGAGATGCGATCCCTAATAACCTTTGCAACTCCACACCTGAGGTCTTTGTTTCAGGTAATGGCTGCTCAAATAAGAAATTCATACATGCTGAAATTGTTCAGACAGAGATGGAACCATTTATTTCTCAAACTGAAGAAAGGAAATATGAGATGAATGTATCGCATAGTTCTGGTTGCTATGAATCATGTAATCGAGAAACTTTGAGTGGTCCACCTGTTGATTCTTTTAGTGTTGATGAGACAAGCAGTACTGGATATACCATGGCTAAAGATGAGCAGACTGACTGCAACTTCCCTGGCAATTGTGAATCAGATGTAAATGAAGATGGGGATAAAACTTTAAAAAAACTGAATGTAAAGAGGGATGCAACTAAGAGGGTCCTTATTGATAAAGCACCACCGATTCTAACGGTTCATTTGAAGAGGTTCAGTCAAGATGTTCGTGGTCGTTTAAGTAAATTGAATGGCCATGTTAACTTCCGAGATGTACTTGATCTTAGACCTTATATGGATCCCAGGTGCCTATCACTCAGAACTATCTTTGATTTGACTATAAATAATTTGATGTTATAGTCCCATTGTTTTTTCATATCGTTAAGTATTTGTGATGTTAAGATAAGCTATAAATAGAGCTATTTTTCTCTTGGGGGTCTAACATATGCACTTGCTTCTGCACTTGCTATCGTGTTTTCAATGGAATTTCGTTGTGAATTCTAGTTACATTTCAAATGCAGGATTTGTGAGAATGAATGAGTTTCTTATGCTTGATTTGATTCCTGAATTAAATTTTCCCCACGTGAACTTTGTTTTGCAATGAAAATTGTCATGTAATTAACTACAATTGTCACATCATTGAGCATTTACAGGTGTGTTGACACACAGAGTTACGTGTATCGACTGCTTGGGGTGGTGGAGCATTCAGGAACAATGAGGGGAGGTCACTACATTGCATATGTCAGGGGAGATGCGAGGGGCAAAGGCAAGGCTGACAAAGAACATGGGGGTTCTGTGTGGTATTACGCCAGTGATGCCCATGTGCAAGAGGTTTCTCTGGAAGAAGTTCTTCGTTGCGATGCTTATTTATTATTTTATGAGAAAATATCAAATTGATTTGTTTTCCATGTGATTCCTCAATTGGAGGTACACAGCAAACCCCCAATGGGAGGGAGCGAAACACAACTTGAGAAGAAGTGAGAGTGTACAGCAACCATTACCTCATATCCTGATACCCAAATTTTTGACATGCAATTAGCTCTAATACGTACATTATAAAATTACATCATGAGAAAATATTATTTCTCCATTTTCTTTCGTGTCCCATTGTTCAGGACTTGTAGTTACTAGAATCTGAATGTTTTCTGGGATATTGGGCCTGGTAATTCTTTTGATTGTTTGCTGTACTATTATCAGCTGAGATATGTCTTTTCGAGGGGGGGAAAGAATCATGTTACGAGTCTCTTATCTCCCTTTCACGTCATAGCAATTTTCTATAGTATGGATTCTTTGCAATATTGGCTAAGGAACTGATTCCTAACGCGGTGTAAATTGTGTTTTTAAAAAATTAATTTTTTTTTTTGTTAAAATTGAGTATGATTTATATATTTTGAATCATTTTAATGTGTTGATGTCAAAAATGATTTTTAAAAAATTAAAAAAAATATTATTATCATGTATTTCAGCACAAAAAGTTATTTGAAAAATAACTGTTACCATACTGCCAAATATGTGGTGGTGCCTTCTTCTTCCCCTTCATTGCTGGTCTGGTAAAAGGCAGTCCTCGCCTAGTTATGGATTTATATGTAATACCAATTACATTGCTATACCAGGCTGCAAGAATTGATCAGAACTGAGGTAGGTTAGCTTCAGAGACAGCTTGTTTTCATTGTGCCTGGGGAGAGATAAGGGCGAATGGCACAACTTGGCAGCTTTGTGAGTGGAATAAAAAAAAGAGTCACTTGTAGCTATTAAAAACAAAAACAACAACAAAGAATGTGATAATTCCACTACAAAAAGGGCAAAAAAAAAAAAAAAAGAAGCTCGATACTAATGATTTTCTGAATTCCCAATCGATCCATCTTAATTTTTTTAGACTCTCTTACTAGACATTATTTTTATGTAGTTGATTTTTGCCAGAGATGACAGGATTTTAAGGAAATGTCTCTAAACTGTTACAACGGATCCTTCGCCTACAAAACTATCACTCTATGTGGTAAAGGGATGTAATTTGTCATAAGTAGTAATATTATTTAATTCCTTGTCTCTTGTGCACATCAGCAAAGTCGCTTTGGCCGAGTGGTTAAGGCGTGTGCCTGCTAAGTACATGGGGTTTCCCCGCGAGAGTTCGAATCTCTCAGGCGACGAAGTTTTTTTTTTTTTTTTTCCTTAAATATTTGCTAGAGCCTTAAAGACCTTGATTTTGCACCTGGAATATCTTCTAGACAAATCTTATGTATCGTTGAAACCCTTCCATCTTTCCCCTCATATGCTGATCATCAGCCTTGTAATCCAAGGCAAGTAATTGTAAAATGGACTCACTCTACCTTCGATTTTCATACCACTTTTTAGATGCATTTCATGATTGTTGTATTCATTTACTCATGACATTTAATTCCTTCAACAGCTAGCGTTCAAAACAAAATGTTCTTATATAAATAGATAGACAGCAAAAAGAAAAAGAAGCAAAAGCCCAAAAGAAGCAAAGAAAAAGACTAAAAGAATCCAGCTCCCACTCCCCTCTTTCTCCATCTCTCCCTTGCTCTACAAACTAAACACACCACATATTCTCTAAACCCACCACCCTATAACGCACTCTAGCTAGTCTCCTCCATGGCAAAAGTACTCTCTAACAAACTGTTCTTTGTCTTCTTTGCGATTCACATTCTTGGGAGTGCAGTCTTTTTGCCAGCGGTGGCGGTGGAAGGGACCTGGTGCGTGGCAAGGAGTGATGCAAGTACCCAAGCCTTGCAAACTGCACTTGACTATGCATGTGCTTCTGGTGCTGACTGTACTCCAATACTGTCTAGTGGGCTGTGTTTCTTGCCTAACACAATTCAGGCTCATGCTTCTTATGCATTCAATAGTTACTTTCAAAGGAAAGCCATGGCTCCTGGCTCTTGTGACTTCTCTGGCACTGCTAGTGCTTCAAAAAGCGATCCCAGTTGAGTCCCCCCTACTTCTTCTTTTTTTCCTCTCTAGCTTGGCATTACTCTTATATATTGTGGCTTGACTTTTCTTTGTTTTCGTGCTGTAGGTTATGGATCTTGTATGTATCCATCTTCTCTAAGGTATGCTTGAAATGAATCATATGACCGATCTTTCGTTGGCCCTTCTTTTGCAGAATATTTTCTTTTGAATTTTATGAGTTTTTTAGGTTCTTAAGATGCTCAAAATAGGGTTTTAAGTAATTTGTTGTTTAGGTTCACGAGGCATCAGTGCTTCCTAAAGCATGCCATGGTGGATGGGTGATTTCAGATTTGTGATCAAACATGAAGGAGCAAAGAGTCCTACAAAATCCAAGTGCCTAAAAATATAGTTAATCAATGGATTAAATCTGATAATTAAGCATAACTTCATCTTCACGTCAAGGGTTCCTTCTATTATTTAGCTACTTCAGAAAAATTAGACCCATAAATAGTTTTTTGAGTATGGTACGCATTATTATGCACATTTCATTTCCTTCATGCACCTCTTGCAAATAAGGGCGAATAGACACTGGTACCAATCCCTGGCTCTGTCAAATATTTTGACAGGACAATGCCCTTCATTGTTTGAACAGTTAGATTAGCCCTGTAGTCCAACTATATATATAGGACAGAACCCTATAGAAAAGAGGGTGAGTCAATTAAACACCTAGGAATAGAGTGATTCATTCAGCTGTTCGCTGTAATTGTGCAAAATTTGTCTGCCCCATGATGCATGATTCTGTCTACAGACAGGCCAGGTTGCCCTTTATAGGGCAATGGTAACCTGCTAAGTGGTAGTTACAGTGTTCGAGAGTTTTTACTCCTGCATCTTCGTTAGAGGCTGGACCATGTTTGAAAAGCTGCCAGAACTTCTGTTACATAATTGTATCTGCATCTGATGCTATGCTAAGAACTTGTATTGCTTCTGAACTCTGTGAAAGAGAAATGATGCTAAGTTAACACTAGTTAGGTAAATCGTGGAGAATTTTTTCAAATTAGAACACTTCTAAAATTTATTTGAGAAAACAGTGCAAATGGAGAAATAATTGGGAAAATAACAGAAGTATACAATTCTGACAACTCAGGTTAATCTTTTTCAAGTGAACAAACTCAATGCATGTCAGAGAACACAGTGAGTTTGTTTGGATTCTCTTGGTTCGCTATGCTGTCTTTCATTTTAGTTCAAGAAAGTTGTTCAAGTGACTAACTGCATAAATCATTTGAATCTCCAGCACTGCCGGAGGGACTGGTACCACTACAAGCACTACACCAGCCGCTAACCCCAACTTTCAAACACCGCCATCCAGTGGTGGCACCACCGGACTGAACCCTGGAATGACTCCACTGCCGGACAATTCTAAAGCTTCTTTAGGGTTTATGGTCACTGTAACCTTACTGCCTCTGTGCCTTTTGCTTGTTTTCTCGTTCACATTTCGGCCCATGTAGTCATTCAAGCCAGAGCTGCAATATGGCGAAAGCAGAGCTGGTTGCGCTTAATTTTTTAGCTAAATACATTACCCAGAAGGAAAGTCCGCTCCTAATCTGATATTAGATTTCCATTTTTTTATCCATACCAAAACCAAACCATCCAGCAAACAGCCAAACACTACAAGTACTACGGTGGCTTGCCTGCAATGGGAGCCAGACCATAATCTTTGTTTCCTGAATACTACCGTTAATCAGTGGCTTATATTAAGTAGAGGTGGGTTGCATACACCCAATTCTCCGGAAAATGCAGCCCTTTTAATAATTTTTTCGCATGAACCTGCAGCGGCGTTAGTTGGCTTATGATTTTAGATATCTTCTTGCTTGAGCTGGAACTTGTATCCCACTTGAACAATTTATCTGCTCCAGCATATGATTTTCTAACCACATATTTTGATATATTTAAAACAGAACGTCAATGCAATTACAATATATTATAAGAGTTGGAATACAAATGAATCTATCTATCTATCCTCGAGCACCCAACTCCTAACTCGCAACTTCACATCATCGACAAGGAAATGCTTAAAGATGCGTAGGCCATTTTCTTTTCAAATTATGGCCTACAACATGGATGAACTCGATATATTTATGATCAGCTAGAATTGATGAGGTCTTGCACACAGGCAAAAGGAAAGAAACACTTGTGTTCCAGTAAGTGCATTCACTGAGTATATATATAAACAATCATTTAAATGCTGCAAAACTGCCGTGACAGCAAGTCTTCCATCTCCACTCTCATACTTTCTGCTTCTCTGTATTGGCCTTGAATGTGCTGTCCAAAGGAGGATACCAAGCAGCGACCAACCATGGAGTCACATTCCTATCAACATTATACAGATCTCATTTCAACCATGCGTAACAATCCGCAGTGAAAGAAAATTTAAAGAAATATACTATGTGGCAGCTAAAAACAATCAGATAAAAACATTACCAGAAATGCTATTAAGGAGATTATAACAAAAACTAAATGGTGTTGAGAAATCATGTAGATATATTTTTATGTGAATTATAATAATAGTTTTACTTTCAAGTTTTTATATTTTTACAAGCGGATAAAATTTCTTTGGCTTTCTTCCATAAGAATATTGTTTTTTAATTTTCAAGTACAGTCAAATAAGACTTTGAACCTTAAAAGATACAAAAAAAAAAAGTTTTTCCTATAAGGGTATTTTTATATGGATATTTTATGTAATTAAGAGGACCATAAGGAGTGTTTTAGTATTTTTCATGTTGTATTTTTTATTTTTTAATCAAAAAGTTGTTGACGAGTGTTCTACAATGATTTTCCAAGCTCTGAGAACTTGAGATGTGTCTAATATTATCTTTTCACGTAAAGTTAAATTATTATTTTGCCCTTTGATTGAAAAAATTGAAACCCTAGTTGTGGGGGTATTTCAGTATTTTTCATAGGCACATTGATTATTAAACATTTCAGTGGGGGTATGGTAGTCTTTTTATGATTATTTGCATGGTAAAAATATTATTCTACACCCCAAGTTTAACAAAACTAAGACATGTTGTCAAAGGGTTTTTTGATATTTTACAAATTGTTAAATAGTTAAAATACATATTTGGCCTTGAAAAAGATTTTAAAAAAAAGCTTTTTATATGAGGGTGTTTTTTGTTCTTTCACATTATTTTTATGTAATTTTTTGTAATGATAAGGGATATTTTAGTATTTTAATATTTTTTTATTTTTAAATTCAAAAAATTGCGCTGAACACACGTTTACTTGGTCTGACAAACAAGTAAGACTTAAATTACTTGGGTGTCAGAGCCAAGTCGCTTAGGTTGGAATGGCTGCCAAATCCAAAGCGTTTGGGTCTATCATAACTATCTAACCTAAGACACTTAAAATGTTCTTTATGCTCTTAATATTTTTTTTACATTTTAAAAAAATTAATATTGATCAACTACATAGCGCGGATCAATATACTAGTGTATTATATAGTGTCCAAACAACTAAATTGAGAAAAGAATAAGAGGAACATAAGATTAAGGCTTAAAGAAATTAGGTTAAGAACATGGAAGTAGGTCTATTGGAGCATCACTTAGTTTTTGACTTGGACTTGTTTGGGAGTGTAGTAGATGATGTTTTTTAAAGTGTTTTTTGCTTGAAAATAAATTAAAAATATTTTTTATTTTTTAAAATTTATTCTTAACATCAGTATATTAAAACAATCCAAAAACACTAAAAAAAACTAATTTAAAACTAAAAATAAATTAAAAATTTTTAAAAATATGATTTGACGGTATAAAAAGTAACTAAGAAGATATTTGAGATAGAGACACATATAAAAAATATATTTACTTTTATTTTTATATGGTGTAATTTATACTTTAAAAAAATTATACCTTAAAAAAAAACAATTACACATTCACACCTCTAAGCCAATCATACACTAAGCATGACTTAATAAGGGTTACGTTACCACGAGGTCTATTGGCAGCATATCATAATTACTGACTGGTCGTCCATTCAAGAAAGAGAAGTTGATGAAAACAAAACTTGACATGCCAATTATGCGACATGTCGTCTACCAAGGAGCCTCATATCTAAGTAGGGCAAAGGCCCATAAATGTTGGGCCCATACCTGTAAGAGTCCTGGGCCCATTAAAATTATATTACCATAAAAAGAAATTAAATTAGTTAATAAAAAATAAAAAAAAGGCCAAAAAATTCTTTCTCTTCTAAGACAATCGGAGAGATCTGCAAAAAACAGGAGCTGCAGCAGATCTTTGAACACAAAACATAATCCGTTTGATCCAAACAAAACCCAGAAAAGAAAACCCCACTACTTTATATACAAATATATATAAAGAAAAATAATGAATATATTCAGATTAGTAGGGGACATGACCCATCTGGCTAGTGTCCTTGTTTTGCTCCTTAAGATCCACACCATCAAATCATGTGCTGGTATGTATTAGAAGTTTTGATTTTTTCTGTTTTTGGGTGTGTTTTGGTTAATGGGTTTATTTTAAAGTGTGTATTTTGCTATAAGTTTGCATCTTTATTGTAAATGATAAATGGGTTTCTGCTTTTTTTTCAAGATGGGTTTGTATTTCGGTGAAATGGGTTATTGTAGGTGAAAGTAGTTATGGGATTTTGTTTGGTTTTATTGACTCAAAATGGGTTCTTTTTTTGGTTAATAGAGAGATAAGGAGAGGAGTATTGTGCTTGATTTGAATGCATTTTATGAATTCTTTTGGTTATGTCTACTGTTGGTAAGATAATATGAATAGTTTTTATCATGTTGGTGGTGTAGGTGTATGGTATATTAGAGAGAGAATGTATTAGCATGAATGATTAATAACAGCTTACGAACATAGAGAAAATAGTTGAACCCTCTATTGCAAACAGCTTTTCCGTAGGGAATATGCATTGAGCTTCGTAATTGAAAGAAGTTCAGTTTGTGAACGTTGTTTCCTGATGTTTATGTAATGTTTAGCAAAGTTTTTGTATGATAGCATTTAGGGTTACAATGCAAGTAAAACTGTAACTAGAAACAATTGAGAAATAGTGATGACATGGGACTATGTCGTCCCTGAGTGTAATCTTAGACTGAATCTAGTAATAGCAGGGATCGTTGAAGAAGATATGGCATGAGATAAACAATGAAATGAAGTGAGAGGTTTTTATTTCAACGTGAAAGAGAAAGAAGTTCATCAGATTGGAATAGCTTGAGATTTAAGAGAGGTCATTAAAATGTATTGCCATGGAAGAATTACATATTGATTCAGGTAATTGCAGTGTGGTTAGAAAGTAGTAGGATGAAGGTGATGGTTGGAAGATGTTTTGCTTATCAGTGATAGCGTTCATTTTTTTTGCTACAGTGAGCAACAAACCTTCTTTTGATTGAATTTTGTTTTAGTCCACATTTCTAACTCAATTGTATTTCTACACATAATTTTGCTTAGTTTTAGCGATGACATAGCTGGTTATTGTTGGTATGTTTGTTTGGTATGTCCTCCTGTTCTCTTGTTTTCATACATAAGATTGCAAAAGATGTTAAGAAATTTCTTCCTCTTGAGGGATACATCAATTAAGAAAAATATCAGAGTTTGGCAACTGAACTATGCTTTAATTGTAGGTTGTTATGATGGAATAAATTGCTGGTTGAGGTCCATCTGACAGAACTAGCAATATAATTCAAAATGGTTATGATGGAATAAATTGCTGGTTGAGGAACATCTGACAGAACTAGCAATATGATTCGAAATGGTTTTTCTTGCTTTCTTGTTTTCACTAGGTGTGGATGGGTTGAGTTATTAAGTCACCTACTCCCTGGAGCCATTTCCTAGCTCGATCATGATTGTGCTTGTGTGGTTAGACTGAGGAATTCTTCTAAAGAGGTTGCTATACATGTTGGTCATGCTTTTAAAACAGGATTTTGCAAGTAACAGTTTTTTGCCCCATGTTGTCATGCACACCCAAACACATATCTAAATTATCGTGTTGCATAATTAATAGCCAAACGAATGGGTTCTTGAGCCTTTTCATTCAACCAGACACATCCTCTTTTGACCTTTTAATAGCTCTATGAAGTAGGAGTTCTCTCTTTCAAATTGTTAGTCATAGACTTTTGACTTCCCTGTGTTATTTGCAGGCATTTCTCTAAAGACTCAGGAACTCTATGCTCTTGTTTTTGCCACTCGCTACTTAGACATATTCACTCATTATGTCTCATTTTATAATACCGTGATGAAATTGATATTCCTGGGAAGCTCATTCTCAATTGTCTGGTATATTCGACGCCACAAGCTGGTTCGGAGATCTTATGACAAGGACCATGACACCTTTCGGCATTTATTTCTTGTGCTGCCCTGCCTAATTTTGGCCTTGCTAATACATGAAAAATTTACCTTTAGAGAGGTAACAATGTCTTCCCATCTAATTATTTGGAATGCTTCAGTTCATGTATTGTTTGTCCAAGATGTTAACAGCAATGTGATGCATGCACACATACAGACATATATGCCTACATACATCTGTGTGCATGCATATGCTTTTAAGAGTGATTGGGCCTATGCTATTCTTATTGGCCGTATTGTGACTTTGATGTATCTTGAAATATGGTTCTCCAGGTAACATGGACATTCTCCTTGTATCTGGAAGCGGTTGCCATACTTCCTCAACTAGTACTGTTGCAGAGGACAAGAAATATTGACAACCTGACAGGACAATATGTCTTTCTCCTAGGGTATTTCTTATTGCATAATCTTTGTAGTTTTTATCTTAGGTCAATAAGGTATTTTTGTATGTTGATTACCATATTGTTGTCATATATGTAAATGTCGTTCTTTGTTTATTTTTCTTGTGTTGCTAGGAAAGCTGAGTACGTATATAATTTCATGTTCTGCATACTTGCTGCACTTTAAAACCCCTGTTAACCTTGTTACTCTTATTTGCTGCAGCGCATACAGAGCATTGTACATATTAAACTGGGTTTATCGCTACTTTACGGAGCCACACTATGTCCATTGGATAAGTATGTCATCCTCAGCACAGTCACATGTGCATTTGGAGGCATATCCCTATAAAAAAAATTTACTAATGTTTTGCTATCTAAATTTCATCGCAGCTTGGATATCAGGAACTGTTCAGACATTATTGTATGCTGACTTCTTCTATTATTATTTCCAGAGGTTAGTCTTTAAACTTTTGGAAAAGCTTCCAGCCTTGTGCTGATGACTATAGAAAATGACATTTTATTTTCGTGTTGCAGTTGGAAAAACAATGTGAGGCTTGAGTTGCCAGCTTGAGAAAGCGGTTGGAATATGCTTTTATTGGACTAAACTAGCTATGCATTTTGGTTGTAACTTCTATTTCCCTTGAATTTATCCTGTTTGTGTTTGCTTCAGTTTGGCATTTTAAGCCACAACATTAGTAGTTTTAGAACACAACATATATGTAGCAAAATCACTAGTAAATGACATTGAACCATTCTACAATGGAAGAAAACATAATGCATTGATTATTATATCCATGTTTATGGAAGATTAAGCTGTCAATTCTACCAGAAACTCTTCGGGTCTCTTTTTGAGCTCCGAGTTGATTACTTCATCCTGTTGTCTATTCTCCCAGCTTCTTCTTATTTGAGGTTCGGATTGTCAAACATACTCAGCACCGCAAGATATAAATGGACTCCCAATTTAATACTTTAAAAATGTGGTGATCTGTTGCCAACAAGAGACCTCAAACATCCTTGAGGCATTGCTTGCTGTGCATTTGCAAGTTAAAAGTATGCATGAAGACCTGAACAGTTTTACAATAACTCTTATTTGCAAATGAATTTCAAATAACTATTTAATAATTACCTTTCATCGTTGATAATTGGGGAAATCATGCTCTCTTTATGGCTCACCGCTCCTTGAATCAACATGGGTTTATCACCTTCACCATCAGTAGTGACAAAATTCCTCGAGCTCATCTTTGTTTGATCAACCCAATATAACTCCTTACTGGTCTAGTGACCCGTGTTCTGTTCAGTTATTTTTTTTAAATATAAAAAAATATATAAATTAATTTTTTAAATAAAAAAAAAATGTTAAAAGCACTAAGAGTTTTTTTTTTATAGTATCATTAAATTTAGTCAAATAAATTAATCTTAAAACCTCTCGTACCAGCTCTTTACCTAATTTAAGCTCTCAATTAAACTACATAGGAGCTGACCCGATTTAATTTGATCAATTTTATAAATCAAAAAATAACTCAAATGATCGGTTAAAAACATGATTTAATTTTTAAAAAAAAACTTTAAGAAGACAACTTTTAAAAAAATATCGAGACTATGACATATTAAATCCACCTCGGTCCACTCGCGACTTGGATCATGAACTCTATTCAGTTTAATAACCTTTTTTATAAATGTTTTTTTTATCTAGTTATATAATAAAAATATATTCTTGCAAAATTAAACATCAACCCTAAAATAAATATTTATTTGAGATTGTGATAACCCTATAGAAAACAAACAAAAATAAACTATACAGACTATTTCCTAACCAAATCAATATTGAAGAACAAAATTAAAAAAAAAAAGATAAAGGACCAAAAAATATATATATTATTGGTGGGTAAACTTGTCAAACCTATGAATTGAGTAACCTGGGATAGCACGTCAAACCCATGAATCAGATTATGGACTCCACTAAGATTATAATTTTTTTAAAAATTATTTTTTATTTAATTATATGATAAAAAAATAGACAATCATAAAATCGAACATCAACTCAATGTCGAGGTATTTTTTGAGATAACAATAACCTTATAAAAAGCGAAACGAAACCAATTATGAAACCGAATTCCCAATTAAACCACGTGGGAACTAGCTCGACTTAGATCAATCAATTTCATAGGTCCAAATGCAACTTTTATGATCAGTAAAAACATGAGTTAGCTTTAAAAAAAAAAACTCCATTTTTTTTAATATTGAGACAACGACAGATTGGATCGACCTTGGTCCCCCCGCGACCCGGGTCATGAACTCTATTGGATTTGATGACTTTTTTTATAAATTATTTTTATTTAATTATATGATAAAAATAGATGCTTACAAAATTGAGCACCAATCTAAAAATAGATATTTATTTGAGATAATTATCATTATAGAAAGCAAACAAGAGTCAACCATACAATCTATTTCACAACCAATCCAATATTGAATGATAAAACAAAAATAAATTAATTAAAAATAATTAAAATACCAAAAACAAAAAAAAATATTCGCTGGGAAACTCGTCAAACAAGTGAATCGAGTAACTCAGGCACCACGTCAAACCTGTGAACCGGGTTATGGACTCCATTGGGATTATAATTTTTTTCAAAACTATTTTTTATTTAATTATATATTAAAAAAATAGATAATTGCAAAATCAAACAATAACTCAATACTGAGATATTTTTTTTAAATTGCGATAACCTCATAAAAAGCGAAACAAAACTAATTATGAAATTGAATTATTAATTAACTCAATTTCTAAGGATGAAATTAAAAAAATTAAAAAGTTAAACTTGTCAGACTTGCTAACCATGTCAACCAACTAAACTTGTGAATAAGTTCATGAACTTTATAAAGTTTAATAACATGACTTTTCTCTAAAACTAATTTATTTTAAACTATATCAGGAAAAAAAAATAGACAATAAAAAGAGTCAAGTTCAATTAAAAAAAAAAGATACCCCTCCAAACTCGTAAACCAAGGTAACCTGCGTTACCCTGACAAATCTGCAAACCACACTAATCTTATAAACATATTATGAAGCTAAATTCTCAATCATCTCAATATTAACAGATGAAATCGACAAAAATAAATTAGAGAAAAAATCATAAAAAATTCAAAAAGAAAAAAAAGATGGTAATGGTTGTGTGTGAACAGTGATTTCTGCACACTTTTTAATTTTTTTTTTACTTTATAAAGTTTAATAACATGATTTTTCTCTAAAACTATTTTTTAACTATATGAGAAAAAAATAAACTATAAAAACTCAAGTTCAATTTTTTTTTAAAAAAAAAAAGAAAGACAACCTATTAAACACGTAAACTAGGACAATCTGGATTTCCTTGGCAAACCTACAAACTACGCTAACCTCATATAAAGAAAAAATAAAAAGAAACAAATTACAAAATCAAATTCTCAACCATACCAAATTCTCAATTTTAAAAGATGAAATCAACAAAAACAAATTTGAAACATCATAACAAAAAAAAGAAAAAAAAGAAAGCACCACATTGTGGATTACTATTGTAATTCACAGTGCAATGGGTGTGGGTGAACAGTTATTTCTCCACACCCTTTGATTTTTGTTACTTTATGAAATTTAATAACGTGTTTTTTCTCTAAAACTATTTTTTTAATTATATGAGAAAAAAAAATAGACTATAAAAAGTCAAGTTCAATTAAAAGAAGAAAAAACACTCCATCAAACTCATAAATCAGGGCAACTTGAATTATCTTGACAAACTCACAAACCATGTTAATCTCATAGAAAAACAAAATAAAAATAAATAAATGATAAAGCTAAATTCTCAACTATCCCAGCATAAAAAAATAAAATCAACAAATGTTTTTTTTTTAATCATAACAATAAAAACAAAAGAAAAAAGAAAATCATATGCCAAGCAACACATAAAAGGAATAAAAGGCAAATGTAAAACATTATAGCACTCCACATTAAAGCTAGCAGTTGGGCCTAATCCATACTTCGATCCTGCTTTTTTGGAATAGATTGTTAAAGCTATTGCAACGGGGATAGCTGAAGTATCAGGCTCGGCTGCTAGACCAGAGAGGGTAGTCACTTTTATGCTTTAGGTTAAGGGGATGAGAGATATAGGTTATGTGACCTTCTCAAGAGAGGAGGATGCTAAGGTAGTGGGATATTGGTTAAGAAAGGTAAAAAAGATGATGACTCAGATGCGAGTGCCAGAGGAGTCTTGAGTTGATTGTGGAGCCTAATTGTTAACTGAGAGTGCCAACTCCTAATGGGAAACTGTAAGAGAAAGGAGATCTAGGGTGGCACTTATGTAGAGAGACTTCAAGGAAGAGTTTGAGAAGAGAAACTATTCATGACAACATAGAAAAGAAAAGGAACAGGAGTTCCTAGACTTACGACAGGGAGATGTGACCGTCCTTGAGTATGAGAAGAGGTTTCAGGATTTGTTTATCTTCACTTTTGCTTATCTCCCCATGAAGCGCCATCGGGTAGAGAGATTTCGAGATGGGCTTCGATAGGAGTTGAAGAAGGTGCTGATAGCAATGCGATTTCAGTCCATCCGTGATTCGATACGGGCTGCTTAAAGGATGGAGAGGGTAATTCTAGACATACCGAGACTGATGAGTGAACAGGGCTAGACAGCCGGGGTTAAGAGGAGAAATTTTAGACTCTATTGGCAGGCCTCCTCTTCTAAAGAAGGGGAAGAGCGAGCAGTCTTCCAAACAGTTTCAAAAGAGGGGGAGTTTTACCGTAGGTAGAGAATCCTAGAATTCCAGACAAATTACTAGTAAGGGATCCTCAGAAGGTTCAACTCGACAAAGAGCCAGTGGTATAAAGGGTCTTCTGAATAGAGGAAACTTGTGTATCCATTGTGTGGGAGATGTAGCTTGAGACACCTTGGAGACTGTTCGGCAACACGGGTAAGTGTTAAGGAGGTATTTAGGGAAAGGATATTTTTACTGTAGAGATCCAAGCCATAAAAAGAGAAATTGTCCTCGTAATATTATAAAAACTGCAGAGTTAACTGCAGAGTTAGAGAGCTGCTGCACAAAATCAATAGCAATCAGTTATTGTTGATCGACCTGCAAGGCCTACCCAGTCCAAGACAGTGCTAATCGAGATCAAACTCAAATTCCAGGAGTTGAGGATGTGGGAGCTATTACATAACTTTATCTTTATATTTTAAATTTATTCATTAATGTTCGTCGATTCTGTTCAATAATTTTACCCATGTGCTGTAAATTTTGTCAATTGGACCTTGTGATCTTCAATTTTGTACAATTTGCCATGATTGCATTTTTTATGTAATTAATAAAAAATGAAAGTATAATTCAAATTATTTCTACATCTCATTTCTATACCGTGAAAGACCAAAATGTTGTCATAATTTTTAGAAACATAACTCTACTTTTCAAATTTCTCCCAAAAGATTTCTCAAACAAAAAGCTCTCCAAAAAAACTCATGTTTGATTGTACTTTCCAAATTATTTAAAAATACAATTCGTTCAAATGGCTTTCTTTTGTTCTCTATTTTTTATCGTTCTCAAGAAAAATCCTTTATGAAAACTTGTTTAATTTCTAATTTTCTCCTTAATATAAATACCTTTTAATTATAATATATATTTCTTATATTATACCTTTACTATATATCTTGAGTAAATTTAATAGAGCTGTGATTACAAAAGTAAAAGTATTATATAGCATTGGGATAATTATCAATGCCCCTTGTATAAAAACCTCTAATCCAGGAAGAAAAAAAAACTATCAATATGTTTTTTTATATCAATTTGTTTTTTCAAATCTCAACAATTACTTCACCACTCCATTGATGAAACTCATCAAGGCCACCATAACATATAAATTATAAAAGATAAGCAGCTCAAATAAATAATTAAAGATGGAGTCCTTAAATAGAAATTTAATAAAAGAATAGGTATTTTATAGGCAGAGGACTATTTCTTGCCATGTTCTATGCATGCACCAAACAACAAGTGAAGTTATCTCCTCCAATCTTCTACAAGTACCCTATTAATCACTCCAACATTTTTCTGTTTACAGACTTAGATTAGACTTCTTGACAAAATCTATCTACTGTTAAACTCCCCATATTACCATGGTTTAAGGAGGTTTTGGTAATGGTAGTGTTTACCACACTCATGAATATCCATGTTATCTCTTTTAACTGCTGACCGAGCAGTCAGGGGGTTAATTAACTAGTCCTTGGGCTATCTAGAATTCATTGCAACAAGAAGGCAACCACAAGTCAACAAGTCCATTTGTTGTAACGACACTGATTTTCACCAGCAAGGGAAACACAGCCTAAATTATAACAAATTAATGTCAATCTCACAGGAATGGAACTAAATAGATCTCCACCCCTATGGCAACTAGGATTCTGAAAAACAGAAAATAAAAGCTCACGCATCTAGATATAGAGCACATACATCTCAGAATCCTTTCCTATCCCATCACAGCAGATAATCAGGTAGAAAGACTCCTCTAATGGACCCTGACTGTACACCAAAGAGAAGCTAAACCAAAGATTATATATTGTCCCAGCAGAAGTTGCCTGGGCGTGATAGTGATGCAAATATTCTGAAGTTTCACTCCATCCATATTGCACCAAATACTCGTGAACAATACATCTCTACTAATGTTTATAGGTACAGAATGATATGATAGTAAAATCAGCAAACTGACCAGAACACCCAGAAAGTAAGTACAGAATACAGATGGACCCTTCACTGCATTCAAGTGCTTAAGGATTGCATCACCTGAGAAATGCATTTGCAAAGCCTTACAATCCTTGAAAAGCCGATTCTAAGATTATCAACAGCAGCTTTTACTTGAGCTGAGAGTGACTCGGGCAACAACTTGTGTGTTCCACTAGTAGAAGCTTGTAACTCATAAGGAACGGCTGCTAATGGATAAACTCCACTGTTTCAAAAACCAAGTTATCAGACAACACAATCATTAAACATAGAGTAAATGCCTGGGTAAAGAGTAGCAAATATTGTTAAAAATGAAGACAGCATATGAAAGTAGTGATCTCAGGCCACAGGTCCAAGTTCCTCAAAGTGGTATATGATTTAGATTCATTTATTTTCCCAAATCTACAATTGCTGAAGTTAATGCATAATTTGTTATGAAACTTTCTTTGTAGTAAAAAATAAATCCAATACAAGAAATGACAGATGCCCTTACCCTTTCACAACAAAACATTTTCATGGAAATGCCTAAAACAGGTTGGACTAAAATTTACACAACAATCAACTCAAATGATCTGCTTTTTATTTTGGTAAATAATCTGATTTGCATTCTCAATCATGATGCATACTGTGAGACAAAGCTCAGCTCCTGGTTGGGATGTGAACTCTCATTTTGTTTCACTTCACTTAGTTGTCAATTCATTATCATTTTTATAGTTGATTGTGACTTTAACAGAATGAGCATGGACATCAACAACAACGCTCTCACAAAGATAATGGTTGCAATTATTATAAGGTTGATAAAATGATTAATTTTCTAAAAGCTGACATTCCTGTTACATGGAGGATTGACACATCCAAACGAGTGTATTCAGCAGATTAGCCAATAAGTCCTATGATGTCCCTATTGATGATAAGTAGTATCACATAAGAATCACATTACAAAACTACAATGATCAAACCAACCAGAATCGTGTCAAATTATTGGGCTCACATAACATGCAGGTTTACTAGTAAATTATTTCTAGGAATAATACACACACATGATTAAAGTAAACAAGTGCATGCTAAAATTATAGCATCTTTATTTGATCTGGTATGATGGTAAAGCTTTCAAGCTGGGACTTCTTTTGAGTTTTGGGAGTAGGCAATTGATACAAAAATCAGAAGTGTAAGCCTCTATACAGACTAACCCCCTTAGGACCTACTTAAGATTGTATGCTAGACCAACACTGCGTAAATAGACCAACAAGGAGATGGGACATGCAGAAAGTAAACAGCTGAAAGTATTCTCCACTAAACATGTAGGAATGCAAAACTAGATAAAAAAAAAAAAAAGTTTATTTTTACATACAGAATATTCTATATCTATTATCAATTATAATAATATAATTAAGCAAGTGCATTGAAGTTTGCAAGACCTTTTCCACGTATGAAAAAGGAATGAACAAGTAGGTTTACCGATTCAAACATGTCATGTCAAGAGTCACTACCACCTTCCAACCAGTGTTAAAATCAACGAAACAAAGCAGCAAATCAAGCTTTTCAACTGCAAAAAAAATAAAATAATAATAATATGTAATATACCATACCCAAGCAGAGCAGACTAAATGCACATGCTTCTATGGCATGTTCAAATGGCATAAACAATCAAGAAATCACACAGATGCAGGAGGTTCGATGAATCAACTGCATCAATTATTAAATAAATTTTACACAGATAAGATAATAGGAAACCAGGATGCATGTGTTGAATACGCAAACATTTCTATGATCACCTAGTCACCTTGTAAGGCAGCAGGATTAACAGAAAACAAAGAGTGCATCACTATGTAAAGCATATTGATTTGCATGTTTCCATCCCAAGTATGGTGCCATTGATTACTGCACAAGCACAGCTCTATTGTCTTGTACCAATCATCAAGATTCAAAAGGCTTTACCCAGGTTCAAAATTAATCTTGTTCACGCGCAAACTGTAGTGACTGAAAGTCATTCGACACTCAGATTCAATATTGGTCCTATGAATGTAAACTATAACAACTCAATATTTGATTTTAGTGCTGCAATATGTAATGTAGACAACCTTCTTCTTAAGAATATAATTCATTTGGCCAGGTTATAGATCCCAAACCAACAAGTAAATGAAGACATAGGAGAGGGATTGGAGATGACCAGGGGGTGGGGGGGGGCTTTATACCAGATGGAGAAGAAAAGCTTGTCTTAACCAGATTTCTGATTTCTATTTGTGCCTGCTGTACTTCCTCAGTCACATCTAGTAGATTACGCAATAGTGAACTGGTAACCTGCATCACAACAATAATAGTTAAGGATTTAAAACATCAATTACTTGTAACTTGTAAGAATAACCCAGATGGGAAGCAAAGAAAATTAAACACAGAAAGTGCACATGGCATTCATTTCAGCTGTAATTAGATTGGAAGTTTCTGTGTAAGCTAAAAGACATAATAGCATCCAAAGAGTCTCAATGCAGGATATAAAAGAATTGAATGCAAAATAATACCATGACGTACTTGTGTTTCTTGTGCCAGAATTTTGAAGCCCGCATACTTCTTAGTAGTGTCAGAATTTAGAGCATATGAAAATGCTACACAAGCATCCATATTAGGGAAGATCTAATGAACAAGAAACATATTAGGAATAAGTACTGAAAATTAATTGAACATATAGAATACAATTTGACTTGATTACCTTCATGATGGTTGTGTGATTCAATTGGTTTGCAATAGATATACTACGGGTGGGAACAGCATTTATTGTGAACCTGTTTTTCATAAAACAAAAGAACACACTCAAGTATATAAGCAGTTTATAACTCAACCACAGATTTTCAACCAGGAGAAAAGTTCCAGCAAAGAAGGAACCTTTGGCTGATGAAGCCATGGTAGTTGAGGACAAAATTTAGTTGACCGTTCCTGCTCCTCAGATCCTCAACTTCCCACAACTGAGGAAATAGATGACAGGATTTGTCTCTCAATGAAATAAGATATTTAAATTAGCAGTAACAAAGGTCATTACAATAGCTGAAAGACCTGCAAATCCTTGCGTATGAACCTGCAAGAGGTTCTCCTCTTCAGATGATCATTAACTAGTGCAATAGTCTCGCCACAGCTTTGCTCGCCTTTCATTTTGCAGTAACTATAGAAAGATTTAGTTAAACTCTTTATATTCCTATCTAAAGCTTCAGCTTCATGCCTCATTGTGATTACTTTCTCGTTGGAATCCTGCCAGACAATAACAGGAGCATCTCCTTCAGAAACTTGAAGTGAAGTTGATATGCAATCAGAATGGGTACAAATCAAGTCTATTGGGCAAGTTCAATTTGGATTTTTGGCCAATCACAATTTTTTATAATTTTTCCTCATGCACTTAACTAAAACATTAATTATAAGTCATTTCAGCCATGGATTTAAAAATTATGGAATATTCAAATAATTTTTCAATGTTTGCACTGCACTTCCATAATTCTGTCAATCCACTTTGTAATAAAATGAGTTTATAAAATTATATTACTCTGCTAAGACTGACTGTTTTCTTTTTAATCAAATTGGACTATTTTCATGGGTCAGAGGGAGTACGAGCATCGATCCTATAAAATGGTATGCACTAACCATATAGCCTCAAAAGGGGACAAACCACTATGATGCGGTACAAGAAGAATAACTTTCAAGATATTTTTAATTTTTTTAATCCTGAGGTATTTCTATTATTTAGGAAGTATTCTTATAGTAATATTTGCAGTAATAGGAAGATTCTATTCCCTATTTAGTCAGTACTCTTCTAGGGCTTTTTTGTGTGCATATAAAGCATCATGCACTGTATCTGAAGGTGGTTCATGAATGATAATAAGATATCATCAGTTAAATGAAGACTTTGTGTGGTCACTTTGAGAGGTGGATCTTCCTCTTTGTTTATCTGCTCTTGTGGATTCAACAGCCGTAATTCCTTCATGGATTTGAGGTTATATATCTTCTTTTCTAACTTATCCTATCCTACATCAATTTTGGCAGCAGAGCCATATTCGATCCCAACCCTGAAAGAACCATTGAGCAAAAAAGAAAAAAACCATCGCTGCAGTCCAAGCAACAAAAAACAAACACCTTCTGCTGCTGCAATTTCAAAATTTTAATGACCTATGTTTGAAGGACATGATGCCACTGTTCAATGTATCTAATTCTATAGTGCTCTTGTTGTCCTTTTTTTTCCAATTAAGGCATTATAATTGAAGTTCTGGAAAACAAATCTTAGATAATAAAACAGAATAGGAAAAGGGCTGGGGGGTGGGGTGGGGCGGTGGGTGGGGTGGGGGAAAGGTCATGGGTGACAGAAATTTGGAAGAGAGAACGCAAATCTTGAAAGTGGACTGTATCACCTTAGGGTTGAGATAAGAATGACATTTGAGAGGCTTATCTGACTCGACATACTCAAAACAGTATGCTTGGAAAGTTTTTGGCTCAATAACAAAATCAAAACTATGATATCATGGTGAATGGTATTGACAAAGAACAAGTTTGTCACGAGGAGCATCAAGAAGAAACATCAATCAAGTTGAAGAACAGATATATTATGCTGGAGAATGTAGGTTCCACCATTAAAGATGTATGTTGAAGAAGAGAAAGTTGTTTGATCAAATTGACTTCATTATTCCATGCAAGTTTAATGGTGCAGTGGTTGAAAAAAAAATGCCACTGCCATCATTGTTTACAAACATGTCCAAGGACTGTTAATCTCAAGTTCAAGGGTGTGTGCAACTTCAAGCTTTGGATAAAAGAATCAAACTTGTGGTACTTCTCAAACATTTTAAATTGGAGGATTGAGTTTTCTCCATCCAGATGAGAAGGGTGCAGTACAACAAGAATAATTTTCAAAATATTTGCAATTTTATTAGTTGTGATATTTTTGTTATTTTGGAAGTTCTATTTTTGTAATACTTGCTATAATTAGGATCTTGTTATTATTCTTATGAACAATTTTCACCATCTGGTGACAACTGACGAGGAAAGTATTCAATGTTATCTAAGTTCTTAAAAGATCCAAAAACTGACATTTTAGGTCTCCAGAAAGCAGGTTGTTCCCATTAATTCCTCTGAAAGCTCTTCGTTCGTGTTATAATATATCATGAGAAATTTCCATAACATTATTTGAGCACCAAGTTTGAATCATTCTCATTTTCTTTTCTTCTTTTGGGTAATAACAGGTGCATACAGAAATGAAATAACAAAACAAAAGTGATAAATAGTGCACTTCATGGGCTGAAGGGCATATAGTGCACATAAATCAATGCATATCTTAAAATTGATTTTATACCTCTATTTTTCTGCCATTTTTATCCACGCATGAATTTTGAAGATTATCATCAACTTCACCAGGCACAGAAGGATGCCAGATACTGTTGGACTTCAAAATCTTTGATTCCTGAATTGCAGAGCTCAGTTGCTGTGCTCTTTTCTGCATGGAAGATACTAGGCAGGGGATTAAGGATATGGATACCCTAAGAATGGAAAACACAAAAGAGGAAACATACCAGCAGTTTCTCACGCTTGGCAGACATTAATTGTAGTCTTGCCCTTTCAAACACTAACTTGGAAAGCACCGACCTTGTTTCATCTATTCTGCAACAACATCGACTCAACATTGTAAGCAGTTATGCTAAACCATGCCATCCAGTAATATAAGAACCAATGACCATCCGCATCCATGACATATTAACAACATGATGAGTAGCCACCTTTCACTCTTAACTTCACTGGACAGGTCACATGTTTTCTGTAGAACAAATGGAAAAACAGTGTTAGCAGGCAAATGGTTAGCTTGATTTGTTATCATTTTCATAAGAAGAAATGATGGGGCTAGATTTTTTGACCATCCCAAGAACCAATTAGAACCATAAAATGTCAGAGTCAATTTAATAAGCATACCTGAGGCTGAGGCTGATGCTTAATTTGGGAACAAAGCATCTCAAACTTCTTAACCTTCTGCAGGTGAACCAAAATATCTTGCAACACACCAATCTACATAATGGAACAGAAAAGAAAAGAAACATAATCACATAGTTATATGCAGAAAGGAAAAAATGTGGGGATCACCAATGCCTATCACGTTTTAAATTCTACATTACCATTTTAATATTTAGCTTATCAATTGATGGAGAGAGCAACTGTTTTGTGTCCCCCGAGAATTTTAGTGAAATCTGCAAGGTGTTAACAAAGTTAGAGAGAATCCAAAAGATACAGGGTGAGATTATACCAAACTACTTTGTGGTATTGTAGACACTAAAATTGGAACAAGCTAGAAAGAAAGGGCCCCGGTGCCATTGCCTTGTTTGTGTTGTGCCACCTTGTGTCTTCTGAATAACATAACACTCCTCAAGGGTTTGTTCCGTTATCTATTTGCTATCAAGGAATGATTTTCTTAAAAAATCTCCTAGTTTTTCTGATTAAAGTCATGCATGTCTATCATTCATTTATACTCCTATGAAAGTAAAATGTACTGTTTCTCCTATGGTCAATCTACAAAAAAAAATATTCCGCCTTTAATGTTAAAGAGTACAAATTAACTTTTGCGGACAAAGTAATGGAACAAACCACTGGGAAGAAAACACCACAGCATAAACCACAACATAAAAGGTGAAATTGGGCCTAACCACAAGGTGCAAGACCGAATTCACACCTATGATAAATGGTACCTCAACTATTGACAAATTGACCATAAGCAGGTACAATAATATAAGGGAATGGTAACATCTATACATACATCAGTCCAATGTTTCACTGTCGAGTCATCTATAACCATCTCCCTATCATTGATGCTTTCATAAGACTCCATATCAGAATGCGGATTCCTATTTTCTGGGCTCCTTTTTATCCTCCCAATTTCTTCTGCATGTTCTGCATCGTCAAGAACTGATTCTCTAATTCTTCTTTTTCGACCAGAAGAACTCTGGATATCCTGTGCAGGAAACTGGGTCTGTAAATTATGGAGTCCCACGTGAGCGTGTTTGTGTCTCAGTGTGTGTGTGTGTGTGTGTGTGTGTGTGTGTGTGTGAGAGAGAGAGAGAGAGAGAGAGAGAGAGAGCTCTATGACCTTAAGTGACGGGCCATTTACATTCTTAGGACTGTAGACGGAAGCTGAAGTGTACAGAGAAGATTTATTTCTTTCCCCGGGAAGTTCCTCTTCAGAATGTCTCAGGTCAGGAGCAACAATTAGGATATTCCTGCCTGGCCTTACTGGATGAATATTTGAGGCATCCCTCTCCCTCAAAGGAGTTTGGAAGTTCATTGGAGATTTAGATGCACCATGCTTATTCTGAAGATAACTATGCCTGTCATCCACCCATTTCACTTGAGAACTGTCTTCCGAATAATTAATATCAAGAAGTGAACCAGATTGTGGTTTCCTTTCAGCAAACCATGATAACAATTTGTCAGTTACTGCAGTGGCATGGGCACTGATGGAAACATTACCTACTGAATTCTTGTCTTGATTGGAGCCAACGCTAACAAGTTCATCAAATGTCAGTTGCTGCTTCATGTCGCCAGAGAGATGTTGTATTGGTGATGATAACCCCTGATCCAAAACCTTCAATGGAGGAGAAACAAAATTATCAGATGCATTGGTTGTTTTCAGAAGATTTGCGAAATCCACTTTGATCTCCACTGATGAGGAAGCGGATTCAGGGATAACTGATGTCCTGTCCACGGATTTCTTGGCCAAAATATGTGGTTGGACTTCCCTCTCCTTGGAAAGAATACATGCAGACATGTGCATAAGAGATTCCCCATCTTCTGAAAGGCTTACAGTTCCTCCACTGTTAGTCAAATTATCAAAATCACTTGGAGCCACAGTACCATAGCCAACTATGTTCCTTAACCTTAACCTCTCATGATCTCTGTCCTTCGGGTCAATGCTAGAGAAACGTTTTTCTAAGTTCATAACTGGGGAATCCACCTGTTTGCTAGTTTTATCTGCTTTGTTGTTTTCTTCCACCACTGAATTGAAAGAAGTTGCAGAAGAAATGAACTTTGATAATCTGAGTTTTGATATTTCAATTCTATCTTTCAAACTAGACACAAGGGGAGAAGGCTGAATCCCACTGCTTTTTAAGTTCGCCTTGCTTAAAAAGGAATCTGGTTGTTTCGGTGAAGGAGTCGCATATGATAATTGTCTACAGGAATTAGAAGCATCCAAAAATATCTCCTGCCTTCTTTTAGCAGACAAAGAAGATATGGAACTGTGTTGTTGATCAGAATTATGATCAGTGTTGTATTGATTTCTTCTATCCTCAAAATAATGATCTTTAAGAATGTCAGCTGAATGTTGTCCAGATTCATGTTTTTTTAATGAATCGAGCTTCAGAACTTCAGTATCCATATTAGATGTGATGCCGATACTAGCAGCAGGCAACTCCACATCCATTGCAATTGCATCTTTACTGTGGTCCTTATTCACCTACAATAGGGAAAACAAAAACTGTGCATAAACAACCATCTTCATTTTGTAAAAGACAAGAATGCATATCAGTAAATGTTAAGCAAAATTGTGAACCTTCATGATCACTCAGAGAAAATGCAATAGGGAAACCACCCCAACACAATCTGTGAAACACCAACTAAACACCTAGAAATGGTTAGCCAAGAGTTGTCCAGAACGAAACCATGCCCACGTAATCATATCTCAACCCTTAAAGACAGAATGAAAAGATCATGCAGAGAATTTACAGAACAAATCCAGGCCACTAATTGTAAAAGACCACCTATGCAGATTAACTTATTGAATTCATACAAATGAAGGAACCAGCGAAATGGAGGATCCAACCCACAGGAGAAAAATCTTACAGGCATCATCTGATTAGGAGTTTGTAATTTGCTCATCTGATTGGGAGTTTGTATTTTGCTCAGTTGATTAGGCATTTGCACTCCACCCAGCTGATCAGCAGTTTGCACTTTGCTCAGCTGAATAGGGCTTTGTACTTGGTGATGAGTGAATGCATCCACTGCCACACCTTGAGTTCTATCAGGTGTGCTGCACTGGCCAGCATTGGTGCTCACAGAAATGACATTTGCCTCATCCAATTCCATGCTGGCCACAGATACTCCCTTGGTAGATATGTCAAGCATGTCAAACTTGCCAACTTCTTTATCTTCGCAATCCTTTCTATCCATGCGACTGCTCTCATTCTCATCAAACATAGAAACCTCACTCCTCTCCAACAATTTCGCATTACTAGAATCAGAAAGGAAACCAGATGCTGCTTGCGGCTCCTTCATAGCTTCCGATAAAAGTGCTTCCAAACCAGGAGAAAGTTTCCCATAGTCATAACTCTTCAAGTTTTCTCCCACAAGACTCATATCATTTGAATCTCTACCCCCACTACCTTGCACAAAACCAGAAACATTCTGCGAAGTTACCTTCTTATCTTTTGTCAGTACCATGGAACTCCCTGGATCAGAAGGGGTGGTAATATTCGAAGGTGTTTTATCTTCCGCAGCGACACGAACCTCAGTGGGAGTCTTAAAGTCTTCTCCCGACACTGACCTCACAAGACTTCGGTAATGCATTGAAAATGCAGTCGAATCCATGGTAACATCAAGATTACAATCCGATGCACCAGAATCAGATAATCTTCCAGCTCTAATAAAACTCGCTGACACAGGCCCAAAAAAGTTGTCCTCTACAAAATGTAACGGCAACAAAAATTCTTCAACATTTTCCCCAAAAAAATTTGCTATTCACTATTCCAACAACAATGACCTAAAAAAAAGCAAGTAAAATTGAAACCAAATAATAATAAAAATAGAACAAACCATCGTTACAAGAAGCAGAGCCAACGATACTGCTGCCCCCCGGAGACGGCGACTCGAGTGGCCGAAAAAAGACTTCCTGGAATTGATCGAATAATCGTTATCGTCATCATCGGCACCAGTGGGAGATGATATTTCTTTAGAATCATCGCTATCGGCGAGGTCACCGAAAAAAGCACGAACTTCATCGTCTGTGTCGGATATGGGGGATTTCGTGGAAGGGGGGTCAGGAGGGGTCTCGTATTCATCGTCGCGGTTGAAGATATGGACGGAAGTGATCTCGCGGTCAGCGAAGCTCACGCGCCGCGACCGTTTCTTCCTGAGAGCGATGGTTTCCTCGTCGGTGTTGGAGTTTTGACTGGGATCTTCTATAGTTGCCGGATTTGATGCCATTTGGGGGGATTAGGTTTTTTGCAGAGTGGAAATGAAATGCCAGTGAGAGAGAGAGAGAGAGAGAGCGAGTGGAGTTTGATTTTTTGTGTGCAATTGTGCGCGGGAGAAGTTGGTGTTTTGTTACAGTAGCTTTTAAGTTACGAATAAATTTTACGAAGTAATAAGTAAACTACTTACCAGTTTGCAATTGTTTACTTACCAGTTCGTAACAGTTATTGTACGTTGTAATTTTAAATGAAGAAAATAAGTAAATAACTCCATCCATTTTATTTTATTTTTGGTTGGCCTTTATGATTTTTTATTTATTTTCAAATTTCTAGTAATTTATTTTATGGGACCTGCTTCAATTATATAAATCTTTTTTTTGCTATTAATCGATTTTTCAATTAATTATTTATTAGTTAAAATATTAAAAAAAAAACAAATGATTATAATAAAAAAATACATATAATATATTTTACTTTTGTATGCATCTTCCATTTAAATTACTCTTACTCGTTCTCGTTGATTTTAGAAGGTATTTATTTATTTAACAGCTTTAATTTTTAAAACAAATAGCAAAAACAACATGTTTGGTAATATTAAAACTTAATTTACTATTTGTATGGGATCCATATAATTTATGTTGAAAGCATAGATTTGCAAAAGCGCTAAGAGTCGCTTCTCCCTTCTCTGCGTCTTGACAGTGGAGAGTTCACTCTCCACTGTTCACGTGAATAGTAGAGACGTTCTCTACTATTCATGGCAGGATGAGTCCGATCCAACCCTAAATATATTGGACCGGGTCCGACACGGTAAAAAATTCAATTTTTTTTATTTTTAATTGTGTTTTATTAAAAAAACTAGTGTTTAATATTATTTAATAACACTACATAAATTACAAGGAGATCGCATGATGACGTAACATCGCAATCTCAATTTTATGATATTTTACTTGATATTGTTGCATGCTCGAGGAAACCATGAAAACTGCAGTCCTTGTCGGATGGATTTCGTATGTTATGGGATTGTATATAGTTTAATAGAATAATAAAAAATATTTTATATAAAGTATTATTTATTTCATAATATAATAGTAGTAGTTAAATCTACAATATTTAAATTAAAAATCATCAATATTAACACACACACACACACACACATATATATATATATATATATATATATATATATATATATATTTAGTTATTTTATAACCTCAATTAAAAAGTATTCTTAACCAAACACATTAAACTATTTTTTATTCAACCTCAATTTCAACCACGGTTTTAACCAAACATCTATAAATACCAAACCAACCTCAACCAAAAATATTTTTTACAAAATAATTTTTTTCAAACCACAACCATAAAAACTAACAAAATACCAAATACACTCTAATATATTACAAATTAAGGGCTAGTTTGGGCATGCTTCTTTTTGGTTACAAGCATCATTTCGATGCTTTTACTTTTAGGATTTGTTTGTCTGGTGGAAAGGAATTTTTTGAAAATTATTTTTCAAACTCTTTTATATTTGTTTGTCAATAAAAAAATTGATCAATGAAAAATACTTTTTAGTCAAAAAAATTGAGTTGGTTTTCAAAAAAGTGTTTTCTTTATATTTTGGACGGAAAACACTTTCCAGAAATTATGAAAAAATTAAAAATATCATATTATTTGTTGATTATAATAAATTTGGTCCTCAAACTTTTGATTGCTATATATTTTGTTTTGAATCTTCTTTTTTTTTTTTCAATTTCACCCTTTAGAATTTGATTTAATTTGATTTTTATTTTAACTTTGATCCTCATTTTTATGATTGTTATTTGTTTTTCTCTTATTATTATTTTTAATTAAAAGTTTTTATCTATCAAGTTTGGTCCTCATTCTTTTGATTGTTACTTATTTTATTAGAAATAATTTATGAAATTATAATTATTATTATTTTAATTTCATCATCTTTCAATTTTTTTAACTGTTAGATTTAATCTCTATTATTTTGATTGTTATTTATTTTATTTAAGATAATTTATGAAATTAGATTTTTTTTCAATTTAATTTACATTCAACTTTTAAATTTGTAAGATTTGTTTCTCATTATTTTAATAAACTTTTAAAAAATATTAATAAGTTATTTTTCAACTTATTTTCCATAACATGACCAAACACTAGAAAGTGTTTTCCAACTTATTTTTCATAACACTACCAAACATCGAAAAATAATTCACTTTTCAGGAATCCACTTTCTAAAAAAATCACTTTTCAAAAGGAAACTACTTTCTAACAAACAAACGAGGCATTAATGTTTTTGACATATGCCTTACCAAATAAAATATAGTTATTAGACTTGGCCCCTGACATGAGAGGATAAATTGGGATTTGGGCAACCTAGTGTCCTAGCCAAGGTTGGAAAAAAGCCAAACTTGGGTAAGCGGTTGACTCGGAAAGACTCGAGCGACCGCTAAGTAAACCAAAGAACTCGAGGGACCGGTGCAACCCACAATAGACTTTTAAAAAAAAAAAAAACCAAAAATTAATCTACAAATAACTAATATAATGTAGTTTTTTCTAGAGGAGAAAGATATTTGCTTGTGCTGGTGTTCCTCAAACCAAAATATTTTTTTCCCTTAACAAACAAAAAAATCAATTCACAAAAACCTAGCCTCACCTACTTTGTTGGAACAAACCTAGATTGACATATTTTTTTTAACAAATACTTTTTTTTAACTGATGAAAAAATCAATTCACGGCCTTACATATTTTTCCGAAGATGTTCCACGTGGCAAAGTAGTGTCTAGTAGAAGTTTATGTGGAGGAGCTATAAATTGATGGTTTTAGTTTAAGGTTCAAAAACAAAAAGTTCATCAAGCATAGGTGTTGCTTTGCGTGGGGAGCAATAGAAGGTTTTTTTCTTGTTCGCTTCAATCTTATATACATGAGTTTATTGTCCTTTTCTTAGTTTTATTTTTTTCAATGTAGAATTAGAAATCAATTAATATATATATATATAAGAAAGTTGTGTTTTTCCAACGTGAGATAAAAAATCTTTTTAATTTAAATATTTTAACTTAAAAGGAGAAGATAATATATATTTTAATGTGTGATAAAAAAATATTTTTAAATAATTTTTAAAATTTTATTATTTACAACATACATCTTTGTATCCACATTGATTGTTTCTTAATTTTTTCATATAATATATTAAAACCTCAAATATTTTTTTTTAATTTTCTTGAGTTGACCTGAGTCAACCCGTGTGACTTGCTTCTGGTTCTGCTTTTCTTTAGAGGTCAACCCATTAGACTTGGGACCCGCCTCTTAGTCAGGTCAACTTTCGAGTCGGGTTTAATAATTATCCAAAGAAAAGCAGAACCAGAAGCATGCCTGAACAGGCACTAAAAAAATATGATGTTCTCATTATGGATCACCTCACAAAGCACTATTCATTTCAATGATGCTTTCTTTCTTTTTTTAATTAATATTTTTTTAATTTTAATTTCATCTATCAATATTTGATTTGTTGAGTATTGAACTTTATGATTTATTTCAATTTACTTTCTATAGGGTTATCATAACCTCATGATCCAGATCGTGGGTTTGGCGGGTTAAACTTTTTTTTTTCAATTTTATCCTTCAATATTTGATCTGCCATGGATTGTTCTTCATGATTTTTTTTAATTTACTTTTCATTGAGTCATTTAAGCCTCAAGACTTAAGTTATGGATTTGACAAGTTAATCAAATGACTTGGTTGTTTTTTTTTTAATTTTACAATTCAATATTTTATTAATTGAGAATTAGGCTTACTTATTTATTTTGGTTTGCTTTCTATGAGATTATTTTGATTTCATGATCCTAGTCACGAGTTTGACGAAGTTAATCCGGGTTGATCCCGGTAACTTTTTAAATTGATTTTTTTTAATTTAATCTTTTTAATATTGGGTTAATTAGAAATTATGTTTTATAATTTATTTTAATTTTCTTTATACGTAGTTATTTTAGCCTTTTGACCCAAGTCGTGAATTTAATGGGTTAACCAAGGTTAACTTGGGTTGTTTTTTTTTTTTAATTTATTTCTATAAGGTTATCTCGATCTCATACTATTTGTCATGGGTCTAATGATTTAAATTGGGTTGGTTTTTTTATGATTAATTTTCCTTTTCAATTTCATTATTCAACATTTGATTGATTAGAAATTGGTTTTCATATTATTTTTGGATTTGATTTTTTTTATAAAGTTATCATGGTCTTGGTGGATTAACCCGGGTTAAATCGGATTGTTTTTTAGATATTTTTTTAATTGATTTTTTTCAATTTCATTTTTCAATATTGGTTTGATTGAGAATTAGATTTTATAATTTGTTTTGATTTATTTTATATGAGGTTATCATGATTTCATGACCAAGATTGTGTATTCGAATTGTTAAATCTGGATTAATTCAATATATTGTCGTTTTAATATTAAAAAAATATATATTATTTTAAATTTTTTTTAGTCAAACTAGTTATTTATTCATCATTCAAATTATCTTGGCACAATGTGGAGAAATAGAAAACTTTTTTCATCTAATATTCGAAATTCTAGATATAAATAATACAAGGGTGGCTGATGAATGTATAATTTTTTTATTTAAAATTATAATGCCTTCTACCGATTGGAAAAAAATTAACCATTAAAAAAAAGGAAAATAAAAAAAATGATCAAAACTAGGAGAAGGACATTACAAGAGTAAATTCCACATTTTCTACGTTTCGTTATTCTCATCCCCACAACCAAACAAGTCATGAACAAAACATTTTGTCATGTTTATAAGACATGAAATCAATCAAGTTTTTAATAAAAGCGTTTTTATTGACATGAAATCAATCAAGGGAGGACTAAAAAAAAAATTCAATCCATCAGTTGGCATCTTTTGGTGCATTATTGTCTAGCCCAGAAAAAGAAATTGCTTGATGTTCATGATGCTGGCTGGAATAGAGGTGTCCGACCGCATTTTTCTTGTCTCTTGCTTTCTATTTCCTTACAACTTCTTGTGAAATTTTGAATGTTATGAAGAGATATTCTACCCTTTTGGGGGACAAACTGATAAGCATTAGATTCTTGAGGCAAATTTATTTCTGAAAGATTACAGACAAGGAGAGCATTGACACCAGAATAAGAAGTGGTACTAAGCAAAGTTCATAGCAGAATGTCATGGGTATAATTCTTCACAGTCAGATTTCTAAAAATCATTCTTTTTCCAGGCTTTAAAACCTGCAGGACAGATTCTGGTGCTATCAAACTTCGATTCGAAGTCGATCATTCGGGTGCTATCAAAATCATGGGTATATTGCCTGCCCATACGATCCCAAGTCGATCATTAAGGTGTGGATGATGACCTTAGAAAGCTCTTTCGAGGAATTGAATTTCCTCGTGATATGCTTGACATTGAGAAGTATCTCCAATGAATGGGATGATGCCAGCTTCCAACACTGCAAAGAGGAGGGAAGCAGCCCAGGTGAAGGGCATTTTCTCAGAGAAAAAGATCAAGAACAAGAAGCGTGGGATCAGAAAGATCCATAACCTGGCCAATCCACATCTTCCAGAACTTTATGAAAATCTCGGTTCTTGATACTTCAGAAGTAGATTGCTCCATTGTTGACCTGAGGTTTATTCGCAGAGATGCACTCCTTCCACAGGGAAAGTTGCTGCATGAGTCCTCTAACGAAGTTGAGTGTAGATAGGCTCTAGAGTTTGCACTGATGTGTCTTGCTTGTCAGAAGTTTACGTAGATACGTTCGTATCAGTCATTTTATTTATTTATTTTTATTGAAGTGTAGTCTTTCATCTCTAGTTACTTTAGGAACCTACACTATACAATTCCTCATGAACACTGAAAATGTAAATGCTTATTTTAGATTGGGATCAAAAGATATTTCATTTAAAAAAAAAAACTGTGATAATTGAGCTTTATTATATTAAATAATTGAGTTTGGATTCCATTCCAAAGACTTGAGCCTTGTGACGAGTGAACTATTCTCAATCTTTTATATTGTTTTATATTTTTGTAATTATTTAACAAGTCTTGAGGAAGGCACTAAACCTGGCTAGGAAGTGGATCTCTTTCCTCAACACTTGTTGATTCTGACTAAATTAGCTTACACATATTTAATACAAGGGTTTCTGGGAAACCATTTTTGTTATCTCCACTACTAACAGTATACCAGTTCTCACCCATGGTTACACCAGCAAGAGCAGCCCTTGGAATCACCAAATCATGTTGAACTAGTGATTGAAAATGGTCTCTTTATATGCGGATCTTTCTCTTGAGCCTTTGCTCCTATTGCACACAGCACAGTAGGACAACGCAAATCAGCTGTGAAATGGATTTTTTCCCTGGAACTCTTCCGCAGGAAACTCCATAATGGTATTCAATCTCATCATCGCCAGATCCATGTGAAGCCTTGCAGTAAATGCTATTAAAGCTGAATAGATACTTCTTCTTGAGCTGTTTGCTTGGTTTCTCCACGCATATCTCTAATTTTATAGGAGTTGCAGCCACTTGTAATCTGCCCAACAGCAAGTATGGTCATCAAGACAAGCACTAGGAGATAGATTTGCAATTCAACAGGAGAGGTGATAGCAACAAAAAGAGGAGGAAATGAAGAAAAAGCACCAGCTAGTTGACTTGGAATTTTATGTAAAAAAATAGAGGCAAGTGTGAAGAAGCCTTTGATAATTGGATCAAGCAACCTGCGATGAAGATAGAGCAAAACCTTTCAATCAATACCGTGAAAAATGATTGAAATGCAATGCTAAGAAATTTCAGTGTCCCAGCAGCTGCAAGTGGATGGTTAGTTGCTTGTTAAATTTCTCTGCCACTCGGTGTTGATATCATCAATAATGAGATTGCCTATGCTGCTCTGGCTGAGCCAATTTCTAGTCCTACTGCCCAATTTAATGATGCTGACACGGAGAGCTCAATGACTATCAAGTGCAAGCAGAGACAGGCTTAAGCTATTAAATAGAAGTGGAGACGCAGTGCATATTAGGCAGTTTTTGAGGATATATTTGTCTGCATAGAGATTGAAAAATCGGAAGTGATTATCTACCTAGTTTCCAGGGGGCGCATACTTTCTACAGTATGAAGATAAGGTGAAAATTTATAAGAAATCCAGCAACAAAAAGACAACCCCTCTAACCTGGAGAGTTGAAAAACAAAACTATTTACAATAATTTTTTGTTGAACTATCTTGGCTACCTAATGATTTATACTAATTTCTAGCATATACATTGCTCCAATTCTCTCGAAGTTCATCATGATAATCTTTCAGCTCCTTCAGTTTTTGCTCCAAACGAACTTTTAGAACAGGCAGTGCACGTTGAGGATCTTCGTTGAATTTGTGGAGCAAATCAAGACCCTGATCATCATATATACGTTCGAGACATCTTAAAAAGATATTCCGATTCCCTTTTTTGAATTTGTCGTGAGGGATGCCTTTTTCCAATTCATCTGCGTATTCAACAGCTGAACTAAACCAACCAATTAGCATGTCCATCTCATGTCTATTATCTTCACATTCAAACAAGATTTCCTCGTTCTCGTCGATGTTCCTGGAGAAGAAGTCCTCAGTTCCTGGAGGCACCAACAATAATTGATCATTCAACTCCTGCAATTCGGGCTGCATTCTGTTGTGTTTAGGAGGATCACGATAGTCTTTTGGAAGATACAGATAACTAGGGGTACACCTTTTGCACTGAGAGAGATCAAGTTCTCGATTTGACTTGTAGAGATACTTCCCATTCTTTTTGTCCCTTTTTTTGCATCCCCTTGTTTCAATCTTCTGCCCTTCATCCTCTTCCTCATCTTTTTTCCTGGATACATGAACATTCTCAGAGTCTGTAACATAACGCTGGAACTCATCCATGAGATCAGGATGCTTTCCAATCACAGCAGCTATCCTTTCTTTCCATTCATCCTTTTGAATCATTCGATTGGTATAATAGAAAATCGACTTTAAGAATTTATAATAGCTGTTCTCACATGATAGCCTCTTCCGGACCTTCTCGAACAAGCAGAGTCCATCCTGCCGGAGCTTTTTTATGACCACCCTGTCATATGCTTTCTCTGCGTGTCTTCCTGCCTTCTTGACAATATTTCTTTCCTCATCTTTCTCTACGCCCACCTGATCAATCTTTTCAGGCTGCTCCTGCTGCTGCTCGCCAGTCTGAATTGTAACTTCTCTGCCTTTGTTCACATCTTTATCTTGAGAGTTTGGATCACGAGATGCTCCTGAAGTTGTTTCAGAAGCTCGCACGAATCTATAAAAACCCTCTAGTAAATCAGTATCGTCTCCGCACAGCGGGACAATAACTTTATAGAGATCCCTCCTGTCCTTTAACTGTCTTAAAACCTTCACATCATCATCCCAGACCTTTCCGCCACGCATCCTCTGCTTGTCTATAAAATTCTGTAACAGCATTGTTTTCTCTGCTGAAACAGCCGCAGCTTCCTCCTTATCCTTATCCTTATCCTCTACCTCTATTGTCTCATCTTCATCGTCATCAAGGCTAAATCGACGCGAGGGCGGCAAAAATAAGTTGAACCCATGTATCAGGTCACAATGACCTTCAAGAATCTCCTTCACTCTTGCCAAGACATCATCAGATACGTTTTCTATTCTCCCTGAGAGCTCATCTGTTAGAGCCATGACATCTTTCATGACCCTGTAAAAGCTACTTAATTTTTCAGGCTGGTCTTGGAACCTGGCTCTTAGTTCCTTGATATAGGTTTTGGATTCGCCATAATAATCCCTCTGTGTCTCCATCTCTTTCACCTTCTCAACGATTTAACCAAGTGAAAAACGGAAGAAACAGAATCCGCCTTTTGTTTTAATCTCAATAAGAATGTGTGTGTGTGTGTGTGTCTATATATAAGCAAACCATAGGGGTCCTGGAATTCTGTGTTTCTTGCAACTCTACTAGCATCAGGACACTGGCAACTTATGTGGAGAACGGTTCTTTCTAGGGTCGTTTCAGTTTCTTGTTGGGATGTGTTTTTGGGTTGGGTCTCGGGTTGGTGACGAGGCCTTTCTAAAGGGTTGGGGCAAGTCATTTATTTCTTCAAATTCTGTTTTCAGTTCCATTAATATTCTTTTATTTTGGATAATCTTATTACTATTTTTTTTTATGTGTTTCTAACCATCCACTCATTTTTATTTTTATTTTTATATTATTCATTAGTATTACAATTAATATATATTATATAGATGATAGTAAAAGTAAAATTGTTTTTTTAGCCCTGAAATTAATCAATTTTAAAACAAATGATTTTAGCTTCTTATGTTTATTTGCTGCTGTACATGAGAAAAAAGAAAGAAAGAAATAGGTGTAGTTTTTTTTTATTGTAAATCTAGAAATTACTTTATTTCACTCATATTACTATCAAATTTAATTCATCAATTCAAATAATAAATAAAGAATGAAAATATATATTCAATCAATTCCATCATCTTCTACAATAAAGGGAACCGTAAAAATTTGTGTTTCCCACCATTAAATTTTTACATCAAGATCTATATTAAATATAATTATAAATTAGTTAATTAACTGTCCTTTATACTATTTTTAGATAATGTATTACATTGTAATAGTAGTTGTTTTTAAAAATTATTTTTTAAAAAATATATATTAAAAAAATATTTATTTTATTTTTATAAATTTATTTTTAATATTAGTAAATTAAAACATCAAAAATAATTAAAAAAAATCGCACAAAAACAAACACTTTCTTAATTAAAGATTTATGTCTTTGATTTTCGTGCTTCAAGACAACTTGGATTGTGCCTTTGCTGACCGCTGCCTTTTCTATTCTATTTCTGTGTTTGTGCTCCGGCTGAGCAAAGGTTAATTTCAAAGTTTTGACTTCTACTTTCGTGCAGTGTTTCTAGCACGGCCGCAGTGAAAGTAACGGGTTCTCTGTGGAATCATAGAAGTTTTGAGGATTGCTTCCACGAGGAAAGAAAATGATCAATTGAAACGTTCCATAGCTAGAGAGAGAGAGAGAGAGAGAGAGAGAGAGAGAGGAACATGTCTCAGACATTCGGGAGAAAAACCAATAAATTGTAATTTCTGAAATCAATGTTAAGAATAATTAATCCTTGACCTGATCTTTTACCATCTAATATAGGCCATCAAATTACAAAAGAACATACAAATCTTTGAGGATGAACAATTAATTAATATTCATAGGAATCTGGGAATTTGGAGCATAAGATGCCAGCGGAGTTGGTTCATAAACAGGCATGAATTGTCGAAACCTCTCTAGCAAATCAGGATCGTCAATGAACAGCTCAACAACATCACTGCAGACATCATCGAAGCTTCTCTTCTGGCTTGTCGACAGCAGAGTCTCCTTGAAAGCTTCATAGACCTTCTCGCCTCGCATCTTCGCTTCCTTTATTAAATCCTTAGCATCTTCAAGTCCAGATAATACTGCTCCCTCCGCCCTGACCGGCTCAATCTCCATCCCATCATCAAGGCTGACTCGGTGAGAAGGAGGCAAGAAAAAGTTGAGCCCATAAATGAGGTCGTTGTGACCTTCAAGAATTGCCTTCAGTCGTGCTGGGGCGTCGTCAGGTATGCCTCCGGGGCCGTCAGGCTGGACTCTTTGAGCCATGATGTCAATCATGACCTTGTAAAAGCTATGGAATTTCTCAGGCTGGTCATGAAACCTAGCTTTTAGTGCTCTGATGTAGGTTTTGGAAGGGTCAGAACAGTCACCATGACTCAAATCTCCGTTTTGCTTCATCTTTCTCGAAAAACAAAGAAGGGAATGATTTACAGAGGATGTTTGCAATAGTCTTAGAATCTTATGTAAAGTCTTAGAATCTCCTGGTCCTGTATGGATAAGGACTCTTATCTTATGCTTGCAATGTTTACCTTTTCAACAAAGGAGACAGAAACTTCTTTGAAATCCACCATTTTCAAAGCAGACTCGGCTGCTGTTTGACCTCCACTTTTAGCCAAACACGGCATGCTTGCTTTATATTTTAAAAAAAATTTAAATTTAAATTTTATTTTATTTTTTTAATTTTAAATTAATATATTTTTTAAATATTTTTAGATTATTTTGTTAAAAATAAAAATATATTATTTTAATATATTTTTAATAAAAAAACACTTTAAAAAATAATTATTATCATACTCTTAAATATTGTTTTTTTCTTTTTCTTTACCAGAGTAATCATTGTAATTATATCAAATAAAAATTCAAAAATATATTTTTTTAGATGTGTGTATTTGCTTACAATTAATCAAATGCTTACAATTATATTCTATATAGTATTTCATTTACAATTTATTTGGGTCATACAAATTCTTACTTTATGAATTACAGTGAGTTCTTTGAATATAATTTATTTAGTTGATTATTTTTTTACAGAGACTTGAGAGGATGAAAGAATTGCTTTTGTCACGTTTTTTTTTAATTAAAATCACAAATAAATATACCTTTTTTAAAATTATTTTATTTTTAAAAATAAGTTTTAAAATATGATATTTTCTCTGAACAAAATTTACTGTGCTGCTTTGAAAAAAAAATAAGCAAACAATATTTTAACCATAATAACAAAGAAACACTTGCATTGATGAAACAATGTGAGCTGGATGGATAGATGCTGCTGGGCCTGGGTAAGAGTACTTGATGTTATATATTATCACCAGATTTTTCAAGGTCGGGCTTTCAGCTTTGTAGTGAGTAGACGTACGAAGCTAAATGGCATTGGGATTTTATTATAGTTTTAGATATAGATTATTATAAATTGTAACAGTGAAATTATATCAGTATATTGTATAATTAAGAGAATTATGGGAATGTTTTAATATTTTTATGTTATATTTTTTTATTAAAAAGTTATTAGCGTTTGTTTCATACACCCTAATAAATAGATGGTGTCCGCGCCATTAAAAAGACACGTTTTTAATTGTCAATTATGGTAATTGGCTATCTAAATAGATATGCAGTTGTGCCCTCTTGCACATGATATGACGTGTGTAGATATATCGTGGTTGGATTGTCACTAGTGATCGATTGTTTGTATTTTTTTCTTTCTTTTCTCTTTCCTAACAACTGAAGTACACAATTATTTTCCTTTTGTTTTGTTGTTTGTTTGGGTTTGACAATCATATTTGATGCTAGACCTAGGCAACTTAAGTCTAACATGGCTACTGACCTAATTTTAATATGGGTCAAGCATGTTGTCAGACCCAAGTAAACTTGGGTCACACATGGTTGTCATACTCATACCCAAATACCTTGGATCTGACATGGTTGTTGTTGCTATTATTATTATTGTTATTATTATTAGTATGATTGTTATTCTTTTTATTATTTTTAGTGTTGTTATGATTATTGTTGTTGTTGTTATTATTATTATTATTAATATGATTATTCTTATTATTGTTATTATTATTAGTATTGTTGTTGTTGTTGTGATTTTTAGTGTTATTATTATTATTATTGTTATTATTATTATTATTATTATTCTTCATAACCTTCCATGTTAGAATAAATTGGGCCTAAAATGACTGTTAGGCCCAATTTATTTAGGCATGATATGATTACCTGATCTAAGATGCTTAATACATTCTTTATATATTTAATATTTTTTTATATTTTTTTTATAAAAATTGATATTAACCACATGAGAGCACGAGCTAATATACTAATATATATATTATCCCTGTTTGTATGGTCCACATGGTAGAACACCACAGTTACAGTGTTTTCCTCACATATTGTAACTGTAATTTTTAACCAGCTTCATATTAAAAAAATAAAATAAAAAAAAGATAATTTTAGAGAAAAAACCATGCGGAGAAACACCGTAGCAATCAACAATGTTTTAAAGAAAAAAATTACAAAACCAAATTCTCAATCAACTCAATATTAAAAAAAATCAACAAATATAATTTTGAAAAATAAAGAAATAAAATAGAAAAACTAAGTGGAAAAACATCACAGTAATCCACAGTATTTTAAAGAAAAAAATTACAAAGCAAAAATTTTAACCAGGTCAATATTTAAAAGGTAAAATCAATGAAAATAATTTTGAAAAAAAATAAATAAAAAATAAGAAAAAATAAGAAATTTGAAAAAAATAATATTTGAAAAAAGGGGAAAAGTTAAAAAAAAAACAGGGAGAAGAATCAATGTGGATTAGTGTTGTAATCCACATTGTTTTGTGTATGGGGGAACAGTGAATCCCCCCACACGGTTTAGATATTGTTATAATAATAATATGTCTTTGTGATTTCAGATTTATTATAATCTAGTCCATAAAGTTTTAAGTTTTTTCATGTTTATCACTATAGTTTTAGATTTGTTCATTTTAATCCTTAAATTATTTACATCACGTTTTGTTCTTTAAGTTTTGAAAAAGAAGAAAGTTATCATAAAAAATTAAGAGGAGAGAGAAATATTATAGCCAGCCATAAAAAATTGAGTCAAATAGAGGTGGTTTTATCCTCTAACTATCTTAGAAAAAATAAATTAAAGTCCATAAAGATATTTTTATCTCGTTTGATTTTTTTTGTTTTTTTGAGTGACCAAAGGTTTTTTTTTATTATTGAAAATAAGGTTTTTGTGAGGTTTAGGATTTTTTTGGGTATTTCTAGGTGAAAAAACGTTAAAAATTAGGTTTTTTAAATCAAAAAATTTAAATTTTTTTAAGCACTAAAAATGACTGGAATTTGAAAACGCGGTTGTACCCGTGTTTCCAAAAATTTTAATTTTTTTATATTTTTTGAATTGTTTTGTTGTGCTGATCTCAAAATAATTTTTTAAAAATAAAAAAATATTATTTTAATATATTTTAATATAAAAAATATCTTAAAAACAATTATAATCACACTTTCAAACACAAACAGTTGATACTTAACCTAATTTATTAAAAAAAAAATATCAGCATCAACTCCAATTCAAATCTATAAACTTCAAAGAGACCCAGGACAAAAGAGCTCCACGGACCCCAACTCAAAATAAATAATTTCATTATATTGACAAAAAGCAACGCGCCTTATTTTTCACTATTTAACTATTTAGGTTATCCTCAAATTAGTACGGGTGTTAATCAAAACTACTATTTATACATCATTTTAAGAGTGCACCTTTATTTAAAAAAACAACAATTTCTTCAAGTTTTGACTAAAAAATTAAATTTATCTATTATTTTGACATAATGCATTCAAAAGAATTTAAATATTTTTTTCTTGCTCAAATTTAAAAGTATAGGAAATAACAGTTATAGCTAATGTTTTGGACCTAGCCTAATTCGAGTGACCCATTAACTCTAGAATTGTCCTTGCTTAGATTAGCAAAAAAGACCCGGATTATTGAAGTTTTTATAAAAACATGGATTGACTTGGCTAATCACGAAGGTGTTTAGGTTGAATTAGAGGGTAGTAGATAGCTTGCTCGTGCTTTGTTGTGGGCTGATCTAATTTTTTTTAGTGTAAAAAAATGATGACCAAGCTTTATAAGTGTATTTAAAAAAGAAAAAAAATAAATGACTCCACATCATACAAAGAGAGCATGGAAAATAATACTGACCGTCAATTCCTAGCAATCCAAATAATGAAAGATAAAATCAGAAAAAAGAATAATAAACAAAAAAAAGTTAAAAAAAATGTCAACAAATCTGGGTAATGAAATTTAAAAAAATTAAGATGATAGATCTAGTAATGAAATAAAAAACAAATTAAAATTTGATAAATGTATCAAGAATAAAAATCTAAAACAAAACATCGAGGCCCAAAATCTAAAATACCATTAAATATTGAACTCAATGGCCAAATTGAAAATGTCTAAGTCCACAAATCCACAAAAAAATAAAAAGCAAAAATAAAAATCAAATGAGTGAAGATCAAATTAAAAAAATCAAAATCAAAATATATCATTTGATGTTCAAAATGCTCGATTTGATGGGTTGACTCATGACCTAAGGGACATGAGATTTAGGCCAGCCTGAGTTTCAAAATTAACTAGAATAATGTACGAAAAACATTTAATGCTCACATTTAATTCAAAAGCAAAAATCCTCATAAAAACTAAATTGAACAAAACCTAAAAAAATAGTTTTAGGTAACACATGTTTTTTTTCAAAACAAATGAAAAATCCCATGGTAATTGGAAAAAAAAGTAAGAAAATGTTGGAAGACAAAACAAAAAAATATAGCTAAAAAATAGGGGGGAAACCAAGTAAATTTAAGTGAATCTTCTAAGCCCGGTTATTCTTTTAAACTTGCAAGCTGTTAAATTTCAAACTTAGTTTCAACTAAGAAGCTCAATATAAAACAAATTCAATGTTAAAAGGTGAAAAAAATTAATTTAATTAAAAAAATCTTGTTAAAAGAGCAAGATCTAACAAAGAGCACAAAAAACCGTGGCAATACCAGACCAATTTAATATTGAAGAATGAAATAAATTAATTTAATATAATTTAAAAAATTAGTTTAAAAGAGATAGATCCAACACAGATAAAAAAAAAAAAAAACGAGACAACCCGTGTTACTCTAAAAAAATTAGAACAATCCCTTTCGAAAGTAGGAAAAAATATCGGGTGATCAAAAAACAAATCCAAACCAACCCAAATTTTAACTTTAATAACTCATGACCCAAGATATGAGATAGGGATAACCTTACAAAAAAATCAAAAGCAGATCATGAAGCTTAAGGCCCAATAAGCTAATGTCAAATGATCAAAAATAAAAAAAATTTAAAAAGGATATATATATATATATATATATATATATATAAACTGAACTTAAACCAACCTAATCATTGAAACTGGTGAACCATGTCATGATTATAGAAGACAAACATGAAAAATAATGAAAAAATAAAAAATAAAAACAATGAGGACTAAATTAAGCACACACAAAAATAATCAAAATAAAATAATTAGGGATTAAATTGAAAAAAATAAAAAATGATATAAAAAAAGAGCAATAAAAAAATGAGGACCAAAATTAGAATCAAAACAAAATGAAAATAAATTATAAAGGATGAAATAAAAAAATTAATACAAAAGATAAAAAAAACAGTAATAAAAAAATTAGAACTAAATTAGATACAAAAATTATATGAAATAAAATGCAGAGTGATGAAATTGAAACAAAAACAATTCAAGAAGCATTGAAATTAAAACAAATAGAAATAAAAAAAAATAACGACCAATTTTAAAATAAATACAATCCGGATGACACATCTGATTTTTTAAAGCCTCATCTTGAGAACCAATGTACATGAGAGAGAAAGGAATGGGAGGAGGAAAAACTGTCATCGTCGTCGCTAACCGCCAACCAGGCCAAACATGCCACACCAACAGTAGTGCCGCCACCTAACACATTGGATGACATGACGGTCAGTGGAATTTGGCCATCGTAATACGTCCCACGCGCCTCCCATTTGGTAGGAGGGATGATAATGCGCTAATTTGTGCATAGCATGCATTAACCTTTTATGTTGATTCATTAATATTTGAATAATTGAAATTACTAAAAAGCCCCTAAGAGCATCTTAATATTACAGAAGAAAAACATGTGGCAAAGATGAAAATGCCCTCCCTTGTCGGACTTAGATTTTTGAAAGTTAAAGGCTAAACATGTTATTTTACTGTAAAAAAAATACACAAAGATAAAGAAAACACCACTCTACAAGGCCAAAACTTTTGAGTTTTTAAGGGTATTATCATCCTTTAACTCCTTTAACTGTGCAAATAAAGTTGAAAATACACAAGGATTCTTGGACAAAAAGCCTATTTTCTTAGCTTTCAAGTGTGACGAAGTAATTTCATTATATATAAAAAAAACATAAATTACTAAATTATCTTGATCAATTGACAAATGATATTTTAACCTCTAAAAGAAACAACTCTACCCCACAACCAATGCAATTGTTCGGTGCAATGAAGGACAAAATGATCAATGCACTGCTTAAATTCACAATGTTTCTCCTCACATGCTACAGGAAAAAATTGAGTTCTTTTATTTATTTTTTTGTAATTTGAAATAGTGGTAGCGATTACTTTTCAAATTACTTTTTGCTTGAAAATTTATCAAAATAATTTTTTTAAAAAATTCTTTTTGATATCAATTCATCAAAAAATTTTAAAATACTAAAAAAATTTAATTTTAAAAAAATAATTTTTTTAAAAACTCTAGTTAAAAACCCCTTAAAAGCTCGTGCGATATTGTGGTTGTGGTTGTAGTTGTTTTTTATAATTTTTTTATTTGAAAATATATCAAAAGAATGTTTTATTTTTAAAAAATTTATTTTTGACATAAAAACATAAAACCTATCCAAAAATACCAAAAAAATAACTTTTAAAACATGAAAACAAATCAGTTGTAATACTATAAAACTACGTTTCTACCTTCTAAGCTTAGGCTCTGTTTGTTTGCTAGAAAGTAGTTTCTTTTTGGAAAGTGAATTCCGGAAAAATGAATTATTTTTCGATGTTTGGTAGTGTAATGGAAAATAAGTTGGAAAACACTTTACAATGTTTGGTTATGTCATGGAAAATGAGCTGGAAAATAACTTATTAATGCTTTATTTTTTTTCAAGTTTATTAAAATAACGAGGAACAAATCTTACAAATTAAAAAGTTGAATGAGAATGAAATTGAAAAAAAAATTATTTCATAAATTATTTCAAATAAAATAAATAATAATCAAAATAATAGAGATCAAATTTAAAAAATAAAAAAATTGAAAGATGAAGAAATTAAAATAATAATAATTAACATTTCATAAATTATTTCAAATAAAATAAGTAACAATCAAAAGAATTAGGACCAAATTTGATAGATTAAAAATTTCAATTAAAAAAATGATAAGGAAAAAACAAATAACAATTATAAAAATGAGGACCAAAATTAATATAAAAATTAATTCTAAATGATGAAATTGAAAAAAAAAATTAAAAACAAAATATATATATCAATCAAAAGTTTGAGGATTAAATTTGATATAATCAGCAAATAATATGACTTTTCTAATTTTTTCACAACTTCCAAAAAATGTTTTCCGCCAAAAATAAAAGGAAAACACTTTCCTGAAAAACTAAGCCAAATTTTCCTTCGACTAGAAAGTGTTTTCCATTGACCAACTTTTCTAATGACAAACAAACACATGAAAGTTTGGAAAGTGATTTCCCAAAAATCACTTTCCGGAAAACAAACACAGCCTGACCCTGTTTATTTCTATGGTTGCTTTTGCTTTTGAAGCAAACCACAGGAAACAAACGTATGGTAATGCATAAAACACCATTTATTGTTCATGGCCCCCACTGCTATTTGCGTTTGAAACGCAAGATGACACAAAGCAGCTCTTTGCTACTTTTCTTCTTCTCTATGGAGAGTGAATCACTCTCCACTCTCCACTGTTCACGTGAATAGTGGAGAGTGATTCACTCTCCACTATTCCGGGCGGACCGGGTCTCGTTCAAAGTTAAATGCATTGAATCGGGTCCAACCTAGTAAAATAAAAAAAATTAAAATTTATTTTTTATTTTTAATTGTGTTTTAACATTATTCAATGACACTACATAAATTAGATGAAGATCGCTTGATGATGTAACATTTGCAGAATTTGATTGCAATTTCAATTTTATTCCTGATGATATTTTACCTGATGTTGTTGCACGCTTAAGAAACTAAGGAAACTGTAATCCTTGTCAGATGTATTTCATATGTGATGGAATAGATAGTTTAATGGAACAATAAAAAATATTTTATATAAAGTATTATTTATTTTATGATGTAATAATAATAGTTAAATCTATAATATTTAAATTAAAAACTATATATATATAATTATTTTATAACCTTAATTTAAAAAATATTTTTAATCAAATATATTAAACTACTTTTTGTTCGATCTCAATTTCAATCACAGTTTTAACCAAACATATATAAATACCAAATCAATTTTTTTTTTTTTTAAAAAAAATATTATAAAACTTTTTTTTTTTCCCGAATCATAACCACTAAAACCCAGTCTAACACTTGCTTGCCTAGCCAACAAGTAAAGTTAAAGTTACAAAAGAAGCTCCACCAGAGAAAGAAACCAATTTACACTACAGAGCGGTACCATCTCTCTCTCTCTCTCTGATCGATTCACCGATCAATCGAAATCGAAATCAATGGCGGGAGTGTCATTGAAGTGCGGGGACTGTGGGGCCCTATTGAAGTCCGTCCAAGAGGCACAAGATCACGCCGAGCTGACCTCTCATTCCAATTTCTCTGAATCCACTGAAGCCGTCCTCAATCTCGTCTGCACTACTTGCGGCAAACCCTGCCGATCCAAAACAGTAATGAAACCCTCTATTTATTATTCACTTTGTCTTTCCGAACCTTAGTTTTGTGAATTGTGGATTTTGATGCATTTGGAATGCTGTTTTTTATCTGTTGCTTCCAATTTTCGCTTTGCTTGAATTTTATGGTTCCGATTCTGATTTTTTTTTACCCTCTAGTTTGTTTTATCTGATTTGAATATTAAAGATTAAAAAGATTGAAAATTTATAGTTATAATGAGTAGTTTAAGGCCTAGTTTTTTTATTATTATTTTGGTTTTTATTTGTTTGCAAATCTTTAAATTTGGCTTGAAATTTGGAAATTTATTGTTATAATGAGCAGTTTGAGACCTAGTTTTTTTATTATTCTGGGGGAAAAAAAACTATCGTTTTGAATATTTGTGGTGATTGTTTGGGTTTTGGTTTTATTTTGTGATGAAGGAAAGTGATTTGCATACGAAGAGAACTGGCCATACTGAGTTTGCGGATAAGACTGCTGAGGTGACAAAACCGATAAGCTTAGAGGTTCCGAAGGCAGCAGCAATGGATATTGATGAGCCTGCTGCTGCTGATGCAAGCACTACTAGCCAGCCTGAAGGTACGATTTGCTGACCGTGATGAACTTTATGAATAGTGTGCTTGATTGATTCTCATGTTTTTGTGTGGTAATTAGTAGGTAGAGTTGCTGGACGATTCAATGATTGTTTTGTGGTTTTGTTGTCTGTGGAGTGTTTTTGCTGTTATTTTATGAGTTTTAAGTGCAACATGTGCCTTCAAAATCATCTTGCCTGACATGGTTCTTGTTGTAACACTACATTGCTGTTAAGGTAGCCATTTGTTAAATCTCTGTTTGCTCTCTCTTTTTTTTTATGCTTTGCTTTCACATTTCTTTGTAGAATAGCTATTTATAGATTTTAGTTTTGCAGTTCTATTTTATTTATTTGGCTCTCTATTTCTTGCACATGTTGTTTTAAGGTTCCACGCACCCCCTTGAATTCTTTTTCATTCTGTTATTTAGGAAAATAGGAAAAAAATGGTGGTCCTTTTCTTTGGTTTTTTTTACCCATTTTCGTTTTGCTGGTAGCTTAAGAAATGGCCTTAGGTTTTATAGTGGAGGATCATGAATGAGCTATCTTGTTCTTATTGGCAGTGGAAAATTGGTATCGACCCTTGTCAAAATCTTGTCATTCTTGTTCTTTGTTTACTTGAGATTGATCATTGTCAGACATTCCCTTCTTTTGTAATTATGGTTGCTTAATACGCTTGCTATTTGTTCTCTAGAAATGGCTGCTCCAGAGGTTGACAAAAAAATTCTTGATGAACTGGAAGCAATGGGTTTCCCAACAGCGAGGGCAACGAGGGCACTTCATTATTCTGGTGATGTTATTTATTGTCATTTTTTACCTTTGCTTATCAGATATTAGAATCTGTGTCATAGGGCATCTGCGAGGCTGGATTTTGTTAGCATGTTATATTTTGGCCTCTGATAGTGTACTTGCTGTGTCATTATCTTGATTATAGGCAAATGATAAAGCGTATGCAGTTTTCTGAGTGTTGGCTTTTCTTTTCTTTCAGGTAATGCCAGTCTTGAGGCTGCTGTAAATTGGGTAGTTGAGCATGAGAATGACCCAGACATAGATGAAATGCCCATGGTTTGACATTCTTTTTCACTAGCATAACTGCATCTTTCCATTCATGCATTGTCTATTTATTGATCTGAAAATAAGTTTCTTTATTGCTTTTGCTGACTAAATTGTTTGTTCTTCTGATTTATTGACCTGCTTGTCTGCTCAGGTATCTATCAACTCCAAAGTTGAGGCTCCTAAACCTTCTTTGACACCAGAAGAAATGAAGCAAAAAGCACAAGAACTAAGGTATGGTGCATTAAAATGCATATCTAAGCTTCACTGTCTTCATTTTGTGATTGCTACTTGGCCAGTGGTTCTAGATAACGAGTATACTGTTTTTTGTTTTTACCGGCTGCAGCAGGCTACTGAGCTGTGGTTCAGTTGAAAAATGAGTTGGGTTCAGGATAGGTTATGAGTTTAAACTTTTCTAGTTAATTTACCCAGGCCTTACAATGCAATTTTGTTTCTTATTCAGCCTTTGGTTTTATTGGTTGATCTGCTCAATTTCGGTAAAACATGGCTTTTAGAAGTAGTTTCTAAGAGGGGTGGCAAAGCTCCTAGAATTTTCAGGTGCTAAGGAAATCTTATAGTCTGGAAACTAATTTGGTCCATTTGGGGTCTCTCAGATCTATATCTTCTAAGAGGATTATAGGTTACTAACTGGTGTCTGCCTAACTGGATCAATTTGATTTTGATAAATCAAGACCTTGATTGTTCAAAGGATATTTATTGCTTGGACAATGCCATGGATGTGATGGTCCTTGCTGTTTGCTTCAATTTCATGTGATTGTGTGCATTTATGTTGCCTTTATCGGGATATTTGCTTTCATGGAATTAGTTTTTTAATCTTATCTTTTATGCTCTGAACATCTTGAAGGAAAGCCACATAATGTGATTACTGAAGGTATCTTCAAATGCTTTCCTTTCAAGGACTAAAATTAAGTTGAATTTCTTGGTTGGCTTTTAGGTTTGCTGTGTGTCTGCTTGTGTATCATATGTTTATCTCATGTTTATCTTTCTTGTAAATAATTTTAAGGGAACGTGCACGCAAGAAGAAAGAGGAGGAAGAGAAGAAAACAGAAAGAGAAAAGGAAAAGGTGCTTCTTGATTTTCTTTATGACCTTCTCTTATATCAACTTGCAATCTCAAAATTATGCATTTGTATTATCTTTTCGTTTGTTTTTAAAGCATGTCCTCATTTGTCTCCACTGGCAGTGACGAGATCAATCATCATTTGAGTGCATGCTCTATTAGGAATTGTTACCTAGGGCATCAGTGTTATGCAGTTTCCTTAAACTTCATGCTGTGTAATTTTCAGTCAACTTTCACTTTCTAAATGTGGAATCTTTGACACATCATTCTGATACATGCAAATATGAAGATATGTTATGTAGTCCCAAGTATTAGCTTGGTATCTAAACTCTTGCCTTGATTGATCTATCTGCTATATTTTCGCAATGTGTTTTTGGAAACCAATTTTACAGGAGAGGATTCGAATTGGCAAGGAACTCCTTGAAGCAAAGCGAATTGAAGAACAAAATGAAAGAAAGCGGTTTGTCTTTGTCTGCCTTTACTCTTCTGTTGTATTTCACCGTACTCGTACCTTGTGTTTGATATGGTCTTATGTATCCCCTTTTGGAATGGTTTTGTAGATTCACTTTCTTGTAAATGAGTTTCTCGTTTTTGTACATGGTTGCAAACTTGCACTATTTTGGTGCTCTTCAGTATTTTTTTTTATTTGTGTACCAAAAAAGTGCCCTTTCCTGTTGCTACAATTGAATGAAAAACAAATTCCTTCTCAGATTGATGGCCTTGCGGAAGGCAGAGAAAGAGGAAGAGAAGAGGGCTAGGGAAAAAATTCGTCAGAAAGTGGAAGAAGACAAGGTTACTACTGTTCTATTCCATTTTTCTTTCTCCCCAAAATTGCATTAGTAGTTAAACTATTTGTGTGAGTTTGAACTTGTTCTTTCTTTGATTTGTATATATTTCTAATATATCAACTTGAAATATTTTTAAAAGGAAAAGAGCACATCTCAAAGTTTTATGAGAAGGAAAAGGCAAGACATTGCTAGATCTCATTTGGCTGATGGTATAGAGTTGTATTTTCAAAAAATAAAATAAAAAAATTGCCCTTTCCAGTGTACTGTGTGCCCATTTGTTATTTAAGTTTGTAATTGGAATAATTCGATTTGTTGTTAGTTTATTTCTAACTGGAGTTGGGTGCCTCACAGGCAGAAAGAAGAAGGAAGTTAGGATTGCCACCAGAAGATCCTGCAACTGTAAAACCTTCTGCACCTGTGGTGGAGGAGAAAAAGGTACGAGGAATAAAAATGGGCTTGATGTAGTCATTCAGAATATGTTCTTAATGTATTTTACAAATGTTTTTGCAGAGCATGCTGCCTGTTAGGCCTGCCACTAAGCAAGAACAAATGAGAGAACGCTTGCGATCTCTTAAGCAGAGTCACAAGGTAAACACAACTCTACTTCAGATCTTCATTATCACAGTCCAGAAACATGAAGTACAATTGGTTAATTATTCTGTTTTGTTTTGTTTTAGTAGCCTATTATGTATACATGCTGTGTGGTTTGCGTTATCTTTCAATTCAACTTTATTTATCCTTCCTCCCTTTTCTGTTAATCTTATATGTTACGATGATTTGACCCTGTAAAGTTGAGTTAATTAAATAAAAAAAATAAAATATGATAAGAAGGAATGAGAGAGGAAAGAGGATAATAAGAGAAACAAACCCCTAGAGGAATGGAGAGAGGAAAGAGGATAATGAAGAGTAAAGCACATTTTCTACCAAATCTAAGAATTTTTACTGACCAAAGAACGATCAATGCTATGCAAAAAATCCAAGGTAAGTTATGCTTAAAGCTAAAAATTATGTACAAAGATAGAAAACAGTGTAACTTAAGAGATGATAGCAGGGAACTTGCTGATCTTTAAATACATATTGCGAAATTTAATTAAGAATTGAAAAGCGACAGAAAGATCACTGAAGTCTTGCCATTCCACATGGTGAAAAACCAGGCCTTTGTAGCCCCAGCTTTAACCGTATAGAAAAACAAATAAATAGATTGATGCTAGTGAATCCTAAACTGTGGATCATATACGGACTCCTTGGCCAAAAAACTTGCACCCATCTTGTTCATACTGATGGAAACGAAAATCTATTATCACATCTTACTGATATTGATTGCAAGATATTCCTACATGAAAACATGATGCTTCCAAATATAACCATTCATGCATTCTTTGATTCTTCAAATTCTACATCTCCTTCAGAATTTCTCTCACTGTTCCTCATTAGCGTCTTTTAAATTTGTGTAGCACTGTCAAAGCTGTATAGCACCTTAAACTAGATTTTGTAGCCTCACTTCATTTGCTTTTTTGAGGCTAGGATGATGATGCTAAAGTGAAGAGAGCGTTTCAGACTCTCCTAACTTACATAGGGAATGTTGCCAAAAACCCCAGTGAAGAGAAGTTCAGAAAAATAAGACTCAATAATCAAACCTTCCAGGTATGCAAATTCTCATGCTAAATTATATTGAGGAAATATGCCTACCATTTTAATGCTCGCTCCAATTGTAATTACTGCTCACCACTGGATTGATTATTGTTAGCACCTATTCTCACAATTATGTTGCATTATTGTATCATTTCACATGATCAATCAACTTCTGCATCCAATTTGGCCTTCACATGGAGCATGAACACTTAGGCCCCTTGCTAATTGCTTTCTTGCTCCTTTATTTGCTGTCACTCTACATTTCCATGAAACAGGATAGAGTCGGTTCACTCCAAGGAGGCATTGGATTTCTTGAGCTGTGCGGGTTTGAGAAAATTGAAGGCGATGAATTCCTTTTTCTTGCCAGGGATAAGGTGGACATGGCAGTGCTGAACTCAGCTGGATCTGAGCTGACCTCTGCAATAAATAATCCATTCTTTGGAGTCCTTTAAGTTGGAATGAGTTAATGATTTTTGTTGTTATAAATAACTAATTGTTCCATACTTTTACTGTTACTTTTCCTTTTATTTTCTGAAAAAAGAAATTATGCTGTTGCGGATTAAGCTCTTTGTTCTGCCATACCATTTATTAGCTTTTTATGAACTGGGACATCAATTAGTTCGGGTTGATCTTCTCCTAAATCAACTGGAGCTGGATGTCTTTCAAACCTGTTTCTTTGATTCACAATATGTTTATTTCCATGTTTTCAACAACAATATTCTTCGGAACAGCGATTTGTTTCGGTTCTTCGATTGATGTCTATCCCTAAAGAGGGGAAAAGAGCCGGTTTCCTGTCGAAAAAGTGACCGTTAACCAGTCATGGCTTCCAAGCTCCATGCTGCGACTCTTGCTGCTGCACTCATGAATGAACCAGGGCTGACCATCCGAGGCTGCAAGGAAGGGTGAATGTAAAAAATATTAGTAGTTTAGGAAGTTAATTCTAATGAAAGTGATGAAGTCCGTCTTGCAATAATATGCAATAATAAGTTATTATAAGTAGTCAAGTACAACCAAACTAAAAGAGAATTTAGCCTATTTATGAACAAGTGGACAAGTCTAGGTTGAAGAGAAGGTTTGGATGTGCAAGATTAAAATAATAATTTAAAAAAATTATAATTTTTTATTTGATTGTTGGATTATGGTTTAATTTTTATTAGAGTTTTCCAAGATTATTTTCATATCAAGATCTTTAGATTTTGAACTGAAAATCTCATTAGGAGGTTTTGGTTTTGGTATTTTTTGTGATTTTTAGAATTTTAGATTTTTTTTTGGGATTTTATGTATTTTTATTTTATAATTTTAAACTTTTATTTTTATTTTCTAGTTGAGATAATGTTTTTGATTTATTTAAGGCTCCGTAGATTTTCTAAATAGACAGATTTTAATATTATTATTTTAAAAGGAACAAACCTAAATTTGAGGTTTATATTTGATGTTTTTTGTTTGCAGTCTTTGTCTTTAGCTTCTAAATGCATTAGGAAGCCTAAGAACCTGAGTGCAATCCCTAAGCTTTGCACAGGGAATTTGGCAGTAAGGATCGTGCTGGTGGAAAAACAGAATTGGGGGCCGCAGAGAAGGCATTCGTGGTATACTTTTCCTTCTTTCTAAACTATCCCCGAAACGTCTGTGCTGGTTTTTCCCAAAAGAAAAGAAAGAATCACTTCGATTTCTCGAAGTTAATTCCAAAATGCACAAGGTCTCATCCTTACTCCCTGATGAAAAGAATTGGAGACTAATTGCAGGCGGCCATTTTCCCAACATTTGTTTGGGTATTGAATTGGAAAGCAGCTTTTGCGGCTGCTCAAAACTCACTTTATATCCACAATATGTAAATCGGATCTTATTGTATCTGTATTGGAGTTGATACTTAAGGAATTTGTATGAACTTGATAAAAAAAAAAAAAAAATTGCCATTTGCCATCAATCTCGTTTATAACAAGATTCAAATTAGTTTAAATTTATATCCACAATAAATTCACTAAGATTGAAAGATATAGTTTTGAATGAATCAAATGTCATCCATCCCGCGTTTTGGAGCTGTCATAATGTGACAGTTTCTACTTCCATCGGTCGACTTCTGTCGGATCTGTCAATGGCAGCTGCTTCTGCTACAGCTACAATGGGTTCCGCCTCTTTGCTTTCTAGTGCAAGAATCAGTAATCTCGCGCTGGGACTCTAGCTAAAAGCTAATCCGTTCTCTTGCCCTCATTCAGTTACGGGTTGCTAAGCTACAGCGGAATCTAGCTACGAGCGATCCCGACTCTCGTTACTAAAATCCAGTTCGTGTCTAAGATTCATCAATCACTTTTTTATCACTCAAATACTTTAATTTTGTTTATGGCTGATATTTATCTATTTATTACTTATTATTAAAATAATATATAGTCATAATCAAAATATTGCATTTTCTAATATAAAATACTTAATAGTCTAAAATTTAATAATTATTTTTCACAGTTTCTACATGAGTCTTTTTATTTATGCGTATGGTTTTTTTATATAAAATTCTCATGTAAGTTATTTTAGTGTATTTATTATTTAACAAATAAATACATATTAGTTTCAGATATCTCTTATATTTTAATTTATAAAAATAACTAATTTATTTTATAAAAAGAATATAAAATATATTAATTTCAATCACTTTAATTAATATATGTATTAATAATAAAGCATTAATTAACATAAGTGGAAAATCATTCTCCTCTGAAATCCCAAGCACAGAAATCGAACTTAAAAGTAGAAAATCAAAAGTCTCTCCTTTTATTTTATTAGGAATAAGATCAAAAGTCTCTGCCATGGAACCAAGCAGGTGTTGCCCATTCTCATCAATTAACATCCCAACGTTTACCGTTGGGGATGATAATTTGATCTTAGCTTGATGGATATTAAATTGAATGATCTAAATGGATATAATTTTGTATTACTTACCTTATTTGATAATTGATAGGGTATTGATATTGTTAAATTTAACCTAAAACTCCATCCAAACTTGTCATATATATATATATATATATATTTTTTTTTCTTAAAATATGTATACATACATTAAATATATATTATTTTTTTAATTTTATATTAAATAATAAATAAGATATAAATGCAGAAATTTTTTGTAAATATTTTATTCGAATAATGCTAATACTTGTAAATGTTGTTAGGTATTCATGATTATAACTTATGTTAACAACAAATCAAGTTCCTTTCACAGCACAGGTGTCGGTTATACCATACGGTTGGATTATAAAAGTACCAAGTATTTGTTGTACCAAGAGTTATATAATATAAATCTAGATTAATTATTTAACAAGTAAAGTATTAAAAGTAAACAAGATAACAAATACAAAACATGTTAGTATCAAACATTAAAGTCCATGTTGAGTTTATACTATACTTATTCTTACACCATTAGTGTAACCTTTTTACATTAACATAATAAACTTAGCTAAACATAATGAAAGAGAGAAACATAAATAAACAAGATAAGAACATAAATAAGATATAAGTTAACTAAGTAAAGAAAATGAAATAAAAAGTATAAATAAGAGATTAATATAAACAAAACTTAATCATTACAAAAATATAAAGAAAAAGAGCAAGAACATGATCTTGATCTGAAATCAAGATGCTTAAATGCATGGCAAATGCCTTCTTTTATAGGCCAAAATTTAGAACTATTGATTTGATGACTAATTGTTGAGTGGATAGCCATATCTTGACTTGGTGACAATTCTTATCTTCTTGTCTAAATAAAACATCATTGCTAACATCAGAATTTGAACAGATTGTCTTCATGAAAGTTCTAGGAAAGTGTCTAAGCTTTCCAACAAAAAAGAATCGGTGCATTTGGACTTCTAGAACTCGAGATATGGGCTGAATACTGAATAATGTCTGGGTTGCAGGACAAATTCAGACTTCTCTTTTAATGCTAAGATTTGGACTTCCAAACAACAGAATTTAGTCTTGGACTCTTCCTAAATGTTTGAGTCCTATGTCTTAGCTTTCTAGCCATATAAACCAAATTGAAACTCAAGATTTAGAGCTCCAGATATGACCCAATGATTGAACATTGTTCAAGAACTCGAGATATGGGCTGAACATTGAAAAGTGTTTGGGCTGCAGGACAGATTCAGACTTCTCTTTTGATGCTAAGATTTGGACTTCCAAACAACAGAATTGAGTCTTGGACTCTTCCTGAATGTTTTAGGCCTATATCTTAGCTTTTTAGTCATATAAACCAAACTGAAATCCAAGATTTAAAGCTCTGGATATGACCCAATGACTGAACAGTGTTCTAGTTTGAACTGAACCAACATCTCTTTTCTAAGCTTAGCCCTCTCTTTGTCTTCTCAAACTCTTTGTCTTCTCAATTTTAGTAGTTAAACTTATCAATCAATCCTTTCATTTATATGATAGGCCTACATTTAAGATGAACATTTACCATAAATTAAAGGTATCTTATAGTATTAGATATGATATTATAAAACATGCTCTAATTAAGGAGTTATTTATACTTTAAGTGCAAAATGATAATATAAAACCTTGATAAAAATACACTTTTAAGTACTAATCGGTAATCATATTTGCAGCGGTTTGACGACAATGGGGTTTTTTCTCCTCCCTATCTTTTCTTTCTCTTGGGCCTTAGTATTCGCATCGAGCCTCTAAAAATTTAGTTATATCCTCCAATTTGTATTCTTTTGATTTTGATTTTTTTTATTTTAATGCTTTTCAATTTTTTTTTTTAATTTTATCCCTCAACATTTTATTTTATTTTTGCATCAAATATGGTTTTCATTCTTTTTATTGCTATTTTTTTTTATCATTTGCTTGATTTTTTTTTTCAATTTTGTACTTTAATATTTTATTTTGTTTCTAATTTTGGTCCTTATTTTTTTATTACTCATTTTTTAATCATTTTATTTATTTTATTTTTTAATTTGATCCTTAATTGTTTTCTTTTAATTATTTTTTGTACAAGATTTAGTCCTCATTGTTTTGTTTTTTTATTTTTTTTTGTGATTGAGAATTTTGCTTCATAATTTTTTTGTGTTTGTCTTCTACTAATGACCTGATCCACAAGTTTTGAAAATTATCCCGGTTTAAGTTTGATATTTTTGTTAAATCCCTTTTAAAAATTGATTTTTTTAATTATTTTCATCATTCGACTTTAAGTTACTTAATCTTAAGTTTTGTGATATGTTCTCTGTTTTTTTGGAATTATTCTTATTTTATATTTTAGGTTGAGAGTTATTCGAGTTGACTAGATATTTTTAAATTTAATTTTTGAATTCTGATCTCATAGTAAACTTAACATGATTTGATTTAAGTTTTTTTTTAATAATTTTTTAAATTGATTTTTTTTACTTTTTACTATTTAATATTTGGTTATTTAACTTTAAAATTTTTGATTTTATTTATTTATTTATTTTATTTTGATTTCATTTTCTAGATCACGTATTAATTAAATTAAATTAAACTAGACCTATCGTTAGCCATCTAGTTATAAATTATTTATCAGGCCGTTAGCCTTCGTACTTTCTCTAGCGATGAAATCACTCCATGCCTTGTTTAAACCACCCTCCTCTCCCACCAAAACCACAACCTCCTCCTCCTCTACCACCACCACCGCATCAAAGACTAGAAAACCCGCAACCTCCTCCTCCTCCTCAAATGCACCAATTCCCTCTCCAAATCCACCAGAAATCACCACAACCATCTCCAAGACATCAGAAAACAAACCAAAGAGCTCACTTTCTGCTCTTTTTATCCCACCGACTCCACCCACAGAAGCCCATTTCATCTCTCTAATTCACGGTTCCAAAACAATTCTCCAACTCCACCAAATCCACGCCCAAATCATCATCCACAACCTCTCTTCAAGCAGCCTAATTACCACCCAGCTAATCTCTTCCTCTTCTTTGCGCAAATCCATCAACCACTCGCTAGCAGTTTTCAACCACCATAAACCCAAGAATTTGTTTACATTCAATGCATTAATTCGTGGGCTCACCACAAATTCTCATTTTTTCAATGCCATTTTTCATTTTAGGCTAATGTTAAGGTCTGGCATTAAGCCTGACCGGCTTACATATCCGTTTGTGCTTAAATCTATGGCGGGTTTGTTCTCAACAGAGCTTGGTATGGCTATTCATTGTATGGTTTTGAGGTGTGGGATTGAACTCGATTCATTTGTAAGAGTTTCTTTGGTTGATATGTATGTAAAAGTTGAGAAGTTGGGGTCGGCTTTCAAGGTGTTTGATGAAAGCCCTGAGAGATTTGATAGTGGGAGCAGTGCGTTGTTGTGGAATGTGTTGATTAAGGGCTGTTGTAAGGCTGGGAGTATGAAGAAGGCTGTGAAGCTTTTTAAGGCCATGCCAAAGAAGGAGAATGTGTCTTGGAGTACTTTGATTGACGGATTTGCAAAAAATGGGGATATGGATCGTGCTATGGAGCTTTTTGATCAAATGCCAGAGAAGAATGTGGTTTCTTGGACCACAATGGTTGATGGGTTTTCGCGGAATGGAGATAGTGAGAAGGCGCTGTCAATGTTTTCTAAAATGTTGGAGGAAGGGGTGAGGCCGAATGCTTTCACCATTGTTTCTGCTCTTTCTGCTTGTGCAAAGATTGGTGCCCTTGAAGCTGGGTTACGGATACATAAATATATCAAGGATAATGGTCTCCATTTGACTGAAGCACTTGGGACTGCCTTGGTCGATATGTATGCCAAATGTGGGAATATTGAGTCCGCAAGTGAGGTGTTTGGAGAGACAGAACAGAAGAGTATTCGTACATGGACTGTTATGATATGGGGTTGGGCAATCCATGGACATTCTGAGCAAGCGATTGCATGCTTTAAACAGATGATGTTTGCAGGTGTGACTTTTTTTGGGTGCAATTCCATTCAGTTTACCTCCTTTTTTTTCTTTTTTTTCCAGTTTACTCTAATCCCATTCAATTGTTTTGCAATTCTCGAAAACTTGAGTTTGTCATATTTGCAGGTATAAAACCAGACGAGGTTGTATTTCTTGCCTTATTAACTGCTTGCATGCATTCTGGCCAAGTAGATATTGGACTTAACTTCTTCGATAGCATGAGGCTTGATTACTGCATTGAACCCTCTATGAAACACTATACATTGATTGTTGATATGCTAGGTAGGTCTGGTCAGCTTAAAGAAGCTCTCAGATTCATTGAACGCATGCCAATGAATCCTGATTTTGTGATATGGGGAGCACTCTTTTGTGCTTGTAGGGCTCACAAAAAAACCAAAATGGCAAAATTTGCTTTAAATAAACTCCTGAAGCTTGAACCTACACATACTGGGAACTACATCTTCTTGTCGAATGCTTATGCTGCTCTAGGCCAATGGGAAGATGCGGAGAGAGTAAGAGTTCTGATGCAGAATAGAGGTGTTCACAAAAATAGTGGATGGAGTTGCATTGAGGTGGAGGGTCAAGTGCAACGCTTTGTATCTGGTGATCATGATCACAAGGATTCAAAAGCGATATGCCTGAAATTAGAAGAAATAATGGCAGGTGCAGTGAAACAAGGATACATACCTGGAACTGAGTGGGTACTTCATAATATGGAACAAGAAGAAAAAGAAGATGTGTTGGGAAGTCATGGTGAGAAGTTAGCACTTGCTTTTGCGCTCATTTGTACTTCTCCTGGGATGACTATTAGGATTGTGAAAAATCTTCAAGTATGTGGGGATTGCCATTCTTTGATGAAATATGCTAGTAAGATAAGTCAAAGGGAGATCATATTGAGAGATATGAAGCGATTCCATCATTTCAAGGATGGATCTTGTTCATGTAGAGATCACTGGTAAAATGGTACGCGATCCAGGCCTTGTATAGCAAATTTACTTATATATTCATCTCTGTTCAATTTTCTAAAACTCAGCATTCTAGTCTTTTTCATACTTGTATTTGATATTACTGCAATACTATCTCTTTGCTTGATATAGGACCCCAAACCATATGAACCCAACATCATACCTCTATGACATAGTCTCACATCTATGGCAATAGATCTACAAGCTCACCTGTAAACATCACATCCCCTGAGATCTAATACACCGGCTGTCAGAAATCTGAGGTAAGATAAGGATGGCTTGGGTTGCATTTTGACATGATTCAGGATGAGGTAAGTTAAGGATGGCTTGGGCTGCATTTTGACATGATTCAGGAGCAGACGGCATGGCATGCTTGCACATCCCCCGAGATCTAAGACACCAGCTGTATGAAATCTGAGGTTTGTTGGTGGAACTGTTCCTCACATGATAATGATTCTAGATGGCATCTCAATGGGGAAGCTTGGTTGCTCTATTACTGGAGGATTGCTTTGGGACATCTTTGGTTGTTGGTTTGTTTGGTTCACAGCCATTTGGATGAAGCAACTAACGCATGGAGGCTGAACTATGGGGAGTGAGGATTAAAGCTGGAACAGGACTTCATTAATCTGACCATATTAGCAGGCTAAAACAACAAATTGTCTCGTCAATAGCTCTCAGATTTTCTAACTAGTTAGCAATATGGTTCAAGGGTCCCTGGTTACTGTCATCACACTCTTCATTTGTGCGTGGTATTGATAACATATTTATCAGAGTAACTATTCATAGAAAAGAAAAAAGGACGTTCTTTTGAGTTACAAGACCTGATGAACAGATCTTGATTCAGTGTGTCCCATTACAGCATGACAACGTGGGAGAAGAATATCAAGGTCCAGAAGGGCATGCCTACTTTTGTATTTGACATGATTGATGCCTTAAAAAGAGACAACACAGAAACTGAACTACTATCCATCATTGCTTGAATGCATGCATAGACTAGAGAGCAAGATCAAGGTACCCCCCCTCATGTGCCTGAGGATTGCAATCATGCAAAGCAAATGGACCCTGAAAATGTTGTCAAAACAATAGCTAAAATCCGAGAGTGCTGAATCATGGGGTCACGGTAGTCTACCATTTGGCTTGGAGGGTATGTTGCTTTGCATGAGTAGACGCACTATGAACCTAAGGCTATCATGTATTCATGATTGCAAGGATGCTGTTTTTTCTGTATCAATGATTTTTCTTTTTCTTTCTTTTTGTTGAGATGGTATGATTTACTTTCAAAATCTCTCCATTTTTAAGGGCAAAAACTTCTACTGTGAATTTGCGATAGCATTTTCTACCATGGTCATGCAACTACGACTCTACGAGAGGGGCTTCTCCTAATTCCTTCTAGATTCAAACCGGATCCATTAAGCCAAGATAGCACAGAGCCACCCCTCCGCACAGAGCCACCGCTCCCAAGGCCATAGATGCACCCACTACGGAGAGCCAACAGACCAGAATCCCCCAACTCGCGCAAAGAAACCAGCATACAGCCAGATCCCTAGCGAACCCAACTTCATGCGAGAAACAATTCGAAGCAACCACGTGAGAAGAATTGTTCCAATCGACAGTATTTGCTATCAAAAGCCACAGTAAATAGTTGAGCTGATGGTTTTTAGGTTTTTTTTTTTTAATTCAACAAAAAGTTGAAAAAAAAACCCCTAACATGACAAAAAAACACGCAATGGATTTGTCCGTGTCTAATTTATTAAGAAAAGACACTTTAAACTTATTATTGCCCATATTTTCTCGTGTAAAATCTTGGTATCTATATCATCATTTAACGTTACATTAATACTTAATTATATCATTATTAATAAATTAATTAATTAATTAAAATTTGAAAAGAAAATCTTAAAATGGACCCTTCTGTTAAAAAACAGAAGATTTGAAAATAAAAATGATAAAAGAAAAAAGCATGTATGAAGGTGGACTTCTTCCATCGCTCCTTCACAACCCTTCCCTACCCGTGCTGTCACTCCATCAAACCCATTTCACCCCCTTACTCGCAAGAAAGAAGAAGCGCCCATCCACCCTCACTAACCATACCATCAATCAATCAATTAATCCTTAATTTTATTTTTATTTTTGTAAAAATCAGTTAAAAAATCTCTCCTTTTTTGAATTAAAATGGTGAAGAAAAAAGTACCAGATTGGCTCAACAGCTCTCTCTGGTCCACCACTCCTTCCGCTGCCTCCTCCTCCACCGCCACCACCGACACCAATATCTTCGACCACCACTCACCCACCACCGCCTCTCCACCCCTCGAATCCCCAATCAATCCACCGCTACCTCCTACGGCTATCAGAGACGAGGAACAACAGCAGCCGCGTCATCATCATAATCATCATCATCCTCAAAAACCTGAGATTAAAGATAAGCTTTCCAAAAGCAGCATCGTTGACGACGACGACAACAACAATATTATTATTAATAATAATTATAGTGATGATAATATTATTAATAATAAAATAATTATTACTAATAATGATATTCGAAATGTTGATGATGATGAGAGCTCTGCAGAGGATATTTCTAAGCAGGCTCTGCTTCTGACTGAGGTCACTTCAAATTTTCTTCTTTTCTTCTTTTTTTAATTTTAATTTTTGAAATTTCTGTTTAAAGCTGTGTCGCTTTTGTGGTTGCAGCTATCAAAGAAGGTGATAAATATGGGGGAATTGAGAAGAATTGCTTCTCAAGGGATACCTGATGGTGCTGGTATTCGTTCCACGGTTTGGAAGGTAATAAATTTGTATTTGTTTTTTTTTTTTGAAAAAATTTGGGGTTGTTGAGAGAATCCGAAAGAAATTAGAGATTTTGGTTTTTTTTTTTTAAGAAAACTGGATTTTAATTTTTTTAAGTAAAAGAAGTGTTTTCTGAGATGAATGTACTGTAGTAATGGGTCAAACTTGAAAATCTGATTTTCCAAGCTTATGGTGAGTTGGGTGTGAAAAATTAGAAATGTAGAGATTTTGGGTTTGAAGAGAGATGAAATTTGATGCCTAGAGGACGTTAAAGTATTATTCTCTCCTTCCTTTTGAATGGAGTGAGTGTCTTGCATGTTGATTTGGGGCAATGGGATGGTCTGGATTTAAGCTTATTGATTGTGTGTGGCAGCTCTTGTTGGGGTATTTGGCACCTGATCGTTCACTTTGGTCGTCTGAATTGGCCAAGAAGAGATCTCAGTACAAGCATTTTAAAGAGGAGCTTTTGATGAATCCTGTAAGTCACATGGCATGGATTTTAATGCCTTATTTAGTTAGTCATTTAATGGGGAATTAAAACGATTGTAAAGGTTATAAAATACAATACAGCGTGATTGTTATCCAATTTGTTGCTGGGTTTTTGTTGATGTTTTCTTTTGGTTTTAACATCTTAAATAAATGGGTTTTCTGGAAAGTCCTCACATTTTTTACAGCATTGGGAAATGTTAAATTATGAAGATGCTGCAAAAATAAGTTAAATTCCATCCCGGTTGTATGCTTTCATGAAATGTAACTAGGTGAGCTAGATTAGCTTGGGCTCTCATAAGTAGGATACTAGTGTGGGCTAGTGGACTAGCGAAGTCCTTTTTGCTATAAGGAGGATGTGCTGCTGCTTTCAGTTTAATGTTTTAATTCTCGTCAAAGTTTCTGGGATTCTGATTTTTTTTGTGGCTGGTTAGTCAGAAATAGCAAGGAGGTTGGAGAAAACCACTGTTCTCAACAATGACAATGGAAAATCTGAAAGCCGTTGTGTACTCTCAAGATCAGAGATAACTCATGGGGAGCATCCTTTGAGCCTTGGTAAGAGCAGCGTTTGGAATCAATTCTTTCAGGTATGAAATCAACTGGTTCATGACACAGATACTTTAGACTTTGGATATTGTGTACTATTGTGCAAGCCTACCAACAGTTGTTACTTCCCTTTCTCTATGTTTAAAATCTCTAAAACTTTTCAGTCAGTTTTTTTCCCCTCTTTCTGGGTGTAGAAACTTTGCAGTCAGTTAAAATATAATGAGATGTGGTATGGCAAAACCAATCTGCATGTAGCTTCTTTTTAGAGAATTTGAAAGGGAAAATGAAGTCTTGAGGAAACGTGAATTTTCTCTCCAGGGGTAGTAATGGGTTTGAACTGGATAGGTCTTGGTTTGGAAATTTGACCAGAAAAATGTTAAACAAATACTGAAGTAAAATTGATAATGCCTTACTCATTCTTCTTCGAGATGTCCTGGGAATATGATTTAGCCTCATTCCGCATCATGAGAGCAAGTGGTCATGTATATTGAATGCCCTTGGTTGCTATAAATTAGTTTTTGCTAGTATGAAGTTTGTGCATGTGACCTGATATGTGTAAGGATGATAGCCTGTTGCCCATGTCCATGATATTTTTTACTTGAAGTGAAATTTCGAACACTCTTTGCTGTTGCAAAACAACATACTAATATTCACAGGATATTTGCACTGTCTGTCTAAAATATCCATCTCCAACCTTGGCATTTTGTAGGACTCAGAGATCATAGAGCAGATTGATCGAGATGTGAAACGCACTCATCCAGACCTGCACTTCTTTTCTGGGGACTCATCTCATGCAAAATCTAATCAGGTGTACTCTTGTTTTTGTTTTATATATATATATATATATATATATATATATATATATATTTGATATTAACCTAAAATCTGTTTTGCGGACTTATTTGTGCCTCTCATCTTCAGGAGGCTTTGAGAAACATACTGACTGTATTTGCAAAGTTAAATCCGGGTATACGATATGTTCAAGGGATGAATGAAATTTTGGCACCACTATTCTACATATTCAAAAATGACCCTGATGAGGAAATGGCGGTAAGCTCATGCTGTTGCTTTCTTCTTTGTCAGAAAGATATTTTATTATTGAATTCTTTGTGTTCTTCTTTGGAAATGGTGGATGCAGAGAGTCTCCATAATTTAACACATCAAATGCCAGTGTTATTTCAAGACACATAATTTAATGCATCAATGCCATTGCTATCCAGAGAGCATAATGAAGTTAACTAAATTAATGAAGATTTGATAGGTGTTAATATGTCAATGCATTATCTTGTGGCACCAATGAATTGTTAGACCAGGACAGATGCATAATAATGAGAGTGTACATCATATCCACTATCATCATTGATCCTGTGATTTGGTGTAACCATTTTGTCATGTTTTAGTTATCCTTTTAGGTTTCATTTTGTTTATCATTTCCTTTATTCAAGTCCTGCAGGCTTGTGCAGAAGCAGACACATTTTTCTGCTTTGTTGAGCTGTTGAGTGGATTTCGGGATCATTTCTGTCAGCAACTTGACAACAGTGTTGTGGGAATTCGATCAACTATTACAAGATTGTCACAGCTTCTGAAGGAGCATGATGAAGAGCTTTGGCGTCATCTTGAGATCACAACCAAAGTAAGACACTATTGTAATGTATATATATTCAGTTGCCAAGACATTGTTTGTCACATATGGATGATTTTGTGTTCTAATATAATTATGAAACAATAGTTTCTTTGATGTACAAGATGAAAATAAGTGCATGAATTTCAGATAGTTTTTTTTTTTAAATGGTATAAGTTGGGTTTGTGCTCATAACTCGCATCAGCTTTCATAAATTTTTAAACCTTAAGCAACATTTATTTGAACAATAGATTAGTTATGGCGTATGCTTTATCTTTTGGTCAAATAATTCTTCTGAAATGCTTGCTTCTTTTTTGTCTAAAAACAACAGGTAAACCCCCAGTTTTATGCATTTCGGTGGATTACTCTGCTCTTGACTCAGGAGTTCAATTTAGCAGATAGTCTTCACATTTGGGACACACTTTTAAGTGACCCTGAGGGTCCTCAGGTAAAATTCATTTCCTCTCTATTCTTTTCCCTGAAGGTGTTTTTGATAAGTAGAACAAGGATGCCACCCTCCCAAGGACCTAATAATATGGTATAAACTCTTTAGACCTCTATTATCCCTAGGGTTCCTCTTTATATCATAATCTAGCTAAGTACTTTGATGAACATTTGTATCTCTATGGCTGGAAAAGTAATGGGACTCTTGGATCCATTCACATTGAGCTGAAATTTTTCTGGTAGAAAATCATGAAATGGATTGTGTAAATGCTGTAGGATGGCATACTTTTGGAAAATGGCTCCCTTATGGTTCCACCTGTTGGCTACAAGCCTGTTCAATATTGGACTGAAGTGATTGTGCACTATTTATGTTGAAGAGGGTCTTATACGATGTTAGAGAATAATATAAATCATATCCTGGGATCTCATCTAAGAGCTTAAGAGAGATGGTTAATTAGTAGTGGTGATATTGCATAGGTGATATAGTGGAACACAACGGATCATTTCCCCTGTTACTTTTGCTCAAAATCTTAGAATGATGAGCATTGCCAGCCTGTTAGTTTTGATCAAAATTTTAGGATGATGAACATTGTCAAAGCCAACAAACTAACCCTTTTTTTATTATTTTTTTTGCAGGAGACATTGCTTAGGGTATGTTGTGCAATGCTGATTCTCATTCGGAGGCGTCTACTAGCAGGGGATTTCACTTCTATTCTCAAGCTACTCCAGAACTATCCCCCAACAAACATTAGTCATATGCTCTATGTCGCAAACAAATTGCGTGGTCAACCATCACACTAATTCTCTTTAGTCACATTCCTGTTATCTTGTTACCGTTCCTCGTTTTTGTGTCTGAGAATTTTGTGTTTGTAAATGACTTTATGTAAATGTTGGTTGAACTTGAAGGTGAGATGCTCCTCTGTCACTTGCATTGATTGTCATTGTGAAGCAGGGATTTTTTCTTTGTTCATTTTGTATTCTAGATTTATTAAGGTGGTGGTAGAGAACTATTTTCTGTATTTGGCAATTTGCAGGTCTAGTATTCTTTAGAGTTGGCATAAATACAGAAATGGCATTGGCAGGATCATAGATGCTGTTGGGTTTTTGGCTTTACCTCGCTGTCTATTGTTTTTACTGACACATAGTTAAGGAAACTGGAGTGTGATTTGAACTCACTGGGTCTAACTTGGAACCGAGCATCCAATTCTTTGCATTTAGTTGAGCTTGCATGTTTCCAATGTTTCTTTTGTATGATGAGAGATTGGCAGGTAGATTTAGCTTACCAGTTCATCAATGGAGCAACTCAATAGTGACACGAAACGTGTTATGAAGAGTGGGTGGATTATACCTTTATGTGTATTAATCCTTTTTTAAGGAGACTGAAGAAGTTGGCTTAATTATAGGCAAATGGTCAAGAGTCTAAAATTACTTGAGTGCTGTAATGAGCAGCAGGAAAGTGGATGACAGACGAGGGGCCAAAGCCCTCTCGACACGAGAGGTGAGCACCAAGCTCAACGGGCATCATCTCTCCTGTTATATTTCGTCAGAATTTTAGGATGTTATTGGCTTGAACTCACTAGGTTTCACTTTGAACTGAGAATTCATTGCCTCTTCGTTTACACGAGCTTGCATGTTTAGGACCTGCCGATCTTCACTCAAACCTCTTTTGTAAGCACAGAAGCACACAGGTGGATGCAATGTTTCTCCAGATAATTCTGTTCTCCACTTTACTGCACAACATCCATGCAATCAAGTGTTTGACACACTTCATGCAAGCAAGGCAATGCCATGAACAACTGATGAACATTAGAAATGCTACAAAGAGACTAAAATCTACTCAATGCAAAACCTGGATTATTTTTTTTTTTTTGGGGGGGGTTACTCAATCCAGTTAACCCTCCACGAGTAGCAGACGCTTTTTCTACAGGGGAAAGGGTGGAAGATAGCATCAACGCCTACAGTGTTCGGGTAGGCTAACTCACATGTATGGTAATGCCCTTCATGCCAGATTATCACATGATGAGACTGAGGTTCCATTTAAGTTGGTGCCAGTTCACTAATCCAGTACGGCGAGGAGCATGGCATTTCAAACTGCATAATTACTAGATCGATTTTGACATAATAAATATGTAAATCTAAAGGTAAATTTGTTCCGTTTATGCTAAAGCCTCAACAAAACAATGTCTTTTGGAAGCATGGTTAGATATAGACTCTAATTACTCTCAGCAAGAAAAATGTTGTATACAATAAATCCGATACTTTCCAGTGTATTAGCAAGTGCAAGTCATAAAAATACAAGCTGCAGAAATCTATCGGACCCATGTGATTGACGAAGATATTGGTTGATAATGTGCCTTCTTCCTCTGTAATGAATCAATATGTAACCCTAACCCAAGTAGCATGAACCTGCAGCATCCAATGGATTGTACATGGATTCGTAAGATGATCTTCAGCGGAGTGGAACCAAGTAAAGCTATCATCTAAGATCATGAAATATAGGATGTATGGTTTATATATAAGAACTAAAAAAATCAAACTAAAACTAATCAGCATAATTTATCTATCATGCAAGAAGTTGCCTAAGCAGATTCAGCTCAACAGTTATTTTTTTTGACAGTTCAATGCAACAGAAGATATTAATCTGAGATATAAAATTACCTGAAAGACCCAATATAGTTGAGAGAACCCCTAGTTCCAATTTGTTGTACAGTGTTCCGTACTGGGGAAAGAGTAACAACTAAAAATATAACAGACGATTCTTATCTTTCTGCCAAAGAAACTACTGAATCTGATTGGTTGTATATTTCCGAGTCCATGTTTACACTCTCTAACTGGCTATGCAAAATTTGCATGACATTCTCTGATGGGCATTTATCATCAGGATTCTGTGTTTCCATTTGACAGAAACATTCAGGCCAAGAATTCAGTATAAAATGATTCAGGTGAGATCCGTTTGTGAGGGCCACCAAAGTTTGTTTTGAGCATGACACGTCTAACTGCTTCTTCAAAACCAGCTGTCTGTCCCTCTTCTCGAGCAGTAAAAGCTGGGGCAAGACCTTTCCTGTCAGGTCTTATATTTGTTCGAAAGCCATAATACAGGCGGTGACCCAAGAGATTGTTGGCAAAGTTGCTTGGCCCATCATAAGTTGGCATAAATATGTCAGCAAGAAGACAGACCATGTAATCCACAGCAGAGCCTATCAATCCCCGAGCATTTAGGCCAGCTCCTCACTAGAATCCACAGAACTGTGATTTTCAAGGTGAGGGAAAAGGGCCCTAAATGGTTTCATAAAGTGCTCTCCACCAAACAGTTCACCAGCTGCTAGGTACATCCTGGTGGAATTGTTGAACCCCATTGCACGTAAAAGAAGACCAACCTGCACAGAGTCAGAGGCATTATAATATCATTAATTATTCATATGTGGTAGCTGGCAGAGTTGATAGCAAACAAACAGACAAATGCATGCAGATTCGAACAAAAAATCACCTCTTCTGGAGTAAGTGGACATTTTCCAATCGCCCTTCTTTCTTTATAAATGAGTGTTTTCTTGGCAAAATTTTCCATTCGATACTTCTTCAATATTTTTTGCTCTGCAGGGCTAAATATATCAAAGCACCTGCACTTCATTCATTTCCACAGCAATCAGAATAAAGAATGGCATCATTATGTTTTTTATATCTGGAATGTCTTCCAATTAATTCTGCAAATCAATCCCATATTAGGCAGCTGAAGATGTGTAAAGGAAGATCTTTAAGTTATATGAATGTAAAGATTTGATGTCGATAGTAGGAGGACTGCACTGAATCTAAATTAGTAGAAGGGTTCACCAACGGCATGAAATTCAATGAATAACATAGGGGTAGAATGTAGATGATGTGGTTGATCAAGACCATGATGGGGTTGTAAGAATAGTTCATAAAGAAAGATTAGAATCTCCACATAAATCTATGGGCCTAAGCAAATCTCTCAGTGCAAGAACACCAGAAAGAACACTTCTATGGAAAATAATCACAAATTGAAAGGAAAACTACAGAAGGTCCCTTTATATTAGCAGTTACAAAATTCCAAGAAAATGGTCAGGTATCTGCACACAATTTTTTGGTCTGTGCATCTAAGTTCAGTTATCTGGTTTGCAGAAAAAATTCATCATCACTGTGTGCTCCTCAATTCACTAAAGTACAACACATGCGTGTCTAGATGTACTTGTGTTAGTAGGAGAAAAAAATAATAATGCCCCTATAAATCTCCCTTATAATAAGAGAAAATGCTCTATAAATTACAGGACAAGCCAATGCATGTAGGTCAAACCCCTCTAAAAATACATGTTTGCACTGATTAAGTCAAAAAAGACAGTAAAATAAATAGCTGAGATAAATAGTTGAGCATTTACCCGGCAAATGCCAGCATGTCCATCTCAAAACGAAGGTGTATTGCCATGAAGCGACCTTGAGAACGTAGTTTATCAACTATTGACTCGCTTAACTTCATAATGTGTGGTTTAAATCTTAGAGCATGATAGTTAACTCTGCACCTCAACCGCTGGTACTCGGGGTTGTCAATTTCTTCAGCTAAACGATGTGAAAATGGAGTTAGATAGATGGCTCCATGTTCCTTCATTTTCTCCAGAGCTTCAGTTGTATACCAACTAATAGGAGCATCTCTTGGGGGGCGCAGCTGAGGCAAGGGAGAAAATTGAAGGACAAATTTTTTTTATATTTTGAGTACCTTCCAATAACTTAAAAAAATTCCTAGGCACATAACTTCACAGATGAAACGGAATGACATTCTAATGCAATTACCTGAAAAGCCTTTATCTTTTTAGTTTTCCCATTTTTACGAATTTCTGGTATTCTTTCCACAATTCGTACATCAAATCTCAGTGACTGGATAAAATGTTCAACGTCATAGATGCCATGGAATCCACTGTACATGGTAAAGATAATTTGTCAGGTCCATTAGAATTACAAAAATTATACAATCAACACAATAATATGTCTCAAGCAGTTGATAAAATGAATCAACAGAAAAATTGCTTTGTAAATCCTGTCAAGGTATAAGAATGATTGATGGCATTGTAGAAAAATCTCAGGTCCCAACGTCATAAATGTTCAACATCAAAGAAGCCATCTCTGCCTGTCTTCCCTTGATAAGTAACAATACTACATACTACAAAGAAATGACAACCCTAGTACAGAGGAGTATACAAATTACAAGGGAGATGCTGAAGTAGGAAAAAAAAAAGCTATCAAAATTAAGTGATGTGTGGAAAAATTACAGTAACTGTTTGGCATAGTTGCTTTCTGAATTACTGCTATCTACCAGGTCAGGTCCCTTCAAGATTCTTTCTTTAATGATCGCATTAATAGATTCAACTTAAAAGGTTTCAAAATTACTATATATAAGGAACAAATGGGTATATATTACAAATAAATTCAAGAAAGAATGCCCTTAAAACAGATACCTGTCATCATGCCAGAAGGAGTTCGCATCCAACTCAGGCAAAACAAGTGTAGCGTTCATGATTCTTGCAGCAAGAACAGCATTACAAATCTACAACAGCGAAGGAAGTATATATTAGTTTTTTCAAATAAATCCCTTAAAACAGGCATCAGGCATAACATCATAAAACCTAACTTGGTTGCATTTAACATGTGAATTTTTCGAAACCTGTCATTCTGATAAAAAACAAAAACACTCCTTTTTTCTCAGGATAATTTTTTTTTTCCTTCCACCACTTCCTGACACACTGAAAAACCATAGAAGTAGATTTTGTCAAGCTTGCCCCAAACATACATTTAAAAAAAACCAGCTTGGAAGATACGCGCAAAAATATATAGTACTACAAGTTATGAGACTTGGGCAAGAACAGATTACAAACCGCACTTCTTTGCTGATTCAAACCACCATTACAGCGAACACGAAGATACCCCCTGGTCTCTTTTGGAGGAGCTGCCGCAATATAACAAGAAAAACATATCGTCAGCACAAACTTACATTATTATCAGAAGATTTTTAAAAACAAAAATGAAGAGCACGTACATGGCCAATCAGTTCGTGGAGAAGATGATGGCCTCCAACCACCCGAATTCGCACTTTCCCATAGTTTTTCTACATTTATCTTAGTAACATATCCCAAAAATAAAACTCAGATACCAAAAAAAATAATTTAAAATCACTAAATCGAAGCAAAAAAACGAGAATCTCAAAAAATAAAAGAAAATAATCAATACGCTATATTCACCTAATATTTACAGTTTCAAACACTAACATTTTGCCTAAATCAATACTGAAAACATATTCGTCAAATAAAATTTCTCAATGTACGCAAAAAAAAAAAAAACAGCAGCATTCTATCAATTCACTAATCAAATCGCAATGAAAAATAAAAATAAAAATTCTAAATTGCATAAAACTAATATAAACCAATTTTCTTAGCAATAAAATAAAAAAAGAATATTTGAGAAATGGGAAATAAGTGTAGCGAACCTCAGATGGAGCGTTGGATCCGTTAGTTGCAGTAATAGTAGCGGAAAAGAGTAAAGAAAGAGTGCAGATCAAGAGAACAACAAAAACTGCTATCAATAGTTTCAATAATAATCCTCTTCCTCCTACTCCTCCTTGCTTTCCGTGTTGCCTGTGGTGTCCTAATCTTCTTCCAAATTCAGAAAATCAAATCAAACAATAGTTTTTAGAAATCGAAGAAGATCAATCGAGTAATGTATTTTATGTGTATTTACCTTCTCATTTGATTGGGTTTAAAGGAGAAATGGAGATCAGATACTTTGAATTTTTTTTTTAATTGTAAGAGAAATGTGAATTCGTTGATTGAGCAGTGACAGAGCTCCTCTCTTTTACCGCTAATAGTTTGGCGACCGCTGTTGTATATCAGAGATTGGGACTGTATGTGCTACGACGTCGTGTTTGGTTAGATTTTATTTTAAATTTAAATCCTTATATTACCTGTACTTTCAGTTTCAGACTACTAGACCCGTTTGTATGTTAGAAATTAGTTTTATTTGGAAAGTAAATTTTAAAAAAGTAAATTATTTTATAATATTTGATAGTGTAATAAAAAATAAATTGAAAAATACTTTTCAGTGTTTGGTTATGTCATGGAAAATAAGCTGCAAAATAACTTATTAATGTTTTATTTTTCTCAAGTTTATTAAAATAATGGGAAACAAATCTTACAAATTAAAAAGTTGAATGAGAATGAAATTGAAAAACAAATTCATAAATTATCTCAAATAAAATAAATAATAATCAAAATAATAGAGATCAAATCTAAAAAAATAAAAGATAAAGAAATTAAAATAATAATAATTAACATTTCATAAATTATTTCAAATAAAATAAGTAACAATCAAAAGAATAAGGATTAAATTTGATAAATAAAAAATTTCAATAAAAAAAGATAAGAGAAAAGCAAATAACAATTATAAAAATGAGAACCAAAGTTAATAAAAAAATTAAATTTTAAGAGATGAAATTTAAAAATAAATATTCAAAACAAAATATATATAGCAATCAAAAGTTTTTATTATCAAATTTGATATAATTAGCAAATAATATAACATTTCTAAATTTTTTACAACTTATGGAAAGTGTTTTTCGCTCAAATTTTTCAGGAAAACACTTTCCTGGAAACCAAACTAAATTTTTCTTTGACTGGAAAGCGTTTTCCGTTGACCAACTTTTTTAATAGCAAACAAACACAAGAAAGTTTGGAAAATAATTTCTCGAAAACCACTTTTCAAAAAAAAAAAACATAGCCTATATTTATTTGTTTTATGTGTATTATTATTATTATTATTGTTGTTGTTGTTATCGTGGTCGAAAATACTACCATGTATGAGTTGTTTTACAGTATACGAATCCTATACAAACATAGACTTGCTATTTATTTTTAAATAATTTATTTTGGTTTTTAAAATTTTATTTAGGATGATTTGATTTTAATTAAAGGGTAATTACTTTTAATTTCTTATACAATTATAGAATTAGGAAAAAAATAAAAAAAACACCGGACATAGATTGTGTGTTGAAGATTTCAAGAAAAATCATAGATTGTGTGTTGGGGATTTCACGAAAAATATATTTCGGTCCTCAATACTTAAAAATAACACAATTTATATAATTTAGATCACTTTAAATTTAAAAATCATTTTTAGTATAAAAATTTATTTATATTATTTCCAGTCCCTGTTTAGAAAGAAGAAAAAGAAATGGGTCACTAAATCCCGTAATAAAAAAGAAAGTCATTGTTCAAGGGGTCACTAGTTCCATGCAATGAAATAAGTTTGATGGTTGTGTTTTATAGTCTCATTATTGTCTAGAAAACAAATTTAAGTCGAGAAAGATAAATATAACCTGGTTTGATTTCAAGTTCTTAAAACTATTTTTGCATTGATGAGCTGGTTTGTAAGTGTTCCAATGATGTTGGCGAGTTTTTATTGGGTTGAAAAGGCTATAATTGGGTTTTTGGTGCAAATACATGCTCGTTTTTTCTACCATCACTATAATAATCGGATCATTGGCCTGCATTCAACAAGTCTTTTTTTTAAAAAAAAAATAATGAATGATAATAAAAAAAATTAATTCAAGCCCAGACGCTATAGACTCATTTTTTGCCCTCATTAGTTTTTGTTTTTTCTTTGTTTATAAAAAATATATATAGCACCTAGGCTATTATTTTTTTTAATTGATATTTTTTAAAATATATATATTAATAATCTTTAAATTTATGTTTCAATTAATATCATTCATTTATGTTTTTTTGTTGTTGTTTATTTAACCTTTTTTTATATAGTTTTTTTATATATATATTATTTTGTGTGTATTTATTTTTGAAGAGATTTTTCTAATTCATATTTTTTAAAATAAAAATTATTTATTTTTAGATAATATTTCTAATATGATCATCCTTATATAATTTTTTTTATTCAATCAATTTAATATGTGTGTCTATTTATATTATCATTTGATTGAATTTAAAAAAAAATGTTTTAATAAAGAAATTTAGCAAACAAAATCGGGTAAATATTTCATCTTGTAAGATTAAATATCTTAATCTACTTTTGTTTCAATATATAATTTTTAATTTATTTGATTACATGTATATATAAAATTTTTGATTTGCACTTATAATTTTTTTTTTAACTATAAAAACACATCAGAAAAGCCTCCTTATACAATTATTTTAAGAGAAAAAATATTTGATCCACAATGAAACATAGATCAACTAGCTACTAGAAAACACTAAAAGATATAGGGGTTTTTTTTTACAGTAGATGGGAATTGTTTACACACGGTGGAGTGTGAACTTATTATTCATTTTCTATTAATTCATGTTAATCCTCAAAGTTTTATTTTATACGATATAATCCAAATTGAAGGCCAATTACTTTTGATTTCTTAAGCAATGATGAAAATGGAAGAAGAAAGATCAAAATAATAAAAAAAAAACATGGGTGATGTGTTGGAGATTTTATAACAAATACACTTAGATTCTCAATTTTTAAAAATAACTTTATTTATATAATTTAATTCTCTTTGAATTTCAAAAAATCACTTTTGGTATAAAAGTCCATTTGTATTAATTTTTAGTCAATTTGTTCACACCATTTCCACCACTAAATTAATTTTTCTTGGTGTCCACAGGTTTCATGCGATCAATTGAGCTTAATGGTAATTATTTAGAGATTCAATGTTACTTAAAAAAAAAAATCTAAGTCAAGGAAGTCGAAACTAACCTGATGTGATTTCAAATTTATGGACCTCTTTTGAGTATTTTGAGTTGATGGATTGGTTTATAGGTGCTTTTATGATGTTGGCGAAGTGTTTTTAGGTTGAAATGTCTTAAAATTAGGTTTTTTAAGTAAAAAAACATTACTTTGATTTTCTAGACACCACAATATTAGTTGAAATCTAGGCATGTAGATAAGATATCGGTGGCCTTAGCTGGCAGCGACACAACACATCGCCTTTAAAATAAAATAAAATAAAGAAGGATGATAGGTCATCCACCCAATTGTTTTTAGCGAGCTTGGGCTGTTTTTTCCCCTTCATTTGTTTCTTTTTTATATGTTTAGGTTAAATATAAATTTAAGAGAAAAAAAATTATTGAATCCAGTTGAGTTCATAACCTGAATAACAGGTTTGACGAGTTAAGCCATAACACTCAAGCTTCTTCTTTTCTTTCTTTTTTTTTTCTAATATTATTTTTTAATTCATATTTTTCTAATATACATGTTATGGATAATCATTTGGTAATATTGTTATTGAACACGATCTAATGGGTCAACTTTAAAACCTTTTAATTCGACTCATTTTCTAGCATGAGTTTAAAATTAAATCTCATGAGAGTTGACCCATTATGACCTAGTTGACTTAACTGATCCAAGACAACTTAGCTGACTAGTAAAAAAATCCTAAAGGATAAATTGAGAAAAAAACTTCTTGGCTAAATTACTTGTTTAGCCCGAATTTAAAATTAAATTGTGTGAGAATTGTTTTGATATGATCTAATCAACTTGATCGGTCTAAAAGTAATCCAAATGATTGTTAAAGGGATATTTGAGGATGAAATCATGAAAAAAAAAATTTAAAAGAAATAAAAGGAGAGAAACGAAAAAAATGATGGAGGGGTGAATTGAATGGAAAAAAAGAACTTCACTGTTTCATATGTACAATAAAATTCCGTTAAGATTTTCAGTATAATAAAGCAACTTTTATGTTTTTCTCATTGAACAAATTAGATTAAAAATATTTTAAAATTATAGAAAAAAATTAAAATAACGAAAAACCCATATTATTTTCAAAAAAAAGAATATATATTATGAAAACATCTTTGTCATTAAACTACATGGTGACTTGTAACCTGTCTCACCAGATTATAACCAAGAAAATTTTAAATTAAAATAAAGTTGTTTGGGATAAAAATAATAAGTTTAAATTGACTCAATAACTCATATATTAACCAGATAATTCAGAAACCAAGATTTTATTTATTTATTTAAATCAAGTCTAACGACTATATTGTTAGATGAACCACCCTTGACACGGCTTGTTAGATTGCTCACAAAGGTTGATCCATGAAAAAAAAAAAAGAAGATGTCATTGTTATTCAAATTAAACCATAAAAAAATTGAATGGAATACAAGTCAATCGCTTTGATTGGGTTTATTTTATTTAAAACTTAGGCCAATAATGAATCAAGAGAAAATCATTTAATCTGTTGGGTCAACTCAAAACCTAAATGATCAGACAAAACTAAGTTGAGATATTTTTTTTAAATGTATTTTTTCTCCTGGTCAGAGATTTTTTTTTCTTTATATTTTTTAGTTAGTTATTAACCCATTTCAAAGTTTATTATATAAATATTAGAAGAATGTTTTATTTTTTCAATATGATTTGAAGCCCTTTAGTATATATACTCCATGTTCATAAGAAAAAAATTATATTTTTTCAATGTGGGATAAAAATTTTTTTTATTTAAATACTTCAACTTAAAAAAATAAGATAGTATCTCTTCAATGTAGGATAAAAAACCTTTAGAAATAATTTCTTAAACTTTATCATTTTTAATATGTATATCCTATATTCACATTGATTATTTTTTAATTTTTTTATATAAAATATTAAAATTTTAAAATTTTTTTTAATTTTTCAAGCTGACCTAATTCAACTCGTATAATTTGAAACCCATTTTCTTGGCCAGGTCACCTGGGCCGATTTGATACCTATGAAATTAAGTAGTCATGGACATCTCAAAGTTTAATAGCTGCATGGGATTAGCTTTATGTCTATAGTCTAGAAATAACAGACCTGGTCCATTGTCTCTACTAAATTCATTAATTAGACCTTTTCACAGAACTCACAGGTGCTTCATTCTCTAAAAATTAATTATTTATATAATCATTTTATGAATTCTTTCTACAATTTTTTTAAGGAAATGTCTTCCCAAAAATTACAGGGATGCAGGAAAACTAGAACGCGTCCTTGACTAGGGAAAGTTAATTAATTTTCTCCCCATGACGTGTTGATGTCATCTGTGTTCTCAGCCTATTTTGTCCGCCAAATTGTCTTGACTAGTATTGCTTTCCTTAACTGATACGCCTTGCCGCCTTCGCAAACTGACATGAACATCAACAAAGACAAGATATACTTCATGTCGTCCTTGAACTTCTGTTCCTTATCTTTTACAATGTTGTTTTTGGTCTGCATCCCATGTTGTTCATGCGTAGTTAGCTAGCAATAGGCACGTATAACACAAGGAAGGTTGACACAGTTTGATTCATAGCTGGTTCCTACTTCTCTTAGTCACTGTAGACGTTGAGTTTCTTGGCAAGAAAGAAAATTTTTGAAGGTTTATCAATCAAGGGAGACTCGTGTGTTTCGGACAGATTTATACTTATTTGTCAGAGCTAACAGGGAGTAGCTAGAAGAACTACCCTAAAACGGTGGCTGATCACCCGGTGATCAGTTTGGCCATTGTGAGATGTGAGATAAACAGCAGTCTGTGTCTGCAATATCCGTTCGGATCAAGGAGATTTCAGATGTCCCTGTAATGAAGTGCACTTTGACTTGTTTTATTGCAATGTGCTGTGGCAGGATTTTTTGTTTCTTGTGAACTAATGGCCTGGAGGTTTTGACTCTAGCTATATTTTCTTGCAGTTGGTGGTTAGAATGGAGGATCTTCACAAGCTGTACCCAGAAGCCTTGCCGAACATACCTATTTCAGTAATCAAAGGGACACCTGTAGACAAGGTTTGCCTCAAAGCCAGCAGACAAATGCCATGCTTTAAATTTTTGGTTGATTCGCAGATGCGACTGTTTTATGAGCTACTGATAGTACTATGTTTTATAGAGAGTGGCACATTTCTGCAAGGCGTTGACATATATCAGAGATTCATGGATGGTCAGATTCAGATATGATAAGACTGGTAAAATCAAGAACACCGATGGGGCACAACTTGGTATGCAGTTTCTTTCCCTAAGGTCTTGTTAGGCCATTTTTATTCCTATTTTCCTGGTATTGGTAGTTAAATTTATAATCTTATGTTATTGAAGTTGATGTAGCGTTCGCAACGTTTGATTACATGATTAAGGTAGCAAGAGAACTATTTGACATCCTGGAAGATGAAGAGCTGGAGAACGATTATGGCTCATTGGCTAGCACGTTAAAACAGTCCTCTTCTTATCCCAGCAAGCTTGTTTCTCCTGCTGCTGCAACTGATGTTCGTGCAAAAACTAGAGAGTCTGCAAATATTTCGGGGCCTCCATCACGTCCCCAGTCTCTTGGAGACCAGGGTGTTAAAAAATATAGCCACTTGATGCAAAAGAACGAAAGTATTGAGGCACAGAAGCCAAATAGCAAAGTTCCCACAAGCAAAAACACGAAGGGTGTAGCTTCTATTATGGATGAGAATTCTATCAAGACACCAGATGATAAACCTGGTCGAACAGGAATTCCAAGGGCTCCTCCACCACCAGCCAATATCTCCAAAGAAATGGCGCAATCGACACTACCACCAGTAATGCCTTCAAAAGGATCAGTACCAGATGCAATGCCACTCAAAAAGGGTCCTCCTCCTCCACCTCCACCTCCACCACCACCACCACCACCACCACCACCACCACCGGCAATGTCTTTGAAAGGATCGGCACCAAATGGCATGCCGCCCAAAAATGTTCCTGCCCCGTCTCCATTACCAACTATGCCTTCGAAAGGATCAGCACCAAATTCCTTGCCACTAGAAAAGGGCCCTCCACCTCCTCCACCGCCTTTAGTGCCTTCGAAAGGGTCAATACCAAATGCAATGCCACTCAGAAAGGGTCCTCCTCCTCCACCAGTAATGCCTTCAAAAGGATCAACACCAAATGGCATGCCGCTCGACAATGTCCCTGCCCCACCTCCACCACCAATGATGCCTTCAAAAGGATCGGCACCAAACACCATGCTGCTCAAAAAGGGGCCTTCACCTCCTCCACCGCCCCAATTTGGTGCTGGTAAGTCCCTGTTTCAGAAAAGACCCACTACCAAACTAAAGAGATCCACCCAGATGCCGAACCTGTTTCGTGATCTCAGGAGCAAGATGGAAGGATCTAGTCTAACTGTTAAGACAACCAATGTAAGAAAGGTGCAGCTTGGAGGTTCCAAGGGTGGCAAGGAAGGATTGGCTGCTTCACTAGCAGAAATGACAAAAAGGTTTGCTTCTAATGATATTTAGCGCTGAACAGAGTATAGCTCGATAGATTTCAGTGTAACAAAACTCGAAAATGTTGGCTAAGGATAATTATTTTTTTGATCTTTTTGGTAGTCTAGATCAACGTACTTCCAGCAAGTTGAAGAAGATATTAAGAAATATTCAAAATCCATCATAGAGTTGAAGGCAGACATCAATTCTTTTCAGACAAAGGACATGATGAAGCTGCTCAAGTTTCAAAGCAATGTAGAATCCATTCTTCAATTCCTAACTGATGAATCACAGGTCAATAGAGCATCATAGCTTCTGTAATCCACTCCACCAGTAATTCCAGTTGTTAACATTCAGAATTTCACTCCTCAGTCATGAACACCATAAATGTGCAGGTGCTGGCCAAGTTTGAAGGTTTTCCCTCAAAGAAGTTGGAAACATTAAGAACAGCAGCTGCACTGTACTCAAAATTCGACACGATAGTCACTACCTTGAAGAATTGGGAGGTAGTACCTCCCTTGGGGCAGCTTTTGGACAAGATTGAGAAATATTTGAGTAAGGTAAACTATGTCCAAATTTAAATGATGCAACGTCTCTTCATAACTACTGCTTACCTTTTCTCTCTGCTCAAGATCAAATTAGAGCTGGATGCATTTGAACGAAGCAAGGACGAAGAATCCAAAAAATTTAAGAGCCATAACATTGATTTTGAATTCCACATAGTCACCAAGATTAGAGAATCAATGGTGAATCTTTCTTCCAACTGCATGGAGCTAGCACTCAAGGTAAGTCCTGTAATGCGATTATGTCATGGCCAAAGCAACTAATGTATTGGAGAGTTTTCTAATGTCGTCAATGTTGGCCTCTCTTGCAGGAGAGGAGAGAATCAAAAACAGCAGTTGAAAATCAAGAAACTATGGCTAAACCTGATCAGAAAACTAAAGAAAGCGTTAAAATGCTTTGGAAAGTTTTTCAGTTAGCATTTCGAGTCTACAGTTTCGCTGGCGGACAAGATGATCGTGCTGAAACATTGGCCAAAGAATTGGCAGATGAAATCTTAATTGATTCACCAAACCAATAATGTTCCCTGAGAGAAATCTACAGAAATGTATATAAAAAACTACCATGTTGTTGGCTAAATTATTTGTTTTTGTGTGGTCAAAACAACATAAAAAATTGCAGTCTTTAAGGAAGAAAACAGGTTTTAATTTTCTGCAGAATAGCATGAACACAGAGATAAAACAGTTTAACTTCTTTTCTTTTCTTTTCTATTTTCACTCATTCATGCATCTTTCAGCCATATACATGCAAAAAACCAACCCATCTTAGCCTTACACTATCTTAATCACCTTTTATTCTAACTATACTTACTTTATTTCTAAAACAAGTTGACTAACTAAATTTAAAGTTAAATAGCCGTCACAATAACTTTATACTTATCATAACATATCAACCTTAATATTATCCTTTCTAATATGTTAAACTTGAACTTCTAGTGTATTTTTTAGCTTTTAAAATTTATTATTTGACAATGTTTTTGTAAAGATATCAGCCACTTGATCATTTGATTTGCAGAAATCCATATCAACCTCTCTTTCCTTAATTTCTTCACGAAAGAAATGATGTTTAAGTGCAATGTGTTTGGTTTTACTATGAAAAATTGGATTTCTTGTCATTGTTATAGCTGATTTATTATCACAAAACAATGTTGTTGGCTCTTCTTGCTTTTCACCTACATCCAGTAGCTAAACCAGCTGCAACATATTCAACTTCAATAGATGATTGTGCCACTGATTGTTGCTTCTTTGAACACCAAGAAAACACACCTGAATCAAGAGAAAAAAATAGTCTGAAGTACTTCTCATATCATCAACACATCCATCCCAATCACTGTCATAAAATCCAATCAACTTCAGCTGAGAAACTCCATCAAATCTGATTACATACTCCATAGTGTCTTGAATGTATCTAAGCACCTTTTTAGCAACTTCAAGATGAAAATGACCAGGAGAATTCATTAACCTACAAAGCAAACTTGTAGCAAACATTATATCTGACCTTGTAGCTGTCAAATACAATAGATTCTCAACCAAACTTTTATAAAAAGTAACATCCATCTTATTTCCTCCGTCATCTTTTATTAACTTTTCATTCACCACCAAAAATACATCAATAGGTTTGCAGCATTCTGATTTTTTTTTAGAATTCTTTGAACAAACTTCTTCTAAGAAATAAAAACACCTTCATCATTTTAGTAAGCCTCACTACCCAAAGCAACCCCATATCATTCATCTTATATCTCATCGTAATTTCTTTCTTAAAATATTCAATCCATCTTTCATTACTCCTTGTAATCATTAAATCATCAGCATATAATGTAATAATAAGAACATCATTCTCTTATTGTTTCTTCACATACAAAGTAGGTTTACCTTTTCTTCTCTGAAAGTGACTTAGAGAATTCATGAACCTAAAAAGCAAACTTGTTGCAAACATTAAATCTTGCATTGTAGCTGTCAAATACAATAGATCCCAACCAAACTTCTATAAAAAGTATCATCCATCTTCTTTCCTCCATCATCTTTTATAAATTTTTCATTCACCAATAAAGATACATCAACAGGGGAAAAAATGGAGAAAAAATGCAACTTCAAGGTCAAATTAAATGATTATTGGACGAATTTGCATAAAAATTAAGTCCAATGACATAATTAAATTTTTAATAGGCCAATTTGATTTAATCATGGGCCAAATTAAATTTTAATTATGTTTAAGAATTAATTTGGGTCCAGTTGAAGGATTTAATTAAGTGCAAGGACTTAATTATACTTTAAATGGGTCAAATTAATTTTATTTGGGGATTAATTGGTGAAAATTAAGTTTGGGAGCCTAATTTAGGCTTAATTGAGAAGATTGGAATTTTAAGAGACCAAATTTAATTTTTACCAAGCTAATTAATTGAAATTAGGGGTCAAATTGCAAGAAAATTGAAGTTTTAGGGTCAATTAGGGGCTAAATTGAAGAAATCCGAGACCAGGGACCAATTTGCAAAAGGCGCCGGACTATAGGGGCCTAATTGACAACAACCGGGGACTAAATTGAAGAAATTAAAAGTTTAATGGTCAATTAGGGGTTAAACTGCAAAAATCCAAGACCAAGGACTAATGTGCAAAAGGCGCGTAAATCTAAGGTTCCAATTGAAGTTCGACAAGGGGGTAATTGCATTAAATCAAAAGTTTAGGTCAATTAGGGATACAATTGCAACAAATTGAAAGCGGGAGAACTACTTTGAACTTCAGAGAAATCCCTATTTAAAACCTAAAACGATGTCGTTTTGAGTAAAAAAAAAAAGCTAAAAGAGGGACCAGACGATGCGTCGTCTGGTCACTATTCATTATCTTCTTTATTTTTCTGGAAAAACTGATCTAGTCATCTCCTTTGCAGGTGTATTTAATGCACTTAACGTCCACCAAATTTGCCAAAACTTGCATGAAACTGATCACCAAACATCCCTCTACGTCGGGGTATGGTCTTCACGGCTCACTAGCAAATAAACGGACATGGCACCACCCTAAAGAGGCCAACTCAGGCAGCCTGCAGCTGCAGATTTGACAATTTGACAGTGCACCATGCCTACTTTGAGCCAACGGTTGGGATCCTTCTCATCTGAATCAAGGGCTGAAAGTTTTCTCCATTGTAAACAAGATTGCCCTCTTCCACTAACTATAAATAGAGGTGGATTTGATGGCCTGAGAGAGGAGAAAATCGGGTCCAAAGTGAGCCAAAAAACCAGCTTTTTCCCGGTTTCTGCACATTTCTTTTCTCTTTCTCTCTCCACCGCGTCTTCAGCCGTTAAAAACCCCACATAAACCTTTCTCCTCCACCAACAGATGATTGCAGCCTCCCTGTGGACCCAAATCCACACCAGTGGAAGAATAGCCACCGCGACCGTCAGCCCTCTCCCCCTGCAAATTTTCTTCTTCTTCTTTCATCTTGCTCTGCCACCCGCCACCAGCTCCACCGCTGCAACCACTGGCAGCACATCGTCATCCTTGGCCGGACCAGCGCCGCGCCTGGTTGTCTGCCCTCTCTCCCCTTCCCCTTTTTCTTCTTCTTCGTCATCTCTGTTCACTGAGTGAACAGTAGACGTGAATTATAATTCACGTCTTACTGTTCACGCATGAACAGTGGGCGTGAATTATAATTCACGTCTATTGTTCATGCAGTGGATTATATCCATTTAAAAAGCAATTTCAAAAAATTAAAAAAAAAATAAAAAAATCCTTTCAAAAAAATTGTGATTTTCTCAAATATTTTTCTACCAATTTTGCATAATATCGGGTTGTATATTTACACTGTAAAACACAAATCCAGTATTAAAATACCTGTTTTTTCTGAAATATTTCAAAAAAAATTCAAAGCATTTAAAAAAAATATATATATTTTGTTGCATACGGCCAAATCTTAAAATTTTTCCGAGCATATTTTTCATAAAAAAAGCATCTTTTTCATGTTAAAAAAAAATCAAAAATGGATATCGTGACCAGTTTATGATTATCCTTTAGGATTTGGCCAACATGTCAAAAATCTTTTTCCAACCCTTTTTTTTTAGGGATCCAGATGTAGACTTTAATATTTATGGGGTGTGAAATTACACGATAAAATACACCCTCAGGTATTAAAGATAGAAGGTGTAAAATATGCGATGCTAAAATTCAGACTTTAGAACGATTAGGATTTAACCCGATAAGGTAAAGATTCTCTCATGAAGAGAGATCTGCCTTAAACCTTAGAAAAGACCAACGAATAGAAACCTGATTTAGAAAAAAAATAATCAAACAACAATGCAGCTTACCTTAGATAGGGTGCACTGGGGGTGATACGTCTTCCCCTTGCACAACCAGTCCCTTACTCAGACTCTCGCAGACCATAGGTTCCTAGTGATCATAATGCTAGGTGGCGACTCCTAAACATTAATCATAATTCTATGATTAAAACCAAAAACCCTTCCCAACACACAACACCCCTCATCAGGAGGCATGACAGGAGCCTTCGTCGTCGCCAGACGACGTCGCGCCCCTCGCGACAGTCAAATTCACCTGACATATACTTCTTTCCACGATCACTTCTCAAAACTTTTATCTTGCAGCTACTTTATTTTTTAACAGGTGCTTTAAACTTCTTGAATACATTAAAAACTTTAGATTTATGCCTCATAAAGTACACCTAAGTTATTCTACTATGATCATTAATAAAGTGGGTGAAATACCTATTTGGTGAATTTAAAAGAGTTTGCATAGGACCACAAACATTCGCATGCACCAACTTAAGCTTTTCTTTAGCTCTCCATGCTACTCTTTTAGGAAAAGGTTGTTAATGATGTTTTCTAAGTGCACAAACTTCATAAGCACCATCCTTCTCTTCAATAAATGGAAGTCCATGCATTATATTTTTTTGTTGGAGTAACTTAATGTAAACCTCTGCATAAATATAAGATCAAAGTAATGAGACCTCAATCAGTAATGGAAACTCGTTATGAAAAGAAATGAATAAATGGTGAAAATAATAATAAATATGAAATATAAACCCCTAGATAAAAATTCATAAGGATAGTGAAGTAAATGCTATGAGAAGATAGTAAATTGAATATTTGAATTAAAAAGATGACCTTAATGTTGGGATAAAATGTTCATGTGTTAAGTTTAAAAATAAAAAATAAAAAATAATGGAAGTAATAATAAATGTGACAAGCAATGGAATGGATGACCTTCATAAATAAATTTAAGGGTATTTTTAAAGTTGAAAAGAGATTTAAGAATTTTGGGGTTCAAAATTCATAACGTTAGCGAAACCAGTAATGAGTTTTGATAGATAAAAGAATAATTCAAAATAAATATGTTCTTAAAAAATAAAATATTGCCAAGGATTTAGTGGAATGATTAATACTATCCATATAAGAATTGAACAAGAAAATTTTAATTATTCGGAGTAAAATCACCAACTATCTAGTTTTATGTTATAATGAAAATCTTTTAATCCAACCGTTGATCAATATGAAATTTTACTAGGAGTTTCCTAATACATTATGTTATCTTAGGTTAGAATTTTAGGGCAACTAGAATTCAGGAAGATCATATAAGATTGTTGATAGTCAGAAAAAAATAATAAAATATAGACTTATTAATGACATTTTCATAAATAAGTGGATAAATTGTAAATCTCAGCTCCTTCCTCTCTTTATAACAATCAGTTCTACTGGAAAGAAAACATAGAGTGTTTCTTACTTCCTTATAATTTTTACACCAAAAACAAATTTGAGAGAATTCAAGTTTTGAGCCTAGAAAAAGAGAGAGATAAGTGATTGAACTATCAATCACAAGAATCAAGAGAAAATCAAATGAGAGAAAAGGGAATCCTAGAGAGAGAGGCACAACAAATTGAAGGGAGAAGGAAGAGGAATGGAAAATTTTCAACTGGTTAGCATTCAAAACTCATTTTATTACGAGGTAAGGAGTTCTAAACCTAAATATACAAGCTTAGATGAAGGAAAATATAATTGATGCTAAAATTCATGAATTTTAAGCTAGAGTTCTTAAGAAAATTTGGGAAAAATACAAATTGAATGTTAGTTGGATCAATTGGGTTAGAATAATTGGTAATGGATGCAAAATTATGGCAGGAATTGAAATAAACCTAATATCAAAGAGATACTAAGAACCGACCATAATGGTGGAAATTTGGAGAATTATGGATTTTTATGTGTATGTTTAATTGTGTTAAATTAATTCATGATGATGTATTAAAGATTATTTAAAATAAAAATCATACCACTCTTGTTGTGTTTGTTTTAGGCAAACATTAAAAAAAAGGAATTAAATTGTTGTCCTAATTTGACATGAGAATTATGTTGGGATGTACTGTAGGAGATATTTTGATATTGATATGAATTATAATTTTATGAACAAATTTAAAAACAAGAATATGGTTGATTAATGAGAATCTTGGCTAAATAAGGAATTTTAGGGAAAGAATTAAAAAAAGTGTGAAAACTTATTAAAAATATGATTTTTGTATAATTTTACGATGTTGTGGAATGAAGTTTAACAAAGAATTAAAAGAGAATTTAATGTTACTAATATAATTAATGTCGACCATTGAGGAGAAGAAGTTGAAAATCTAGAGATTTCATGAATTGCTTGTTTAATTATAAAAACGTAGTATGTGTGGAAGTATTAATGATGATTTGTAATTGAAAGAAACTCTTGCATTTGATTACGATGGAGATGTTGGCATGTCTTAAACTTTGACACCTTGGAATTATAATGAAAGTTAGGAGAGAAATTTTGTTCTTTTAGATAAATGAGTGTGTGATATATGTTTACAAATAAATTCGATAAAGATTTAAAAGATGAATATATATATATATATATAAGCTTTGGGTCAACATAAATATTTAGAAAAGTTGAATGATTGATGATAAATATATAGTTTTTGCTTAAACATGAATTAAAAAGTATGAGAGTAACTCTTGAATGAGGAATTTGAAAGAAATGTCATAAAGAATTAAATGAATGATTTTGGATTAAGAATAAATAAATGAATTTGAACTAGTGTTGGATGCTTTCTTCTTATGTCCGGATAAGACAATAACAAGTTCAAAATCCTATTAATGCAAGAGAGCGTTGGAATTGGACAACGAGCAGGAGGCGCTAGGCATACTCAAGCAACAAGTATCCAACATCTTGACTTTTAGAAATTTTAAATAGTATTGGAATAGTTATTATTTCTTGTAGTATTGTTTCTGAATATTGAAATAATTGTGTTATGAAAAGAATAAGTTAGTGAATATTAGAAAATGTAGAGTGTATATTGGTTATGATATAAGAAATTAAAAGACAATATTTGCATGGGTATTTAATGTGAAAAGTCAGAACACTTAATGATAAAGGTTGTAATGGAGAAGATATAGATAAGATGTGTTAGTGGAAAAGTAAAAGGTATCAATTTATAGAATAAAAAATGTATGGATGCTTAATGAAGTGAAATTGATTATTCAAAATATGGATATTAGATTTCAAGAGTGAAACATCCCACTTGGTAGAATTGTATAAGTTTAAATTATAAGAAGGTATTGGGTAAAGAATGAGATGAGTATGTAGAGTTTTGGGTTAGAGTAACCTAGTGAAGGTATTATGATGAATGAATAAGACTTCGGTTGAAGTGAAATAATGTGTTGAGTATGTTACCAAAACCGTGTAGAGAAGTTGGTATGAGAGGTTTAGAAGGAAAGTTTGATTAGTTTACCACCGTGTGGAGACTAATGGTATCGGTGATTACTTAGGACTAATATTGTTTGATTAGTCTGCCACTGTATGGAGACTAATGGTATCGATAATTACTGATGACCCATATTTTTTATTAATCTATCACGATATGGAGACTAACGGCATCAATGGTTACTGATGATCAATATTGTTTGGTTAGTGTGTCATGATGTAGAGACAAATGGCATTAGTAGTAACTCACAACTGACATTATTTAATCTAACTAATCATGTGAGTGGAGGTTAGGCAAATGAAGACCCCCGTTATATGAATGAATGATATATAGTAAAAGTGTAATTGGTCTAAAATTCATAATTTTCTCCTGTTTACATAGGAGGTTGTACAGAACTTCAGTTCATGTTGCTTGCCTTGGTCATCTCTTGCAAATCAGCTTCTCTTATACCTCTTGTGTGAGCTAAATTATTAGCTTGTGTGGGGTCAAAACAACGTAAAAAAGTAGTTTTTAAGGAAGAAAAATAGACCTGTAATTTTTTGCACGATAGTATGAACTAATATAGATAAAACATTGTAATTTATTTTCTTTTCTATTTTCTCCCATTCATACATCTCTAGAACTTTCAGCCATATACATATAAAAAACCAACACATCTTAGCTTTACACGTGTCCATCTTAATCACCTTTTCATCTAATTATATATATTTTTTTCCTAACACAAGTTAATTAACTAAAGTCAAGGTTAAATAATTGCCCCGATAACTTTATACTAATAACAACAAATTAACCTTCACACACACACACACATAAAATGATCTTATTTTCTTTCTTTTTATTTCCATCTTAAATCGTCTTAATTTGATTCTTTTGTTAATGAATTTTTACACTCTTAGAAAGCTGTTTTACTGTTTTTTTTTAATATATATATCTTAAAATCATCTTTTTACATTATATTTTTGTTATTAATCATATCTCTGTCAATTAATGTAACTAACACCATTAAAATTTAACACATATTCTTTAATATACACTTTAGTTCTTATATTTGTTTTTCTTACAGAAAAAAGTACTTAAATGGGATTTTTTTGTCATTATATTTTATATTAATATAATTTGACCCCTAATATTTCCAATTAATTCCTCAATTATCAAATCATAAACTTTGTTAAAATTCTCATCAAAATAGACATATGATTTTATAGGAAACAAAAACCTAACAAAATCACAATAATATCAACCATAATTATAAAAGTTAATCACATTCATTATCAATTAATTCAATCTATAAAAAAATGATCAAGAAGTCAAGAAAATAAGCTATTACTTTAAGATAAAGTCCATTCCTATGATATCATATTCTATTATGATTTTTATTTTATTTTCTTCCTTTAACTCCTCCTCGTAGTCTAATAATTTCTCTGCTATAGGATCCTTGTCAATACTCTAATGTACTAATGCATGTATATTTTTAAAGCTTTTTGTTAATATTTAGCATTATTCATAAAATTTACAGTTTTAAAAAATTTAAATGAAAACCATATATGAACACAAAACAACATAAGTTGCATTCTAAAATCTAGAATGCATATATAGTGGATAATTAAGACCTTTTTTTTTAATAAATTGTCGTTCACACGCCCCTTTAACATGTCTAAATGGCTATTGACAAGAATAATTATGTTATCTAGTGAGTTATTGTCCATGCATGCTCAATAAAAGATAAATAGATATGAGGATGATAGAGAAACGGGAAAGAAATTTTTTTATATAAAAAAATTTATGCCTAGATGAAAATATTTTATAAAAAAAATAAGATTATTATTCTAATTCAATTGAACAACAAAAATATCATAAAAAAAAACTTAAGCAATAGACATTGAATTGAAAAAAAAAATATTTCCCCTTTATTTATCAAGAAATCATGAAAAAAAAAACATGTATTGATATAACTATTTACAAGTTATCATTTATGATTAGATAAACACAATAATCTCTAGATAGAAAAGTTGATGTAAACGAGTGCCATTACATAAGCATCTTGGTATTCAATCCTCAAATATAAGCATTATCTATTATAATAAAGTTAAATGATATGAAGAAATCACTGTAAATAAAAAAAATTTCATTGTAGATTGTAATGATGGTTTCACTTTTAATTTCTTATTTTTTCATAAGGGAATAAATGTTTCTTTGATTTTCTTCCACAAGAATATTCTAGTTTTTCCAATTTTCAAGTACAAGCTCAAATAATATTGGTCTAGCATGTTGCCAGGCCCAACTAAACTTGGATCAGACATAGTTGTCAGATCTAAGCACCTTGAATTTAGTATGATTTGCCAGACCAAAGACACTTGGGTTTGGTATGGTTATTATTATTAGTATAATTATGATTATTATTGTTGTTGTTCTTATTGTTATGATTATTATTGTTGTTGTTCTTATTATTATTATTATTCAAGCAAACTTGGATCAGATATGTTTGTTAGACCTAAGTAACGTGGGTCTAAAAAATATTTATAGACGAAGTATAAATAATTTATAAACAATAAATCATCATAAAAATCTAATTTAACGTTTTACATCTAAAAATTCAAATCATATCTTCTCATTAAAATAATTTTTTTATATTTATGAATTGTTGTTTTTATCGTTGTTGTTGTTTAGGTCAAGCATGTTTGCCAAAGCCAAGTAACGATGACCTAAACATTATATATAAACGAAGTATAAATAATTTATAAACAACAAATCATCACAAAAATCTAATTAAACTTTTTAAATCTAAAAATTCAAATCATATCTTCCTATTGCAATAATTTATTTTTATGTTTATGAATTAGTTATTCCTTTAATAGAAGTTTTATCTTTTTTTTTTTTGCTCTATTCTTTTTTTTTAACTGTATATTTTTTTAAGTCAATGCTTAGGACTGACATGAGCCAAGCACCTAACCCTGACAACCATGCTAAACCAAAGCGTTTTGGATTTAGCGGCAATGTCAGATCTAAATTGTGTGGATCTGGCAGCCATGCCTTTCAATATTGAGTTATTTGAGATTTGAACATTATTGTTTTTATTTAATTTTCTGTTTATGAGGTTATCATAGTTTAATAATTAGGTTGTGTATTTGGCAGGTTGGATGGAGTAGACCTAGGTTGTTTTTTTAATTTGATTTTTTTTAATTTTCTCCTTCAATATTTGATTTACTAAACATTAAAATTTAATTTTTTTATTTTACTATTTATAAGATTATCACGTTCTTATTTATTTATTTTTCGTTATCAAATACTAGAAAGATATCTTTTCACAATATTGTCAAGTATTATTTTTTAAAATTAATTATTTTGTATTTTTTTATTTGAGTTTATTTATTTTCATTAATTATATTATTAAATTAATAATATTTATGGAATCAATTTAAATTAAAGATTTGAGTTTTGATTATTTTTTTTCTGCTTTTATAAAAATGATGCGACACCTTAATTTTTTTTTTTTTACATGGAAAAAAAATTGAGTTGGCTGAGGTTTAGCACGGGCCACCAATACAAGGACATGCCAGAACCCTACCATAGTCTCGTTTCCCACCCGAACAAAACTAGTTTTAAAAAATATAAAAAATTTGCTGACTTGGATCATTTGCAACCGTTGATTTATACTTCCATAACCAACGTCCTGCACTGCCACTCAAGCAACAAAACCCCAAACCGCCAACCCACCATATACTTTCCTTCACTGCGCCTCTTAGGCTTCTTCGTCTCTCTCTCTCTCCCAATGCACGGCCACCGTCCTCCCTACCGGCCCGGCGGCCGCGGGCAACCACCTCAACGACATCCACTACAACAAGAACTACCAACAGAACTTCTTACTTTCAATCCGAATTTTGTCCCTCTCCAAGACCCAAATTTTTTTCTCCATACCTTCACCAATGCTTTACTCCAACAAAACTTCCCAATGCAAAACCCTAATTTCCCAATCCAAAACCCTAACTTTTTTCTCCCTCCACAACAACAAATACAATATCGTCAACAACAGCATCAAGAGCCGCCGCCACCAGGAGCACCACCTCCACCAGAACAACAAGAGCAGCAACAAGAGCCAGCAACACTGCAACAAAACCTGCCTAAGTTTCCACAAAACCCTAAAAAAGAAAGTGAAACAAAACAATAAAGAGCTACAATTAGAGAGAATTGATAGAGCAGTAGAGAAAGCACGGCAAGATCTTTCCGACGCGGAAGAGAATGTTTCTGCATGGAAAGTTTCACAGTCCGTGTTAGTGAATTTTCAAGCTGAGTCATGGGAATCTTTAGGGTTTAAAATGCAAGAGGTTCCTGCTCTTTTCCGGCTTATGGTGACTGAGAGCAAGGTAATCAGTACTTACTAATTAGTATAATTGCTTAGCTAGTATTTAAATAGCAGAATTGTGTTTCACCCCTTTTTTTTTAAAAAAATAATTTATGAAGATGTTTAATTTTCTTAGCAATTAGTGATTGGTAACTAGTCATTACAAAGCAAGACTGTTTTTTTTTTTTTTTTTAAATCATGATTTTTTAACTTCTTACTAATTAGTAGCTTGCTAGTCATCAGTTTTTTTTAGTTGCTGTTTTCAAAACTTTCACTATCAATCAGTAATTACATAGAAAAGTGTGTTTTTTTTTTCTTTTCAATTTTATGATGTTTAAATTTCTTATAAATTGGTAATTAGTGACTAATAATTACAAAGCAAAAGTGTGTTTTATCCTTTTTTATTTATTAATATTCAGTAATTACCTAACAAAAGTGTATAGCTCCTTTTTTTCCCTCCTAAATTGTTATTGTTAATGCTGTTTATTTCTGTTGTTTGATTTTGTGTTATTTAGATAAATGCTTTTATCCATTGCTTTGTTGGGGTACGAAGAATCACATCAATTTATGATTTGGAAGTGGCAATATGCAAGAACGAGGGTATCGAAAACTTTGAAGAGCTGGGATTGGGGCCGTTGATGAGACACCCACTGGTATTGCATTATTTTTCGATGAAACCTGATGCTAGTACAGAAGTTTTCAAGATAACCAGTGAGGAAATAATTCTTTGGCTTAGTGAGTTTATGGACACATGTCAGAAGAAAGTTATTATTGTTGATGAATTTCTGCATTTTCTTGCAAAGAATTATCCAGTTAAGGGACCAGAAATGCTGGGCGTGCGTGTTCAAAGCTTGGGGTGCGTATTCATGAATTATGTTCAATTTTTGTCATTTTGTAATTTTTCTATTTGACCTTCTTCCAATTATTATTTCTAGTTGCATCGCAATGAGGAAGGGCTGTGTCTCTTTATTATGTTATTTTTTTGTGTGTGGCTACATACACACGCACACAAACTTACAAACATACATAACATATGTATATGCTAAATTTGTGGCAACAGGACACATATTTCTTTTATTCGAGAAGCTAAAGCATCTGAAAATTCAACACAAAAGAAATGCCGAGAGATATTAGCAAGGAATGGATCATTAAAGAAATGCCAAGAGGCAAGAGCAAGTGGACCTCGAGTACGATCTCAGAGGCATGAAGGGCGTTTTTCCTCAGAGAAGGAGCGACTGGAAGAACGTTTTTCTGCTGTGTTTAGCGTATTAAATCATTTTCCCAGGAAAACTATGGTTTCTGTGGCAAACACATCAGATTTGTTTCATCAAGCTCTGAAGATGAAAAAAGTGATGATGGAAAGAATGAAGATGAAATGACCAACAATAATGTAGGCAGCCACTTAAGGTCTTCAGCACAGGCTATCAGCAATTCTGATCGGGTGAGTAGCTGTCCTTACCCTTCTGCAACTGAAGAGATGTCACGCCTAGGGTTGAAAGGTGAAACGGGTAGCCAATTTTCCCCTGATTGTGGCAGCTCAAGGCCTAAAGAGAGTAACGGGTCATTTTTTAAGAAAAGAAAACTTGAAGATGCAAGTTGGAATGTATCTGTGCCTTCAAAATTGCTCAGAAGCAATAAGAAACATGCTAATCCTATTGATAATTTTGACAAGACAGAAGAGTTTGTTTCTCCAAGTGAAGATGATATCTCACTATCTAGCAACGACCTGGGGGCCTTTATCACCACCTGGAAGGAGGCATGTAAGGATTACACTGTGGCAGAGGTATGGTGAAACTTGACTTGAAAGATACTCCAACTAGAATAAAGGTGTCTGTGTTTTGTATATCTATACTTATACTTTCCATTAGTGCTCCTTCTGTGTTTATGTTAGATGTTTCTTAATTTGTTTATGTCCATTCTGTTGATAACAACACTTGGATCTCTGCTGATGATTTAGTTGATCTTGAAGTTCATTAGGAATCTTACATTTCAGCGGGGTTGACTTGTTTCAATGCTGGGTTGGAGTTTCAAGGAATTTTAATTAGTTCTGGTTGAAATGTGAATGTTGCACTGGTTATATACCTTCTTTTCTGAAGAAGATATCTTCTCCATGTGCTCGACTCATCATCAAACTAGCATCCCAGTCTACTAGACTGTATTTTTTACAGTCCAAGTGGCTTAGTGATGAAATCTGGTTTAATAAGTTGTTAGAGGTCTTGTACCTTGTCTTGCCAAGTTGTCTTTGCTAATGGTTTACATAAAGACTATGAAACTTTTGGCTGTTGGCTAAACATTAAGAATAACTGAGACAGTTTAATTTAAGGTGACCCATAAAGAAATGAAGTCTAGAGCTTTTAAGTTTAATTTTTAGGGTTGCCCTTTAGCCTCAAAATCTTTATTTAACTGAACCAATAGAAAATAGTTGGATTAAGCAAGAGAGCAAATGAATGTAATATTGCCCAGTGTCCTGTATTTTTATTGTTGCATTATTTCTTTGATGGAAGAGATGCAGTCTTGAGAACCATGTGTTTCAGTTCAAACTGAAAGAACCAAGATCTTGTAGTCCCTAATATTTTGAAAATGTGGACTGCTTGTTGCAGGAAATTTCTGGAATCATTAAATCACGAGTTCCTTGCTTGAAAGAAGCAGGGTGGTAGTGTCCACATATAAAACATGTAATTTTTCTTGATGCAAGACTGAAAGTGTACAATGACCATTTTTAGTTTGCTTGTAACTTCATTGATTTGGAAATTTTACATTATTTCAGAATTTTATTTTGAAATTCAAATGTTATTCATGATTTTATTGTTACTAGGATTCTATTTTATTTGGATTTTACCACCAGGATTATATGCAGCGCACACTTGTAGTGTTGCCTAGCAGTTCTGTTATTCCTCTCTTGCCGTTTTAATGCATTAGATGCTTCAGAAATGATTATACTTCATTTCTATCTTGTAATTATTTAAACTAGAATGTTACATGTAAAAGTCATTTTAATATAAGCTGCACTTCTCAGTGGGTATGCTTTTGTACTTTTAGATTCTTGAGAGAATGCTTCAGTACTACAAACCAACAGAAAGCAAGAAAGCTGTTCGCAAGCGAACTAATCGATGCATGAGAAGATTCAAATGCATATTTTCATCGTACCCATTTAACGGGATGCTCAATGTAGCTGTAAGTTAATTATTGTCTATTAAATTTTTATATTGACAAGTTGTCTCATTTACTGTTTCTTCTCAAGAAGGTATTTAAAAGTTTTTTGTTTTCCATATCTGATTGGGTTGTGGTTGTTTCCAGCTACCATAGCCCCGGCAGTACTTTGGCATTTTGTGAAAAAAAGATTTTGGATTATGAAGCCTTTTCATTTTCAGGGAACATTGTTTGTTCTTCTGCTGTAGTAGACTTTTATCTTTATCAACCCTTGCTGGGGCACAAGTGTTGCTTTCAGAAGCAACCTTCATGTCTTGATTTTGGACTGATGTGAGGGCTTTGTGTATCTAGTGAACATCGACTTTGGTTCTTTATTCCAGAGTGAAGCTATTTTATTAATTTTGCAGGTTGCATCTATCAAGTGTGGAATGTGGGATAGCATTTATGATACTTTCCAAGTCACAAGTCAACCTGATTCAGCTAACACCCTTTCTGGAAACTGTTATGAATACGGATGCATTGATGCTGAACCAGGTGAAAAGCAGGTACCAGTGGCCTGTGAGCGCTTACAGCAAACACGGAGTGAGTGATGCTAACTTTGAAAATAGGCTGTGCTGAATTTTATTGTTATACTGCAAGTGTTCTTTTGTGTCTTGTTTCTCCTTTCCTTTTGGTGCAATTACCATTCATCACATCAATTTTCAGTTCAAATACATCTCGAGAGTCAGTGAGGTTGAAGGCTGATCCTATTAGTTCACCTGTAAGACTATTGGCACAGCCTTTTCAAAAGAAATTTCAAAATTGTCCTTTGATTTTATGAATATTAATGAGAGAAATCAGTATGTTTATGAAGGGCAATTTAGATTTTTCACATAAAAAATTGTGCCAGTAGCGCCCACCTGTGGTGGAATGCTACGTTTTTTTATTGGTGTACCATGCCTTTCTGGAAAAACTAGGAATAATGTTTGGGTCCTATCTTCCTAAGTTCCATGTAGTTATTGGTTTAGTTCTGAGTTTGTTTTATATGTTTGCTTTGAATAATCTATCCATATAATCAAAAGTAGCAGCTGATTAGCATATCTCTCAGGTGCTGCAATTGATCTATCTTGCTAAGTTCTATGTTTCGTTTGAGTTTCTTTTTGTATCATTTTGGAATGATTTGTATCCATGTAATCAAATATATGTGGTTAATGGATCTCACAGGTGTCCCAGTTGAAGAAATAATTGGGAAAATTACTAGGCATTATGAGCTTGATAATGAGTATCAGAGCAATGGTAAATCAGTTCTGGAAAATAAACTCATTTCATTGAGGAAGCTGTCCAGTTGTGAGCTGTGGCTAGCAGACCAATTTGGTGTTAAGGAATTCAAGTCCCTTGGTCATGGGGAGTTTTTTGTTTTCCTGGAAAAACATGCCTCTCTATTTCCTGCTAAGTTACAGAATCTCTTGTCTGGTGATAGATGTGGAAAGTCTACTTTGGAGGTCTCGATGCTCCAGGATCAGTTGATGGTACTAGTGTCCCAAGCTTCATATAGTCTGTGGGAGAATGAAACTATTACCAAACAGATGGTTGCTGCACTGCTTACAAGACAATTTCCACTACTTAGTTTTAACATTATGGAAAATGGTTCTATAGAAGATTTTCAACAAATTGTGGGAAAGTATAAGAACAATGTAATTTCAAAATGTGTCCTATTTTCTGCTACGTTATCAGGAATGCATCATATTGGAGACTCATTGCCTCTTAAGGAAGACAAGTTGGAAACCAATGAAGTGAGAAACAAGGGTGACAACTTAGTGGCAGCATTTAATTCCGTTACATCTAAAGATGCAATTGAAGTTTTGGTTAGAGCACCGATGCTGTCTGACCTGAACTCATGGTCGCATTGGGACCTCAAATTTGCTTCCTCCCTTGGCCCTCTTGTAGGATGGTTGTTGAGTGAGGTCAATGATAAAGAATTGATGTGTCTGGTTACAAAGGATGGCAAGGTGATCAGAATTGATCAATCTGCTACTGCAGATTCATTCCTGGAAGCTGCACTTCAGAGATCATCTTTTCAAACAGCAGTGAAACTGCTATCCTTGCTCTCATTAGCTGGGGGGGGAAACCATGTTCCTTTGTCCCTTCTAAAATGTTATGCTTGCCATGCCTTTGAAGTCATTTTGAATAATCATTCTGAAAATATGGAAGTAGAGGACAGCAGGAAATGTTTTTTGCATGGAAAGGCAATTGGAGTTGCTTCTAATAACTTGACTGTTGAATTGCAAAAAAAATCATTTAAAATCAACCAGGCATTACATTTTGCGTCAAGGTTTGTCCTTGATTGTCTTGGTTTTATGCCTGCAGAATTTCATGGTTTTGCAGCTGATGTTTTGCTCTCAGGGATGCAATCTGTAATAAAAGAAGCTTCTTCAGTGATTTTGTATGAATGCAACCAAAAAGAACGCCTGATGCTTCATGAAATAGGATTATCTATCGGCGTAGTAGAGTGGATTGATGATTACCATGCATTTTGTTCTAATAGTACCACTGACTTGTCCGTATCTTCTGGGTCATCATGCTTGGAAACTGTGAGGTCTGAGATAAGCACAGAAAATGTGACTCTGAGAGAAGATGCACATTATGCAACTTGTACTCAAGTTAGATGCACAATTGATGATGCTGTAGTTTCTAGTGATGAAACTATCAGTGGTAGCTTAGAACAATCATCCAACCTTGACCAACACAAGGATGCAGCCATGGTAATTGAATCAATCAGGAAAGAAGAATTTGGTCTGGATGCAGATCTTTTCAATACAGAGAGCAGCATGTTGAAGAAGCAGCATGCACGCCTAGGGAGAGCTCTTCATTGTCTGTCCCAGGAACTATATTCACAAGATTCACATTTTCTTCTTGAGCTTGTAAGTAAATCTAATCAGGGATGGATTGTTTGTTCTGAGTATTGTTTCTAACCCTAAGGTTTCATTTTACTATTACATGCTATCATGCTAACTGCTAAGCATGGTTCAGGTTCAAAATGCTGATGATAATATCTATCCTGAAAACGTGGAACCTACTCTGACATTCATCCTTCAAGAATCAGGTATTATTGTTTTGAATAATGAGCGAGGCTTTTCTGCTCAAAATATCAGAGCTCTTTGCGATGTTGGAAATTCAACCAAGAAAGGATCTGGTGGTGGATACATAGGGCAGAAAGGAATTGGCTTCAAATCAGTATTTCGGGTATGCTTCTTTGAGCACTGCTATATTCATCTGCGCTCCCAACCATCTCTCCATCAGTCTCAAATGAAAAATTCATTTAAAAGTAGCGCCGGGGACCAAATGCCCTATGGGACTAATGTCAAACGATATTAAGGAAGGGAACAATTTGTGTAAACTAATGAACACGGTATGAATGACAGCAGAAAAAAGTATTGACAGTGGGAAAGAATTCTAATAACTTTATTGCAAATAACAAGAGTTACAAGGAATAGGAAACAAGTAGCCTCACACCATTCAAGAGAATCACTCTCATATTGGAATCACACCAAATACAAAGAGGTTTTCATTACAACATGAACTACCAGACATAATATTCTACAATAAATAGAGTTACATTTGATGGTTATTTAACAGATAACTACTAATTAAAGATAAGAACAATGACAGTTACAATTGACTTCTACTGCCACTTGGAAATACAAGATTATCTTCATTTATTGGATGCAAATTTCTCCTTATTGCCAACGTGTAATACTGGAAGTGTAGCCTCCATAGAGTGTATCCCTTCACTGGAACTAGCTTGATCTCTGTCAAACCTCATCACGCCCTTCTGCTTGTCTTTGCCTTGAATACTGCCACTTTGATCTTAAGAACTTGCATCAGGGAGAATGGGGAGTTGGAACTTGGGAGTGAACCAAGTTATTTAGCTAGCAATCTTAGTCTCTGTATAGTTTTTCAGCATCTTTCTTTTATTCTCTTGGATGTAAAAATAAGGAAACACAAAACTTAGCAGTTCCTTAATCTAAAAGTTTGTTAAAGGGTGTTTTATTTGATAATTTGTCTCTGTGCAAATTCTTTCAATATAATAAAAAATTTCTTAGTACAAGGCATCATCAAAATATCTTAGATACTTGTCTCTGTTACTATGGCCATATGATTGTCCCTTCCAACAAAGACTTGTTGCTTGCTAGGATGTTCCAGTCACTTTCTTGTTAATGAACCTTATACTTTATCACTATAATATATGGAATGAAACAAGTTTTTTATTTGGACTTCAAATATAGCACCTGAAATGGCAATTCACATAAAAGCACGGAGGTTTGGTTATGTATTTTGAGATTTTGCAAATAGACAAGAATAAAATGTTACTTGATTGATCATAGTTGCCTCTCCTTTTTTACAAAGAAAATGAACTTGTAATTGTGATTAACATGTTTGAAAATAGTCACGGTAGTTGTTTGGCATAAATGCATAGGACACCTTTTAATTCTAAAGACCTAGATGGGTAAATATAATTGCTTTTGTGACCAAAAGAGCACTTTATTAATTTTTTGTTATTAAATAGAAGTGATAATGAAGTCTTTCTGAATAAAGAGAAAAAGCGTTATATGATAAAGAATTTTAATTTGCTGTTGGCATTGAATCAATTCTTACACTATTTGTCATGAGATTTAAGATCACACAAGGGCATTTATTAATAATTTTCCTTTTTGATGTCATTTGGTCTTTATGTAGATCACAGATGCTCCAGAGATTCATTCCAATGGATTTCATATCAAGTTTGACATAGGCGAGGGTCAGATTGGTTTTGTTTTGCCAACTGTTGTGCCTCCTTGTGATATCAACTTTTTCAGTCAGCTAGTGTCTATGCACCCTGATCAAATGAATATTAACAGTTGGAATACTTGTATTGTGCTTCCTTTCCGGTCAAAATCAGAAGATACTGCAACGAAGATGTTTTCAGATCTTCATCCTTCTTTGCTGCTTTTCCTTCAGCGCCTCCAGTGTATCATGTTCCGAAACAGGCTCAATGATTCACTCGTCATCATGCGGAAAGAAATTTTGGAAGATGGTATTGTAAAGGTTTCATGTGGGAAAGATAAAATGTCATGGCTTGTAGCATCTCAGAAGTTGGAGGCACATGCTAGTCGTCCTAAAGTGCAAGGAACTGAAATTGCCATAGCATTTACGCTCGAGGAGTCAGATAATGGGGAGTATAATCCACGTTTGGACCAACAGCCTGTTTTTGCTTTTCTTCCTCTAAGAACTTATGGTCTGAAATTTATTCTTCAAGGCGATTTTATTCTACCTTCATCAAGGGAGGAAGTGGACAAGAATAATCCCTGGAATGAATGGTTGTTGACCAAGTTTCCTGGTTTGTTTGTTAGTGCAGAGAGATCTTTTTGTGCTCTCTCTTGTTTTAGGGAGAATCCGGGCAAAGCTGTGGCCACTTATATGAGCTTTGTTCCACTTGTTGGGGAGGTGCATGGTTTCTTTTCTGGCCTTCCTAAAGCAATTATTTTAGAATTACGAAGAACAAGCTGCCTGCTTATTGAAGGAGACAGGAGTAAAATGGTTCCTCCTTGCAGTGTTCTGAGAGGTTGGGATATGCAGTCTCGGAATGTTCTACCTGATAGATTGCTTCAAGAGTACCTTGGACTTGGATTCTTGGACAAGAATATAGTTTTGTCTGATTCACTTGCAAGGGCACTGGGTATCATGGAGTATGGGCCTGAAACATTAATTAAATTTATGACCCATTTATGTCGCACAGAGAATGGCTTAAAGTTGATGGGCTTGGGTTGGCTATCGTCTTGGCTAAACACCCTCTATGCAATGCTATCTCGATCTTCTGGGCAAACTGATCTTATAGATAGCCTTCAAAATATTCCATTTATTCCCCTTTCAGATGGAACTTATAGCTCAGTGGATGTTAGTACAATTTGGTTACACTCTGATACCTTAAGCACTGGGTTTGATCGTGTGCACAGACTTGAGGCTTTTCCAAAATTGAATGCCAAACTGCAGATTGTAAATCCTGCCCTTCTTTCTGCATCAGCTGTTGATGAGACTTCAGTCGACAATGTTGCTAGGATGCTTCATAGAATTGGTGTGCAAGAACTGTCTGCACATGAAATTATTAAGGTTCATATTTTGCAAGCTATCTCTGATGACCGAATCACTGATAGGGACAAGGATCTAATGATAGATTATCTCTGCTTTATAATGATCCACCTACAATCTGGCTGCCCTAATTGTTGTGCTGAGAGGAAGCACATTATCTATGAGTTACAAAATAAAGCTTATATATTGACAAATCATGGATATAGAAGGCCTGTTGAGACATCAATTCATTTCAGCCGAGAATTTGGGAATCCTATTGATGTGAATGAATTAATTAATATAGCGGAAATGAGATGGCATGAGGTTGATATCAGCTATCTGAAGCATCCAGCTAATAAATCCCTCTCAAATGGATTGACCAAGTGGAGGGAATTTTTGCAGGAAATTGGCGTTGCAGACTTTGTGCGAGTTATTCAGATTGAAAAGAGTGTTGCTGATTTATGTCATAGTGTTCCCAATCATATGGCATGGGATACAGACCTGATTTCCCCTGGATCAACAGCAAAAGATTGGGAATCCAGTGAGCTGGCGCATCTGTTGTTTATTTTGTCCACAAGTGGTGATGGAGAACGCTGTAAATATCTCTTGGAGGTCCTTGACATGCTATGGGATGATAACTTTAGTGACAAAGCTACCATTTGCTATGATTTAAAGTCCAGTGATAATGGGAGATCCTTCAAGTCTTCCTTTATAAGCAAAATCTGTGACTTTCAGTGGGTAGTTTCTAGCATGGACAATGAACTTCACTACCCTAAAGATTTATTCTATGATTGTGATGCAGTACGCTCTATCCTTGGTGCTTCTGCGCCATATGCTCTTCCAAAGGTTAGATTGATGTTCATGACTAGCGAATGGAGTCCTAGTTTATAATAGTTGTCCCTCCCACTTTAAGCCCAATATTACATGCAATTGTTTATAGGAAGTAGAATTATAAATAAACAGTTTTCTTTTAATTTTTCCTCTTTTCATTGCATTGATTATAACACCAAGGGGCAGTAAAGGAATAGCACTTATCAAAGGTTTTGCAATTGATGGGTATTATAAAGTGACATCAAAACAAAATAGATGGTCAGAGGTGCACGTGTTTGTGGGATAGCTATATACAGTGAAGTTTTGTCATTATCAGATTCCATATGAAATCTGTGTTTCTGCAAATATCAGTTCCTTACGTGGTGCTCTTTGTTTGTTTTGTTTTATTTCCTGCCCCAAAAACGGAAGGGGAGACAGGGATAAGGTGGGGGAAGGGGAGACAGGGGTAGGGTGGGTGTTTTTGCTTGTGAGATAGTTTAAAGTAGACACCTCCTCGCTAGGTGAAGGCTTACAGTAGATTGGAATAAACATCCGCAGTTGTCAAATGTGAAAACTTGCAGTTCTTGGTTTAGTTGAGCTGATATGATTTCTGAAACATTATATACTGTGGCTGCATCTTCTTAATCTAATTTGCACCACTATATTCCTTTTGTAACAGGTGAGAAGCAGAAAATTATTGAGTGAGCTTGGCCTGAAGACTGAAGTCACTATTGATGATGTTCTGGAAATTATAAAAGCATGGAGAAAATCTGAAACCACTTTCAAGGCCAGGTACTGCTGCACTTTTGTTGTTCTAGATGGTCACGTGGCTCATGAGTTGTGTAAGACATGATATTTATCATTATTTTGTGTACTTACAATGCTAAATGGTGCCCACAAAGATTTCAATCTCTTATGGATTTTGTGGATTTGTAAATTCAACTCACTAATTGGGAGTCTGTAAAACCTCATTTTGTCATTCTGCTCGATTCTGAATATATCCTTATTAAGTCAACTGTATCTTTATTTTCTTGCCTATCTCTACATTTAAAATCCAGCAATCTTTTCCATATTTGCTATATTGTTTATTCCATTTTCTGTGTGCTGTTTGTTAGCGTTTTCTTTGATCTTACTCATTTAAATGACAACTGACATTTTTTCCTCTACAGCATAGCACAAATGTCAAAATTATACACATTTATCTGGGATGAAATATCTTCTTCAAGGAACAAAGTTTCAGAGGCATTCCGTTCAGGACCATTTATTTTCGTTCCTAGTAAATCTGATTCTAGTCACAAGGATTTGTTACCTGGTGTATTTTTGTCTGCTGAAGATGTATATTGGCATGATCCAACTGGCTCTATGGACC